>JARDYH010000001.1:119971032-120571032 GCA_029215795.1 Anniella stebbinsi
CCGCCCCTCAGCCAAAGAAGGCTCCCAGAACGGCTTACATTCAATCAGTAAAGAAGACAGTCCCTGCCCTCAGGCTCACATTCTAAAAACAAAACACGATACACAAGGAAATGGGGATGGAAAGGGAAGAGGGGAAAAAGAAAAAGAAATTAAGGAGACTGTTCAGCAGGGCTGGTGGGAAGGCCCTGCTCCCCCCTCTCTTCTCCCAATGGAGGGGCAGACCAACAGCTCCTTCTTCCCCAGAGTCATGATGACAGTTAGTCCTGGAGGGGGGGTTCCAAAGAATGTCCTTCCCCAACACTAGTTGGGCAGGGGAAGTTGTAACCCTGAGCACAAGTGACAATTGGGAGTAGGTATTTGGATGAATATCCGAGAGACGGTCAAGTCAACATGCCTAGATCTCTGATTAACCCTTTTTATACAGTACCTAAAATATCCCCAATCCACACGAACATAAAATGTCTTGTTTTTGGAGGGGGTAGAAAAGACAATCTATTTCTAATTGGTGAACGGGTGGACTAACCATCCAAACATCCCATTTTGATTAGAAGATGGCTGTCTCATCACTCATTGGGGCCTCCACTTTTGGCCAGAACAAGTGAATAAAAGCACAGATAGCGAGAGCTCTGCAGCTTCACTCCTTCGCTGCTTTGCTTCTTATCTTCTCTGGATTTGGGCAACTCTGGTTCTCTCTAGACTCTTAAACTTAGAAACTTAGAATTATTTCTGAAGGTACAATATTTTCTGAAGTTAAGACTTGGAATATTTTCTGAGGTTGGGTTTTAAGAGTATTTTCTGAGTTTGAGATTTGGGAGTTATTTCTGGAAATGGAAATTAGAATTATTTCCAAGTTTGGGTTTTTCCTTTCACTCTAACTTCTACCTTTATTCTTCACATGCCTAGAGAAACTTAGTAATGTTTTAGAATAGTTTTTATATTCAAGTAATGTGCAGGAGGAGGAAAAGGGAGAGTTAACAATTATGTTTAGTTTAGTTTAATTTTGTTTTAGTTTAGCTATAAACCACAAAAGTAGTAAGCAGGAGGATATGGAAGAGGAGTCATAATAATATTTGAAGCTCAGGTTGTTTATATCGCCACTAACATTCATATCACCACTATGACACTTTGTTTTTTATTGTGTAATTTTCTAAAATAAAGCATTAAATAGATTTCAATTGTCTGTAGTGATGTTTGTCTGATTGGATAAGCTTGATTACGCACTGGGACGCTAGAGTCTGTTTGGTGTTGGTTCTGAAGTTAAACAGGGCCGAATTTACAACATTCAGATAACTCTCTTTCCCCCTCCCAAACACATCACTTCTCTTGTATACATTCTAATAATATTTAAAACCCATCAGTTTAAGACAGCTGTGGGCATCCTGTGCTGCATTCCCTTGGGGAAAATCGATCAGCGCCCCCCCCCTAATTACTCCAACTCACATCCACTCACACATATACACACGTCATCACTCACAGCTTTTAATCCGTCCCTGTGCCACTGAGAAAAAAATCCCTCTTGGAACAAGCTCTATGGTTCCTGCGAGAGAAACCACATTCCTAGTGTGTCCCTGGAGTATCCTAGGAAGTGGGGAGGAAACTTTGAGCACTGCTTCCTAGAATGCTCTAGGAACAAGGCTTCTATGGCAGAAAACAGAGCACATTCCTAGAGCAGTTTTCCCTTCCCCCCCCCTTTTTTTCCCAATGGCGGCAGCTGCTGGAAGTCTCGCAACCCTGGTGTACAGGCAGGTTGATGTGGGAGAATACATTCCCTAAAGTATCCAAGTCTCAAGCCATGTAGGGCTTTCAAGATAAGCACCAGCACTTTGAATTGTGTTCAGAAATGGACTGGAATCCAATGGTGCTCTTTAAGCACTGGTGAAATGTGTTCCTAATGCCAGAAACCCAGTTAGTAGCCTAGCAGCTGTGTTTTGAAGTAACTGCAATTTCTAAGTAGTCTTCAAAGGCAGCTCCATATACAACTTATTGCAGTAATCTAATCTGGAGGTTATCAGAAAATGAGTAACTGTAGTCAGGCCCTCTCTATTCAGGAAGGGTCACAGCTGACTCACAACCCTTAATGGTAAAAAGTGCTCCATGCCATGGAGGCCACTTGAGTTTCCAGTGATAGAGCTGGTTCAATCAGCACCACCAAGCTATGAACCTGTTCCTTTAACAGAAGTGCAAGTTCAGAATTGGCTAAACTCCATCCCAATGTTGTCTAACCCAGGGGAGGACAGAAAGAAGATCTCCAGATGTTTTGGACTAAACCTCCCAGCATTCCATGCTGCCAAGGGTTTCTGGGAATTGAAACCTAAAATGTCTGGAGATCTACCTTCTGCCCACTTCAGGATGGAACCAACAGGGCCTGCAACAGGGACTCTGAGACCAAAAGTCTTCTCCTAGAGGATTGCATAGAGACAAGTGAAATGCTTACAGTGAGCTAGCTTAGTGGTTTTTTTGGCAGTGTATCAAATAGAAGTCCCTCTCCTAAACAGAGGAGACAATGGTGGTGACGATCAACAGTCAGCAGATTTTCCCCTGAAACCTTTTCCATAATACAGGAGGAGGGTTCAAGTATGCTTGTGTAGGAAGATAGAAGTCTCTGTGAGGAAATAAAAGCACATAACTTTCCAAAAAAGCAAGAGAGAAGGGCAGAAAAGCTACAGGTTAGCTCAGTTTATGCATGGACCAAGATAATGTTCCTAACAATGTTACTTTTGCAGCAATCAGACACCCAGTGGGGTCGAGTGAGGCCTGCCACTTTAGGTACGTGTGCTAAAAATGAAGGGGTGGATCCTACTGCCAAAAATCATTATAATCTACCTCTAGAATGTTCTAAAGATGTACTGAAAAAGCACATTCTTTCCCATGTGTGGGCCTGCAGACACAAGAAAGACTCTAAGATGTCCTACTTACCTAGGTATCTAATCAATCAGGTCCCAACTATAAACTGGGTTCAGACTAACACAGTGGGAGATTTGCATTATTCCCCACACTGTAGAGCCGGCTGGCATGTCATTTCAACCCAGTGCACGGTGCGGTCGGAATAATGTCATGCCCACCCTACAACCCACAATAGAGATTATAGGGTGGGTACAAAGCTCCTCCTGCCACACTGTGTGCTGGGTTTGGATGATACGCCAACCCACACTGCAGCCCAGCGAATAATGCAAGTGGCAGTCACACACACAGCACATGTGGTCAGCCAAACACACCCATAGTCTATCTACCAATATGACTAGAATTAAATCGATTTACATGAAGTTTCTGAGACCACCTTTAAAAACAATACTGAGTTTATATATATCATCACTTCCAACAATTTCATATGCTTAGGACCTCTTTGGTAACTTGTGCAATTTTCATTTTTTGAAAGCTTTCCTTGGCTTCAGAGGCCCTGTCAACCAAATAAGAAGGGCCACCATGAAAAATCTGAGCACCTATTAAATTCATTCATTTTATTTGATCAAACTTCTGATGAAAGAAACTGAAGAAGGCAAGGGGGACAAACCAAAGGGCAACAGTGATTCTGCCTCCCTGACTGCACCGTCCAACTGTAATAAATTTTCTTCTTATAAACTGCTTTACCTTTTTAGATTTTAAGAAGGCTAAGGGCTAAACTAGACATGAGGTTAATTGTATAAATGCAATTAACCATATTAAAAAAAGAAAAGAAAATAGCACCCACAAGAGGGAACTCAAGCAGCATTGGTATCTATGGAATTGAGAAAGAATCGTTTTACCCTTCGCCCCTCACCAAGGCCCCAATAAAAATCTCCTAATTTGCACCAATGGAAGTTTCCTACTGATCCAAATATTAGCTTTCAAGGAAGGTGGATTTTCGTCAAGAGCACAGCAGAGACGCAGACTTAAACTCCCTCATCCGCTGTGGTCCTGCTTGTTTACCCGAGTCCGGGAATTGGATAAGTGACCTGTTCTGGATGGGGTTGCACAACTTCTGAAGGAGCAGGTGCGTAGCTTGGGAGCACTCCTAGATCCATCCTTGTCACTGGAGGCTCAGGTGGACTCCGTGGCCCGGAGTACTTGGGGTCAGCTTCGGCTGATCCGCCAGCTACAGCCTTTCATGGACAGGGATAATCTAGCCACAGTAATACATGCACTGATAACTTCCCGATTAGATTACTGCAATGCACTCTATGTGGGGCTGCCCTTGAAGACGACTCAGAAGCTGCAGCTAGTGCAAAATGCAGCAGCTAGACTGTTGACTAGAACATCTCATAAAGACCATATAACACCGGTCTTAAAGGAATTGCACTGGCTGCCAATATGTTTCCAGTTGGAATTCAAGGTGTCGGTATTGATGTTTAAAGTCCTAAACAGCTCCCTATATCTACCCGCCCAAGACCTGAGCCTTCTCCATGCCCCACCAACGCAAGATATATGCTATGGTGGGACATGGGAGAGGGCTTTCTCTGTTGTGGCACCCCGGCTGTGGAATGTCCTCCCCCTTGAGGCCTGACTGACGATGGCACTGGCTACATTACGGTGCCAGGTTAAGACATGGCTTTTTAATAAAGCCTTTATTGGCTAAATCCACCAGTCTGCACACTGTCTTGTTTTAATATGATTTTACTGTTTTAAAATTTCTTATTGGTTTTAATATATGAATATATTAATTGTTTAATTTGTTTTAGAATTGTATATTTATTCTATTTTAGATGTATGATTTTATCTGTACACCACCCTATGATCCTTGTGACATAGGGCGGGATATAAATGTTTTAATACATAATAAATTTTTCCCATGCCTGTCATCTACATTTGAAAAATATGCATATTGTCTGCATTCTTGCAATAAATGTCGTATCTAGTTTGGCTCGTAATACTTTTTCTGTTTAGGGCTGCAGTCCTACACACTCTTACCTGGATGCAAGCCCCATTGAACTCAATAGACATGCATGTAAATACAGTATTTCACCGAATGCAAGATGCCATCAATTATAAGACGCACCTTAATTTCAGCACTCCTTCTCCCCTCCCCTCCATCGCCCGTCCTCGCCGCTGCCAGCGCTTGCCTCGGCCTGGCAAGGTATCGTTTCTAGTAACGAGGCGAGCATTGCCAGTGGTGCGGAGCAGCAGCGGCAGTGAGAATGAGCGATGGAGGGGAGGGGGGAGGGTTAGGGCCCCGCAAGTCCCCCCTCCCCTCTCCCCCTACCCTCTTACCTTGATCGCTGCAGCCTCGGCCTGGTTCCCAGTAATGATGCCTTGCCAGGCCGAGGTGACAGCGATTAAGGTAAGAGGGAAGGGGGGACTTCTGACCAGCCTTGTGGGGTCCCTTGGGACCCACTAGGGTGAGTTGCGGGGGGGCATGCAGAGACCTCCCACCTCCTGCAAAACACGGGAGAAATCCCGCAATTGCAAGGCACCATCGATTCTAAGACGCACCCCATTTTTACAGATGTAAACATGGGAGAAAAAGTGTGTCTTAGAATTGATGAAATACGGTAGTTGTGTTTGGGTCCTTCAGTTTTTTAAGTCAAGTTCTGTGGACAGGTGTATGCCAGGATGCTCTTTTGCTTGCAGCAACAGGCGTTGGTAGTAACTGGATATTTTAAAAACACATACACACAAAGTAGTGCAAACTACAAGATTAATTTTTCATCTCTTTACCTATTCTTGAAGTACTTGTTCATATTCTAGTTACTTTTCATTTATGTCGCCCTTCTCTAAGCCATTCAAAATGCTTCTGGTAAAGTGCATATGATCAAAGCATGATGATCATCTGTCACCGCTCACCTTAAGTACTTATACATGTGCCCTGTCATATAACACAAAAGTTTTAACAAGATTTCAGTTCATCCAACTCTAACTGAATGTCCTGTCTTTGTCTTGTCGCTCCCTCTTAATAGTAGTAGTAATAATAATAATAATAATAATAATAATAATAATAATTTATTTCTTACCCGCCTCTCCATTTGGATTGAAGCGGGGAACAACAGTAAATATAAAATATGATAAAATACATAAAACTGATTAAAACATGGTACACATTATAAAACTGCAGTAAAACATCATAAAAACATCCTAAAAGGGTTGCTGTGGCTTGTAGTCTGAACCCCAGGGACAAGGGTTATTTGAGGTTAAACAACCCTTGCAGAATTCATTGTCTGTTTTAGGGTTACGTATATTCATAACGGCAGCCAGCATGCACCACAGCTCCTCGGGGGTAAATTAACCCACAATAGGCTGTCGTGTTGTGCGAAAATATTAGTACTAAGTCAGGCTGTACTTCTTGTGACAAATATGTGATATTACTGATAATTATTTACCCACAGGAATGTATACATTTTCACCTAGGAGGCATACTGGAAAGGCATATACATATTATTAAGAAGAAACATGGCAGAATGACAATGGCTCTGAAGTAGGTCACCACCTCCAAACTGTTTGATGGGGCTTTAATATATTTAGCTGGTTTTTTGACAATTGGGGCACGGAAATCGACAGACTCCAACTTGGATCCATTTTCTGTGGTATAGAAAGAGGCTAGATCAATGTTTCCTTCACGGCCTATAATGGCATGATAATTATGACATGAGCAATTGGCTAGTGGTTGCCTTAAAAGTTTCTTTATGCACATCTTCCCAACACTAACTCCTATACATTTTAACAATTACTAGGCAAAAATTTTCAATTTTGAATATTCAAAACTCTGAATTCTGTTGCCACTTAAAAAAAATATCTCAAAATAAAACATGAAAGGTTGAAAGCATTTGGTCATGTTAGCTTATAGAATGATAACTGAAGTATTGTATATTTATTAATGCTGACTTTTACATACAGATATTATAATATAAATTAAATTGTTACTTTATCATATGTACTTCTAATTAATAAAGCAGAAACTTCATCACTTATCATAGTGTGTTAAAACTGGAGGGGGGAGGGAGAAAAGATAAGAAGCCACCTACAGGTAAAGCAAACACATGACTATATCTTTGAATCAGACACCAAGTGTCCCTTCAATTCATGTAGAAAATAATGTAATTTGTCCCGACTTCCTACCAATTATAATTAACATTAAACTAGTATTTTCTTCTTTGTCACCCCTGCATTCAGTTCTTATTTGCGTTTATTTGTACTTCCTATCAGTTAATCTCTTTTTATAGTGATAACAATAACTGGAGTTATTATGCTTAGAAATTGAACATGTAGATAAATGTGTGATCAGTGCTATTTTTGAAAGAAAAAAAAAGTACCATTATCAGAAATACATAGCTTTTATGCCTCTTGTTTTGACTTTATAATTAAGCTTCTGGTCATGATTTGCTTTAAATAAAACTTTATCAAACTCAACATATGCACTGTTTTAAATGAATGTGCTGAAGTGCATCATTGTTAACCCCTGTTTTATTAATAGCCATTGTTTTTGAAAACCTGGCAAAGCCAATCCTTTGTTTCTTTGATTATAACTACCATAACCAAAGAATTTTGCAATTCAATTTGAAATGAATATACTTCGTATCTAGATTAGCGTAGTAAATCACATAAAGTGTAACACGCTTAATGCTACTAAAACTAATGAAAATATATCCAAGTTCTAAGCAATTAGATAACAAAAGGACAATGCAATAAGCTTATGGCTTAGAACAGATCTCTGCATCATACTATGCTCATAGTTATTAGCCTGGTTATAGTAAAAACCAAAAATAATTGTGAAAGCGTATCTGAGCATGGATAATGGCACTGCAACAATCATTGGCCCTGGCTATAACTCCTAGAGCCACAGGCAGACACAAAAAGTCTAGGGCACAATAAACACCCCTGCCACATGCCGGCTACTCACCAACAGAGCATACACCATTTCACAGGCGTGGCTTGAAGGTCATGCTAAGTCACCAATCCTGGCTTATTCAACTGTGATGTGCACAAGTGAGTGCAAGAGCACACAGTGCATGTGCCCCACTGTGCTCCTTTATGCTCCCACTTTGCTCCTATTATGTGCAAACTGGGAACTGTAAGAACAGCAATGCTGGATCAGACCAAAGGCCTATAGTCCAGCATTCTCTTCACACACTGGCCAACCAGATGCCTGTGGGAATCCCACAAGCAGTACATGAGTACAATACCTTCCTCCTCCTCGTGTTTGCCTGCAACTGGTTTACAGAGGCATGCTGTCTCCAATACTGGAAGTAATATACAGTCATCATGAAATTTGTTTAACCCCATCGAAGTTGGCGGCCAGCACTACACCTTCTGATAGTGAATTCCATAGTTTAACTATGTGCTGTGTGAAGAAGTACTTCCTTTTATCTTTCCTGAATATCCCTCCCACCAATCAGCTTTATTGGATGACCCCTAGGTTCTAGTCTTATGAGAGAGGGAGAAGTTCTCCCTATCCACTTTTTCCAAACCATGCAAAATTTTATAAACCTCTATCGTGTCTCTGCATAGTCACCTGTTTTCTAAGCAAAACAGCACAAAATGCTGTAACCTTTCCTCATAGGGTAGTTGCCTTGCCTCATAGGAGGAAGTCCCTTTGCGTGAGCAGAGTTCTGCTCACACAACATTGGATCTAATCCCTTATGTATCATTATTGAGCTCAGCTGGCATCCCTAAATTTGGCTTAGAGTATCTATTATGACTCTCAGGCCTGACAGAATAATCCATTGGCCATTTCAAAACAAGAAACATTGCTAGGCCAAACACAAAACTGACATCAGTAGGCCAAGCAGTGGTGTGTGCTGCTTTGGCTACAGGTGGCATTGTATACATTGCAAGTAGGGATGTGCACTGGATCGGACCCGATCCACGATCCGAGTCCGGTCCAGTGGGAAATCGGATAATTTATCCGATTTCCGATCCCGCAGCTGGATCGGCCGATCCAATCCGAACCGGTCCGAAAAAGCTCCGAACCGGTTCGGCGGATCGGCGGGCGCCCACTGGCGCCCACCGCCGCTTCCATTGGCGGGCGCCAGCGGGCGCCCGCCGATGAAAGTGGACAGCGGGGGGGGGAGGAGGGGGGCACTTACCTTCTCGGCCCGGTGGCTCCCGTCCGGCGCCGGCGCCTACTACTACTAGCAGGCTCCGCGGCCTGCTCTAGGGTGGCGCGCCGGGTGATGTCATCACCCGGCGCGCTACTCTAGAGCAGGCCGCGGAGCCTGCTGGAAGTAGTAGGCGCCAGCGCCGGACGGGAGCCGCCGGGCCGGAAAGGTAAGGAGGGGGTGCGTGGAGGGGAGGAGGGGGCGCGCGGAGGGGGGAGGGGGGCCCTTACCTTTCCGGCCCGGCGGCTCCCGTCCGGCGCCGGCGCCTACTACTCCCAGCAGGCTCCGCGGCCTGCTCTAGGATGGCGCGCCGGGTGATGTCATCACCCGGCGCGCTACTCTAGAGCAGGCCGCGGAGCCTGCTGGAAGTAGTAGGCACCGGCGCCGGACGGGAGCCGCCGGGCCGGAAAGGTAAGGAGGGGGTGCGTGGAGGGGAGGAGGGGGCGCGCGGAGGGGGGAGGGGGGCCCTTACCTTTCCGGCCCGGCGGCTCCCGTCTGGCGCCGGCGCCTACTACTCCCAGCAGGCTCCGCGGCCTGCTCTAGGATGGCGCGCCGGGTGATGTCATCACCCGGCGCGCTACTCTAGAGCAGGCCGCGGAGCCTGCTGGAAGTAGTAGGCACCGGCGCCGGACGGGAGCCGCCGGGCCGGAAAGGTAAGGAGGGGGTGCGTGGAGGGGAGGAGGGGGCGCGCGGAGGGGGGAGGGGGGCCCTTACCTTTCCGGCCCGGCGGCTCCCGTCCGGCGCCGGCGCCTACTACTCCCAGCAGGCTCCGCGGCCTGCTCTAGGATGGCGCGCCGGGTGATGTCATCACCCGGCGCGCTACTCTAGAGCAGGCCGCGGAGCCTGCTGGAAGTAGTAGGCGCCGGCGCCGGACGGGAGCCGCCGGGCCGGAAAGGTAAGGAGGGGGTGCGTGGAGGGGAGGAGGGGGCGCGCGGAGGGGGGAGGGGGGCCCTTACCTTTCCGGCCCGGCGGCTCCCGTCCGGCGCCGGCGCCTACTACTCCCAGCAGGCTCCGCGGCCTGCTCTAGGATGGCGCGCCGGGTGATGTCATCACCCGGCGCGCTACTCGAGAGTAGGCCGCGGAGCCCGCTGGTAGTAGCCGCCGGCGCCGGACGGGCCGAGAAGGTAAGTGGCGGGGAAGGGGGCTTACCCCCCCCCCGGAGCCGTCCGCTTCTATCCGCTGGCGCCCGCGGGCGCCAGCGGATGGAAGCAGGCGGCCCCAGGGGGGGTAGGGAGCGCGGGGGAGGGGGTTTACCTGCCGGGGCCGTCCACAGCGGACGGCCCCGGGGGGGGGGAGGGAGTTAGGCCCCCCCTTACCCACCCGCCGCCATTTTTTCCTCATAGACTTGCATTGCAATGCAAGTCTATGGGGAAAAAAATGGCGGCCGATCCAAAAATGTACGATTTTTGGGTCGGGATCGGACTCGATCCGGTCCGGGGGGCCTCCGATTTTGTCCGAACCGGTCCGGGACAAAATTGGAGGTCCCGATCCGGGTCCCGATCCGATCCGGGGGGTCCGTGCACACCCCTAATTGCAAGGACAGGAAACCCTCACCTTATTCATATCTGAGGCTAAATAGTTCTGCAATCTTTTACAGGTTCTATCTTCTATAAGACCAGAGCCAGATATAGTCTGTACCTCACCACCAGAACTGCTTCCTTACAACTATGCTTGACAAAGACAAGTGGAAAGCACTAGTAAAACTGCACTAGTGGGTGCTTTTTCATTTAAGAAACCTATAATCCAATTATGTTACCAGCTACATGCAAGCAACAGTGCATACAATCCATAAATTAGGCAATATTTTAAAGACGAAGCAGATTAATTGATCAAGTTTGATCAATTGTTTAAAGTTAAACAATCTATTTTGAAGGAATCTAATAACTGATTTAAGAGCTACTTTACCCCTTCTAGTCAATATCTCAAAACAATACTACACTATCCTGTAATACATATTAAATAGCTTTAAATGTTTATGGATAAATATGTACTGAGCAACAGACTCAAAAATTTTCTAGAATAACAGATATGCATAAGCAGCTAATCAGATTATATGTTTCCCCATCTTCTGTCAGGCAAAGATTTTTTTACTATGTTATTGGCTTCAGGAATTGAACATTTATGTTCAGTAGGTAGATCAAATAATTGTAACTTGACTAATTGAGGAACTAATAGTCAAGGAATCTGAAAAATTATGAAGAGTTATAAAGAACTACTATATGGGATAGCGTAAATGGACAAGAACAACATTGAAAGAACGGTTGGCTAGCTGTAAAAAAAAAAAATCAAAATTTTATCCTGACTTCTTCTATCCAATGTAGTATAAGGTTGCAATCCCATACACACTTAGCTAGGAATAGGTATGTATGGGACTGGACTATAAAGTATAAGAATAAGGGGAATAAAGAAGCAGAGCTGTGCTACTATAGAAGGAATTTAAAAGTAGTTGGTCTGAAATATTGCTCTGCCAAATGATGCTTAATGCTGTTACAATGTTTCATAAAAAGCAGAAAACATACTTGCATATTTTGACTTTGTCAATTATCACTGCGATGAATTTACTTGTTGAGCCAATGTGCTATTTCTTGTATTATTTTACACAATTGTATTTTGGTCAATATCTATTAAAGGTAATCTTATGCATTTGGAAGATCATGGTATCCCAATGAGATGAGAAAGTATCTTGGGAAACTTAATTAGATGTTATAATTCCAATTTGTTCTATTCTCCTTTTAAACCTTGCTGAAAATTACATTACCTGGATAAATGTTTAACCATCCACCTAATTTGGTAACCTAAATCCGGGGGGAAGGGGGAGGAGATGTTGATCCTAGTTTGCTCCACTAGTTTTGTATGTCTGAATTAAATTAATCCTGGTTGAAGCAGGCAAACCAGTTCTATGTGAGCTACCATCTTAAGACTCTCTAGGAAAGAGTGGGGTATGTGACAATGTAGCCGTAGAGTTCTCTTATACAACTGCATTATAGTAATGAAATTAAGAAAATACATTTGGTTTAAAAATTGGCCAAGTTTTGGAGTTGTGTTGGATGAAGCTGATATCTAACAATAGCTACCAAGAAAAAACTCCTTCAGATTACTAATGAAAAAGAACATTGGTTTGATGTTTAAATGGTAGTCATATGATCAACTATGCTAACGGAACACAAAAAAGCAGCATATTGTAGTGTGTTGCCTTGTTGGGGTTCTACGAAAATTGAAGCCCTTTGGTACTCAATAAAAATACAAAAGCATTCTTAGTATTATGTTGGCTTATATTCACAGTGGTTCACAGCTTTGTCAGATACACATTAGACTTCCACAAAACCTGGTTACTTCACAAAACTGTATATTACATGTTTAAAAGATATGGGGAAGAGGAGGCTTGAAGCCATTGGCCAACCCCAGATTCATTTAGGGGAATGGTGACAGACTGGTCTGGTGGAACATAACAATAAAACCCATGGCTCCTACGTGGTCCTCCTGCAAGTGACTAACTGCGGTTTATCACTATGTGCAATACAGGAACTCTGGCTTATCTTTCCTTAACAAACCATAGTTTATGACTCTGGCTTGTCAGGAGAGAGACAAGCCAGAGTTCCTGGTTCACATGTTGGCAGCAGCAGCAGCAGCAACAACAACAACAACAACAACATAAAATCACAGATAGAAGGTCTGGGTTTTATTTAGCCACTCTCACTTACAAGAAGGCCAAGAGGGAACAATAGGGCAGCATTACATCCAAACGAAGCCAATTGTCACCATGTCTCAAAATGAATCTAGCCTGTGTTTAAGGATAACCTGGTCACAAAAAGGCTGTTTTATTCTTAACTAGTGTGACACTGCATGCTAGAAGTGTGGAAACAAATTATTTTTAAAAAAGTACTTTTTCTTGAAAGCCATTCCTATGCTGATAGAGGAAAGCAAGCCGCTGTTGACTAACATAAACCCATTTTGCACAATCAAAACAAGTCACAGTGGCTTGTTTACATTGGTAGCACATGCCGGGCACCATTAGCCAAATTACCCGTCTGGGCAAGGTTTGTCATGTTATCTGAACAAGGGTGGCATGGCGTGCTTGAAGGAGAAACAACTCTGAAATAGCTCATGGCCTGTTGTTGGGTTGAGGGTTGTTTCTCCCTCAAGTAAGCCATGCTGCCTAGGTTCGGACAACATGACAAGCCATGCTCGGGTGGGTAATCAGGCTAATGAGTTATCTATTTTTACTTGGGTAACTCCTTTGCGAACAGTGTAACTTGTACTAGCACAATTCCCTCCGTTCTATATTGCCATTGATGTACTCCTTAAACAAAAATGAAAGCAAGAACAAGGGACTATGCTCAGAGATCACTGCTTACAAAGTTTGTCATCTCATACATTTGGTGGGTTCTTTAACTTGCACATTTTAAATTCATATACACATGTATTAAAAAGACAATGAATTCTTCTCATTATGGGATTTTTTTAATATCAGAAGAAGCAAACAGAAATACATCATGAATGGGAGTTGCAGCTGATTTAGATCCATATACTTAACACTTTCATACCAATTTAATTAACATTGCAGATTCTAAATTGTAATTGATGGATATATAGCACTTACTTGCAATATTCTTATTCTGAGGGTCATTTTGAAGTAGTATGGCCCCATGTAGAAGCTGCCAAGAAGTGCCTACCTATGTTGGTGCTCCACGCGGCAGGCATAACATTTAAAAGCCTCTTATCCTGTGCACTGGCCCATATACATGCAGTGTTTGTGCACTACTGCTCTATCTCCCTGGAGGTGGCTGTGCCGGAATGTGGATGTTGCAGGGGTAAGAGGCTTTTAAAAATTATGCCCACTGCATGGAGCACACTGATGTGGGTAAGTGCTTTTCAGCAACCTCCACATGTGGGATATAATGTTTAAATTGGCCCTCAAATTACCACCTCAAATATGAAATTAGTTGTGCCTGCCTTAAAATATCATGGAATATGGAAATCATGAGTATTGAAACAACATGTATTTGGGCTTGTGTTGTTTCAGTTCTGTAGCGTTTGTGCCATCCCATTCTCAAACTTATCCCTGCAGCAATTAAAGCAAGAAAACTTTTTTTCTTTTTAAGGAAAAAGCTGGGATTGCTGAAATTCTAAATATAACCTGCAGACCATATAAAAAAAGCTTCCAGAACAGCCCGAGGTCTAAGTGACCTGTTTTGCTCCCCAGAGTATACCACCTTCTATTGTTAAGCTTTTGATGGCTGATGAGCACATACAGATGTCAAAAAGTAAAGTGCAAAATGTTTAGATGCCCATGTTGCATATTTTCAAAATTAAAGTTCCAAACACAAGTGGCACATTACAGCTACTATCCAGGATTAGCATTTGGTGCAGAACTCTGTATAGTTGAAAAAATGTACCTTTGTTCTTTTTAAAAATATGATATTTCTTAGCTTTGTTCTGCTCTAAAGGAAGAAGTGAGCCAGTGGAGGCTCAAGAAGTGGTTGCATGGCTTGTATTGAAAGACATGGAAGGAATATAATTAATGTGGGAGTCAAGGAAATATCTATGTAGAATGCATCAAATTTAACAAAGATAATTTGGAGGCGGGGGAGGAAACAGCAGGTGGTAACATGAATTTGAGCTGCCTAAGTTGGCGCAAAAAAAGTCTCCATATAGGTAGCTATTATGAAATGTACCGGTTTCTTCAGTAACTACTTTGCTCCCCCACCCTACCTCCAAAATATTGAATAAAAAAATGTACTACTGCCCCTTGTACACTTACAAGTTAAGTTTTGATGCCCACAATTTCACAAGATGATGCAGTTCAGGTGTTTTATTTTGTCTTGTAAATTAACATTTTCTGCCCCAAAAAGGATAAGAAAAAGTTCTATCAATCTTGGACTTGATAGTTTTCAGATGCATGTTCCAATATTAACATATGCTATGCCTGTGTAACTGTAAAACCTCAGAGAAGTGTTGAACAGAAGAAACATTGCAAAAAAAAGAAAAGAACAGTTCATGTACAAATACTTTAAACAAAGCTATCAACACGACACAAATACAAGCTATAGGTAGGTCAATGTAAGAGTTTTAAATGTTATTAAAATTGATTTTTTAAAACATCTCTTTAAATGTACAGTCACATGTCATTTCATACAAGTTATTTGAAACTTATTGATCTTCTCATTTGTGCAAAGACTAGGCTCTGCCATCAGTCTGGTGAAAGGATAATAGAGCACTCTAAACACTTATGATAGGTTAGATGCAAACAGTGGTCCTCATTTAAACAGATGTAATAGCACTACAAGTGTTTGCATTCCAACCTTTGCAATTGTGTGTTATGCAATAAATTAAGAAGTGTGTTCTGCTCTGCTTCACATCAAGGCCAATATCTTAGTCTTGTTGCCTTAATTTGCAATCAGGGCCTAAGCACCAGAAGATGCATCTAAGGAACATTAAAAGGATGGAATACAAGCCTTCATAGCCTGCCACACTGTGCACAAAGAAAGCCAACAATTACCAGCAATTTTATTTTACCACTGTAGGACAATACCAAAGCAGTTAAATTTGGCTCCATGCAAGCAACTGGGGAAAATATACTTAAAATGACTATATATGGAAAATTACGGTTGGAAAAAAAGCTCAATGGAGAATGTATATGTATTTCTGTATGGACAGCTAAAATCTCTGGAAGTATATTCAAGTCTATTCTGCAAAATACCCTTCTATTCATCCTACTCAAAGAAGCATTCTCAGGCTATAATAGGTCACAACTAAGTACAGTACCTTCCTTCAAGAATAATTTTGCTTTGTCTGTCAGCTGTCAACAAAACACAAAGAACTCATACAGTCCAGCCATGTATTGTACATGTAAAAGAATCTAACAAAATGCAAAGATAGTAAAAAGAAAAGAAAAGAAAATTTCATGGCAGGTGAAGTTCCATGTTTTCTAAAATAAAATAATTTCATATACCATGTTTCACTATTGCATTCATAAAACAACTTCAATGGTTGTTTCAAAAGATTAAAACACAGGAACAGAGAGCCAAGGTGCAATTAATGTATAATTTCACATACATACAGCCAGCACATGTGGCACAGAAAATTTATAAAATAACCATTAAGAAAAATAAATTGTGGGTCAAACATTATGGGATAGAGGTGCAACATTACTTAAAGATAATGTCAGGACACTTAGCTGAAGCCCGGAAAAAATGAAATTTAAAGTTAACATACATTACGCAAGTTGTGTTCTTGCAAAATGAGAAAAACCTTCTGGCACTGAAAGAAGTCTTGACAGTGGTCACCTCAAAACCAGTAAAAAGGAGTTTAAAAGCATTACCAAGCAATGTTTGTTCATTTAAGTTTAATTATTTTCTCTTTGAGAATGGTACTAATGAAACTGAATATCTTTCATGGTTTCGAAGGGCAGTTTGAATAGTCTGTAAACAAGACTGAGGGTAGACAAGTGAGCTGACTGAGCCAGGGGTTGCTAGGTGATGTAGAATGTAAACCCACAAACTTGCTAAGGGTTATTTTGCTTTCATTCCACTCTCACACAGCTACTCCCAAGTTTCAGCCAGTACCTTCCAGGTGACTATGACAGTATTCCCACTGGTCTTTAAAAATATTATGTTTGCAAAAATGCAGAGTTAAAACGGAAAAAAGAGAATAAGGGACATGCTTGCAAAATTTCAACAACTATTACCTCAGAAAGTATTCATGTCTTTTTAAAGGGAAAATATATTGTCTTCATATGTTTTAACACGTCCAAATGTTCACAATGTCCTTTCTTTTTTCTTCTCTCCACTCCAAAAACTTGTGATTTTTTTCAAGTATCTGATCAAAGATTGTCCAGTAAGAGCACTTTATTAGATCATCAGTCAAAGGGTTTCACAAGCACTGAGAGCAATGGGCTCAAATGCAGCACATCAGTTTTAATAGACCACAGACTAATAGTAAACTGCAGATACTGCTGAGAACTTTCCATGCACTAAACTCTTGAAAAAGCACCATCTCTACAGCTTAAATGCAGCTGCCTCTTTCAATGCCGCAAATGGGTAAATTTGACAAAAAAGCCACCATTAAGACTACATGAAAGGCTCAAGACAACATCCTTTCAATGCTTTGTACTTCAGTAATCAGATGTACTTACTCACCCCCTCCCCCAAACCCGATCAAGAACTATTTCTGAATGGTAGGAAATAATTCCACTTTGTACATCTTTTAGTTAATCAAGACTTTCTATTCAGCAATTTGACCTTTTGTTCAAAACAGGATTATCAGTTTTTTCGCCAGTTACCAAGGGCGACTCGCATGGTGAACATAATTGCAATAATTTGCAAAACACCATGGCAACCCACATTACAACTAGGTAAATACTGGTCTTTTGTGCTACATTGTTATTTTCAGAGATGCTGAAGTCAAAGAACGAATGACAAATGAACACAAAATTTATATTTGCTTTGTCTCAAAAGAGAAGAAAATTGATAACAAGAATTGGGGGGAAACCGACTACAGCTGTAATTTCTAACTTGATTAATTAGGATGGTAACAGTCCTTAACAGTATATTCAACAAACAGCCCTGACTTAGTCTCTCCACCCACCTCTCCCCCTCACTCCACTACTACCACTATCTCCCCCCCCTTCAGACATTTTTTCTTCTTCTGCTAGGAGAACCAACCAACCCCATTTGCTCTTTTCTTCATCTTAATGGAATCCTTAATTACAGAATATTGTCCTCCAGCTCTTCATTACACATTGAAAACTGAGTGAGGGAGAATACGAGTGCCAAAGCAGACAGGGTAGCTACAGCAGTCTTGTCTGCTTTTTTTGGACACAACAGGCCTAATGATGAGACGGCATTTTTCTGGTATTAGCAGCTGTTCTACTGCACACAATTAAGCACAAACTATTTAGCATTTCAGAGGGCTGCCTCTTGCATTGGCAGTGTTAGGTAAGTGTGCATGCTAAAATGAATTTACAATTTAAATACCAAAACATCTGATAGGAAGTCTCTCCTTACTCTGTAATTACCATTTTGGGTGCAATATTTGAAGCATTCCAACATCACTCCTTTAATGCTATATGCACAATGTTAAATAGTAAGATAGCCCACATATAACACATATTTGATGTAATACTGGTATATACCATGATTTAACAAGATCGTAAACATACACGGAACTGTATTTAGATAAATACCACTTTAACACAGCCAAGGCAAACACAAATTCAAATCTTTGCTTATTTAGGAAGCTCATTTGTTGGCCTTGGGCAAGATACTATTGGTCAGCCAAATGTGCCTCATAGGGTAGCAGTGAGGATCAGGTACTGAAATGGTACCCATGAGCACCAACGCACCCCTGGACACTTTTCTTAGTGCCCTTCAAGTGCCCTAACCCTCCCAGTTTGGGGGTGCGGTTCAAGAAAATATATATACACATTTGTTACTGGCAGCTGAGATAGCTTCAAAGAAAAGTAAGGGCCTGTAGACACTGTCATCTTCATTAGTGGGGCTCAGAAAAATTCTATGTTGTGGGGATCAGAGACATTCTTAGGAAATTAAGTTGGTGGATAGTCATGATAGCCAGTTTGTGGTGGTGCCCATGACAGGTTATCAAATTGCTAAATGTATTCACAGCCCCAAAAATGTTGCCTATCCCTGGTTAGGATAAATGAAATAAGGATACGCTGCAACTTATACAATAGATAGGTACAATCCAACGTTGGGTCCACTGAAGTCTCTAATGTGCTGGATCTTATTGCCCAAGCACCATGCATTTCCTTCACCCTGAGATATGGCTCAAGCAATTGGGATAAATCAGGTAAGTAATTAACACACACCAAATTTTAACTTGAGATGAGATTGTTCAGTTAGCAGTATAACCTTTTAGAAGTGCAGGAGCAAAGGAAATCTTAATTCCCTTTGTCACAGCCATTATACCCCCATTGCTTTCTGTGCCCCTACCTGTGTCAACTTACTTCCCACTATTCACATTAACACACACACACACACCGCTTTCATCCTCCCACACTTTGGGAACTCTCAAGACCCAGATGCCAACTGCTGTGCTTCTTCTCCTTTGGCCAAACCTATTCCTGCTCAATCCTCTCCTCAGCTGAGGAACCACTTTGCCCCAGCAGGTGAGAACTAGCAACTGTGTGCTACCTTTTGGGGCTGGCAATATTCCCTAGCAACATCATGCATAACCCTCATCTAGGGCCATTTTGGGAGTTGGGGAAAGTATTGGAATAATTCCAACCAACCACAATCTTCCTGCAAAGATACATGATCCCACTGATAGAGATACACACACCTACTTTTTCTCCCCTGCCCAAGTAGGTTCCAGAATTTTCCACACATTGACCTCCCATTTTAATAAATGTATGTGATGTATTGGTAGACTTTAATCTCAAGATTATTTTATGCATAAAGGCACCTAACCATTTTTCTTTTGCTATCTTTTGTCATTGAATAAAACATTCACTAAGATGCTACAAGGAAATCTATATACAGTTAAAGAAGTGCATCCCCCCTCCCGGTATAAATATTATTATGTAGTTTTTTCATCATGTGGCAAAACAGATGTGTTCATCCCACATGATTATATTCAAGTAAAAGGCATATAATTACTTACATAGAAGTGGTAAGACAGATAACGCCTAGCATTCTGCCTCTTGTAGCAATTCCAGGGGACTCAAGGAAGTAAAAAAAACTATAGTAAGATTATAAATGGAGGGAAGACTGCCTCCAAACAGTTTCATTTCCAGACATTCTTGCTGACATTAGCAACCATTGGAGGATGCAGTCAAGGTGGTTGGAGAGGCTAGGCCCCTCCTTGACCCCTCCCCAAGGCTTTTGGCAACAACTGTCCTGCGAAAAAGGAAGCAGCATCAGACAGCATGGAGAACTGCCATCTTTGCCATCTCTGCTTGCTGCTGCACACTCCAGCTGGACTGGGCTCCATCACCACCCTTTCACAGAGGCTTTCAGAACCAACTGCAGTGTGAGGACAAGCATCAGGTCCAGCTGCTCTGGGGGTGGAAAGGTCCTCTGGGCCCTCCTGCGCCTTAGCTGCCATGGTGGCAGTGACAAGACGCTGACTGATTCCAGCAGGACACCATCAGTCAGATGTTGTTGGCTATAAAGCCAACAACATCTGGCTGTATTAAGAAGGTTCTAGGAAGGTCTGGTTGCCACAGGATTTTTTAAAGGCCTGGTTTTTAACTGTGTGCATCCCACTGACCATCCCAGGAGGTCGTTATTAGAATTTCATAACATCAAAAATTGGTGCCTGAATTTGCTCATTTTCCTCCTCTCTTCCATCCCTTTTTCCTTTCATGCCATATCTTTTAGATTATAAACCTGAGGGCAGGGACTGTCATGCTTTCTAGTGTTCTATAAACCACTCTGAAGAGCAGGGTAAAAATATGTTAAATAAATAAATAACTCTTGTACCAATAGCCTTTTCTGTAATCGCTCTTCTCCCTCTAGTCTATTTGTCTCTATTTTGTATTTGTATGATGCTATCATGCCTCCTTGAGGACTGTTTCATACTTGATTTTGTAGTCTAGATACATCAGTATTTTCTGCAGTTAATACGCAAGCTGTACAGCAGATATGTGTATCAACACATAGGGACATCTGATAGGGAGTCTCAATGAGCTACATTTCCCTGGAGTCTGCCTGTGCTAGAGATGCACACCTCCCTTCACCTTCTGCATTTACTATGGTAAACACTTGTGCTATACCACCGTATTCGAGCTGCCACATACATTGTGAAGCTATTCTCACACTTTATTTCTAAGCAGATGTAGCAGTTTCCATCATTACAGCAACCCCTCTAATACTAAAGTTGGATGAACGGCATACTTATCACTTAGGAAATGAAATTGAGCCATTCAAAAATAAGCTAGTGATTTCTGCATGCCTGGAGGAAGGGGGAACTCCCCAGGTATGCAGAATTAAATTAGTTTGTAAAATGAAAGGAAACTAATTAAACAAAATAGCAACAGAAGAGCTATGCTCAGTGACCTCCAGGGTCTAAGGAATGTTGAGGGTGTCAGTTTTAAAAAAAAGGAAACTGGAGGTAGGTAGGAATTGGCCTCTTTGAAGCAATAACAGCTTATGCTATCTTTGGAGGAAAGGATTAGGTGGGGGTAGGGAGCGTGGAACCATGCTATGAAGCTGAAAAACTCCTTCCCCTGTACTATACAGGGTGGTTTCAGGAGTGGGTAAGCAAAACATTTTACCCTTTTCCTACTCTTCAGAAGCCCCCACCCCCACCCTGGTAAAACCTGAACAATGCTAGAAGGTTCCTGATTCCGGGCAGCATGGAGTACTGAACAAGAGTACTTTTGTAAAATGCTCCTCTACAAAATGTGGAAGTGTCATAATTTAATGACTTTCCCCACTGCCACTTCCTCATGCATAATTTGCCAGTATTCAGTCAAGTCATATAATCGAAAATAGCATTTAAAATATAGTAGTGTATATTATTTCTTTATTATTGAAATCAAAATATATGACTTTATACAATATTAGTTTCGCTCAGAAACTATCTCACTACATGCTACAGAAAGGTACTTTAGTTTGCTTTCCATGTGTTTAACCAATACAGCTTTTCTCACAGTGCCAATTATTCTTACTATAGATTCCTAAACCAGTGTCATATCTAAGCCCTATATTCTGCTTGGCCTGCCCACATCTGTGGTAGGTGGTTAGATGCAACCTCCTGTAAAATAATAATATCTCTAGAGAGCACAACTGACCCTCTGACCATTATAGTATTACTATCTAATCCCCATCAAATGGAGTAATATTTCCTCTGTAGATATGTGTTTTCTTGCCATTCTATCTTAGTTACCCTTTTCATCTCTTAAAAGGTGCAATATCTGTAGTACAACATGGGTTTGGCCCTCTTACAGTTCCTCCTGTGGTGGGCTAAAACATCCTTATCATACAAAACAGTGGGAGCCAAAATTGCAAACAGGCAGAAGGTATTGCTCTGATGAAGAGGGAAGGACAGAAGTCAAACTCCTAGGCTTTATGCCAGTCCTGGCCAATCCAGAGGCTCACAGTCAGAGGGCCAATGTTGCACACCACTGTTCTCTTCTGACCCTCTGAGCACTGAACGCACTCAAGTCCAAAGAAACGCCCTAGCGCTAGGGTCAAGTGACAGATCAGCCATGCACTTTCTGGTTCTAGAACTGGTATCTCTGATGACTATGCAGTGTTAAGTTGAACATTAGTTGGTAAAGTTGCAGGACATATGCCCTGATACTATTAATATTTTGAGGTATGGTATGCATTCTTTAATAAGTAACTGAAGTGCTAGAAACCCATAGCCAACAAGGACTCAGTGGGTGGGTTCGCACGTCATGCTAAGCCACCCTGCGAATAAACAACCCTGGTGGTTGGCTGTTAAATAACTCACGGTACTCCCGCTAGATGATTGGGCTTGTCTTTCCCTTTATTCACCTTCAGTCCTCCCACAGGGTCCGGTATATAGCCTAAGCACCTTTGTAGCAGAACTCATTGCATTGGCCCCTATGTCAGCATCCCTTCTGTAACTGGTCCACTGGGATTGCTGGCAACGGAGGGAAACTTCTCCCTCCACCACCCCAACATCAGATTACCAAACAGATTACCAAATGGAATTAATTTTTAGAGTCCTTATGAACGCTGTAATGCATTCAGCAGCTGTTTAGCCCAGCATACTGATATCCCTCTCTTTTCAATGACCTAGTCAATTTCATTCTCCATTTTGGAGCTTGCCTTTTTAAAGACCACCCACTAACAAAGTGCCTTCCCTCCAGCTGCTTTCAGCTCTGCATTCCCCTTCCTGCTTGTTCTCTCCTTCCATTGCTAAGTGTCACATCTTGATATTTGTGATTTTTAGGAGCATGGGGTAGAGGGCGCTGAGAAGGGATGAGGAAGGATGGTGTTTTGTGCCACTATGGAAGGGGGGTTTCTAGCCGTTTGCTGCATCTATGGTAAAATCGTCTTGTCGGTTTCAGAGAACGCAATCCACCACAGGTATCAACAACCCTAAAACAAGCCATGATTTCTCAGGATGGCTTAAGAAAAATAAGATACGCTATAGAAACCATGACACGACAACGCACCATAGCTGTCCATCCATAGTGCTTTGTGCAAACCAAGTCAGTGTGCTCCACTGCATATCCTATATGTTTACAAACATCTGACAACATGTTACTCTTTACAGCATAAATTGCCCCTGAACATCATAGCCAAATGGGTTTCTAGACATTACATCACACTGATTTTCTGAATGAGAACCCAATAGTGGTGCCCAATGTGTATCCAGGAGTACCTAACATCTGTCTTTTCTTAAGGATCTCTAACTGAAAATAACATTCTAGTCCACAAATTCTGTTCAGTCCAGTATGCCTCATTTGATCTGCCAATAAAGCCCATTAGAGCTGGATCTTATCGGTGATGTTACAAAGGACAAGTTTGCGCATCCCTAATGGCAACCTACTCCCTTTCTCCCACATAATTTAATTAACATAATCCACCGATTCACATATAGTAAACATAATCCCATCTACAAGACTGTTGAGGGGCAAAGCTTATCCACTGCCCAGATGCTGGAATCGCCAGGTTTAGCCTCTCCCAAACTATGTTCCTAAGCAACATTCACTAAGATGAAAAAAAACTAAAGCACTGCATTAGTTGAGGACACTATTTTGCCCCTGCTCCGGACACTGTACGGCCCTTTCCTCCATTAACAGTGGAATCTGTGTGTGCAGTATATATTCATGCAACAAGTACATGTGCCCTTACAAGGATTATTCAATCAGGACCTCCTTACACATACCCCATCATAATAGTGGGCATTTTGCTTTATAATAAAGTACACTGGGAATGCAATCAAGTTGTGTTGTATACAAAATTTCTTTCCCTTGTCTGTTTGTTGGGTTTATTTATCCAATATGGCAATGAAGAATGTTTGCAAAGTATCCTAGTCCAACTAGAATGAGTAAAACAAAAAGGATTAAGCTTTGCAGTACCAAGTACATGCAAATACTATTATAAGACATTTAGACAAAACCCAAACCAGTGATGCAATTGATCTAGTAACACAAAACCCTGTGCTTGTGTAGAGCTTGGCAGTCACTCACACTTCATGGAACAGCAGGGGACCTTGATTGTGGATTTCACTGCAGGACAAGACTCTAATGGCTTGGACTAGTGTCCACTAAAATGCAATGACAAAGATCCCATTAACTTTAATGGTCTAAGATAAGGGTGTAAAACGAGTTACCTGGAATGTTCAGTTTCCTGACCTAGTGCCAAGGAAATTGAACTCATAATTTCTTTAAGAAATAAATGCATCATCACTTATAAAACCACTAGGTAAATATAAATTTGGTAAGTAAGTTCAGTTTCATCAGCAAAGGTAATATACTAATTAAACATTTTGTCATTCATACCACAATCTGCACTATTTCTAACAGTTCTTTTAAATGAAGAGCATTTTCGATTCTTTGTGTTTACTTCAAAAATGTGGCAAGCAAAAAAATTATAAGCAGCAAAATCTTAATATACTGTTTGGTAAAGTTCAAGTCAGCCTTTGAAAAACACATTTATCTATCCAGTAAAGCTTGTGTTAATGCGATGTAAGAGTTTGGCAAATTCAACTCTAATGGAGCATAAAAGTGCTTCTGCTTGAAAGTGAGATCATTTTTAAAAATTCAAAGCATGATCACTTTTCTTTTTTGCAGGAACAATCTGATACAGGCAGCAAAGCTTAAATAAACTAGAAACATTTCAAATGATCCATAAAGGATTAATAAGCACCGCAGGAAGTCCTATAGGCTCAGCGTATACATTTTTCCATCTTTTTCTCCTGTGATGCACATGACATGAAATTCTAAGCAGAACTCAAGTTTCAAAGTCACTGAATGTTAAGGTCCACATGCTTTATCATTGCAGTGGAGCAGGTTCATCAACCCGCAGTGCTTAATCTAAACAATAAGGTACTGATATTGTTAGCACATTAATGCTCCAAAATCATGACACTTGGAAAACTCCTTTTTAGTCACAAATATAAAAAAGAACAAGGCAAAAGGATAGCTTTAGCAGTAATAGTAATAGTGCAGTAAGCTACAAACAACTAATATAAAGAAGAGCAAATGACAGCTGTTATTTTGGCAGAGATAATCTATGCTGAAACACAAAACACATGCACACAAGTTCTTTCAATACAATTTTCTTGTCTTCCCACTGACTTCTATGATTACCACAGAAAGCAGGGTTCTAAACATATTTAAATAGAATCTTCAATCAAGAAGAATAAAAAAATCCAGAGTAGTATGGGAAAATGCATTATAACATTAGTAACTGTTTGCGAAATATATTGGGCTTACCAATATGCATACAACTGACAAGAGGAGATACAATCTATTCCACCCAAGCTGCAAAAATTAACATCTTGCCATTAAGTAGGCATAGGCCAGGTAAAATTGTATAATGAGCAATATTATCTAACAACTAAATGAAATCATTGGGGAAAACACCCAATACACAACTTTATCTGTGCTTTCTATCTCATCTCAAGCCAAGGAGGACATGGAAGCTTCAAACCAATAACAGGCTAAATATAGCCAAACCTCCTAAAGCTTAATTTAAAAAAGATGGCTATATACTTGGTTAGCTAGGAATACAGAACCAGCAAGTTTTGAATGGGATTCCATTACAACTGAAAATTAGGTTTGCGGTCTGGAGGTGCTTCTAGGTACAGCATTGTGAAGGTGGTAGCCATGAGAGATTTTGCCCAGCTTTGGCCAATGCACCAGCTACAGCAATTCTTGAAAAAGCAAATCTGGCTGCAGTTACAATTTGTTACAGGAAGGCTAAATTATTGTAATGTACATTACACAAGGCCTTTAAAAAATGTTCAGAAACTTCACCTGGCACAAAATGCTGCAGATCAGAGCCACCTTTAGGGAGCATGTTATTCCATTCCTATATCATCTCAACTGACTGCCAGTTCACTTGAGTGCAATTTAAAGCGATAGTAAACAATTTAGTGCCAGGACATCTTAAGAAATATCTCCCCCTATATGATTCTGCCCTTTCCCTGTGGGTAGCCAGACAGATCCTTCTGTATAATCAGCTGAGATATAGTTAGTGAGGACATGGGAGAGGGCTTTCTCCGTGGCAGCACCCAGAACATGTAACTCTCTGCCCAGTGAGATCCTCTTTGCCTCATCTCTTATAATGTTTTGCTGGTAGGTTAAAACGTATATGTTAGGCAAGCATTTGACTTGCAAGTGGTGATTTTAATATCCTGGTTACCCTGAACTTGTTTATTCTGTTATCCTTTGTCATTTAATGTATTGTGATTTTAATGTATTTTGTGTTAATGTATTCTTTTTTCTATATAATACAAGTGGCCATGAATGCTATATTGAGAATGGGCAGGTGGAATATAAATCTCATACATAATATACAATTTTAAAATCTACTATAGTTTTGAGATAGTACAATATAGTACAGAGCACTACAAAATAATAAGTAGCTTGACAATAACCAAAGTGTTTTAATAATGTCCTATGTATTTTACATTTTTTCAGTCCTTATGTTCATTTTACCCATTGTAATTTTTGTTGTCTACCCATCAATCTTAGAAAAACCATGTTTGAAAATATTGGCCAAGATAGAAATCAAGATGATTTGGAAATAACCCTCCTGAATATTACTTTTGATTGGGATCTCCATGGTATATAAAAGTTAAATGTTTTGACTAACTCTTTCAGTAGATATTCCCAAGAAAAACATTATTTAAAAATACTGTTTTAGGAACAAGCAAACTGATAAATCATGATATTATAAAACTTTCCCCCTCCAAATGCAGCAGCTCACATAGGCAGGTAATCTAATGCAGCATGCACCTTCTGAGACAGAAACAAGCTTCTGAATAAATAAATAAATAAATAAAATAAAATACCCAATTTCCATTTGTGGCTGTATTTTGTGCAGTCTTGCTTTCCTTATTTCACCTTTCATCTGGTCTAAGTAGTATCAATAATAGTTTGTCAATAGCTTTGTCAGCTGTAAATGTTCTAATGGAGCTTTGTATCCTTTCATTTGCTCATGTGTCTTCTTTGAGATGAAGACAAAACAGAATATAGCACTGAAATGGACAGCTTTATCAGTTGGCACCTCAACTGAGAGCTAAAGTACACATTCAGAAATATCTTTTTGTATAAGCTTTCGGGAAATGAGGTGTAGTTAGTAAGAAACATGGGAAAGGGCTTTCTCAATGGCAGCACCCAGATCTTAGAAGTGGTGTGTTTCTACACCGCTTCATTCTGCAGGTTGGTAAATCACATGTTTGAGAGCTTGCACATATTAAAACCAACTAAAATAAGTGCCAGTTCACATTTCAGAGAAGTTAACATGCCAAAAGAAAAAGCTATGTTAAAACCCTTCTTCCTGATATATAGATATTTTGCATGAAGGGTTAAATTCAAAAATGTGATTGCCCACCTCTGGTTTTAAGTAGTACACAGTCCAAAAGATGAGTGTTTGTTTGGAACAGTGGCAGGCAACCCAGCACCCTCCAGGCATTTTGGACCTGCTTTAATTAATAAGCAGCTCCTATGCCAACACTCCTCCTCCCCTAAATTTGTAGCGTATGTGGTGATTTGGTTTACATGCATGGTTTGGCATTAGATGCATGGGCCTGCTTTCTTCCCAGGTTTTAGGTAAACCAGTGACTGGAGAGTAAACAGAATCAGTGAGTAGAAACAATATGCAGCAAGTTTACAAAGAACTGAAGTTTAAACTTAGCACAAGGCAGTGTGGGGAGTGGTCATAGTTCAGTGGTAGAGCGATGCTTTGCATGCAGAAGGCCCCAAGTTAAATTCTTGACACCTCCAGGCAGGGCAAGGAAGGAATCCTGCCTGAAATCTTGGAGAGCTGCTGCCAGTTAGTGTTGACAATACTGGGCTAGATGGACCAATGGCCTGACTCAGTATAAGGCAGCTACCTGTGTTCCTACTAGTAAAAGCTGAAGAGACGAACACAGGAGAGTGATACCGTTAAAACAAGAAAGCTGTGGAAAGAACAAGAATTAGGAATCAAAATGAAGACTAAACAGGGAAACAGAAAGGTAAAATAAAGGAGCATTCTAGTAGCCAATATAAGAGGAGTAAGAACAGACAATTTTTAAAGATATTCAAACATAAAAGTGACAAGTCTAGGCAAAGCAGTGCTATGAGATGAGGGAGTAAACAGAATTAATTGCCCTTATGTTTAACAATTGTTTTACATAGTTTTCTGAAAAGCCACACATACTTATTTAAACAAATTTTATACCAATATTTATGATATGTTATAGCATGCAGAATAAAACAACAAAAACAACTTCTAATAAAACAAAAATCACATAAATCCCAGGAGAACAGTAGAAAATCAGGGCAGGAACAAGCATTTACAATCAAAGGCCCTCTCAAAAAGAAGGTCTGAACGGACTTCCCTTGGAACAGTGTTCAACAGCACTGCCATAGAGAAGACTCACTTTGGTAACATAGGTTCCATAAATGGAATCTGGACCAGCACTTGGAAGTGGGCCCAGAAGTGAAATGGCTGTCAGTACAGTTGCTTTTAACTTTGCTGAAATATGGGGGAAATGGTCTATACTTGCCAGTAGAGGTGCCACCACAGCAGCTCCATATAGTGCACACTACAGTACTCCGAAGTGAAAATTACCAAAGCATGAATTACACTTTCATGGCCTTCCAGAAGCAGGCATAGCTAGTGTATCAGCCAACGAGGCCCGCCTGGCGCCAACATTATCTTTTCGGCGCCAGGTCAAGACTTTCCTCTTCTCTCAGGCATTTGGCAATATCTGAGGAGCCTGGGTTTGTTTTTTAGCTTTTTTGAGCTGTTATAGCAGTTTTAAATGTATGTGTGTATTCTGTGTATGCTGTATGTTTTTGCTGTTTTAATTTTTGTATATTGTTTTTAATTGTTTTAATCCTATGTAAACCGCCCAGAGAGCTTCGGTTATGGGGCGGTATACAAATGTAACAAATAAATAAAAATAAATAAAAATCATAAATGGCACTCTGGGCCACAGCTGCCACCTGTGAATGTTGTAGTATCAGTCTTTTGGCTGTCAAAAGAGTAAGGAGAATCCATTCGCGCTGACCGCATTAACTTCCAGGAAGGAGGTAATTTAAAAGGACATGTACATCAGTAAATATTAACGTGTATTCCAATACAAGGTTTATCCATATAATAACATTTTCCCAAAAAGAGGCAACTACTGGGCACTACCAAACAATAACTTAGCACTAGCTGTGTTACACCTGCAGCAATAAGCCGACTGAGACTCTGTGGCATCCAATAGACACAGAACAACAGTTTTTACTGAATAAGGTGTAACCTGAGAACCACAGATAGCTTTAAAAGACGAATTCAATGAGGATAATGCTACCAATGGCTCCTACTCATGATGGCTATGAATGATCTCCTGCATCAGAGAAAGTATGCTTCTAAAAACCAATTGCTGCAGAACACATCCAAGGGAATACTGTTGTGCTCATGTCCTGCATGTGTGCTTCCCATAGGCATCTGGTTTGCCACTGTGGGCACAGATGCGGCACGAAATATGCCTTTGGTCTAATCTAATAAGGCTGCTCTTATGCAGAGTAACACAAAGGAATCAATCAAGATTACTATAGCAGTTTTGATACCAAAGCCGGGCCAGAGACCAGATTGAAATGGATCTGTGCATGCCCAGGCCCAACAACAGATTACTCTACAATTTTTGGAACACATGGCGCTCCTACCCTTCTCCAACATTTTTGGTGCAGTCACTGCAGATAATAATAATAATAATAATAATAATAATAATAATAATAATAAATTTATTTATTACCCGCCTCTCCCTCCGGATCGAGGCGGGGAACAACATCATCATAAAACACACAAAACTGATTAAAAATACATAAAACCAGTATATCATTAAAAATACAAATAAAACACCAATAAAACACTTAAAATTCATCTGAGTAGGCCTGCCGGAAGAGCTCAGTCTTTATAGATCTTTTAAATTCCTGAAGACTGGTAAGTTCACGGATCTCTCCCAGCAGGTCATTACATAATCTGGGAGCGGCAGAAGAGAAGGTCCTCTGGGTAACAGTTGTCAGTCTAGTTTTTGTTGACTGTAATAAATTCTTCCCAGAGGACCTAAGCGTGCGGGGCGGATTGTATGGGAGAAGGCGATCCCGCAGGTAACCTGGACCCAAACCATGTAGGGCTTTAAAGGTAATGATCAACACTTTGTACAAGTGGCTAACGCATTTAATTCTTTTCAATCCTGGTGGAATTCAAATTATGAAGAAGGCCTCTATAGAAAGGAATTTGGGTAGTTTGTGTGACTGTACAGAAAGTTGCACAAACATAAGAAGCTGCCATACATTGAGTCAGCCCAGTATCGTTGACAATGAGTGGCAGTGGCTCTCTGGGAGTTCAGGCAAAGGTATTTCTAGCCCTAATTAGAGATGCCAGGAATTTAACCTAGGACCTTCTGCATGCAAAGCATGTGCTCTACCACTGACCCACACAGCCCACCTTGAAGAACAGTGGTTATTTATTTGTTTATTTATTTATATCCCATTTTCCTATTAAAAATAGTGGTCAAGGGGGATAACAATAGAATAGTTAAAAATAGGGTTGGTGATCACGTAAGAGTTTGAGGCATATTCAGTTGGAACCAGTGTGGATTTATGTTCAACGTTGGACTATGAGCCGTCTTTCCCCCTCCCCCCCCATCCCAGTGCCCAAGGGTTAGTTTATTACAGAACTTGGTCTCTTTGACCTGCTCAGTCTTAACTAATGGTACCAAACGGCTTGTTTCAAGGGGACAGTTGCCCTGAAGCACTTTCCATGTTGTGTGCTGGAAGAAGCTGAGTTAGTGGTGTCTTCTTGCAAATGGAACCCAAGGCAGTATGCAGAGGCTGGTTCAGTGAAGTTGGGTCTGCTGCCTTGAGGGCCTGCTTTCACAACAGGACCCTAAGGTGTGGTGTTCTGTTTTTACTGGCCTGCTTTGTAAAGGCCTGGCAGTGGGTACGGAAGTCCCCCCTGGGTGCTTCTCAAACAGAAGGCAGTTGGGGGTGTTCATTGGCTAACGATATCTTCCTGAGAGTTCAATGAAGTAAAGAACAAAAAAACTCAGGAAATAGGAAAGGAAGGGAAGAAAAGAAAAGACAAAGAAGAAAGTAGAACTCTGTTCAGTGTCCCAAGAAGGAACAGTAGAATGTTTGAGAATTTAGGTGTGAGGTGAGAGACTGTTCCAAATACTATGAGTCACTGCCATGAACGAAAAGGAACTGAGAGGCAAGCAGGAGCTATGCCAGGAGCATGTGCAGGATAGGTGGGTGGGGCTTCCATCAAAAACTCTGTTTAGCTCTAGAACAGGGGTCTCCAACTGTTTTGGACCTGCATTCACAGCAACTTTTTAAAATAAATTACTTCTTCATAGATGAAGGGAACCAGGCCAGAGAATGGCTACTTGTCATAGCTCCGGGGGCTGTAGCATAATGACATACATGCAGAAGGTCCCAGGTTCAGTCCCAGGAAAGAATCCTGCACGAAACCCTGGAAAGCTGTTGCCAGTCCGTGCTGACAATACTGGGCTAGATGGACCAATGGTCTGACTCTGTATAAGGCAGCTTTCCTGTGTTGCTATATCACTGTCAGCTCAAAGGGCAGCAGGGGGAGAGAGAAAAGCATAAGCTTCTTCCCACTTTCAAGGCAGGCTGCAAAAGCTTTCTATTTCTGCTGCCACAAAACAAGCGGTCCTGGCGTGGCTCACAAATAAAGGAACTCCTGCCACGCTCTTTACCCGAGCCTAGTAGAATTGGAAAGTATTTTTTTCTTAATGACCAAATTGGGGCACCCTTTAAAAACTCTGCCTACTGCCACTGAGACAGAGCTGATCTTGGTGAGACCAGAACCCTTCCATCCTGATATCATTGACCTGTGGGTCCTATCTGCCAGCAGGAGGAGGCACAATCCCAGAGGAGAAAGTGCCGTATGACCATGAGGAAGAGAATGTTCTATAATGCCTGTTAGCCTGGAAGATAAAAACAATTATCAAGGTAAGGTACAAAGGGGTGATGGTGAAATAAATACCTCTGGCTTGGTGGTTTCTTCTTACCAAAAAGGCAAAAACTATTAAGTCTTCAAAATACAAATGCGAATGTTTCCCCAAAGGCATTATTAACAATTAATAATCATTACACTGGTGCCTTGTTTACCTGACCTTCTGTAAATTCAGCTGCCTTGTAATTAGACCCATATTTTGCACATTTATATATTTGTATGCACAGATTTGACTCATTCATTCATCCATTAAAATTTGCTTGACAGACCTAGATGGATAATCAGGGTACAATTTGTATTTACTGGATTATAGAAAATTGCCCAAACTGTTAAGTTCAAGGAAAACGCATTTTTGCCTCTCTCTTGTGACTGATGTAAAAGCAATTACATATCAGAGGATGGCCCCAAGACACTCTGAAGGAGCAGCAAAGCTTTTACAATCTGGTGTCTTTAACAGTATTTTTTTCTTTAAAATGGTGACTGGTTTTTAAAGACTATCTAAAAAGAAAAAACAAAAAGCAACTCAGCACATCTTGTCTAAGCAATGCATTACTCTGTAATTCAAATGGTAAAGTAATTTCCCAGAAAAGTTAAAATGTTGTATTTACTACTAACTTTGTCAAAAAATGAAAAGATTAATTCCTTTATGTGTCAGCTCCTCTAGTACAAGACCTTAGGGTCTGCTAGAAAATGACATAAGGAGAGAATTTTCTCTTGGAAAACTGGATCCGTGTATAATTTGGAAAGTGTAGAGTAAAAAGAAAACTAATACTATCACACAATCAGTATTATCTCTCAAAAAATATTGTTGCCACTGACAAAATATAGAGAGGATCAAATTGCTTTTGCTGGACCTCTCAGTGATTTTTGATACCATCAGCCATGGTCTTCTTGTGAGACATTTGTCTGGAACAGATGTTGGAGGCATTGTTTTACGGTGGCTTCGGTCCACTTTGAAGGGGTGATCACAGAGGGTGCAGCTGAAACATTCCTGTTAGACTCCATTGTCATTGGCCTATGATCCTTTGTAATGAACATCCAATGTTTTTGATGAGGTGGAGGCCCTAGTATGACCAGTAGTCTACCCTAACGTGCCATCTTTCTACATCTGGATTAGCAAAACCTTTTCACCAACATCTGCGATGGCCCTACATGTAACCCACCCTTCCTTGGGCTTAGAGGCCCATCCACTACTCACCCACCTTCTAGGTGTGTGACAAACTAAATCTGAGTACCCCAAATGACAAAGTAAGACTCCCAAGACTTGTGATAGGGACCATCTAGCTATGAGTCCTACAAGACCTGCCCCGTTCTTCTATGTGGCTCATTTTCATTGGGCGCGCCGCGCACAGGGCCCTAACAGACTCTAGCTACAATGGCTGCTCCTGAAGCTGTCTGAAGACAATCAGGATGGAATCTTGATTAGTGTTTGTGGCTGGCCCTACAATTTAGCTTTTATTGGATATGTTGTTTTTTGCTACTATTTAGATTATTTTAATTTCTCTTTTGTTAGGCCTTAGTATGATTGCTTAATCTTACTGTATATTATTAATTTGAGATGTTTAGCCCAATTGTATAACAATTTAAATTTTGTTATAATTTGCCATCGTTAGTGACTTCCCTGAAAATGTTGCTGTATTTTATTATGTAACATTCTTCTAATGTTGTAAGCCGTTTTCTGCATGGTTTTACCTTAGAACGGTAGCACACAAATAAACGGATGAGGATGTGGATTAACAACAGAGTAGTCCTATAGGTCAAGCTGTATATCCATTCACAAAAAGATCACTAGAAATTGTAATGAATTATATGCTAGAAAGAGAAGCAATCTGTTAAGATCCAGCTTAGAGGCAGCAGGATGTACAGAGCAAAAATCTTTTTGAATATTTTCAAGGCCACACTGCTCATGGGGAGGGCTGAGGAAACAGGAGAGAACTGTAGCCTTTCTAAATTTACAGAAATTCATGTAGGATAAGGCTATCAATGGCTACTAGTCATGATGGCTATATTAGAGGTAGTTATTAGAGGAACATGAGCAGGAGGCTGTTATTACACTTATGTCCTGCTTGTGGGCTTGACATAGGCATGTGGTTAGCCACTGTGGGACTAGAATGCTGGACTAGAAAGGCCTTTCATCTTCTTCTGTCCCTATGCCCTTAAATAACTAGCACTATAACATATTTTAGTACACTGTTTTAATGCATGTTTTACTGAATTATGAAACCTCAAGTACTTGGGATAGGACAGGGTAAGAGGCATCCCTGATAGAGGCACGGGCCACCCTTGGCACTTCAGCAGTAAAATATCTGAGAGTTAATTATACTGATGTCTTCCCAAAATTTATAGCTGGGCTGTTTACTCAGAGGGATAACAGTTTCTATTTTAAGGTAAAGGCCTAAGTTGTGGAAGCCTTCCTGGAATTTATGCAATGGTTCAGCATCAGCTAGAAACGTTATGGGAACATTATCCAAGAAAAGGGGACTCCTCCAGCTCAAATGGATCCAAGGTCAAGATATATATATTTTTAAAAAGACATAAAGTCACTTTGAAACAGGTCGCATAATACATTGTATAAATGTTATAAAGTCTACTAGAATGAACAATCCAATATATCTGGAAGACTTAATCAGGAATATACATAACAAATTCAATTTGTTTTTTCATTAAGTGGTGCACATAACATTGATTCCCAGTCTAGTTTTACTCTGCTGCACAAGTTGCAACACTGTGTGTTTGCGCATTGTAGAGTGTCACAAAGCATCACCTCTCCATTTGTTGATAATTATTAAGCATTTATCTAGCATATTGTGTTCAAAGTGTTTCATGTACAGTACCTTAGTAAAAGTCTGTTAGACAAGATTAATTATCCCTATAGTGCAGATGATGTACTGAGTCTGGGAGACTAGTGGCTCTGAGTGAGATTGTGGCATTTGGATGAAATTTGGCTCATAAACATGGTCTTATGAACTATGCTACATTAATACTCAATGATATACCACAAGTCTTGAAGGCAAGAGTAACTGTGCACATTTAATCTAGAATTGTGCCTTAATGGGCACCAATCACAATGAAGGTTTAATAGGACCTTATCAAAGAGGGAAAAAATGTATGTGGAAAGAGGTTGACCTCAAGACAGCGTAGAATATATTCATCTTTAGAAATACAGGAAATGAAGAGGCGTACCATCGTCCAGATTGTGCAGGTATGAAGACATAGGCTATTGTTCCCCTTTCTGGGAAGTAAGAGGCATCTACAATAATAAAAGAGGATGTGTGTCTGTCTTCCACACCACAGCGCAGACTGTAAACCCCAGATACCTGCAACTTGGCATGCATACTAAAAGGACTCTAGGGGTGTGTGCTTCAGGATTATTTTTTTTAAAAAAACATTAATTAATTTCAAACCCATCTGATTGCAGCCTGCAGTAATGTCTTCAGCCACTAGGCACAAACTTCCCTAACTAGCATGTAGTTTCATAATCTATACAATTTGAAGCCAGGAGAGATTACTAGACAAAGATACAGAGTTATATGTTTGCATCCTCCTTACCCCCTCACTCCGCTGTGTGGCAGCCCTTAGGGGTATGGAGTAGAGAGACCCTTCTCTCAGGGGGTTATAGAGGTGCACCATGGCAGGGGCCTTCCCTAGGAGTGCCAACAAGCATGGCTTCACTCAGAAGGGGCAAGCACAATATGTCCAACTATGACAGCTGTGTAAGTTTGCTTGATTGAGAAGAGTGATCCTATGGCAGACTGGGTCAAGGAAAAACGAATGAAGTCAATATTCCTATCGTCATGGTAAATATACATAGCTTAGAGAACATTAGCTAAAGGTTCACAATAAGTTCAAATAACGCAACAATATATATCAAAACACCACAAATAAAATATTTTGTTGGGCATTTATAAGCAATGATGTAGTTTACCCACAAATATCAACATTTTGAATGGCATTTTTTCATGCAGTCAGTCTTAGAACTGTGCTCTTTGAAAAGCATAAATATTCTAAATAACAATATCATAAAGATAGTGAATCTTATAAGTTCAGGCTTTTTGGACCCCACCTGCCATACTTGGAAAAGCTCTGAGTCTAGCAAGCACACATTGAGCCAGGCTCATGGTGAATTAGATCCTTGCATACCCAGAGAGGCTCTATTTACATTCTGTCCTTAATCCTCATCCATTGTCCACACCCCTGAGAAATTCTCCATATCCAGGGGGCTCAACAAGAGTTGATTCAAATGCACCCTAAATTGGAAACATAGTCATTAGCCTGCTAACTGGGACTGGAGGATGGAAACATTTATTGCCAGTACTTGAACAGCTTGATTAGTTTCCAGTCTGTTTTCAGACATGATTTGAAGTGCTGGTAGTCCTCTTTAAATCCTTACACAACTTGGGACCTGGGAATCTGAAGTGTTACTGATTCCAACATAAGCCTACTCATACACTTAGGTCACCTTCAGATATTTTGGATGGTAGAGGCACAAAGCATGTGGCAACTGGAAAGATGATCTGCTCTATTGTGGCATCCTGCTTATGAAATGCTTTCCTTAGAGATGCTTGCCTAACACCTACCTTGATAACCTTTTAGCGCAAGGCTTTTAACTTTTAATTTGTAATGGAATTATTTTTGTCTTTATCCTGCTTTTTTACTCATTGTTACTGTTTACTGATCTTAATTTTTCTATTATTGTTGAATTTAGATCTACTATTTTGTGAGAAATCCTTACAGAGTGGGATATGAATTTGTAATAAAAATAAAGTATTAACTCACAAATTTTTCCCCTTCACTCCCCACCTTTAATCTAAGAAAGAATTAAATACAACTTCACAGCAGATAGGTTTTTGAAAGTCTACCAGTCACAACATCCATGTTCAAAATTTGCATATTTCTGAGTGAGAGGTACAAGGGGCAATTAGGGGATGACCATTATACCTTGGTAGCTTTCAAAAAAGAACATTGTACAAGTAGGTCATTTACATTTGATTCAGCAAGCAACGGCCTGTTACATAGTAATATAGAAAGATGGTGTTCAGATGAAGACCGGACTCCCTGGTTTGGTTTCAGATGCTGAGGCAGACTAGAAGAAGCCCAGCCAAGTCAGGGAGCGGGAATGGAAATTCTCCAAGATTCTCCAGGAGCTTATTGAACAGGAGGTCCAGATTCACAGATCATCTTCCCCCTCCCCACTAGGAATTCAGCCTTTGTCAAAAGGGGAGAGAGCATCGGAATTGTCCAATCCCAGAGTCCGCTACTGGGTCAAGCGGGCGGAGTTGAAAGGAGGTGGGAGGCGGTCCGCCAGAATAGCTGCACATCAGAAATTGGGTCAAGAGGACCCTCCCTGAAGGAGTCTGGAAAAGGCCTGATGGGCAAAGCAGAAAACTGTGCCTTGCATTGAGCAGGGGGTTGGACTCGATGGCCTTATAAGCCCCTTCCAACTCTACTATTCTATGATAGGCAACTAGTTTGCTTTGTTTGGCTAATCTCTTTGTTATCTCACATTTTGGTTGGAGGAATTGGAATCTAGACAGATGTAAACAATTTAAGATGTTTGAACTGGATTGAACTTCATTTGAATGTACGCAAGTTGCACCACTCCACCACAATTAAGAAGTGAGAAATTTTGAGGGGTATTGAGTGATAAATTTTCACAACATAGTATAACGTCATTCAGCAGTCTTCACAGTCTTAACATTCCCAGCATCCCTCCAGCCAGCCATGATAGCTGGAACATACTGGGAATTACAGGACTTTTCCTGTCTAAACATACATAGGATTGCACCGTTAAAGGCTCTCTTAAATCCTAAACATTTTGTTTGTTTTATCATGCATTCAGAAATACATGGATCAAACATGCCTCTACTTAAACTCTTTACAGCACAAAAATATAACACAGAGATGCATTATCTGGTAAAAATAACATAGTTGTGTGGCAACAAATACAAACACTACAAACCAAGATGGGTACTTGCAGTCAATCTCAAGATCAAGTACTTTATATTCAAGAGTGAGTACCTTATATTAAATAAATATTTTAAGGGATTAATATCTCAATGAGCAGTGAGGTGAAGTGAGTTACATATTACCTTCATACTTTTTACATGGATATGGACTAAACTAAGTGGCTATATTTCTTTCTTTTTAAATTAATGGCTTAACACATCATTTTTAAAAATGGGGAATGTATGCCATTTTGACATGGGAATCAGTTATAGAAGCCATAAAGTGTACATGCTGGATACAGATCATCCACTTATAGCCATGCACTTCAGAACAAACTACTCTAAACCATACATATTTCATTGAAAGCTCAGGGTAACACTTCAAAAATGAACCAGCTAAACAAACTTCCAGTAGCACTTGACAGAGCTACACCTATTCTTCCCATTTCCAAAGCAGTACAGAATTAATTACCAGTTCTATGGATCTATTGTAAGTATAATAGACTAAAGAGCTATCACAGACACATTTATTGTAAAAGCACAATCCCAAGAGTGTCTAGTAGAGGGCCAAAACGATTAACACAAATGCTTTGTCAGATCAAAGATAAAAACTGCACCACCCAATTGAGGGATGAATTAGAACAGTGGGTTATCTTTCAAATTAACCAGGGCAGTTAGTGAGGAAAATTTCATGAAAGTGTAATTCTTAGCCTTTGTGAATCCACACAGCAGGCATTCTGCCAGCTGACAAGATGATGAAATTTTCATGCTTAAAAAAGCCTTCTTCATTCCCCAATTTAGATTAGCTAGTATTTCTTCTCTTTTTCTATTTGCTCTTCTGCAGAAACTGTTTAAAACCTAGATCAATCTTTCAAAAGAATAATGCAACCATAGAAGGGAAGAATAAAATCTCAGGATGTCAGCCTTTTAAAAAGCTTAATGTGTGTGTAGATAAAAATGAATAGTTAAAATTATTTCGAATGGCATAGGGAATATTAAGGAATTTATCACTGGAGAAGCCAAAGAAATGATATTCTATTGTTTAAATAGAATAAGTCTGCTAAAATAGCAAAAATTTTACAAAATCAGAAAGATAATTTTCCAAGCAAATACAGTCTTGCAATTTTTTATCTACATCATAGTATGGCAGGCCATATAGCTCAACTTTCAATTACTTCAGCAAAAAGAAATATGAGTGATTTTTAAAAAACTTTTATCCTCCCAGTCCAACAACAAAATTACCACTCACTCACCACTCTAGTCACATTATCCTCATCATCTTGAGGTCAAGAAGGAACTGAGGGGGAAGATGAGCCCACTCCCCTTTCAGCACAGGACTCTTGGGCTGAAGACAGGCTTCCCACCAAAAATGGTTTTAGCATCTAGCTCTAGAAGAGGGGTGGGCAACTTGTGGCCCTCCAGATGTTTTGGCTTAGAAGTCTCATTGTCCTTCAGCATTGGCTATGCTGGCTAGAGCTGATGGAAGTTATAGGCCAAACCATATGGAGGGCCGCAAGTTGCCCATCCCTGCTCTAGAAGGTTCCAAGCATTGTTCTGTACAGCTGCAGAAGCACATGTGGGACCGCACAGAGACTATGAAAAAGTGAAGAACTATCCTCAAGCAGTTTCAATGAATCAGTCCAACAGTCATCACAAAAACATATACTACATTACTACATTAACAAGGGCCCAATTCAGATGATACTTTCTCCTGGCCTCTCCCCTAACATGTAGTGAGGGAACGAAGTTGTGCTTTCCCTTCCCACCCAAGTGCAGATGTTCTGCCTGATGTCCATGTGTGGGCATAATGTTTGAATAGGATATGTGTGGAAAAAGTCCAATACATGCAGACCTGAATGGCACAATCAATGGCTCAGATAATATTTAGGATAGAATATATGATCTAAATTTTTGTGCATATATCCTGTTCAAACATTATGCCTATAAGTGTACATACACTGGTCTTGGACAGAGATGTGAAGGCCTGGAAAAATAACTGGAAAAATTTAGGGGGGAAATGTTTTTCCCCAGAAGACTTGTTTTTTTCTTAAAAAATTGGGATAATTGAAAAAAATGAAGAAAAATTGATTATAGAATGATTTATGTTAGCATGATGAATAAAATATTTAAGACAAGATATTCATATGTTTATTTCTCCAAATGATTTCTAAAACCTTTTTATGGGAATAGGTGCTTTATGTCTGCTTGACACTGCTTGTTACTAACGCTGATGGTTTCTTCTGTGTTTTTTTTTTAAAAAAATGCTTTTGCCTCTCCTCATAAATTGGCAAAACCAAAGAGGTTCCTTACAGTTCAGGAGCTTGTAGCTCCATTTGTTATGAAAAAGTAAAAATTTTAAAAAGTAAATTCAATTTGTAATAATTGTTTGAATACACTGTACTTTTAATATACCAAATGTGATAATTTTATGCCAAACCAACTTGTACGTAATTACATTTTATGTTCCTAAAGTGACAAAGTGACTTTCAATCTGTAAAAAGTGTTAATATTGCATTTTATTTCAATTTTTCAAAAAAAAAAATCAATTTTTCCAGGAAAGAAACAAAAAAACGGGGAAAACCCCAGTTTTTTTCCATGGCTTCAAAATTTCCAGAAATTTTACATCTCTAGTCTTGGAGTTGGAACAAGTATGCCAGGTGGGCAAGAATGTATATGTGATCAGGAAAGGATTTGCCCTGATCAGGCAAAGGTGGACACAAAGCTTTTATCTATAGTGGACGCATATGAGCCTGAGATATCATTGTATATCATACAGACCTACAGCAGCATTATTTATGTATTATGCAACCATGTATATCCACATCAAAACCATATCCTCTGAAAAAAAATAAAGCTACCATCAAATATTTAGCAATGGAACTACATTTTTGCCATTAGTTTGAGCATGGCAATGCTCTTTTAACATTGTAGATCAAGACAATATGATATGGGAAATTAGTAATATTTTGTTTTCTACTGTGGAACATTCACAGGAATTTTAACTCAGCATTATAACTTTAAAAAGATCAGGTGGTGACTCCCCACATCCTGACTAGTCACTGGTCTATGCCTCTCTACAATCCCCATTTCCTCACATTCCCACACTCTCTTTTCCAGAGACAGAAACGCAAGGAGACAGCTGGGATGGGAAGTTATCTTGAATGCCTATTTCTTCTGCATTGACCATCCCCTCACTCCAGTTTCACCCTAATGCTCCTAAAAGATATGAGGCTGAGATAGGCTGTGGGAAAACACCTTGCATCCAGGTGTTTTCCCACAGCAGAGAGTAAATGGTGGCTCCTCTTTCATTTACAGTCTGAAGAGATTTTACATCATTCTCCCTTGCATGTTTAGAACACAACAGGACAGTTCATCAAGGCTTAGTTTACCTGTGGGAGCTATCATGTTGTGCCAGGTGTCCATTACCACCATTTTTGCATGGCGCCCACCGGCACCCAGCTTTCTGTGTCATGTGAACCCAAGCAAGCAGGAGGTGTTTAAGGGTTAGACAACCCTAAAATAACCTACAGCTTGTTTTAGGGTTGCTTAACCCTTAAACAACTCCTGGTTGCCTGGTTTCGCAAGACAAGCCACAGAAAGGCAGGCGCCCACAGGCACCTGGCATGTTGTCAAAGGTCCTACAAGTAAATTAAGCTATGGTGGGCTGCTGTGTCATGCAAACCAGCGCTTGCATAGCCTCCAGTACTGTTACATAGACCTGGTTTGCACATCACGCTAAGCCACAGTGTGGTTGTAGAGTGGCTTAGCATGATGTCTGAACCCAGCAGTCCCCTGAGAACTCATGGCTTGTAGTAGGGTTGCTTAGATTCACTTGTTCTCAGGATGGCTTGTTGTGACATCCAAACCTGGCAGTCACTTCAGCATGGGTTGTTGAAAATGGTGAGAAAGACACCTGGCAAGAGCAGCGAAAAAACCCTACTTGCTGTTCATTGCGATCTCACTAATAATATCCCCTCTGTAGTACATCTTGAAATGACACTAATCCAGACATTGACCAGGTTTGCACAATTGCCACAACCCACCATGGCCTATTTAAGCCACAGTTTCAGCGTAGGCCAGCAGCTAAACCCGACATGTCAAATCATGCCAACCCCCCACTGGGGTTGAATATTCAAAATAGCAACCAACACACACTGCAAACCACCATAGCTTAAATAACACACAGTGGGCTGCAATGATCGTGTCAACCAGCCCACTGAATGTGGCTCACATTTTCTTCGGGTGGGAGAGAAAGAAAAAGCCCAATCAGAAGTCACCTGGTAGAACTGTCAACAAGGATGCTTGTAAGCTTCTCTTGGAGAAGTGACGTGTCAATTTGACTGGAGGAAAACTTCACATAGCAGCTATGAACAAGCACTATGTGGACAGGTAGGGAGACTTAGTGAACAGAGGATAAAGCATTTTGGAAATCAAGGGAGAAAGTTGGCAGTGGGGCAAATGAGCAGATGAGAAAAGGGAGGGATCAATGGGGAAAGAAGTGAAGAGCTGAGACAGCAGAGGCAGTATCCTTTTGCACAACTATATATAAGTCAAAGGGGTCAAGTTAATATTTATTCAAGCATCTCGTTATGTTTTGAACCAAAATCGCTTTCAGGGGAGTAATTTACATAACAAAATTTAAAAAACCATATTGATGTTTATACAAATAATAACACAATTAAAGTGTGTGATAAACTCTAATAGTGCATGGCAGCATCTAATAAACAAGTTGTTGTCTCATTATTTATACCACAACAAATGTTTCTAAAAACTTTGGGAAATTTCCTAATTTGAAACACTTCATCATACTTTGAGTTGTATTCTTCTCACCAAGTTTACTCACTTCATTAAATATAAACCAAATTTCCCAAATAAAACCTTTGGGAAAGACAACAAATTGCTTTCAGCAACTGGGAAAGACAACAAATTAGACCTAGAAAGTTTAATCACCTAAGGCTGCAATCCTAAACACACTTACCTGGAAGTAAACCCATTGATTACAATGGGACTTACTTTTGAGTAAATGTGTAGAGGGTTGAATTATAACGATTTAGGAGCCTCATTCACCAGGAAATTAGTTCAAAGATATTGATGTGGATATTTCTCAGGCAAAGCTACTACGCCATTAGGGGCACTAACACGCACCTGCAACATTAAATATGTATAGTGTTATTTTGTAATTATGTTACCTAAAACTAACTCTACCATCACCAATTTGCAATCTGCCTATTTAGAATGCTAGTTCTGAAATAACTACACTAAGTACAAAATTGCTTAACAAGTCGTTCTGCAAGTGTTAATATCTATTATAGCATAAGTATTACTATGTTATCTAGGTTAAACACATATCTAGCCATTCATGAGCTTGGCATTAGAGTGGCAAAATCACAATAATTAAAGTTATGTCCTGAAAGCTTCAAAATAATTTTTTTTTCATGAATAATTTTCAAAGAACAAGGTAGAGTCAATATTACTATTAATGTAGAACATACAAATGCAGTATTCAGCAAAATAACATAGGGACATTTTTCAAAAAATCCTCTTCTTAATTATATTATTTTGAGTTGTTTAAATTAAAGCTTCAAATAGTTACTGCAAAAAACAATCCTAAACTGAACTTGGAACTCTCACAAAAATGTGCATTACAGTGTCAACGGTGAAAACACTGAAGTTAAGGGATTCTTCTCCCCAAATCCTTCCAAGTTAATATAAACACAATCCCATAACTATGGATAACCAAATTAAATGGCTGAGTTCAAAGATGTTCTATGAAAATCAATAAATGCCTACAATAATGTTTTCTCTACTACTCCACCAATGTGACATCAGAAATTGCGACATAACACCATGTAACTACATAATGGGTTAAATACATATAGGATATGCACTTGATCCTATATGCTTGTCAGTTGCTACGTGTATGTTAATATATTTTGTACAATATTAATCTTTATGATATTAAAACTGTGTCAAACAGTCAACAAATACTCCTATGAAAACCAGTGTGGTTTGGGTACATGCAACTCTTAAAAGTTTAGAGAGCTTCCAAAATATATTGCCTTGTAAAAATCTTCTATTAATCTGGTTTCAGGTTATTTCTACTTGGATAAAGAAGATAAAGGAAGTTGCACTATACCAGGATGGAAATGATTAGCAGTGGAGTTATTTTCCCTGACATTCTCCAAGATATAAACTAGACTAGTCAGACTATTTTCAGTATAAAACGGGTATTATACTGAACTCTGTATCCTGCACAATTATAGAAAAAATATTACCATCTATTTCCCTAACTTTTTCCCCATGCAGTAATTCTTTAAACGGTTACAAAAATGTCATGCTCAGAATAAATTCTTTAATTCTACATCTGTCTGCAGTCTAATGGAGTGCAACAGTTGAGTTGCATTAGGATGACAGAACTGAAGCGCAGTGCACAATGGTCTCTGTCATTGACCAGGAGACCCATGGCCACTGGAAAACTGCTCCCCCTGTCTCCCAGGAAAAACATCATGGCAAAAGAAAAAAAGTCTGGCTCCATGCATTGGTCAGGGAAGGAGCAGCTGCAGGAAGCTTGCTTCATCCCTCCCTGCCAGAAAGAACACATAAGAATAATGTAGCTAATAGCTAATGCCTGGCTTTTGTTTTTTTTCCTCCTCCCTCCTAATCTCCTTTCCTTCTGTGTAATGTTTTTTAGACTGTAAACCTGAGTGAAGGGATTGTCTTGTTATTAATCTTTGCAACTTCAGCTTTTCAGGATTAAAGAATATGGTATAAATACTCTCTCTCACATACACACAATACAGACTACCCATGTTGCTCACAGGTATCACTCCTGACACAAACTCTATAGAAATGAGTAGCATTTGCACCCTCTAAACCAGGAATACGCAACCTTCCTTACCCACCACCCCGATGTTTTAGTCTACAAGTCTCATTATTCATGACCATTAACCATGCTGTCTGGGGCTTATGAGAGTTATAGTCAAAAACAGTTGGAGAGCACCAGGTTGCGTAGCCCTGCTCTAAACACATTATAAATTAAACTGCTAACATTAATTTTATACAAGGAAATGTTTAAGGCAGCCTTCCCCAAGTTCGTACTCTTCAGATGTTTTGGACTTTAATTTCTAGCCAGCATGGCTAATGGTCAGGAATTCTGGGAGATGTAGTCTAAAGGGGTTGTTGTTGTGAGGATAAAATGGAAAGGAGGATTATGTACACCACCTTGGGTTCCTTGGAGGAAAAAGGGTGGGATATAAATGTAATAAATAAATAAATAAAATATCTGGAAGACATCATATTGGGGAAGCTTGATTAAGGTATATCTTGCCATCAAAAAAATCATATTAAAACTGCAAAGTGTTGTAAATAAAGTGCAGAAAACAGCATTATATAAAATGATTAGGCCCAGCTGAGAGATCACAATTTTAGTCTTAAAAAATCATCATTTATCAGTCCAAGAACAAGCTGTACATCTTTGTGCTACACACACACACCGCTCTTGTGCACCTAGTTTCAATAAAGGTATTCTGCTTTCTTAAACGGAGGTTTAAGAGCTTCTACCAAACAAGAATGAACAATTAGGATCAGATTTTGGTTTTTCCTCCTGGTTTCAAGTAAACCCTTAAACCACTATCCTGGTACAGCCATTGCAGGACAATGTGATTTAAGACGTCAAGATATCCTCTCCGAAGTCGGGAATGTAAGGGGAGGGGCAAACTGGGACAAGTAGGCTAGACCAAGTACATGGCATCTGAACTGAGCCATATACTTAAAAAGTACAAGGATCAGGACACGGTGTAATTCAAATAAAGGACAAAGTATAAACTAATGAACAAAGTTACTCACACTGTAGTACTTTTTAATATAGCTTCTTATATCCAAGATTAACTTGTTGTTAATTTGCTCTAGGTAGATGGAAAGGTCTTCATGACATTTGCTACACGATTGCAAACTGGCTTTAATCATCAGATCCTACAGATATAAAAGTCAAGACCAAAAAGTCAACATCTTGGGCATAGGTATTGACAACCACTTTGTAACACAGATCTGTGACTACAATAAAATATGAATTCATAATTTTTCCATAGATCTTATACAAGGACTCAGTTTAAAGAGTAGTATCCTACCGTATCGTTGCGTTAATGCATATTATGTTCTGCTAGTGTAAGGGACCTCTAGTGAAACAGCAATAGTGTTAGCTTGCACGATGAGTTTACCCAAAAAACCACATAGCGCAGCTGAACACTACTGGCATCGCACTAGAGGTCCCTCACGCTGGTGCAACAGAATTTGCATTAGCGCAATCACATGGTAGGAGGCAGTTTTAAGACAGATATTCTAAGACAAAGTGATCTTTTTGTCTTAGTATTTTTGTTGTCATTTTAACTGCAGAGGATTAAAGTTCTTACACACCACACTAGAATGAGCGGACTGAATAGGGTGACCAGATAAAATCCAGGTCAGGGCTCATGTAACTTTAACAGTTGTAGAGAAAAGGGAATTTCAGCCAGTGTTATTTGTATGCAGTTAGTTCCTGGTGATATTCCCTCTTCATCACAACAGTTAAAGGTGCATGCACTATACTAGAGTGACCATATACAAAAGAAGGCAGGGCCCCTGCACCTTTAACAGTCATGATGAAGAGGGAATTTCACCAGGAACTAATTGCATACAAATAACATTGGCTGAAATTCCCTTTTCTCTACAACTGTTAAAGTTACATGAGCCCTGACCTGGATTTTATCTGGTCAGCCTAAGATTGAATATTGTACTGGAAGATTTACAAATTGTGTAACCCAACAAAATTCTCAGTCTATCTGTGCACAGATAAAATTAAACTGTTCCATAATTTGAAAAAAAAAATGCACTGCAGAAAAACAGAGAGTTTCATAACCCCTTCCTATCACTGCTTAAAAATCTGTACTTTTGTGATCCAAACCAACTACTCCTGCACTAACAACATTAAGCAATTCCAGGTGGAAGAGATTGCAGAGCTTGACATCCACTCTTCTTACACTTAGCCCATCTGTAAGTTGTCAAGCCTCCATGCAATTAACTATCTTATTTACAGCTGTAATGAAACAAAGTCAAGGATTTACCAAGTACTGCTGATCTGTGGCTGCCTTTTCCTCTCACTTGCTTCCAACAACTGCTTTGTTTTGATTCAAAGAACACAGAACATCTGCTGTTTGTCCAAATTAACTTAAAATAATTACTTTTAATTTAGATAACGAATTCATTTGCTTTAACTTTCAAGGTTTTCACTACTTCGCAGCCTGCTAATTTGCCAATAACTAGCACATGCATAACATTGCAATAGAGTTAAATAGTTGGCTCTATTTCAAGTTCTGATCCAAGGTCACAGATACATTTTTTGGCAGCACTTCTTGACAGGAATGTACCCGATGACTTTTTGTGTCTGATGTACAAAGACAGCAGGAGAGATAACACAGAAAAAACTTCTATATAAAAAGGGAAGAGGGGTGTAAAAGTACAAAACAGAAACTTATAAAAAAGACTCTCCTCCAATTAATTTGATTTAGGGTAACAAAAATGTCACTGAACCGGTTTTATTAAATGGGAAGTTGAAAGATGAAAAATACGTGGAAAAGTCTGAAAAAATCAGAATAGTGTTGCCAAAAGCATATTACAAATTCTTCTTGAGAGTATGCTAAAGTGTATTTGATATCAATATGGAAACATAAATAGAAATGGTTCTTTTTCTACCTATAGGATCCCCTAAATAGAGAATCTGTTTTCCCAACATAACAGCAAAATACTAACCGAATGATCAAAGACATTGTCATAATTTTTTTCTGTCCCACATTTCGGGCAGGCAAACTTGAATCTTTCGCAGTCTTTATATTTCTCTTCATCAGTGAGCTGAACTGTGCCACCAAGCAAATCATCATTATCTTCATCTTTATGATAATTGTGACAGACTTTGAACTGTGAGGGATCCAGTCCTATTAATAACAAATATAAATTCAAAGTCTAAAGAAAGCAATTCATCTAAGTTGACACATCAGCTTCAAACGGGAGTTGCAAAATTCAAAGTAAAACTGAATCCTCAGGAAGAAGTGCTTTAAAAAAAGAGTAAATTTTCCCATTTTTAAGCGAAGATCTGAGTAACATGAAGAAATTACTTATCTTTTCACACAAAATTGCTTTATAAATAAAACAAGCACAATGCATTAGCTATCATGGGGAGTATGCAATAGAACATTTTGTTTATGAAGATGCTACTCCTAGAGAACAGCTTTATTGCTATTTTCTTAAGTTACACAGAGAATATTTGAATAAAATTGTGCATCTTTATTAGGAAAGTCTTTAAACCAGAATGACATCATTAAAATGAGAGAGAGAGAGAGAGAATATAAAAATCCCATTAAAAGAAACCTGGTTCTACTGCTATTACCTACTCCTTCAAAACTGTACACAACTGCCAACTCAGACTTCAATGCAGTGGTCGATTTCATTTTGGCTCAGTGGTTAACAGCATGTAGGTTTCAATCTAATGCAGTTCTTAAAATTCAGCAGCAGCATTTAAAATGTCGGAATTTGAGGCAAGAAGCATTTCTGGTTACCAGAAGCCAGAAAGTTTAAGAAATATGAGCAACTCAAACATAAATTGCACCCCCCAAAAATTATTTGTTATTATACTAATGTATCTTGCATTTATAGATATCTTTTAAGCAGCAGGTTAAATCAATGATGTTAAATAGAAGTTACTAATTTAAAAGGCAAACTTACAGAAAAAGAATTTGGTTGGGTGTCATTAGAATTATTATGCAACACAAACAACGTTTTAGGAGCAAAAACAATCCTTGCAAAATGCTCACCTTGACAAGAGTTTGGTAACATGTTTTATTTAAACCATTCTATTTGGAATAGTAAGGCTGAATGTATCATTCTCAATAAGGAATAAAAAGTATGGAATGTTTTTAACAGTATAAAGAACCTTAACCTGCATACACAGCACACCCTTGATCAAAGAATCCAGTTCAATAAGAGCCTACTTTAGTTTAATTCATTTATTCTGGTGATCCTTGGGTTTGATAATATTAATTCCAATTTCAAGTCTAGAAACATAAAATTGGTGAAAACAATATTCCAACAACTTGCCTTCTTAAAATGAGTGTTCAACATTCAACTAAAACTGCTTGATACATTCATTATGACTGCAAGTCACAAACTACCATTGCTGGAACAGCCTAAGTACTCTCCAAACATATCACTATGACTTCTGATACTATTCTGGAGTGGTTGATGGATTGAAGTCTTGAGAACTGATACCTATTTCACTCATACCGATTTTAGCTTCTTAATACTTTAGAAGGTCATTACCATGAAACATATTATCTAATTTGGATTCATGAAAATCGTATTTTTTGTAAATGGCTAGAAATTATGATCACCAACTATTTATGACACTTAACATTTAATATAATAAGCTTATGGGGAAAAAGTTTTATACACTACAGCAGAAGGGTGCTAGATGAAGTTATTCAAAATAATTTTCTATTCTATATCATGTTAGATTTTTATTAGACAAATTATATTTAAAAAGTAATTTTGAATTGTTTTATTTTTTTCTTCCTTCCTTCCTACTGTACCATATAAATTCTTTCTGAAATACCCTTTGTCATTTGAAAATTGTAATATCTAATTTTGGTTTAGAAAGATTCCAGTTTTTACTTTCTTTCCATCATAAAAAATAAGATTTCAACTGAATTATTATTTTTTTACTTATAATGTTACTTATATAATATTGAACAACAATGTAAGATTATTATACTTTGTTATGTTATTTAGTAGTGTTCCATCTCAAAAAAGCAAACATTGGGACTGGAAATAGAGTAAAGGTAAGCCTGTCGCTTAACAAGAAGGTTAGATACAGACTTGTATATCAGAGCTCTAACTAATGTCAGTGGGGCTCCATCAGTAGCAATTTGCACTAGCTTTCACTTTAGCATTAATAATTATTTAGTCTGGAAACAACCCACACAACTGCGGTCCTGATTCAGTAATGTATTTAATGTATTGAAACCTACAGGAAGGCAATCCAATTAAGAGGCATGATTTTAAATAAATATCTAGATAAACAACATTTTATTTTGTTCCACAGACTATTGCTTAGTTCAATTAATACAGTATTAAACATTAATGTACAGAATTTTGCAGCAGTGAAAATGTCTTGATAAAATAATGGTAGCTAGCAATATACATACATATGGCAGAGAAGTCCCAACAGTTTTGTTTATCCTCTCTTGCTCATGCGTGAACTTGTCAAAATTAGTTCTCACTTATTTTCTCACATATAGGCTTTTTACAATTAACTGAGTTTTAATACTCCCCAAAATTTTAGCTCGCAACTCATATCTTATTTTAAAAATCATTACAGTCTATTAACAGCAATAATAGTCTAATGCATCATAATTTGATCAAGCCTTGGGAAAATGTAAAAAATGCAAAGTTTCCAGTATTGTGTGATAATAGTAAGGTTAATTGTCATATTTATGTTTAAAGTTTTGTCCATAACATTTCCAAGTAGAAGAGTCTTACTTAGCAGGGTAATTAGATGTATTTCAAATGTATTTATTTTAATAAGCAAACCACACACATATCCCCAAAATATCTACTTCCGTCTAACTTGAGAGCTATGCAACTTAATCTCACCTTGCAGCTTAATTCATGAAAGCTTTTGAGAAATAAAAGAAAAATAGTGTCTAGTGCTGCCACCTAGAGGTTTCCAATCTAAATCTCTTTTTAGATTGCATTTTAGTGCCCAGTTTAACAAACACCCTGTTGGACTTAGGCCATAAAAAATCAGCTCTATAAACATTTTTTCCACTAGCCGAATATTTCTTAAACATATTTATAATCTGCAAATTTTGCTGGCTAACTAGAATTTATATAGTGGAAATAAATTTGGTTACATTTATTTGGCTAAAATTCAAGGATCAACAAGTTTTACAGCTTTTCTGAAATGAAAAGCTCCAGACAAAGCCACTCTCTGAAAGAAGCAATTAATCGCTATTCTGATATCCAAATCAGATCTTGATCCACTGACAAATAGACCTGGTGCAGACAATCATCGTAGGCTAAACAAGCCATGGCAGCTTATTTAAGCTCCAGTGTGCCTGGCATGATCTTCCTTATCACCCGCGCAGCCACAGCTTGTTATGGCATCCAAACCTGAGTGACATGTTTTATTTGAAAGGGAAACAACTCTCAAATAACCCATGGGCTGTTGTTGGACCATTTGAGGGTTGTTTCCTCCTCAAACAAGGCATGCTGCCCAGGTTTGGATGACATGACAAGCTGCGGAAAGGTGGGTGATCATGCAAATTGCACCTGGTACACATTGCGGTTTACACAAGCCACTGAGGCTTGTTTAATCTACAGTGATTGTGTGAACTGACTGATTGACAGCTGTTTGTTCAGGTTCAAAAGACAAAGCAGAGAGAAGCAATGCCAGAGGAAGGGGGGCATGCAGGGGGAGGCTTCGCTTCTTCTCTAAAATCATGGTTTAGTGTTATGTTCTTTAATATCTTTATATATTTTTAGAAATAACACTAAATGATTTCATGTTATCAGATGCTATCTGAACTAGCCCACTGTGTCTTAATTATCAGAATATATAAAGAAATTAAGTCAAATGATTTTAAAAGATGTCCTGATCTGTTGTGCAACACCATGGTTAGCAGACAAGAAAATTCTAAACTGAAAAGAATTCTCTAACACAAAAGAATCCATTGAAAAGTTGAAATTGATATATTCGCCTTGGACAAATAGAAAGGAACATCTAGAATGCATAATATACTTATTTGCTTAAGCAGGTGCATCAAACTGCACTCCTGATAATAACAAGAACGGAAATTCACAGGTAATGTCAAAAGAGCAATCTGCCCAACAATATATTAAACATCAGCATAAATACTGTCAGAGCTCTCTTACCCCAGAACAACTATCGGTGAAGTATTTCTTCAGAAGAGTGTACTATCGAAAGGGCACTACAGACTCTCACATATATGAACAGAATACCACACAGCAGCTGTACAAATGTCCATGGAAGATTTACCCCACAAATGTGGCTGTTGTATCTGTTTATTTCTCCCCCTCCCTGTGACAAAATAAGCCATAATAAAGTGGCTCACTTTTCAAGGGTTTATATATGAAGAGCATATCTTTCCTAAAGGATATGAATAAGTATCCCTCACCCATAGAAAGGCATCTTTAAAATGAAACAATGATTTTCTTAACATATTGAATCCTAATCAAGTAGGCTTGGTTAGAACAGTGTTCCAACATTATTAGTTATGACTACTGATCAATTTCCCCTGAACGCATGCACTTGCTTTCCTAAGGATGAGTATGGATGTGACAGATCAATGGAAGTGTTACATCCTAAGATTTTGGAACAAAGTTAACTTTTAGTATCTGTCTATAATATTAAAATAGGATGTGCATCTTTCTTTTGGTCCATCTGTCAATCCATCCATCAGCACCATAGCACCAAGACCATCAAAACCTAGACACCTGACATTCTGTATGCATGCTAAGGGGATCCTAGGGGTGAACACCTTAGTTACTTAGTTTTTAAAATACGTTGGTTAATTTTAATTAGTGTAAATGTACCCATGTGATTGAAGCAACATCTTCTGCTACTGGGGCAAACTTCCATAAACAGCACATAGTTTTAGATTGCAATCCATGCTATTTTTAACTACGACAGATTAGTAGATTGAGGAACAGTTATATGCCAGGACGCAGCCCCTGTTGTGGGGCAGTCCCCCTAAGGGGAACGTATCTCTCCCTCAGGGGTGACACCCAAGAGTGCCAGGAGACACAGCTTCACTCAGACGTAGTGGGCACAATGTGTCCAATTCTAACAGCTGCATATGCTTCCGTGAAGGCTTTGCTGTATCATACGAAGGGCTATTTAAACTTGTACAAAGGACAGAGTTATTCAGCTGCCCCTCCCCACTACTGTAGGGCAGCCTCTGCTCAGGGGAATGGATTGGACAGACCCTTCCATTAGGGAGTAATAGGGGTGTGCCATGACAGGGGCCATTCCTAGGGGTACCAGCGGGTGTACCTTCACTCAGATCAAGTTGTCATAATGTGTCCAACTCTGACAGCTGTATAAGTTTACTTACAGCCCTCACTGTATCAACATGCGGGCTATTCCCACTCATGCAAAGCCAGGTCCACTCACTAGGCCTGTTCAGACGAAACACTAAGCCATGTAGCTATCATGGTTAAGAATGGTGCACATGACATGCTAAGTCATGGTTCACATGACACACTAAGCCATAAATTTTAGCTCAAAATGCTTAACCACCATGGCTCAGCATGTTAACTGAACAGGGTCTAAAAGAGGATGATTATGTTCCTGTCTTTCCGTCAGTGCCATAGCTCCAAAACTAGACACCTGAAACATGACACGTATACTATGGGATGTGCATCTTGGGGTTTTCAAAATGTATGAATTTAAATTACATTTATATACATCCATCTGGCTGAAGTCCACAATAACGTTTTCAGGCACCAGGGGCAGATTTCTCTAACCAATGCATAGCTTTGCAAACATACAGTTTGAAGCCAGGGAGATTAGTAGGCTGAGGAACAGAAGTATATGCCTGCTGTGGTGCAGTCCCCCTTAGAAGAATGGAGTGGGCAGTCTCCTTCCAAAGGGAGGGTCTATAGGGGTGCACTATGCTAGGAACTGTGCCTGGGGTGGCAACAGGCATGCCTACACTCAGACAGGGTGGTAAGATTACTTTAAGGCTTCATTGTATCAAACTAAGAGTAGTTCCAACCTGTGCAAAGCTGGGTCCTTTTGCTAGTAAGTAATAAGACGAGCCTCACCATCACTATCTCTGTGAAAAGTACAAAGCTGCACTTAGTCTACAGCCAAACTAATTATGGGCGGAATCCTATGAGATGCGTAAGCCTCCGGACTCAGAGGCATCTCGTGCTTCCTGCTCTGCATTTTAGCTAGAGGGGCGATTCTGCCCATCTTGTGGAGGCTTTGCGGGGGGGGGGGGGGGAGAAGAAGGCTAGGGACGACTGGGGATAATTTTTATTCCCAAATCCCTAGTCTCCTCCCCTAACCAACCTATGACCACCCCCTTTTACCCCCTCCGAGCTCGCAGACAGGAAAATGAAATATCCTATGTCCCCCAGACACTGTCTAGGGGGCATAGGATTGCTCTCTATGTTTTTATTGTTGTTTCATATTTTACTTTGTATTTTCTTGTTATCTACTTTAAGCATTAAGCAGGGGGTTGGACTCGGTGGCCTAAATGGCCCCTTCAAATTCTACAATTTAATGTTTTAGTGGTGACATCTCCAGGGCCTGCCTGTTAAAAAAGTGCTAGTTACTAATAAGTAATTAGAAAATAAATATCAGTCTTCGATACTTACCAAGCCATGCTGCGATAAGGACTGAATCAATTCCATCTATGGGTTCACAGATACGAGCAACTACTGGATGAATCTGTTGTGACAGATAGTACTGAGTATCAATAGTAAGATTTGCTTGTTTTTTCAATTGTTCTGGAGCATATGCTCTCTGGCTGGCACTCAGATTTGATCCATCCTAAATAAAGGAGAGATGAAAGATAAATGAACTCAATGACATGGGTATGAAAGCTTATGTTTTTACTTCATTTAAAAAGAATACATATAAGTTAGTACTGTAGACTATCTCCACTTGGTATTTATCTGTATTGTGTATACTCACAAACAAATTTTTGTTGCATTAAAATTGCTTTAAATTTATTTTTGTTTTAAGGGTGAAAAACAGAAAATATTATTTAGAAAAAAATAAGTTTGAATATTTTTACCTGACAGATAACATATGACACAGTATCTCCAGTTTTCAGCTTTCTACCCTCTTGAGAATTTATCCACAGGGCAACATGAACATGAGGTAGACTTTTTTTGTCTGGGTAATCTTGTGGATCCTTTGTCAATGCCTAATGATCAGAGAAAGGGGATATTGAAGTATACAAGTTACTGCTATATTAAAAAGGTAGTACTGGCAGCACCTTTACAGATATTGACTGGGTTCGCACGACATGCTGAGCGATGGGGGGTTGTGAGCCTTGTTTGTGTCAATTGCTATTCAGGGTGGCATGCTCTCAGGGTGGCTTGTTGTGATGTCCAACCTAGCACTGTGGCTTTGGCGTGGCTTGTTGGAAAGGTCTACAAAACCGCCTGGCAAGACTGGCCAAAAATATATATATCAAAAAATCCTGCCATGATCTTCGTTTCCCTTGATCTTCCATTTCCCCTGATCTGCCCAGCAACAGCATGCAAATCTCTGGTTGGCCACTGTAGAAACAGAACGTTGGACTAGATAGGCCTTTGATCAGATTTCACACAGCTCTTATTGTGCTCTTATTTGCAAGACATGCTCCCCCTGCCTCGCAGCAATGCTCTCCTCAGGGACTGGAACTGTGGGAGGGGAATGGCAGATCTGTGCAGGTAGTATAGAGGGTCACAGGGATGGGGCAATCACCAGACCCCTAGGAAGCTTGTACAATGGAACTGGAGCACACGGGCTGCAACTGAATGCCTGGAGCCACGCTGTAAAGAAGAAATAGAGGGCAAGACCAGAGGGGAGGAGAGAAAAGGCACACACCCCAAGCTGAAGTTTGGGTGTAGTTGTCCTTCTTCCCAAGCGTTAGAAATCACACAGAGAGAGTAGCTAGAGCCTTCAAACAACTGCCAAGAGGAAACTCTAGAAGGGGAGTAGACAGATGAAAGTAAAAGTCCCCACACCTACTCAGGCAATCTCTTTTCTTCTAAGCTGCTAGGGAACACAGCCTAACCAAGGTTCTCTTGTCCTACCCAAAACACTCCAAATTGGGTGAAGCAAAGTAAAACCCACCCTATTTGTTTAAATTTGGTTATCCATGTACTGTACCTTCTATAGATCACCACCAGCAACAGCATGGTGGTGGTGGGGGAACATTGGCGAAAGGTAGGGCTTCCCCCTTCAGTGTAATCTCTTCCCTTGCACTTACCCGATCTGCCCTCATTGCCTCATTCCTCTGTTCTTTCCCTTCTGTTCTAGATTGTTGCAATAGTAATTTAAGTCAGAATGAGTGGTGATGAAGATCATGATTTTCCAAATGAACCAAAATTCTACATGCCTCTGCCTTTTTCTATTCAAACCTGACCCTTCCTATCAAACAAAGAGCATGCAATTACTAAAATAAGGTAGGCTTCCATGCCTACATAAGAAATGAACGTCAGGAGAGAGTGCTAAGGAACATATTCAGACAGATTCTGGTGTAACAGTAACAAACAATACCATTTACCTTGTTGATTTCAAACTGTTTTATTGGAACACTGCCATTTACCACATTTTCTCCAATCTGGATGAGCCTCGCCTGGATGTTTTCTACAATTACATCTTGGGACTGGTCAGAAAGAATCTGACTGATTACATAGCTGTAAGAAACGTTTAGGCATGTTAAGACAACAAATCTTTCACAGTACACATATGCACCTCACTATGTTCCTCAGAAACTATGGCATGATTTTTTTCCAGTTACTAGGTTGAGACCCTGCAAGTGGGGAACAAAATCCTTTAGGACAGATGCACCAGCTGCATCAGTATTTTCAACTAGTTCCATGGGGTACAGACTAGTAGTAGTAGTTAAGTTGGCCATAGCTCTCAGTTAACACGCAATGGGAAGCTACATTTAAAACTTAAAGTGCTTGATCCTAGCTTCTTTTTCTGCTCGCACAATGTAAGGATCAAAGCAGCAAGAAATAGGCTGTGTACAAGTACACACCACTCATATATTGCATGCTTAGTGTGACATGCAAAACATGGAAATTTGATTCTTACCATTCTGTTCTCAGTCTCACGGAGGGCATTCAGTATGGTGCCTCCCACTGGAGATTGTGGGCATAGCCAAAAGTTGCTTCTTCATGGGGGAGGAACCATTCTGCCATCTCAGACTGGACTGGCAAAGCAAGCAATCCTTCAACCCCACACTGCGAACAAAAAACAGAACTACGTCCGGAAGTGGCATGAAAAAAGATATTAAAAGAAACAATGCCTGGTAAAACACCAGGTCTAAGTTGTCACTGTAAGCATGTGGGACAGGAAGAAATGAACCAGGAATCCCTGTCTACCTCCCCCACATGTGTGGAGGCAGCAGAAGCTGTAATAGCACCCTCCTGCTGAAACCTACACTAGATAATGAAAGTCATTTCCACTGAAGATTGTCTGATTTTCTGGATCAACTTGGATAGGAATGGAAAGGGTGGGAAAGCATTTCGGAGACTGCCCAGCCATGGAAATTTCAATGTATTTTCCCCTTCTGCCGTGGGACAGTGAATCCTGGAGAGGAAGTATGGTAGTTGAGCATTCTCCCTGCTGACAAACAGATCCATCTGCAGGCTCCTGAACCAATATGTCACCTGAAGAAATGCCTGAGGATTGAGCAGCCACTCACAACTGAATCCCTGCTAGATGTTCAGCCTCAAAGGACTTTAGATGTGTTTCCATCCAGGAAAGCATCTCTTTCGCCAAGCAAATCAGTGACAAGGACTGAGTCTTACCTTGTTCATTCCCATATACCTTGGCCATGGAACTGTCCATCCTGATCCTGAAACATCTTCTGCGAAATCCCAAAGTGCTAGATTGATTGCTTTCAGTTTTAACCAGCTGATGCTCATTGACTTGTCCCTTTACAATCAAATCCCCTGTGCAACTATGATCCAGATGAGTTCCCCAACCAAAGAGGCTTGCCATCGCTATAGTCTTACTTACCGGGCATGCAATGGATTGGGCCCATTCAAGTCTTGTTGGTTCCAGCCACCAATGAAGTTCCTTCTTGAGTGAGTATGCAATCTTCACCTCAATGAGTGCTTGGGTGGCCATATTCTCCTGAAGAGGAAGGAGAAGAGTGAAGGGGCCTGATGTGCAGATGAGCCCAGGGAACTAGCTCTTGGCATGACACTAGCATGCCCAGAAACTACGCCAGTAGCATCACATCCTTCTTCCTTGACTTCAGCACTAGGGAAACAAGCTACCAGATCTTGTGATGTCTTTCTTCCATAAGGGAAATGTTGAGAGATGCTGTATTCAGGAGAACCCCAGGTGAATCAACTGTTGGGTAGGAGTAAAGTGACTCTTCCCCAGACTGACCATGAACCCATGTTCCTGTAGACATTTACAGCTGTCTGAATGTCTTGCAGACTTTATCTTCAGAGGGCAACCTGATGGCCAGGTACAGATGTGCGCCACCAGAGCCATGAATATCTTTGTAAACACTCTGGGCACTGAAGTCAGCCTGAACAGGAGGGCCCGATACTGGTAGTGCCTGTTGTTGTAACAAAACATAATATGTGTATATTATGTGTATATTGTACGTTTTTGCTGTTTTAATTTTTGTATATTGTTTTTAATTGTTTTAATCTTATGTAAACTGCCCAGAGAGCTTCGGCTATGAGGCAGTATACAAATGTAATAAAACAAACAAACAAACAAATAAATAAAACCTTAGAGTTTTCAGTGAGCTTGCAAGTAAAGGTACGCTTCTGAGAGGTTGATTGTTGCTAAGAACTCTACTTCTGAGATTGCCTCCATGATGGACTTGAGGGTTTCCATTTTGAAATGTTTCTTGGCCATCCACTTCTTTGGCTACTTGATGTCCCCATTTTTCTTGGGCACCAAGAAAATGATGGTGTAAAACTCACAATGGATGCCCTTGTCTAAAACAGGTTCTATGATCCTGATCGATGGGAGATGATCTATAGCCCCCATGAAATTCTGATGTTTTAAAGGATCCTGAGATAGGGGAGACATTACTAGCTTGTAAAAAAAAATAAAAAATGGTATCGCTGTATATGTATTTTTTTTCTTTTTTTTCACAATTTGTTTTTGTTGGTATTGCTTTTTTTTTTGATATTCACAATAAAAAGAAAAAGAAACTTTAAAAAACCCTTGTCCCTGGGTGGGGAAGCAAGCGCCAGGGTGTAGTCTTTAGTCATTGCCTCCCCTTTACAGGTCCATGGTAGCTTGAACAAAGTGAAGCAGGCATCCCCCGATTTTGAGGCCAGTCAGGGCTCCTCTAGCGCCAGGCTGACTGGTGTTTCTTTAGGTCTTCTCCTGATGAATGGGCCATATTCCTTTAAGTGGAAGTTGTAATGGAGCGCCTCCATCCTTGACTGGACGAGCTCCAGGGGAGAACTTGTTCCCAAAGGAAAAGGACTGTTTGTTCCATCTGTCTTCCTTCTGTGCAGTACGGAGGACTTCTTTAGTCCTTGGTCTTGACCAACCTCTTCTCCAAGGGACCGCCAAACAGGTTGGTGCCTTTGAAAATGGAATTTGCCAGGTGGGACTGAGCCCCTGGATTGAACTCCCACATACACAGCCAGGCATTTCTCCTGGCAAGAGCTGAGTCCGCCAATAGTGACACTGTATAAGCAATTTTCCCAAAGCTATATTTTATTGGTTTGGGAGTAGAATCATTGTCTGCTACGTCTTCTGCACCCACCTGAAGATGGCTCTTGAAAATAATGAGTTGATGGCAGAAGTTCTGAAGGTTGCAGCTGATGCTTCAAAGTTCTTATGTAAAACTACATTCACCTCCTTATCTCACTGATCCCTAGGGCAAGTTTCCTCATCTGCTGGGATAACTGCCAAGGAAGAGAGAGCAACCACAGGGGCATCATTTCCTGAAACTTTTAAAAGTTCCATAGTCTTGCCTATCAGGCTATAAAGTTTGCTGACCAACCTGGAGATGAGTTTTGTCTTGGCTGGATAAGCCCACTCTGATTTCCAGACTTTACAAAGAGTTGGGAAAGGGAACAGAAGCTAGGGCAGCCAATTCAAGGAGAAAGGCAGCCTCGTCCTCATCTTGGGCTTGATCACTAGCTACCAAGTCAGGTTTCAGGGCGTCTTCTGCTACCTGAAGTTTGTGAGAACACTTAGCTAGTAAAACAGGGGAAAACAGGTTGAAAAAGTCGGCCTTGGCAGGCCTGGGACTTCACCTCCTCCTCCTCTGAAAGTTTATCCGGTTTCCTTCTCAATCCCCTACAAGGATATCTTTGGCTTTAGGAACGAGGGCCTAACTGTATGTGTCTCTTTTTTCCTTTACCCCATCTCTTCCTTAAATGAAGAAGCTAGGCGAAGAGACAAGACTTGAGGAAGAAGACCCTTTCAAGGAGCAAGAAGATTGAGAACAAGGAATTGTTTCTACTTCTATGGTACTTTTTGCACTTGTGCTTAAACTGGCTCCTGGGTCTGCCTTCCTTTTTGCTCTTCCTAACCATTTTCTTTTTGTGGGTACAGCAGAAAGAGCAACGGGAATGCGCCAGTGAAGTGTTGTCCCTCACCCTGGATTGGCAAGGGCTGGCTAATTTGCTGCATCAGGAGGCCCTGGACCCAGGAGTTGAACAGAACTAGAGCTTCTTCCCCAGAAAGGTCAGGAATATGCAGGATGGGAATAGAACTCATGCCTCCTTGAATTTGGCATGCATCCCTGATTGGTGTCAAGCCACTGGGATCTTTGGTAGGTCCCGTCACATCCTCTAGGCCATTAAAGGCTTCTGAGCCACTGAGGACTGTTTCTCTTTTTCCCTCCATTTTCAGTGGGGAGAAATAAATGTGTGTGCCTTCCACTTGTCTTGTGTGAGGAAAGAAGGCAGAAGAGCTGTGAGGCTTGACTGTCTGGGGGCCACTGGAAGAAGTGTTGCCTTAGGCAGGGGAGAAGAGAGGCCTCTGCAGATCTTCCAGAGGTTGTGTGTCCTGATCTGCCAGCCACCGATGCTGCCTATCCATCCTGGACTCCACTGGTATGCCAGAACCAGAGGGAGAGTCAGAGAGGCCATCATGCAGTCTGAGAAAGCATCCCTCTTCTAGTAGAAGATGACCCCGTCTGTAATGAGTGCCCCCCATAGTCCCTAATAGGACATGTTGGGCGCGGTGTGTGGGGAGAAATAAGAGAGAAAAAGAAACAAATGAGAAGGGGGGGAATCTTAAAAAAATAAACTGGAACTAGGCTTTTAAGAGCTCCAGCATGGTTCAACAGTTTAGCTCAGGAGGCAGAGCTAATCTGGGATAGTAGGGTGGCTCCACCCCGAAGAAGCAATTTTTGGCTCTGCCTACAAACTCGAGAGAGAATGCCCTTCATGAGGCTCTGGAGAACAGGATTATTGCATGCTTAGGATTACAGCCTTTGGCAGGCGAGAGTTTGTTTTCTTACGATATACCACGCCAACGTTGTGTAAACAAAAAAGGGCAACTTACTTTCCAGTTTCTTTTGCAAGATCACTCCAATCTCTTCGCACTATGTCCAATCCTTTCAGTTCTTGCTTGGTAATGTATTTTCCATCTCCTGTTGGCTCCACAACCAAAGCAGCATATTTCTTCTTTTTTAACAGTAAAAGGGACTTAAAGACTCCATCGATATCAATCTCCAACAACTTGTACAGCTTGTTCACTTCACTTTTAATCTGTAAATATACCATCAACGAAACAAAAAAAAAATCTCTTATCACTGGTGAGAAATATGCAAAACTAAGGAGATAATATTGGGGGGGGCAGTGTTAGAGAAGACTCTCATTTGCTATGCCACTACAAAAAAGGTTTATGATACACGCTAAAGGTATTTCACAAAAATAGCAAACCACATATCTCACAGAGCTTCAAGCATAGTCAGGTTATTATGTTCACATGTCAGACTAATATTAAGACCTAGTGCACAAATGAAAGGAACCCAGACAGTGCCTGGGGAACTCCATGCCCCCCTTTGCACAGAGATATGTAAAAGTGGGTGGATGTGACATCAGGAGCAGGGCCTGGGAGTTGACATGAAACTGGGCCTCTCTGGTATGTCTGTGGGGCAATCGGCTTCTGTAGGAGAAGTAGCAGATGTTGAAGGTCACCAGAGCATTTAACCAGGTCCAGGACACCAGAACCTAGCAAGAGGTCATCATACCTGGGAAATTGTCAAACAATATGAGGTGTGCCTCCCTCGAGAAGGAAATTGGGGAGGTAAGGTGACAGATCTTGGGTTATCTCTATTCTGATAGGTACATCCTGAAGGCCGCTATATCCAAGATCAGCCCAAGTGGGTTAGCTGTGTATCTGGTTCAACAAGTTTTTCTCAGTTCATGATGAACCCATGCTTTAAGACACATCAGTGTGGCCTGGATGTCCTATAGGCTTTTTTTCCTTGACTGAACAAATGAGAATGTCATCCAGATATAGATGAAGGCAGACTCCCTTTCAGGTGTACCACCAAAGCCACCACGATCTTTGTGAATATCTACTGCTAACATTAATCTGAACATGTACTGGAAGTGGTCGTTGAAACAACAATGGAGATACCTTTCATGCTTTCCCCTTATTGGGACATGCAGGTTGATACATAGTGTGGAAACGGTGCGCCTGTCACTACAATGATAGGCACATTCCAGGGTGTAGCTTTGAGACATGGTCTCCAACAACCATTGGTTCAAGGTGTTTTGGGGCTCAATATACATGCAAAATGGAAACACTACCCTTGATTGGTCCCTGCAAAAGGGGGAGGCTGGCATCCAGCAGAAGGGAACTTCTTTGACCTTTTGATGTAGCTGACTGAGGAATTGGAGTTGGAAGGCTGCCTGGAATGCTTATTGATTGGTTTGAATCTGCTGCTCCAACATGGCTTGTAGCCAACTGAGGATTAGGGTCTGGAGACTTGCTTACTGAGCCAAAAGGAGAACTGAGACTTTGGCCTGCAATCCTCCGCCCTTGCTGTTGGAAATGTTTTTTTCCCCTGTCTCACTGGAGCAAGTCCTCCAATGGAGCCTTCAAAAGCTGATTTAACTAGTCTTGTCTGAGATTCAGGACGAACAAGCCACCTCCTGAGCCAGATGTTTCTTCAGGCTAACATGTTCGTCTCCATGGCTCTAGCACTGAACTGGATGACATCCAGTGACGAATCTGCCAACAAGGAAGCTGAGAGGGTGATCTTCTTTAGACCATCTTTGATTGGTTTGTGTAGATAATCTGCTCCTGCCAGCTTCTTTGCCCAGAGGAAGATAGCTTTGGCGAACACTGGGTTAGTAGCAGATTCCTGAAATGCTGACTGATGTTTCAAAAAAGTATTTCTGTCTACAGCGATAATTCCTGGCCACCATGGGGGCATCTACCATCAGCACATTTAGGAGTTCCATGACATTGCTAGGAATGGAATAGAGCATACTGGCCAATTTATAGACCAGTTTGATTTTGGACAGGTAAGCACGTTTAGCTTAACAAAACTTTCAAAGGGAAATCAAGGACACAGTCAAGAGCACTTTTTCATAATTTGTGGGGTGGATGGGTAACTTCTCCATGAGGATTATCCAACTGCCCTGAAGTGGGAGAACAGAGTTGGGACACACTGCCAGTGTTTGCAGCCTGGATCCCTCAGTCTTTAGAGACCTCTTGACTCCAGCGTTTAATCACCGAGTCACGAGAGAAGCTGCTGCCATTCCTCATCTTTCCCCCCTCTTTTTCCCCCTTGCAGTGTTGTGCAGACCCTGACCTGTTCCAGTGGGTCAGAGGAGTGCCTGGCACTTTAGGGGGGGGAAAACTTCCCAAGCCCCACTGCCTTGTTAGGAAGTGTGCTTCTCCCCTCGAAAAGCAATTAGTTTGGCCTTGCCTACGTGCTCCAGAGGGAGGCACCATCCAGAGACCTCAAGAGAACAGAAAAACTGACAAGATACAGCCTTAACAATTGTTTATTTGCCACCCAAACCATAGCTCTATCTGCAGATTTAAGACGATCCCCACATCCAGACTTCAATCAGAAATTATGTTTAGAAATAAAATTTTGAGGTTAATGAGCCAGTTACTAATTTGGTTGTTTCAAAGGAGGCATCAGCACTGAAAAATGCTCGCACAGAAACTTAATCTGTTTCGTGATCATCGAGGATCTCTTCATTCTGTCACTCTACAAATTAAAAAAGCTAAAACAGAAATAGGATTCAGCCAGTGTCTGCTTGAGATCCTAAATGCTTTCCATTTGGGACAATTATAGTTTTTCTATTAGTGGGTATCCTAGAGTAATGCTGCTGACACCTACATTCAGTGACATAGCATACATCTATTGTAAGGGAAAAAATAGGAATTCTTCAGAAAAAGCCATAACCCCTGTTGGCCAATGTAACACAGACAGATGTTTATGGCACCATCTGAACATGAGCAGAGCCACCTCCAGTTTGCTTCTCCTGCACTCTACTGATACTCCCAGCTCAGCAGACAAAACCACAGCAAAACACTGTGTATGTGTGTGCATGTGTGTGTACACGCATGCACACACACAGAGGCAGGGGGGGAGGCTGTCTGTGTGCTCACTCACCAGAACCTACTGGAGTAACAGTATTTCATACTCAGAAGACAAATAAGGATTCTGCAGGTATTCTAATTCATGGCATACTTGACACTTTATCTACAATGCTGTCAGTCATGTTGACTGCACCTATCATTTTCAAGCTGGTGAGGGGGGATTTCTAAAGGCAAACAATCATCCTCTAAAAAAGGCAATTTTTGCATCAGAAAAATATGATTTGGAAATATTATATGCTCCAAAATCACTTAAAGAATACCACAATCAAAGTAGCTCAAGAATATTGGAAATGCCACATCTCATCATAACACCCTATCAATTAGCCAGAAACATGCTCCAATATCACCTGGTGCCTTGCTAGATTGATTGCATAATGTATCTGAAGAGGAGCTTCCAGATCGGAACCTAACTGCTGTAAGATTTGTGCCCATTTCTGCCTCTAGAAACATGCCTCTCTTTCTTCTAGGAGAATGATCTACTCCATGATCCTAAAGGATAGAGAGAGTTCATCCCATGAACTCTCTCTATTGCGCATGCACCTAAGTCTGACATCAAAAAATCCTGCCACAGGATTATGCTGGGGCTTGCATTTTCATAATAGTGGCAGGCATGTGCCACAGCTCCTTGCAGGTAAATTTACCCCTAATGGGCTGTTGTGTCATGCAAACTGGCCCCATGTTCACAAATTGAGAAGACCTGCCTGTTTCTGCTAGAGAGAGGGAACTATTAATCAAAAGAATTGTGTATCCCCTCTTAACAGAACATTCCACAAATGAAAACATTTAGCATGCCTTTCTAACTCTTATGTTATCAATACATTCTAAGATGCATTTGTGATCTAGAATGCTGCCACATCACAAAGTTATTAAGCAAATTATCGAGTGTACAACTCAAGATAAACTTTCTCATCCAAAGCATGAGTTTCTGTAAAGTAATTAGAAGCTAGGCTTCAGAAGCTCAAATTGGGATGAAATAGCAAAACCTTTTTTTTTAAATAAGAGCAGGAAGGACAGAGAAGACTGTTAGTAGCAGACAAAAGATGGTCTATATAACATGATAGTTTGAGAAACACTAACATATGCTGATACAAAATAGCTTAAGAAAAAGCATTTTCATTTTGGGGGCGGGGAAATACATTTATTTATTTAATAATTTTTTATACTGTCCAATAGCCAAGGTTCTCTGGGCAGGACACAATTAATGACAATGAATGCCAAGTACAAATTTTGCAAATACTTATAGTCACTGTTCATTGGTTGTACTTAGGGCTTGTTAGAAATGCAGATTTGTGCGAACAACTGTATTAAAGCTACAACAAAAGATACAATTATTTTACCTTGTTCCCCAGTTTGAAGACCTCTTCTAAGTTGGTAATGTTTGTGTTTATCATAATGGAGTCTGTATCACCATAAATCACTTCCAAATTCATCTACGGAGGGGAGAGGGGGAAGTTACATAGATTACAGACCAGTGTTTGCATACTGGAAACTAACTCTCCTATCAACAATCGTGAATAGTATTTTTGATTAAAAAAAACCAACAACATAGAAAGAAGGTATCATACATACTAAGAATGAACTCATTCCTCAAGTGCCCATCTTTATAAACGACACCAGCTGTGCACAAGTGAGACATATCACCAGACCTGAGGAAATCTCCAGGTTTGCAGAAATACTGGGCTGAGATGTGGGGGGAATGTTACATCTGAATGGGCAAACTATGGTTTATGCTTGCATTCCAAACAATCCTGCAGGGTAAGTGTGAACCACAGCCTGCTACAAACCAAGCACTGACTAATTACATACTGTTTACAAGGGAAGGAGGGTGTGCAAAAATACAGAGCTCATCCCACAGTACCAAGGCATGGCTTGATGTTACATGTGAACCGATCCAATGTGGTAAGATTATTAATATTTTTAAACCACAGGCACCAGTAATCAAGTGGAAGTAGAAGCTTATATGATTTTGTAAAACATTGTGTAAAACATAGTGGATTCCAAAAAATCACTTCAACATATGAAAGTAACCGTGTTTTACACCACAAAGTAGAGCATTGCATGAGGAAATTAATTTACACTAAAAAGAAGTTTCCTACTTGCACAAGTTTTTATGTAAGCAGAAGCACACAAACTGCTATTGATCCTCCTGTTCTAATACTGCACAAGTTTTGCACACTTGCGTAAGTGTTTGCAATACACCCTAATGTGATTTTCCTTCTTCTCTGTTTCTTTGAACCAAACCATAGAAAACAATTATATTCCAAGACTACGAAAGAAGAAAGGCTGTTGGAAAAATAAGCATTCTCAAGAAATACATCAGTTACTGGTCTGCAACTAAACTCTAATTAGCACTGTTACTAATTTGCCTAAGACACTCAAATATAGACTTCAAGCAGGGATTAGATCACATCTGCTTTACCAAAGGGTTGGGGAGAGCTATAATCCATTAGCAAGGATTAAGTTTGTAAACTAGGCATCCTGAGAAGTGATTTCAATTGTTTGGTTTACAATTTTCCTAGAATAAAAATTAATAAATAAATCCCTAGATGTGCTATTTAAAGATTGCTGTATAATGAAAAATGTTCACTATTACCTTTTGCACCATCTCCTTAGTATGCATCAAAATCTGGGGAGAAAAAGTATGGATTCTAATGAGATCACATTACAAGTTACCATATGCAAAGTAAGAGTATCAGGGAACAAGCTTCAGATTTCTGTATTTACAAAAAGAAAGAAAGAAAGAAAGGTGATACAGCAACCACTATCCATAAGGATAGTGGCATTATAACACTATCCTTCTCAGAAGATCATAAACTGTAAAAATACAAAACTCAACACTCACTCACATAATACGTCACAGGTGTCTTGCAGGTGCCTATAAGAGTCCGTACATCTTAAGAGGATTGGCAATAACATGCCATTCTATTTAAATACATTTTTCAGTAACAAACTTTTCCTTACACCAGGATATGTTCTATCCAAATCATTCAATGTGACTGACATACCAGAGTTTCCAGCAACCACAGCACTGTTGGCATGAGCAGGAGCTTTACCATACAGTCCTTCCATGCAGCCCAGGGTATCACATCATAGGAAGGAGGAAAGCTACAATAGTTCCATGTAGTAAATATGATGTAAGAATCCACAGATCCTATGATGCTATTGAGCTTGCATACCAGTCACTTCTTGTACCACTGGCTCTCTTTTTGGAGGCTTCTTCCTTGCATTTAGCTAACTGGCTATATAGTTCAATTGCTAAAGAATCCCTTTCCTGATGTCCTCACCAGGATGGAAAGGCGTTCCAGGGATGTCCTATTATTTATTGATATCTTTCTAAGCCAACAGAGTAGGCAGGAATGTTTGCAACTACCCTGCAGTCATAACAGTAGTTACCATTTTTTAGAGCTGTATAACTAGAAATAACAGGAAAATGATGATTAGCATTGGTAAAATATGCCTTCTAGTTTGTAAAAGCTAAAACAGACAAATCCTTTCCCCAGAACAGAGGCTGCCTCAAGCAAAATATACCATTCCATCTTGTCCATATCTAGGGGTCAAAAGGTTTATGAAATACATAAACTTAAAGCTAAAACATCTACTTTTAAAAGGCAGCATATTTTGACAAGCTTTGTTAATCAAATTCTCCTCCCCACCCCCAACACAGAAAATAGTCAAGAGAAAACTTTTGCTTTTTACAGAAATAATATCAAGGATTAACTGCAGATGAGATTATATACCCTTTTTATCCCAACCCCCTTCCCCTGGCATTGATATGATTTTTTAATGTATTTTTATTTATAGTCCCCTGAAAAATAACTGGCAGGACATTTCTGACAAAGTTATTCCTTTTAAAGAAACTACTGATTCACTACAGATAATATTTTCAATTGTTCATAAGGGCAGTAGCAAATATAGGTAATTACAAGAGGGTCACAAAACAAGCAAAGATAATATTAATATTATGCCTGTAACTAGATTATCTATTCTGATAGAGAATCACCTCTAAGTGCTAACAGTTAGGGAATAGGTTATAAAGGCTTGCTAAATTCATTAATAAATCAGTTGGCAGTTATCATATTTCACAGAAACACCTGCATATTTATCTTCTCATTACCAATTGGATGATGGAATTTTTTTTCAAGCACATTTCAAAAATCTGCCAACTTCAAGTGTAAAAAAAATAAACTTTGCAGTTAATTTTTCCCTTAACAAAGTACAGCTGTTGAGAATAATTGTTCAAGATCTTACCCTGTAATGTCAACTGCAGCAGAACAAAGAGTATTTAATTAGCAAATCTATCCAGTAATTCAACACCTATTATATAAAATGCCTTTGTGATTTTATTCAGGATAATTTGCTAAGAGGGTTATTACTGACATTCAGATGAAATTCAAAAGTCCTACGCAAGTAGAGTCATAATAGCAGTAATGATCCCCCCAATCAGGAGATCCTGTGTCACACAAGGCTCTTTTGCTATGCAGCAGCTGATTTCCTGACTTCTTAATTCCTGGGCTCAGCCCAGTGAGAGCCCTTCATGCCAATATTTCAGTCAGCAATACATGTTTAATGTGAATCTATTAAAATACCTAGAACAAAAGTGACTTTTTGTTAAGAATGACAGCACTGCGATCATATCAATCATTAGAACTGTACAATGAAATGATGGAGTTTTATGATGTGGTTGGGAAAAAGAAAGAGATAGAATAAAAAAATGTTCCTTATTGTTTCCTGTGATGAATATTTTGTGTTTCATTTGAATTCACTTGTTCCTCACTGCAAAATAATTTAGAGCAGTACAACAAACTGCATTTGCTTCATCATGCTTCATTCTTCTGTTACCCATCGTGCTGAAAAAATACACAGGAGCCACTATATCATAAATTGCACTTATTACATTTTACCATAGTTCTTAATCTATAAATGACAAATCCAGTATGTGTATGAATATTGTTGAATACCTACACATATAGGTACCTTAGGTTCACTGCTAATTCTGAAAGGTGTATAATATTCAGAGCAGCATGGCAATTGTGAATGAACTTTCCACCTAGAAAAGACTTAGTGCTGCTTTATACATTACAGATTTAGCAGGTGCATATCATGCATCCACAATACGCAAAACAGATAATGTGCATATATTTAAATCACATTCATGCAGTGGGTATTTAGATTCAACTGTAGCTCCTTATGAAGCTTCACATAGTGAAGACAGGATAGCTAAACAATCAATAGTTAACGTTTAAGTAAAATACCAATTCATTTAAGGCATATTTAAAATATTCTAATTATAAGTTCCTTATTTTAACACACTTGTTACACAATTAAATCAACTATTTTATAAGCAAGCTTACACATGATCCCTTAAAACTAGATCAATGACCCTCTCTTGAACTCAATGGCTCAATTCGGACACAATAAACAACTGGTGTGGGGGAAACAATCGTCAGTTGTTTTGACTATTGTGTCATCTGAACGCTGCCATAGTCAACTCAGTGCTGATCCTCATCCACACCACAGTTGATTATTTATTACCATATTGTGTGGGGAGTACCCCCTAGGGTTAGGGTTAGTCAACCCACCATTGACTATCGTGTCGTCCGAATTGAGCTAATGACTACTGTCCTGCAAAACCAAAATATGCTTTGGCACACTGCACTGGAATATGGGCAGGATTAGAAGCTGCTTCTCCATAAAGATGCATGGGAGGAACATTGACCTTTCCTGGTCAAGTACCATAAAATATGGCAGAATAGGAAGGGTGGTATTATTATTATTAATTATTATTATTATTATTATTGACTCAACAGTTGAGGCAAACTGGCAAGTCATCATCATGAGCACTGGGATCCAGCCCTTGGCTTCAGGTCGTCCAGTATCTCACCAGGATTATCCATTGAACTCACCTAGATAATCCAATACTTCTATATTATGATTTCTAAATTAACTACAGAGCTCAGGCAGTACCTGACTCTCTGAGTAGCCAACACAGACAATTATTTTCTTACTCAAGAGGAAAAGCACTAATCTTATAACTATGAGCCTTTGCTTTCAAAGAGTTATGGACAATTATTCTTCAGGTATAGAAAAAGAAATCCATTTGTTTCACAAATTAATGCTTCCCCATATCTAAACCACCCTAATTACAAGAGGCCCCACAGATCACATCCTCACCACTCTGAGCCATGCTCTTCATTTGCATACTACACATGCCACAACCAGTACTCACCAGGGACCAAGTGGGTGAAGGGAGAGTCAGTGTGGTGTAGTAGTTAGAGGACTGGGAGACCCAGGTTCTAATCACCACTCTGCAATAAAGCTCACTAGGTGACTTTGGGCCAGTCACTGACTCTCAGCCTAACCTACCTCACCAGGTTGTTGTGAGAACAAAATGGAGAGGAGAAGGATCATATACACTGCCTTGGGCTCCTTGGAAGATACAAATGTAATAAATAAATAAATAAATAGCTCCAGTTGACTCACTAGCTCAAGTCATCCACTACTTTTCTTTTGTGATATAGGGACAGAGACAGCTACAGTGGCTTCAATAGGCAAAAGAGGTCTGGACATTCGAATAAGAAGTAGAGCCAAATCTGCTCACTGGCATGCCCATTTTCAGTTTTGATAATAGCCCAGCTGAAGCAAATATGAAGCTGTACACCTCCTGAACCAGGCCCCTGAGTCTGGCATCCTTTTAACAATGGTGCTACCGACAGGACAAAAAGCACAACAACCTAACCTTCCTCTCCTCCCCATCAAGAGGCTCACTTGTATCGCCCCAACTTTTTAAATTTAATGTATATCCCACCTTCCCACCAAAAATATAATTAATAATAATAATAATAATAATAATAATAATAATAATTTATTTCTTACTCGCCTCTCCTTCCGGATCGAGGTGAGAAACAACATCAATACAAACAATATCAAATATCTAAAACTGATTAAAAACATATAAAATTAATACATTATTAAATGGCACTCAAGGCACTATAATAAAATAGGGATTAAAAACAAAATTTTAAATAAATCATAACAGAAAAAAATGATAAAAACACAACTAAAAACAAAGCAATCAAAGAAACAGACAGCACATAACCAACTAAAACACCTTCAAGCAATGGTCTGCATGAATGAAAACATCTTTGCCTTTCAGCAGAAAGATAGAGAGGAGCCAAGAGACCCGTCTCGCCTTCTTACTAGCAGCACCTATGAAGGCTGTGATATTTTTTAAAAGGGGGAGCTCCCCCAAAGACCTTAAAACCCAGGAAGGCTTGTAAAGGAGAATACAGTCTTTCAGGTAGCCTGGTCCCAAGACTTTATAGGTTATAACCAGCACTTGGAGTTGCCCCTGAAAACACAGCGGTAGTCAGTGAAGCTGATTTAGAATAGCTTCCTTGGATTTAGATGGAAAGGAGAGATAGAGATAAGCATACTGGCAGCACCAGGTAGGAACTTTAAGTAGCTCTGCTCCTAACCATTGCACCTGCCCAGACTGAGGAAAGAGCAGGGTGAGAGAGCATACTCTGTGGATGTTTTTTTGGTGCCAGAACAAGCATCTCCAGTAACATGCTCTGCCGGCCTGGAGGAAAAGGGGGGCATGTAAAGAAATGGATTCTCTACATCTTGTCCTGGTTTCTCAAAAAGGTAGCAGATAGAACATGCAACCCTATCTTCCCAGCCTGAGGAGAAGCCAGAGCCCAATGGAAAGTTATTGATGATAGCAGCTGTTGAGGCCTTGAAATCTAAAAAGCGCAACCACTAACTAAAGCAGCCTATGAGCTCCTTCCCTGTTGCAGCCCTGAAGACAGGAGGGAAGCCTCAAGGAGCACTGCAAAAAAGCCTTCCCTCCCTTGTCTGTAACAGGTTGGAGAGGGACAGTAGGAGGAAGATGGGAGTGCAGGGGGAATTAACAAGTTGAGTTATCTTTCAGGCTCTTCAGAGCACAAACAATCCCCAGCTTCCCTGTTGCTAAACAGGGCACATCTGGGAGGTTGAGAGCCCCTTAGCTGGCCCCCTGCCTTCTTCATACAAGGAACAGGCAATCCCAAAGCATGGAGAACATCCCGCTGCCTCTATCGTAGAATGATCGGGGTGGTGCCCTGTGACGAAGAAGCAAAGCAAGGTAGTACCCAAAATATAAAAGCCGAAAGAAGATGTTAAACTGTTGGTAAGGTTCATGCTATTTTAAAATTAAATAAATGAGAAGTGGAACCCAATTGTTGCTTTGAAAATCTGATTCTCTGAATAGCTTTAGAAATGTATCACTGTAACCAAAATGAATTTTGACAGAATTCCTAGAGTAAGTTGATAAATGCTAAGGATGAACTCTTTCGAAGCTTACAAAAAAGTAACTACAGTAGGAAGCTATTAGTCCCTGATCTTGCTTAGGTCATCAGTAATAACCAGTAATTTAGGCCTCTGTGAAATATACATACATTTCAATATTTATCTTACACCAGATTCATTTCTTCAGGTAAAAATACATTCACTTGGTTTCTTTGTATGTATTGTACATCACCCTGAGAAGTGGAATAATTTATTCACTTCTTAATTGCTAAAAGAATATACTGAAGATTAGCAAAACAAACAATGTTTAATCTTTGAATTTTACACTACTGGAAGCCATTCTGAATACTGGCTTGTCATAGGGAAATCGGATTAAAATTGTTCAGTTTTCCTACTCTTTCAATCCACCTATTTTGAACAGAAAGATACTGCTCAACAGGAATGGACTTTATTTCCTTTAATGGAAAAAAACTTAATTACAAATCCAACTAAAACATGCTTCCCCCATAAATCCATTATGGCAAAACACATGCTGAGGATTTTTTTAATCCTTAATTTGTTATTTAGACTTACTGGTATCTTATTTGTTTGGCATTTCTACAACTTTAGCATAAAAGCAGCTTTCCAAAACATTAAATTGTGTTTATGAATCCCTGAGAAATTCATCTACAATTTGATAGAACAGGTGTAGCTCTAGTCTTTAACTCTAGTCTTCAACTTTTATTTTTAGGTCCCCAAATTGGTAAGGAACAAGCAAACTCTTAACAGTTATTCTTCATTTCAGACATCATTTAGCCACTTCCTAATTCCTTTACAAAGTTTACGTTCTTCGAAAGCAAGCTCATATGTCAAGGAAAACCTCGTATCTGAAAGTTTTCGTAGTGAATTACATATTTAGTTTAAATAGAATAAAGTAAATATGCTGGTATTGTGTAACATTCATTCACTATCCTAACTAGAATGATAGGTGGAGTGAAACCTTGAGGCCAAAACCCCATCAAAAGCACTGAGACCCACTCATGGCTAACTGCAGATATTTTCTATCTTAAACTTTAAGGCTGTAAGTTATGCAGCTGAATCCAGACAAGACAGAGGTGCTTGCCTTCAAAGGCCACAACCTGGGTTTGGAGGTGTGTCAACCAGTTCTGGATGGGGTTACACTCCCCCTGAAAGACTGTGTTTACAGCTTGGGGGTACTCCTGGATTCTTCGCTCCAAATGACAGCCCAGATAGATGTGACGGCCAGGAGCGCCTACTGTCAGCTTCGGCTGATATGCCAGCTGCGCCCCTTCCTAGAGTTGGAAGACCTAAAGACGGTAGTGCACGCGATGGTAACTTTGAGGCTCGACTTCTGCAATATGCTGTACATAGGGATACCTTTGTGCCTAGTCCAGAAACTTCAACTAGTTCAGAATGTGGCAGCCAGGGTGGTCACCGGTACACCTAGGGGTGACCACATTACACCAGTCTTAAAATCACTCCACTGGCTGCCAATTAGTTTCCAGGCGAAGTATAAGTGTTGGTTATTACCTTTAAAGCCCTACATGGTTTGGGTCCAGGCTACCTGCGGGATCACCTTCTCCTGTATAATTCACCCCACACACTCAGGTCCTCTGGGAATAATTTACTTCAATCAGCCAGAACTAGGCCGATGAGTGTGACCCAGAGGATCTTTTCTTCTGTCGCTCCCAGACTGTGGAATGGCCTGCCAGGAGAGATTCGACAACTTAGTAGTCTTCTTGAATTTAAGAGAGCCGTGAAGACTGATCTCTTCCGGCAGGCCTACCTAGTTGAATTTTAAGATGTTTTAATAATGTATTGTTTTGATTTGTTTTTAATGTGTTATCTATTTTGTGGTCTTTGTATTTATATTTGTTGTTGTTCTCCGCCTCGATCCAGTGGGAGAGGTGGGTTAGAAATAAATAAATTTATTAATATTGTGATGATGATGATGATGATGATGCAGGTAAAGATTAGGAGAGAAACATTTTCTTAGTAAATGTCCTTGAATTTCCACTGATAATTTAAAAGTTCTCTTTAGTACGAATGTCTTCATTTGGATAATGTGATATATGCAAAGAGGGTAGAATAGCAGCTGCAATATTGCTTAAGAACTCATCAAGTCAAATAAAGGTCTCAAATAATTTCTGCATACACGCAGTTGGTAATATTTAATTCTAGCATTGTAGAAAAAGACTGGATAAAATCATACATGCATGCATATGCACAAATATAAAAAGTGGCAATGCAGAATCTCCATCTCTGATCCTTCATACAACTTGCAGTAGCAAAAAGCCAGCATGACGCTCTAGAGAGATAAGTCTGGAAAGATAAGCCTGGTGCTTGAGTGATCCAAAGGAGTTTTTCTGTCAAACAATGATAAGGCTGACTCATGAAGTAGAAGCATTCTTCTGATGAAGTGATAACAAAACAGGAAAATTATTACCGGATGTCCTGTTAAATTAATTAGTGTTGCTATAAATTAGTGTTGTTATGAATTAGTGCTGTTAACATGAAATGTGAGTCCTGGAATGTTTGAAACAGTATTGTAAAACTGAGTGAACTAATTGTAATCCGATTGGCACAAATAAGTATACATACTTCAATGTAGAACAGAAATAGTATGTTAACACATGAATGGGTGTTTTTTGTAATGGTTTATGTGGCCAATTGGATTGATTGATATTGTAATATACAATTGATTGAATTAATTACAAACTGATACAAATAAATATATAGACTTCATTGTATAACAGTTTTTGTAGTTATATGGTTGATCTATGTGGTTGAGTGCACCGCACTCCTATAGGATATTGTTTTCAACCACTGCCTCCTGCTGTTTTGTTTGTTCCAGAAACGAGCATTTCTGTTGACTTCCAGTTGCTCCCAGAGGTGCTAAATCTCTATTATATAAGCAGTGGGTCTCATTTGCAGAACAGAATCCATGGGGATGAAATGGAATCCTTGGGGGCATAACACCATGTTGGATACTGCCCTTTGGAAGCTAGATTTGGGGCAAGCCCAAACCTAGACTGGGACAATTTTTAAAGATGAAGCCTAGCATACAGTAGAGCAACTGTTGGGCTGGCTCTCCTCTTGTGGGTCTATTTGAGACCTCTTGTATGTCAGATAAAGGGAAACTGAGTACATAAGCTTAAAGGAAAGCTCCATAAGAGCATGAAAGGCCAACTGAATATGACCTGACATCTTGGTCATCCTTAGCTATCAGCTCACGTGCCATAGCAGCTATCTGCTGTTTCAGAATACTGGACTTCAAGCTCATGGCCCAGCCTGAATAAATTCTTTTTTAATCAGACAGACTCTTAGAATTTGGCTCTGCAACCAATAGGGAACACTAACGTTTCTTCTGTTGCTCCACATATCAAAATCTGTGAGGCCCTATGAAAAGTGTCAGAAGGCACCAAGAGCTTCCCCCCACCCCATGGCAAGTCTAGAACTGGAGACTTTGAGACTCTATCTTCTTTGACCTTGTCCACATCAAGCAAGAGCCATCTTTTAATACCCTATTAATTGTTTCAATAATAATTTTCTGGAATGAATTTTGTTTCTTTCTACAATTCTAGCAATAGGGTGGGAAATGCTAAAGAAAAACAACAACTATTAGTTTATTCTAGCTTTCTCTTTTCCTTTGTTTTGTGCAGTCCAACATATTTCATAGGCAAGACTACATTCACCATAGGAACGTCTATAGGCAGGCAATCCCATTTCCTATAGCTCACACCACAATGAGGAGAGTCTACTTCTACTGAATTCTTTACAAAATCCTTCACACACAGTAGCTAGGTTCAAGATAAAAAGGTACCTCTCTTACAATGCACAAAACATGACAGAGAAAGCTGCCCTACAGCCATCAACCCAGGAAAGGAACACACACATAAAATGGGTGTAACAGAAAAATGTAACAACAAAAAACAAATAAAATTAACAACCCAGCCAGGGAACAGCATATTGGAGATCCTAAGAAGTCCATGATTTGCTAAGGAAGATATGCTCCACTTTACCATTTCAAGCCTTTAACTGGAAACGGACATGTACATCTTCTAACTATAAAGAATCAAACGCTCAATGGGGTGCCAGTTTCTGTAGCCATTTTAAAGTCAGTCCAAGATCTCTTGTAGACTGAAACAGGTTTTCCTCTAGAATTGCCTTGTATTTGACTCAATCCATCTTGCCCTCAGTCCTGACCTATTTCCCAATCCCTACCGATGAAAAGCATCTCCGCAACATGATGCTGGCTTCACCATGGGGATCTCAGGGCAAGAAGCACTGTTGGTTTTGTACCACATATCATTTTGTGCTTGGCCCAAAAGTTCAATTTTGGCTTCATCAGACCAGAGAACCTTTCCCCATGTTTGCTGTGCCTCCCCATGTGCCTTTTGGCAAAATCCAAACAGGATTTGATATAGGTATTTTCCAGCAATGTCTTTCTTCTTGCCATTCTTCCATAAAGTCCAGCTTTGTGGAGCATCTGCATTCTCCCATCTCAGCTGTGGATCTTTCCAGCTTCTTCAGAATTACTATTGGCCTCTTGGTTGCTTCTCTGACGAATGCCCTCCTTACTCGGTCACTGAGTCTTGGTGGACAGCCTTGGATTTAACGGGGCTCTGGGGGATGTTCACAGTTTGGGATATATGTTTTTATAACCCGATCCTGATTGGTGCTTCTCCAAAACTTTATCCCAGACTTGCTCTGATAGCTCCTTGGTCTTCGTGATACTGTTTGTTTAGATATGCTCTCCAACATATCTAAACATAACTGGGGCCTTCCAGAAACAAGTGTATTTTGTCTGAGATCATGCAATACTTGAATTGCACACAGGTGAACTCCATTCAATTAATTATGTGACTTCTAAGGCAGTTGGTTGCACCACAGCTTATTTAGGAGTGTCATAGAAGGGGGGGGGGAATACTTATGCAACCAACAAATGCTAGTTTGTTTTTGTTTACTTAACTTTTGTGCCACAATAAAAATATTTTGCACCTTCAAAGTATTAAGTATATTGTGTAAATCAAATGGTAAAAATGCCAATTAACTGCATTTTAATTCCAGTTGTAACACAACAAAATGTGGACAAGTTGGGGGGCAAGGTAAATACTTATGCGAGGCACTGTAACAAGGCACTGAAAACAGCCTCATCAGATGGGTTAAAAGTATTAGGGGCTTCACATGGAAGGAGAAATTTCTTGACATAGCATTATGAAGGGTCATTTAGAACTGGAAACTAAAGAACATTGTTAAAGCTGATATTATATTATCCCAGGAGCCAACATCAACAAAAATGGATGTTTAGCTCAAATAACATTAAAGAGTTATGACTGTAAAATATTTATTGACTCGACTCACAATGATACACCACCTTACTGTATTAGCAAGACTAATTAAAATGTGGTCAAATTTTGTATATATTTTAATACCACTGCTAAAGCAAGATTAATACAACTTGATTAAAACCAACTTGGCTGCAATTCTATATGCACTTTCCTGGGAGTAATCCCCAATGAACCCACTGGGGCTTATTTCTGAGTAGACATGGATAGGAAAGGATTGTAAATGTATTTTCAGTAATATTTTAGAGAATGATTTTTTTTATTAGCAAGATCAAGCACTTAACAAACTTCAGTAGAAATGAAAAAGGTCTTCTAGTAATGGGATTTATAAAACTAATACATTAGGTTAACGACTAAATGATTTACATATCCTATTCTTCCTCAGCCTTTAATTCACTGTTAATGATACTTGGTACATTTGACTACGGGTTCAAGAGGGTTTTTTCTCCCAGTTTTGACCATGAAATTAATATAAAATGAGTTCAATTTCTGATGTTTCTCATAGTGAATTAAGTGAACTAGATTTTTATTGTCAGAAACGTAACTATAACTACTGCAATTACTTAATTTTGGAAATTATCACACAAGAATGGTGGCAGACAAGTTGCAAAAATTATCTGAAGTTAACAGAGAAGCAGAAATTTAGCTTGTGCCGTATTTTCCACATCACAAGCAGAGCAGTAGCATCACAGTTCATATAAGAAATTTCAGTAACAAAGATGTTTAAGTCTGAGTATTATGTAATTAATTCAACACAGCTATAATGCAGAAATAAATGTGATAAATTAAGACGTTTATCCTACTCCTACTTCTTTCAGAGAGTAGTGTCACATTCTTTCCTTAAACATTTGTCCACACAAAAACAGTGGCCAACAAACCTGATATAGGGCTATTAAAGTCAGACAGCAAGGCACCACACAATGACCTTTAGAAAGAATGATACTAACAGGTGGCTAGTGCTTAACAATAATTGTATTATGCTTTAACAATGAGGACAGCATACTGTCTTGTCATCTGCATTTGAAATAGCAGAAGGAGTGTTGTAAAGCACTCCAGGTACCTTAATACCCATTAGCCCAAAAAGAAAGAAAGTTATTTCTGACCTACAGGCAATACTAACTTCTAATTGTCACTTTGTATAACATGTGTGTCACACAATCCTCAATTTCAGAACTTCATAGTAAGTGCTGCTACTTATGAGGTATAAATCACTTTCTTGTTACAAATTTAAAAAGGGGGGGGGGGTGAGACAGGAATGGATGTATATCCAAAATTATTATAATCCAAAACCGGGGGGGGGGGGGGGGTCCTGAAAGTCCCAAGTGACTGAATTAATTGCCCTTACTAATTAGATATTTCCTACAACAGACAGCTCAAGTTACAGTTTTTATCAACCTTTAACCCTGAAACAAGTCACTGTTTTGACAGCTGAAGAGAGGCTGCAATCTTTTCCTCTCAGACAGGCTTTGGCCCTGACAGAAGAATACCATGTGGTCAACAGCAACAACAAAAAGAATAATTTCAAGCCTGCACAAAAGTAGCTACTCAACCAGCACATCACCCTTTTTTCTACAGGCTGTCATAACTAGCTTCAAGATGGCAGACACAACCACTCTCCCCAGTCACCACCATCCCAGCTGTAGAAGAACTCATGCAAAGGGCACCTTTGGTCTGAGCAACATGCCATTGGTGTATCCACACCCACAGAAAAGGGCCAAGCAGCAGATCAGTTTCCTGTCAGCTGCAGAAAGTACTGACACTTTAGCCGTTTAAAGGTTTCTCATTCTTCATTTGAAAAATGAAAAGGCAGGTTCAAGGACACATCGGCTTGACAAGTAGGCTACCATGTATGTAACATATATTGACAGTCCTCTCAATTCAACACACCATAATATGCAGATTCCAGATAGCCAAATATCTAGAGAAATGAAACTACCCAGAAGAAACATATACAAAATCAGACTTTGATGTGAGAATGTCATACTTTGTTCTTCTTATAGTAACCACCATACAAAGCATTGATAATTTTTACTCTTTGTTCTGTTTGCACAGCCAAGCATAGCCATGGACTTAATAGTTTGAAGCTGGCTTGTTTCAATAACTCATAGTTAAAACTAAGAAGTCCAGAACTGGGGATAGGACCAGGGCCGGCCCTACCATGAGGTGGGGGGATGCTGGTGCAGCAAGGGGCAGAGTATGAAAAGCGGCGCTCTCCCCCTCCAAAGGGTCTGCTGCTTCTTGGTCGTCATGCACCTTCCAGCCCCGCATGCTTAGCTGCCAGCCGGTCAGCCTACTTCTCATTGCTTGCATAAGTGCACCCACCTCTCCAGCATACTGCCCATAATGTGTTTCCACCTCCAGGAGCCATGCAATGTCTGCACAAGGTCAGGCAAAGTATCATGAGAGGTCGCAATGCTTTGCCCATTGTGCAACTCCTGAAGGTGGAAACACCTTATGGGCAGTATGTGGGGAGACAAGCGCACATACGCATTCAAAGAAAATGAATCTGCCAGGCGGTCTTTTGAGGCCTGCATGCATACGCGTGCAAAGAAAAGTAGAAGGGTGGACAGGTATATTGGGAGGGAGGGGCAACGGGTCCCAACTTCAGGCAGCAACCTGCCTTGAGCCAGGCCTGGACAGTCTAGAACTAGGGATAGGATCTGACAGCACCTAACACCAATGGCCCAAATGAAATCAATGATTTTATTGATAGATTATCTTCTAGCTACTAAAATGAAGTTTATGATCTTGGTTCAAGTAACCTAACCCTAATTCAATCACTTCTGCTCCAAGCAAACGGTTGCAACAGTTCTGGTTTATGGTAAACAAAAGTCCTCTAAAGCAGAATGTTGTGTATCTAGATCAGGCACATTACCCCTCGAGTCTGGAACCCCACAATATTTGTGAACCAACAGCACCTTGAGCACCTGCATGCTTACTTTCTATAACTGTGCTATCACTCAAAAGAACAGGAAACATAGAAAAGTTTTTTTAAAGCCCCTTGGGCTAGGGCTTGCAGCTCAACGGTCCTTCATTCTTGTGAACCTCTCAGCATTCTCTCTCGTGGTGAACAGATCCCATGTAGCTGCTCCAAACTCTATAAATCCTGCTAGGAACAAATCTGGATAAATGTGGGAACCCAGATCCAGCTCTTGTCAGCACAGTCAACCTGCACATTTTCCACATCCCTATGCAAGATAAATACTTACTTTACCCATTAGAAAAGCTTTTGGCCCCTGCTCACAAAATTTTGGATGAAAACCCTCCTTTTGTTGACATGGGGGATATATTATCAAGCAGTTCCTGGAAGCATTAGCTTGCATAACAGATAGCTCTAAGCTCCAGGATGCCAATGTTGAGGTCCAGTTTTTCTAATGACTTTATTCCTGTATCACTCTTCCTGCACCAGAGCACCCACCCCAGCCAATTAAAACTGGTTTTTGAGATCACCAACAATGCTTAACATTTGTTGCTCTTTGTGAGGCTGGTCCAATGGGAGTTAAATTCATGGATATCAGGCTTTTTGGAGCAGATAGGAAGTGCTACCCGCTCCACTGGTAGAAATCAATATATCGGCATAATAAAGACTGTAATAGGCTGATCAGATAAAATCCAGGTCAGGGCTCATGTAACTTTAACAGTTGTAGAGAAAAGGGAATTTCAGCCAGGGTCATTTGTATGCAATTAGTTCCTGGTGAAATTCCTTCTTCATCACAACAGTTAAAGTTGCAGGCACTATACTAGAGTGACCATATACAAAAGAAGGCAGGGCCCCTGCAACTTTAACTGTTGTGATGAAGAGGGAATTTCATCAGGAACTAATTGCATACAAATGACACTGGCTGAAATCCCCTTTTCTCTACAACTGTTAAAGTTACATGAGCCCTGACCTGGATTTTATCTGGTCACCCTACTGTAAGGGGGATTCTGTGGCCTTCAGCGAAGAATCAATTAACTCAGCTTTTATATTCTGCCCCTGGAGATAAAAATTCCAGCTGTTCGGTGTAAAGCCTTACACGGTGTGGGACCACGATACCTGATGGAACGCCTTTCCCGACATGAACCTACCCATACACTACGCTCAACATCAAAGGTCCTCCTCCAGGTACCTACTTCGAGGGAAGCTCGGAGGATGGCAACAAGGGAGAGGGCCTTCTCTGTGGTGGCTCCCCAATTATGGAATGATCTCCCCGATGAGGCCCTCCTGGCGCCAACACTGTTATCTTTTCGGCGCCAGGTCAAAACTGTTCTTTTCTCCCAGGCATTTTAACAGCTTAAGTTGAAGTTTTAACTGCCTTTGTGGCCAGGCTTAACAGTTTAAAATGTTTTAAATGTCAGCTGCTTTCTGTTTATGGTTTTAAATTTTGTATATTGTCTTTTTAGTGTTCAATCTTTTAATTTTTGTAAACCGCCCAGAGAGCTTTTGCTATGGGGCGGTATATAAATGTAAATAATAATAATAATAATAATAATAATAATAACAGTTGCATCCACAACTATGTTGGAATGTTGATCGTGAAGCCATCTTCTTCTAGAAAAGCTACAGGCAGTATCTTCATATTGAATAGTACTTTTTTCACCTTTATGGCCCTAAATGGATTGTTACCAGGATGCATGAAGAATCACCTTTGCTCATGTGCCCCTGCCCACTCACTGAAATAATCTAGGCCTTGCTTCAGGTGACCCCCATCTTCAAAGGATAGATAGGTGGCTACCCAGGAAAAAGGCATTTTCTATTGTGGGCACTACAAATGTGGATGCCCCCTCTGAACATATTTGGCTGGCACCTACTTTGATTCTTTTGGATGCCAAGTAAAAACTATTCAATGGTTTTGTAGTTTTCAGTGATGGATGAGTGTTGGTTTTATCAGTTTAGTAAAGTAGTCTATTTTGCTTTTATATTAAAAATTAATTTGATTTTATTATCAGTTTTGTATTGCTTTTGAGTTTTTGTAGGACACATTGAACTTAAATTTGATGTAAAGATGGGATAAAAAAGCCCCTTTAAAAAAAGAAAAAAAATGAAGATCTGGAATCACAGACGTCTTACATTTTATTTATTTCAAACATTCCCCTTCGTCTTTCCATTCCATGATGAGTGCTCAAGACAGTAAACATTATTTTAAAACAATACAAAATTTACAATAAAAAACAACAGCCCAAAAGCAGAACCATATTTATATACAGAGGGAAGAGTTTTAAAAGATCAAACAGAAGGCATGCAAAATGACTGACGAAACAAAAAGGGCACTTAACTGGCAATGGGGGGAAAGGCAAAGAATTCCATATTCTGAGCATTGCTACAGAGAAGGTGATTTGCTTCATTCTCAACAACTGCATTCAGCTAATGGTGGAACATGCACAAGGACCTCTCCAGCCAATTGCAGGGCACACTTGTAGGAGGAGGCAGTTCTGAAGGTATAATATGTTTCTAAGCCGTTTAGGACCATAAAGATGATAACCAACACTTTAAATTGCAGCTGGAAATGAATCAGCACCCAGTGAGTTGGTATAAAAGCAGAACACATTCTATAAAAATGTGTCAGCTAAAAGACTCACAGTTAAATTTTAAGGCAAATAAAGTTATGCCTCATGGAACAAACAGGTCAGCATATACTGTAAGAGGCTCATAGCTACTGACGTGTTCATGACTCTCAGCCAGCTCAGTATTTCAGAAGTTGCCATAGGTCTCAGAAGACCAATATGTTCATTAAAGAAAGGCTATGTGACACTATCTAAAGAGATGACTTAGTTCAAGTTGTAAACTTATTACTATCTCCCTGGTTTGGTGTTTCAAAGAGCCAAGATGGGGTAGTAGAAAGAGTACTGGACTTGGACTGGGGGTAACGAGAGTTTAAATTACCATTTAGCAATGAAGTTCACTAGTTGACCTTGAGTAAGCCACTACTTCTCAGCTAGATCTCCACAACTGGAAAACAAACCTGATTTGGTATTTGGAATCAGTATGGAAAAACTCAAATCTTTGGTGGTTAGCTCTGAATTAAAGACCCTTGGCTTTCAAAGCTCTAATTGCACGCTAACTTAAATGGAAAGTTTGTTTTTTATTTTGTTTTACAGAAATTGTGGTTAAAATTATCATAGTATCCTATCTTTTAAAGAACATTAAAGCTCACCCAAGGAGGAACACGTTTCTATAGAATTCTAATTCATTCACACTACTTCTAGCTACGGACAACTAAAGATTGAAATATGCATGACAACAAAATGTTAATTGTAAACAAGCAAAAGGATTAACACCATAGCTCAAAACTAGCAGAAATTTAATTTGTTTTTTATCTACCAAAAGCACCACCATATATCTGTAGATCAGTTTTAAAGAAGTTTTGAAGATGGCTTCACATGCTCTAAAGCCTAATATTGAAACTGATACTCTTCAACAGAGGACACTATTATTGTGATTACAAAGAAATGCAATACTCATAGGAGAATTCCACAGCTGCTTCCTATAAAAACACATTAAGAAGACTAATAGGTCACACTATTTGTCAAACTATGCATGAAAATGCAATGACTTCAATAAGCTTCAAATCAGATATATAAATGCACAAAATGCATGCATGAATTCTACTTGTAATGCATGAGAGGCCACTACCTTGAACTTTATAATTCCCTTTTTATTTTATTTTAATGGTAACACTGGGTAATGAGTTAGCATTTGTAAACTCCACAAACATTTAACAGAATTCAGCATGCTCCCTTATTTTTCTTATTTTCACACCTTATTTTTAAATCAAATATCCTCAAAATATTTACTGTCTCATATCACAGAGTTCAATGAAGGCTACTGTACTGACCACAGAAGATGGTAATCAGCAAATTACATATGCACATAAACAAACCCCTTTAACTCACTCACAGAAGTATCAGAATGAAGGTCCTTTCCCAACGGATAAGAAATTGAAAATTGTTAGATTGTACATGAACCACACTCCAATTGTTATCAAAGTCTTAAAAACTGGACGTTCCCATTTTGGACATTATTGGGAACACAGCCAGTGAAGAGCCAAAACCAGTATAGGAAGGGAGAAGGACTGTATAGGCTTGACACTCATTCCTGGTTTATTAAACCATGGTTTAGTAAACTGGGATTGTTACCTACAAGGGCCTTCTCTGCTGTGGCACCCTGGCTGTGGAATGAGCTCCCTAGAGAGGTTCACCTGGCACCTACATTATACTCCTTTCAACACCAGGTGAAGGCCTTTTTATTTTCACAATATTTTAACAGTTTATGATCATAGTCTTTTAACTCCGTTGTTTTAAATCTGTATTTTAAATTTGTATTTCAAATCTGCAGTGCTGCGTGGTTTTTTACTCTGGTTGTGTTATTTTGTATTTTTATATCGTGTTTTTATACTGTTTTGTTGATCGTTTTAATTTTTGTGAACCGCTCAGAGAGCTTCGGCTATTGGGCGGTATATAAATTTAATAAATAAATAAATACTTGCTCTGTTTCTAAAGGGCTTTGGGAGGGCAGAGCACTATGTTATTTTTTAAAAAAGACTTCTGAATGCCTTCTACTATTTTTATAACTACCTTTAAATATCAATTTAGTATAAATATTTAAGGATGCAATCCTATTCACACATGGGGTAAGCTCCAATTAATCGGAAGCCCTTACTTATAAGTAAATATGCATAGGATTTCTCTGTACATTAAGTCAAAATTTTGTACACTGTACTATGAGAGGAAGCATTACATGTTTTACTACATATTTTAACAAGTATTTCCTTTCTCTCAAGTAATAGTTCTGTTATTTGTGGTTTTTAATAAAGTTTCTATTACTTCACATTTGTAAGTCTACTATTTGGGTTAAGTTGCTTACACTAAGTTCTATAGCCTTTCAGCTATATAGTTGAGGGATTAGAAATCGGGAGTTAGCATTAAGTAACTAAGACCTAGATTTCTCAACAATAAGTACTTTCAGTTAGTTTTCTCAGACTGTTGCTCCAGGGTAATAAAGTAATTCAACAGTCAGTTAGTGTTATGAGATATATTGAGCATCTGTAATAAGAATTTCCAACTTAATAAGATCTAACAATTAGCCCTGAAGGTCCTGATGTCAAAAGAAGAGTCATTTCTTAAAATGATACATTTTTAAAATATATAAATACAGTTTCAAAAGCATGTTGGAACAACTACTTAAATTTGTGGTGGGGAACATGTGGCCCTCCAGATGCCAGAACTCCCATCAGCCCTAGCCAGCATACCAATGGTGAGGGATTATGGGAGATGCAGTCCAACATCTGGAGGGCCACACATTCCCTATCCCTGACATAAAGGAACCACAGGATCAGAGATAGTAATTAGAATTAATATACCTTAGCATACTCCTCAATACCAGAATAATGCAATCATTGTAGTGTACATCTCCATATTTATCAGGGTGCCACAGGAATTTTAACCCTAATGCCAGCCATCATTTCTTAATATATGCTAGTATCAATACCAATTTAATATAAACGTAATTGAAAAAAATTGGCAGGACTTTTACTTATTAGCTACATTTTTTTCTACCACTTTTTCCAATCTTGTGAGGTAGGTTAGGCTGACAGATAATCACCTGCCAAACACTATACTGCGATCGTTGTAGCTAAGTGGAGATTTGAACCTGGGCTTCCCACATACAGTCCCAACTTCTACACATTATACCATAATTGCACTTAAAAAATAAGTGAACTCCTATCCAGGCCATTTATTATAGCATGAAATAAGATATGACCTTCATGCTAACAACTGGTGTATAATGTAGAAATGTGTGCACAAAGACATGCTATGGTTACTTTGATACTTCAACATTCCAGTGGTTATATGTCATTGTTACACTGTGGTCATCAACATAGTTATCGTTCCTGACCAAAGAATTTACTGCTGTATTAACTTGTGTTCTCCATGTGCAAATTTTCCTCTTGAACTGTGGTGGCAGGCCAAATGCTTGAAATAAAGACACAGACTGCAATCTTGCACCCAATTAGGCTGTGCAGACTTTCAGCCACAGGCTGCATCTGCAAACTCTCCAAAAATGTAAAAGGTTCATGGCCATCTATGATACAAATCAGGAAATGGCTCATTGCTAATCAAGCTGGATTTTTAACATGCACCTAAGAACAATGTAAACTACTATGATGGCCATAAACATGCAACAGCCTACATATAACCTCTGTGCTATTGAACTAAAACAAATTACAGCTTTCACATGAAAAATACTTTTATTTGTCAAGCACAAATAACAGTATGATAGCCAATATACATTTTCTTTAAAACCACTGTCTTTTTCTTGTGTTATAAGTAGCTCCTTTGGCTTCTGCATAACCATTTTCCCCTTAAAGTTTCAGAAATAAGAATGCTCCTGTTAACACAGGAACGGCTAATCACTATAAACATTCAATGAACAGGTTCAGATTACATGCTTGTTGTGGGTTATTTAAAGATGCATCAAGGGTTTTGTGAAGGTTGTTTAACCCTTGCATAACATACGCTTATCGAGGTCACACAACACAACAACCCCTGAGCAGAAATGGCATCTTCAAAATGGTGTCCACACACATCCTCACACGTACCAGAAGTTCACTGTTGTATAAATAACCCATGATGGGTCATTGTGTTGTGAAAACAGCCCCCATGACTAGAAACTGGGGCAAGTTTCTACCACATGGCCCTCTCCCAAGCAAAACAAACAAAGAGAGTATCCATATGATGGTGGCAGCTTGCTACCACCATGGACACATTTTCTAAAAAGGTGCAATAAGGGTGCAATCAGGCGTAAGACACAACAGCAAAGATCGCACAAAAATAAAAGCAAAACAAAGAAACCGTTAGGAAATGCAGAAATACAACAGAAAGAGAAAGATACAATAAAAATCTCAGCTATTTTAGTTCACAGATATTGTCTATTGACAAGAACATTCCCAACAAGGCAACTACAGTGGCAGTGGAGGAAGAACTGATGGAATAGAACCTGCTGGAGCATGCACAATAGAGTGGTGGGGGAGAGTTCCCACCAAAACATTCTTCGCTATAGAAGTTTCCCAAATCAAGGCTCTGAGCAGGCACAGAGCCTACATGTGGGTTGAACAGAGCCCATGAAGAACAGCACCAGTGACTAGATACTACTTGAAGAACGAAGACCTGAAATTTGTCTTATCCATCATAAACATGAAACCATATACCACAAGAAATAAATTAGCACTGCAAGGTCAAATAATCAATTACTTTTCAGTATACATACAACCTAGAACAGATAAGATGCCAATCTATCTTATTATGCATTTCTTTTACACATTTCATCTATGACTCCTTCATCACAACTCTTGTAAAAAATACTTAATTAAGTTTGGTGGGCAGGTGAGCATTCTGCCCTTCCCATTGGGGCTGAAACTAGGAACTTGATCATCAATTACTATCTTGTGTGGTCAGAAACAAGACCTGGTTGAGTTCCTAGCCACAGGCTCTAGTTGCTAAAGTCTAGCAGCTGTTGCTTCTACTCCTGGTCCTTTCCCTTCATTATGCCCATGCCCTTTTCACCCCATAAAATCCCCATAGCCAGGTTGAATTGATTTAAACTGCCAAGAGAAGCTGGCATGGGAAGCAACCATGTAACATACCCTCCCCATATTCTGCCTATTACACAGGTTACTGAAAAGCAGCTATCAAGCAGCAACCAATGTGCATCTAATGCATAAAACAGTTGCTGGTAAAAACATTTGCTCAGTGACAGACACACAACCTGATGTGAAGTCATCTGCACCTCCTTTAACCAATATTACATGGTCATAAAATTCTTATCTGTACAATCCTAAACTCAATCGCAGATTCTAGAAAATTAAAAGTAGCATCCAGGAATTTATTTTTCCCCCAGTCCTGCCAAATATGAATTTATTCACATTTTTATTTTAAAAGACAGTGCAGAGAACATAACTGATTTATCCTTGCTTTCCTCCCCAATTATTTTGGCTCTATTTCCCCCATTTGTATTATATATGCATTATATATGAATATATTTCAAGCTGTTTAGTTGCTTTGCCAATTAGATACACATGTATACACACACACGATACCTGAAGCTTATAAAACAGTCATTCTGATATCTTGAATTGATCTTATTGCCTCTAATCAAAATGCTTTATCAAAACAATTAGCTCTGAAGAAACAACTAACAAGTCAACTAAGTATTAACACATTAAAGCCTAATATTCCAACAAGAACTCCTGTTTAACATCAGGCAGCCAAAGTTCACGCCTCATTAGAAGGGAAATCTTGCAAAACTGCATATCATTGGACCAAAAGACTCCTATCATACAGCATAAATAAAATAAAGACAGAAGACAGAACCATGAAATGAAGTTCTATGAACTAGAGACTATTAATAAACTATTAGGACCAACTGTTCTCAATATATATACAAGAGAGAGAGAGAAACGACAGAACAGATGGACACAAAATATAGGACTTCACTTTAGAGGGAAAAGGCCAGGGACAAATACCAAGTTAGTACTGATACCTGATAATTGTGATAATCTACTATCATGCATGCCTTACATGCTCCGCCTCCCTCCAGTAAATGAAGTTGCCTGTCTTGGCAAAGAGTCATTTCCTCATGATGAAGACTGAGCCAATGCAGCACTGCTAGTTCATTGCACAAATAGCCAGCTAAATACAATGCCAACTGTGCTCTCAGGATCTAGGAAGACACTCTGTGTTTGAACAGCAAATGTCCTTAATGAAAAAAATATTCTTAAACAGGCAAGAACAAAATGACATTATTACACAAAAGCAGAAGGCAGCAGTTGACAAATTCAAACAAATGTATAATGCACAAGGCACACGACTGCAAATAATGAGAATATTCAAAATTGGGGTACGTGAATACTTTTTATCGACTGTATAATTTATATAAACTCTATACACATAATCATTGGTATAACATGAACTGTGTACTGGTGAAACACACTTATATTATTTGAGCAAGCTGCACAGTTGAATGAAGAGTATTTAAACAAGACAGTCAATGATCAAAACAAACTTAAGTGGATATATGTTTTGCAAAATGTTTTAATGTTTTGGATGTTTTAATAACATGTGTCATGTTTTAATCAGTTTTATGTATTTTCCCCGCCTCAATGCAAACGGAGAGGCGGGTAAGAAATAAATTATTATTATTATTATTATTATTAATAATAATAATAATATTTTACAATGTTAATGTTGCAATGAGAATATTTTACAAAACAAACTGTTTTTGCATTGCTAATATTTACTACGAGAATAAGCAAAGATACAGGCTTCTGGATATCAACCCGTTTCGTGAGAAAGCTTCTTCAGATAAACTCAAGTCATTATAGAAGTTATTCTTGAAGTCCTGGCCAAAATTATGAAGCCTCAACTGCATGCCAGCTCACCACATTTGAGGCGTCACAATTTTGGCTGGAACTACAAGAAAAACTTCTATAATGACCTGAGGAATGAATCCCTCCTTTATCCATGACAATAGTCTTTAAGATGGTGCTAAAATAACGGGTTTATCTGAAGAAGCTTTCTCGCAAAACAGGTTGATAACTGGAAGCCTGCATCTTTGCTTATTCTCGTAGTAAATATTAGCATGTAAAAACAGTGTTTTGTAAAATATTCTCATTGCAACATTAGCATTGTAAAAATAGTTTGTTTCGCAAAACATATATCCAATTTATGTTTGTTTTTGATCATTGACTATTTTGTTTAAATACTCTTCATTCAACTGTGCAGCTTGCTCAAATGGTATAAGTGTCTTTCACCAGTACACAGTTCATGTTATACCAATGATTATGTGTATAGAGTTTATATAAATTATACACTCGATAAAAAGTATTCGCCTACCCCAATTTTGAATATTCTCATTATTTGCAGTTGTGTGCCTTGTGCATTATATATTTGTATGAACAAAATGACAGTCATACTTTAGGTTAAAGCTTAGATCAGTAAAACTGATTCTATAGCATGAATATAAGTAAAAAAAACACAGTAAGGCATACAATAAAAAATTGAAATAATTGTTAAGAGGGTAAGATCAGAACACATTACAGGGAACTCCAGAATACCAGGCAAGAAAAAGAAAAAAGAAAAAGAACTGCTGCAGCTAGGGACAAATGTACTAAGATCACTCAATAATACTGGGAGTGGTAGAAGAGAAGGTCCTCTGGGTAACACTCATAAGCCTAGTTCTGGCTGATTTGAGTAAGTTCTTCCCAGTGGACCTGAGTGTGCGGGGTAACCTGGACCCAAACCATGTAGGGCTTTAAAGGTAATAATCAACACTTTATACTTCACCCGGAAACTGATTGGCAGCCAATGAAGTGTTTTAAAACTGGTGTAATGTGGTCACCCCTAGATGTACCGGTGACCAACCTAGCTGCCATATTTTGAACAAGTTGAAGTTTCCAGAGTAGGCACAAAGGTAGCCCTATGTACAGCGCATTGCAGAAGTCAAGCCTCGAAGTTACCAGCGTATGTACTACCATCTTTAGGTCTTCCAACTCTACGAAGGGGCGCAGCTGGCGTATCAGCCGAAGCTGATAGTAGGCACTCCTGGCTGTCGCATCTATCTGGGCTGTCATTTGGAGCGAAGAATCCAGGAGTACCCCCAAACTGCGAACACAGTCTTTCAGGGGGAGTGTAACCCCATCCAGAACCGGTTGACACACCTCCAAACCCAGGTTGTGGCCCTTGACAGCAAGCACCTCCGTCTTGTCTGGATTCAGCTTCAGTTTGTTTTTCCTCATCCAGCCTATTACTGCCTCCAAGCATTCATTCAGAGGAGACACACTATCCTTAGCTGATGCTGTTGTCAGAGGCATAGAGAAATATATTTGGGTGTCATCAATGTAATGATAGCACCCCGCCCCATGCCTCCAGATGATCTCTCCCAGCATTGGGGAAAGGATGGCACCTTGTGGTACACCACATAGCAACTCCTTCTTTGAAGAGCAGCTATCTCCAAGCATCACCATCTGGAACCTGCCCGAGAGGTAGGATCGGAACCACTGAAGCACAGTGCCCCCGATTCCCAATTTCCCCAGGTGCTCCAGAAGGATACCATGGTCGATGGTATCGAAAGCCACTGAGAGGTCCGGGAGTACCAACAGGGACACACTCCCCCTGTCAATACTCAGGCATAGATCATCCACTAAGGCGACCATAGCAGTCTCAACTTCGTATCCTGCCCTGAAGCCGGTTTGAAATGGGTATAGAAAATCTGTATCATCCAAAACTGCTTGGAGTTGGGAGGCAACTGCCCTCTCGATCACCTTGCCGAAAAATGGAAGATTTGATACTGGCCTGTAGTTATTAAGGTCCAGGGGGTCCACGGAGGGCTTTTTTAGAAGCGGCCGTACCACCGCTTCTTTTAAACATGATGGAAAACTCCCCTCCCTGAGAGAGGCATTAATTATATGTTGTAAATGTGATCTAACTGCATCTCCTCCCTGGATGACCAGCCAAGAAGGACAGGGATCGAGAGGGCAAGTCGTCCTCCTCACTGGTCCAAGCAGCTTGTCCACATCCTCGGTACTCACCAACTGAAACTGATCCAGTGTAATCCTACTCGCGGAGTCACTGGACACTCCATTGTCAGCCTCTGCTATAACAATGGCATCTAAGTCGGCTCTTATCCGAGAGATTTTATCAGTGAAATGATCGTTAAAGGCATCACAGCAAACTACCGAAGGCTCTAAGGTCGGATTCAGGGGGGAAGGTGCCCGGGTTGGACCCCTCACCACCCTGAACAGTTCTGCTGGATGTGAATTCGCAGACGCAATGCGCACAGAGAAGAAAGCTTTCTTCGCTGCACGTATTGCCACTCCATAGGAACGAAGATGTTCTCTATGTCGTGTCTTGTCGGGTATAAGTCGAGTTTTCCGCCATCGGCGCTCCAGTCGTTGTCCTTTCCGCTTCAGCTCCCTGTGGTCTTCTGTATACCAGGGCACCCTATTAGAAGTGGGACGGAGAGGAAGTTTGGGGGTGGATTGTGTCGATAGCCCTAGTTAGGTCTTGATTCCATCTATTGACCAGGGCTTCCACAGGATCGTTAACGATACCAGCCATAGAACCCTCTAAGCCTTTCTGAAATCCAGAAGGATCCATCAGCCTTCGAGGGCAGACCATCTTAATAGGTCCCCCACCCCTGCAGTGGTGGGTGGTAGCCGTGATACTAATGCTGATACTAAGATATGGGGGCTAAGATTAGGATCTGCTGCATAGTTTGACTCCTAAATCAGTCTCTCTGTTCAGTTGAGAGTAGCCATGTCAAACTGGGAAGCCTTCTAGGCAGATCTTGAGCCAAAGAAAGCAGCATATCCAGAATGGGTAGTAGATAACTAAGGATAAGCTAAAAAAAAGTTTTCATTCAGATCTGGAGATGACAAGACAGACAGATCTGTCACTGTCTTTGCTGGGCTTGTCCTACAATAGGTAACTCCTGAATAGCAGTTTGACTTTGTCAGTTTGTTTTTTCACTTCACTGCCTGGGTAATGCAAGTTTTCAAAATGCCCAATGAAAAGTCCTTCAGGCGTACAGCCCCTGTTGAAAGGACTGGAGCTAATGCAATTGAATTGCAGGGTTTGGTTGTAGACTACAGGATGGTGTAGTGTGCTTTGGATGATAACTGGAAACATGTAAGAGTGAGCATCAGATTTTATAGACCAACATGCCAGACAGATGGATAAGAAGTCAGGAACATTATTCCTGATGATACTACTATACATCCACCTACTTCCAGCTACCAAAATACACCTTTCAATCCAACTTCTATAACTTCTCTTGGGACTAGTTGTTATAAAAAGCAAACAAAGTGATAAGCCTGACTTGGAGAACATTTCTGGATGCAAGTCAGGGCTCATGCAACTGAATGTTCCTCTCTCTCCCTCTATATATAAACACCCTCCCTCCACACAAATAACAAGGTGCTGAAAAGGCAGCAAATCTTCATCCAACATCTAATGTTCTATTCTGCAGGGATATTATTATTATTATTATTATTATTATTATTATTATTATTATTGGTATGGGATGAGTATTCAGTCACGTTACCTTATGCTCAAAATGGTACAGCCCAGACACAGGTTTACTACTTCATCCACTATTCAAAGTTCTATAAATTTTAATTTTTTTTAAAGTAAAATGCTTCTCACAGATCTTGCTTTGTCTTATCCTAATCGTATGCATTAACTGTTTAGCAGGTTTTTTCTACTGAATTAATCAAAAAAATTAATTCGCAGTGAAGCTCATGTTGATGATGTACCACACAGTACATGAAATTTGTAATCCTTCACAGAGATATAAAATTAAATGTAATTAAAACTAACATTTTGTGAACAGACATATCTTAATTCTGTTAATGAACACAAGATCTCTATCGCCATCTAGTGAAGAAACCGAATAATTATCACACTTCTACTATAGAAATTAACATCCATTGAACAAAAAACACACCAGTTTATTCAACTTGAGATTTTCTGCTAAGAGCAAACCTATACCCATTTTAATTTTTTTATTATTTTGTGCTATCAAGTTGCTGAAAGATTAAGCAGGTCTGAAACAAGCTTCTGAATGAAAGAATGGACACTATTCTATTCCGAATCTCTCACTTTCAGACAAAAAAATTTTTTTTGTTAAAAGAGAAAAAACAATGGCAGTTTTTATTAGACATGGCAAAATTACCCTATGGTAACAGCAGAAGCAGCCATATAAAAATAAACGCTTCCCATGTCTTTTTTTTTTTTTTTGCCTAACCGATAACTTTCCACAATATAACAAAATTCAGTGACACTAATATGATTTAGAAGCTAAGTCAAATATGAGTTGAGTGAGTTGAAACTTCACTCCATCTATCTGCAAACCTCATCCCTACCAGTAGAATATTTGGCAACAGTATCATGCTTTTTTCATATTGGGCCTGACCTGAGCTGTAAACAATCCCCCTCCTCATCTCACTCTGTCTCACTTGGCCTTACCAACCTGTATCAAGTGTTCCTTCCCTTACAAACTATGGATTGTGTTAATTATCCTTATACTTTTCCCTTCAACATTAATCCAGCTTTCTTGTACCTTACTAAGTCTGAATTAAATTCAGAATCAATGTCAAACTACCACTTACCATCAACTTAAATCCAAGTCCCTGGAAAACTTTAAATCCCTAATTTTGACTAAAAATACTTTTGTTACCCTTACCATTGTAATTCCCAAACTGTGTGCCATGACAGAATTGCAGGTGTGATTCAAGACATTAATTAAAAGGCTCCTATGAGCCCAAATACCAATCCACAGAAAAGGCTACCAGCTGTATCTGTATGTGATTCATTGCTTTGGCCCTAGCTCCACAGTGGTCATGTAAATTCTGTTGCCCACCATTCCCACTGAAACCTGGATTTGTAACCAAGTTGAAAACCCAGGTTAAGAGAGAAGTTGGTTAATATGAAGAACAAATTAAGATTGAAGGCATAATACTTAAACATGGTTAAAGCCACTAAAGCAAGGATACGAATTAGGTTAGAGATCAGGTGCTCTTATTTAGCAAGGAAAAACTTCAGTTTTTCCACTCTAAGGGGATACACAAGTCATTATGTCCCAATTTAAGTGAGACTACTCACATGCTCAAGACCTATGTTTGATTTATTGGTGTCAGTTTATTAGAGATTTGGGAGCACAGCAATTACATCTAACTGCATCAAACCCAATGTACTCATGACAGTTCAGTCTGTGATAGCCAATATAGTTACCACTTGCTATCCCCATTAGATGATCTTATAGCATATTTCATCACTCTCTACACCAGAGGGGTCTATCTAGTCTTACTATATCTTTTTTTTAAGTAGAATCATCGTAATACACTACTGTGTTTTAAATTTATAACACAAGCATGGATTTCTTGACACATAACTAACAAGCATTAAGTAAGTGATGTCAAGTATACACATTTACTTAAAAAGAGCCTTGCTGGATCAGACCAGGGTCCAACTACATAGCGTTCTTCACAAGGTGCCAGTAGGTCATCCACCAGAAACTAGCCAGCAATTCTTCAGGAGTATAGCACAATCTCCTTCCTACCTATCTACTGTATATTTTAGTCTGTTATAACATTTATAGGAATACAGGAGAACTCCAACTGGACCAGACCAAAAGAGCTGCCCTGCTGGATCAGACCATAAATCCATCAAGTCCAGCATCCTGTTTCTCCAGAGCGGTCAACCCAATGCCTACAGGAAGCCCAGTAGGAGGACATGAAGGCAATCACCTGCTCCCACTGTTGGTATTGAGAGGCATACTGCCTCTGAAAATCTGAGGCCTGCATACAGGTATTATGACTTGTAGCCTCTGAGAGACATTTTGTCTCCACAAATTTTTGTCTAATCCTTTTTTAAAGGCATCTAAGCTAATGGCCATCATCAAATCTTGTAGCAACAAATGTTAACAAACATATGCTGTTTGTACTTTCTTTTCTCTGTACTCAATCTCCCACCAATCAGTTTATGGTTGGTCTCAATGTTAATGTTAACAACCATTAAATCATTTAGGCTATTTTTAAAACATGAAGTAGTCAACAAAAACCTATAAATACTGAAACACTGACAGAAGTAGTACATTTGCAAATGAACCTTACTCATTGAATGGAAGGCTGCCATCTGTTTCACTGCCCCGTCCCAAAATGAACACAGTATTGATCACCAGTGACTCACCTCTCTGCCTTTGAAAGTCACCAAAGCTGCAAGAGGCTTTGCATAGAATCTGCTGTAGGAAAACCCCAGGCATCCATACATGCTATTAGCTGTAAGCTTCAGAGCCTTCTGCCTGATATCATACTGAAAATAAACAAACTATCACAACCAGCAGTAAAACAAATGAACAAAAGAACAAATATGTTGCCCTTTGTGAGAAAAAGCTAGAAGGTTAGTTGATGCTTTGGAAGGGAAAAATGCCCGATGAAAATAGTATACATCTGAACTTGAAAATGCATCTTGAAATATATTTGTTTTATTATTTCCATTTCTATCCTGCCTTCCTACATATAGCACCCAAAGATTAAAACATAAACCATTTTGGCAGATACCCATAAATGCCAAATGTCCTAATGCTGTCAATCTCACTGACAAAAATCTTGTTATCAGTTATTGTTTTTTCTTCTCAGTCAAGGATCTGTGTCACTGAGTCCCCATTGGGCTGTTTTTGGGGTTCCTTCCTAATAGAATGACAGACAAATTTACCAAGTTTGCCCAATGTAATATACTCTTTTAAGTTCTATTGAACATCTTGCTATCCTTGCTTTTATGTGTTTATCTTATTATGGATCATGGCTGAGCTTGTAAACTGTTAAGAACATAAGACGAACTGTGGTGGATCAATCAAAGGCCTACCTCGTCCAGCATTCTGTTCTCATAATGCTCAACCAGATGCCCAGGAGAAGCCCACAAGCACAATGTAAGTACAACAGCACCTTCCTGCTCGTGTTCCTAACAACTGGTATTCAGAGACATACTACCTCCGGTATTGGTGAAATCATATAGCCATCATGATTAGTAGCCACTGATAGCCTTTATCCCCCATGAATTTGCCTTTTAAAGCCATCCTAGTTCGTCACCATCACTTACAACTTTGAATTCCATAGTTCAACTATGTGCTGTGTGAAGTACATCCTTTTATCTACCCTGAATCTCTCACCATTCAGTTTCATTGAATGATTGCAGGGTCTAATATTATGAGGGAGGGAGAAACTTCTCTCTGTGCATTATCTCCGCACTATGCATAATTGTATACACCTATCATGTCCCATTACGCACCACTTTTCTAAGTGAAACAGCCCCAAGGATTGTAAGCTTTCCTCACAGGAAAGCTACTCCAGCTGCTTGAACATTTTGGTTGCCCATTGGTTGCCCAGTGACCAGAACTATAAACAGTTTTCCAAGTGTGGTTTTATGTTTGATTCCTTTCCAAATGATTCGCAATATGGAATTAATTTGCAATGAAAAATCCATATCATGTTTTAGTACCACCTCCCCACTATTAAAGCAAATATTCCCATTCTACGTTCAAAATAAGACAGTCAGGGAAGTGATACAATGAAGTAAAAATGCTTTCCTGCTAAATATACCTGTAAGTAGAGGTCAGAATTTAAGTCTGCCTGCTTCATCAACTGCTTCACTTGACGCCTTCGCTCAACTAGCTTCCTGATTTCTTTAGGCAAGATTCCCATTTCTAGAGATGAATCTGGTAATTCAGGAATTTCTTCTTGTTCTCCATCCTGTGAAATAATGAGTTTGAAATATCAACGCTACTATAATTATTTAGTTTCTAAAGTTGCTGTTGCTCAATCTCCAGATTGTCAAATGAACAACTCTAGCTGAGGCTGTTCCACTGGGCCCTATATCAAAAGATCTTCATTCATGAAGTAGAAGACATCTACCTATGTCAGGAAACCATGCCCACCAGAGACATCAGAAGGAGCTCTCCTCTCCAGAGGAATTGCCCCAGGTGATCTCCAGATTAAGATCTCCATAAGAGCTATCAATACTGTGTTCATTATATAACAAATGGACTCATCCAGGAATACCTGGAGCTGATGTCCAACCATGTGCACACCTACCTCCTCCAAAAAAGGGGACATTCAAAATTGGTCTATAACTAACCTGGCCATCACTACACAATGATGATGTCATGATTAAACCCATGTTCAACATTTCCCTTAGGCAAAGACAGCACCCCATGCCCAACCATCAAGGCACTCCAGACGTCAGTCTCTCCCAGTCAATATGCACCAGCCAGGAACAGCAAGGGATCAATCTGGACAAAGAACCACGGAGCCCTAAGCACCTCATATGCATGCATGAGGACCACTGGCTGAAACTGAACTAAATAATCTCAGGTGCTATCTAATCAGGACTAGCTGTGACTGGGTGTATCAGCAAAGTACCTGTTGATGCTAATGTGGAATTAGTGTAACTTATGCATCCAAAGAAATGGGTGGATTAAGCATGTAAAAATACTTTAGGATTGGAACACTGCAAGAACAGAAGGTAGAAAAAATAAATTCAGAAGGCAAGACTAATTTGGAAACAACCTACACATATAAGGAAACACACAGGCTTTCATGTACGCTCAGAATTCCTTGTGTGCGTCACCAAAATATTATGCTACTGCTAAAGTTAAATTTAGTACACTCATCTCTGAATGGAACCAATCTGATTTTATAAACTGATGCATAGTTAAATAGTATTGTTTTCCATCAACTATGAACAGGATAACAAGTAGCACACTGAAAAGGCAGTAGGAATGTCTAGGGGAAACTTCAATGTATTATTGAATGTGAACATATAATCCTATTCAGCAATCAAATATTAAAAGCTACTATCCAGTTAAACAAACACACACCTCTGTCTTTTTGCACATATTGGAAGATACTCTGTCAACTGTTGTAAAACAGATATTAAACTCTTGAATAATTGAAGGGTACAAGCTATTGAAGTCTAGAAGCAAAATGAACTTGTCATAAAAACCTGAAATAAAAGAGAGACATAATGGATAACTATACAGAGTATACGGCAAGACAAATACTTTATAGTACAATGTGAAAGAACAGCAGACTGGGATGATGGGAGAGAGTCTGAGGTTTCTGCAACATTGACCTCACTGAGGGGAGAGTGCTGAAGTTGGGTTGCTATCTTAAACTGGATTTTACATTGATTCAGAAGTACTATGGATGATTATGAAATCAAGGTATGTCCATATGATTCAATATTTAGATCTGGAAAACAGTACTATTTGAAAACATTACATTTCACTACCAGTCAATGATACAGGCATGTCAGAAGTGGAACGATCCAACCCTGTTAACTCTCCAAGGATGAACAGATAGCTTCTTTGTCTCTCTGGGATACTTGAGTACAGTTGTCACCACAAAAAGGAGACACTGGAAGAAACTTCAAGCATCCACTAATCAGCATCAGTAGGGATGGGGTTTCTTTATGCATGTAGTTGCCTCAAATAATCACTTAAGAGTATGTTATAAAACTATTAGCTTTTCAGTCTTTGCATACTCATCTATATACATTTGTACTAATATTCCTGCCAACTTTTTGGGGAGGTGTATTCCATCTCCTAAATGAATAGGACTTGTTTTAATGTAGTTTAGTTTGTCTGGATCATCTTTCCTATCCATTATTTGATCTACTATTCCAAGTAGTGAAACTGTCAGGGCTTACCAATTTTTGGATCCAAAACTAAACCTCCAGAATATGCTGCCTTTTTCCGCCCAACCTTTGATTTATTCTGATCACCTTCAAAATCTTCTTCTTCTTCCAGCTATAACAAGACATAAAACGAGGACAAAATCAAAGCTCTAATTCTACATTATTATTTATAAAAACTTGAGAGGGAAAATGAAAAAATGATTACTACACTGGAGGAAAATAACATATTCAAAAGGGGAATTTTAAAAAAAAATTATTTGGATAAAGACACATATATGATAAAAATGATGTGATTAATCAGAACATAAATGTGAGTATCAGTTTAGATCTAGCACACTGTCTAGCATAATTCAACATATTTGGACTCTCTCTCTCTCTCTCTCTCTCTCTCTCTCTCTAAAAGACATGAAGTGCAACCAAGTGACTCCAATGCTGTAATTCAATGTACACATACTGGGAGTAAAGTAGGGTCTAAATGAACACACATAGAATCACACCATAGATCTCTAAAATGCTGAAAGAGTTAGGAGACCAGAAGGTCTTGGGAGGTGTAAGATAAAGATGCTCTGGATGGTGGTAAAAATGATATGTAATCCATCCTTTTAACTTTGAGGTATTTTTAAAAATGCAATACTGAATAATGTGCATCTAGTTATTAACTAAATTAGCAGCTAAATTGAATTGCTCTTGAGAGCAAGTGGAATCATAGAATAGTAGAGTTGGAAGGGGCCTATAAAGCCATCGAGTCCAACCCACTGCTCAATGTAGGAATCCACCTTAAATCATACCTGACAGATAGCTGTCTAGCTGCCTCTTGAATGCCTCTAGGTGTGGGAAAGCCCACAACCTCTCTAGATAATTGGTTACACTGTTGTACTACTCTAGTATGACTCTAACAGTTAGGAAGTTTTTCCTGATGTCCAGCCGGAATCTGGCTTCCTGTAACTTGAGCCCATTATTCCATATCCTGCACTCTGGGATGATCGAGAAGAAATCCTGGCCCTCCTCTGTGCGACAACCTTTCAAGTACTTGAAGAGTGCTATTATGTCTCCCCTCAGTCTTCTCTTCTCAAGGCTAAACATGCTCAGTTCTTTCAGTCTCTCTTTATAGGGCTTTGTTTCCAGATCCCTGATCATCCTCGTTGCCTTCCTCTGAACCCCCTCCAGCTCGTCGGCATCCTTCTTGAAATGTGGTTCCCAGAACTGGACACAATACTCAAGATGAGGCCTAACAAGTGCTGAATAGAGAGGGGAACCAGTACCTCCCATGATTTGGAAGCTATATTTCTATTAATGCAGTCCAAGATACTGAGCCCTAGAGTACCCCTTTCGTTACCTCCCCTCAGTTTGAGAAGGTACCATTGATAAGCACTTTTTGAGTCCGATTCTGTAGCCAACTGTGGATCCACCTAATAGTTGTTCCACCTAGCTCACTTTTAGCTAGTTTGCTGATCAGAATGTCATGGGATACTTGTCAAAAGCTTTGCTGAAGTCAAGATATATTATGTCAACAGCATTCCCACAGTCCACAAAGGAGGTTACCCGATCAAAGAATGAGATCAGGCACTTCCACTCATGGACAGGGTTGATTTTCACTGATGCCCTTTTCATGCTGCAGCCTCTGTGCATTATGCTATCCTATTCTAGAGGGTCCTCCAACCCCGATAAGTTTATCTGGGGGCCTGGGGGCTCTAGAGAAAAGGGGAGGCAGGAAAGCCCTGTTCCATTCACAGAAGTAAAGTTAGGATCCAAGCCAATAGGAAGAATTATTAATTAAGTTATCACAACATATCAATATGTCAGCTTCACATAAGCCCCATTAACAGGGGGAGAAGACCATGCAACTCTTTTCATGAAAGATGGGCTTTATAATAGATTGGAACACTAGGATCATTGGCAGTGTCTGTTTACTCATGTAATTCTATGGCATGGATTCACAGAGATAGCCCTGAATGAGCAGAAGCCAATTTCATTCACATACATGGGGTGGGGATACCATCAATCCCACACCTGCAGACCTCACAACACATCACAAGATTCCAGGTGGTTATAGTGCCCCTCCAGAACTGCATGTGATGTAGCACAGGAAGAATGAGAACCCAACGTGCACAAAAAGAAATGCCTTCTGTTCACACGAGGAATCTCTGGATCAAGACTATATTTAAAGCTCATTTGTCAATAAATGAAGTATTGACTCTTTATTTGAAAAAATGCAGGGATTTGGGAGGGGGCTGAAGGGAAACCTACAACATAGAAGTGCACTTTGTTCATTCAGATTTACAGCAAATATTGACCTCGTTTCCTCAAACATAAGTCCCACTGAGTTTAATGGCACTGTCAAGTAAGGACCACAGCTGAGTGGTAGAGCACATGGTTTGCATGGAGGAGGTCCCAGGTTCAATCCCTACCGCTTGTAGGTATAGCTGGGAAAGACCTTGTCTGAAAACTGCCAGTCAGTGTAGACCAACATTCTCTAACCTGATGTCCCCAAATAGTCATGCTTGCTAAGGATTATGGAGGTACAAGATGGATAATACTTGGCTAAGCAATACAAGCGGAAAGGATCTTGGAATTGTTGCAGATTACAAGCTGAATATGAGCCAACAGTGTGATGTGGCTGCAAAACAAAAGCAAATGCTATTTTGGGCTGCATTAATAGAAGTATAGCTTCCAAAATGCGCAAGGTACTGGTTCCCCATCTATTCGGCACTGGTTAGGCCCCATCTTGAGTACTGTGTCCAGTTCCAGGCACCACACTTCAAGAAGAAAGCAGACAAGCTGGATTGTGTTCAGAGGAGGGCAACGAGGATGATCAGGGGTCTGGAAACAAAGCCCTACGAGAAGACTCAAAGAACTGGGCATGTTTAGCCTGGAGAAGACTGAGGGGAGACATGATAGCACTCTTCAAACACTTGAAAGGATGTCACACAGAGGAGGGCCAGGATCTTTTCTCGATCAACCGAGAATACAGGACACAGAATAATGGGCTCAAGTTACGGGAAGCCAGATTCCGGCTGGACATCAGGAAAAACTTCCTGATTGTTAGAGCAGTACGGCAATGGAACCAATTACCTAGGGAGGTAGTGGGTTCTCCTACTCCAGAGGCATTCAAGATGCAGCTGGACAGCCATCTGTCAGGTATGCTTTATGGTGGATTCCTGCATTGAGCAGGGGGTTAGCCTCGATGGCCTCATAGGCCCCTTCCAACTCTATGATTCTATGTATCCAACACATTTGTGGAGAACTAAGTTGGTGAAGGCTAGTGTAGACAACTCTGAGCTAGACAGACCAATGGTCGCATTTGGTATCAGGCAGTCTCCTATGTCCCTATGTAAGTGTGCATTGGAATATAATCCTTAAACCAAAACAGAAGATGTTATTTCTTAGGAGCTATCCACATGGCCCTTATTCTAGCTGTTAAGAGTTCAGAGGCAGACCTTGGCTTCCCCCAAAATGGAAAGGCAATGCAGCTATTGCCAGAAGTTCAACTGTTGGTGAGGCAGAATGGGCCTTTTTGGCAGGGCATTTATGCAACTGCAACTTCCTCCCCCTGGAGATTCCTATGGTGCATACACTGCAGGGCTTTCAGCATGCTGTTAGGACCATTCCATTTCACTAGAATTTTGGCCTTTCTTAATTTGTTCTTCACTGACTTTGCTATATTTTCCATCTTTGAGAATTGGGTTTGCTGTGGTCTGCTTGCTGACTTATGCCATTTTATTGGTTGATTATGGTTGGTTATATACTGGCATTTGCTTTTAATTTGTGAGCTGCTTTGAAAGCATATGAACAGAAAAGCAGTGAAGGGATTTATATTGATATATAGATATAGATATATTCCATGAAATGTAGTCCCAATACTCAAGTGTAACTAAGCCTAACTGAAATTGTATATTCTTCCTAGTTTGCCCCTTCCTCCATTTCCCTCAGTTCTCTTCGTTGTTTCCCTTGTGTCTATTTTTAAATTGTAAGTCTCTTGGGGTGAAAAACTGTCCTCTCATTCTTAGTAAAGCACCACATACATAAAGATGGTGCAGCAACAACAACTTGTACTGAAAATCTTGTATAAAACTATTCAAAAATAGTTCTGAAACCCTGTCCTTAAAAACAATGAAAAACAAAACAGTTCTGATATACCACTAAGTTTAGTATTATACATACGAGCATTAACAAGCCATGGATTCACACACTTTCCCCTCCTCTCTTCTTTCATGTGCCGGTAAGGAGATCAAAAACTTCTACTTCTAATTTTAAACAAACCGAAATTCTGTTACATCTGAACTTGGGGAACTCTAAATCATAATTAGTTTAAATAAGCCAGAATCACAAATCATTATCTTACTTTGTATGAATGAATCCTCTTATAAACAAATCAAAGCTCTTCCAAGGTCCAATCTAACATGAAACTATGGACAGTTGAAATCTGGTTAACTGACTAACTCTAGTTAGCTTCGAATTGCCTCCTCTGGTTTGTGCCAGAAGAGGAGAGAAGCGGGAAGCATGCAAGCCCAGGGATTACCATTGCTTCTGCATGTAACTTTAAATTACTATATACCAAATTTAACATGAGGATTGGGACAAAATGCTCACCTGCTTCTGCTGAGGCTTTTTAAAGAGTTGTTTATCAGGCACAATAAAACCATTTTCGTAAAATGCATGAAGGAGCAAGTGTTCATTACGCTCGGCTCGCCCACCCATCAGAGTCCTCGACTGCAAGAAAAAGGAGAGCCACATAGATACAGTTTGAAACTGATGTCAAAGTGCCAACAATGCTATTGTTTTATGTACATTTTCCCAAGTGTAATACTGGCATTTAGGGACATTTCTCATTGCTCTATTTGGTAAGCTACAACATACCAATCTGATGTGACTTAGGCCATGTCTATACCAGCCATTTATCCCCGGATTGTCTCAAGGTCGTCCCTGTGTGTCCAAATGACGCAAAGGGGATCCTGGGATCAACCAGGGATGACCTCTCACTTTCAACGGGATAACTGGGACTACTTTTAACTCAATTTTTCCTGCAGTCCCGGGACAACCCCGAGGACTATGGGCGGTGTGGTGCACGCTTCCAGGTCCTCCCTCCTCCCCATGAGTAGCGCAACACAACAAATAGGCACGGGACTATGTTGAGGGGGCTCCGTGCCCATCGGGGGTAAGAGGGTGAGCTTTTTTTCCATCCCCAGGATGACTGCCAGCGCTTTTTTTTCAAAAAATCTTACTTTTTTGTAGGATAGCAATTGCGTGAGTGGCTCCTACTTCAAATAAAGAAAAAGAAAAAAACACGCCGTGCCGGAGCATCCCTCCTAACTTCCAGGATTATCCTGGAAGCGGGAAAGGCCGGGATCCTCCACCCTCACCTCCCCGTCCCGGAAAGCTGGTAGGTGAAGATGAACCCATTGTCAACATTTTCTTTAAAGGACCTCTAGTGTCATTGGAATAAACTGTTCTGGTAGGCACTTATTCACATATATCATACTGAAAAAGGAACTCATTTTTATAAATATAATTGTACATTCAAATCCAATATAACAATTGAGATGGAATTTGCTTAGAAAGAAAATGGAGATTTACCATAACATTGCCAGCAATATTTGTAATCTGTAGGGCTAGTGGAAGAACATTCAGATCACACATTATTTGTAGAATGTACTTGGCATCAGTCCAGGTGTTTTCCAGCATGTAAAGTAAGTGACAGGAATCACTAGAAGACGCAGAGACAATTTCAATAAATTCCTCCATATTTGTAGTGAAGATACACAAATTCAAATTGCTATCATTATGGCCATAAAGCCACAGCTCACAAATTAGCTATGCAGCAAGTTTAAAATGTAACAAAAGCCCCATTACAATGATTATGTTATCAGTTTTAATCATATGAAGTAGTAGCAATAGTAAAATCTAAACAGCATGACAGAATCTCAGTAACAGCAATAACATGAAGACTACACAGAACAAAGTATTTATTAGGAGCTAGATTCAAACATAGAGCTAGGCTGGTGGTCAGAAGGCCATCTCTTTAGAGTGTGAGAAAGGACTCACTCATGTATTCCTGTACAGCAGGAACAGGGAACCTTTTTGGGCCCATGCGCACATGCAGCAATTTGGGAAACTATCCTAAGCTCCACCACAAAATGGGCACACTGCAGAGGAAAGCATCAGCCTGCAGCCATGGCTATTTTCATTTCCTGAGACACTCCTGAGCTACAGTAGCACAGTTCAATTTATGAGACCTTGATGTAATTACACTAACATAGAAATACCTGATAGAGCCCAGGAAACAAAAAGAAAAAAAATTGGCCCAAAGTATAGGATGGAATTTAAGAAATATCTTTTCAAGTTGCCAGCAGAATAATATAGAGACAATCCTTTTGCTGTGAGAAACTCTGCAGGCATTTTTCTCTACTAAAAATTTATTATTTCTCAGCATTATGGTATCTTGTGCATGATTTTTAAACAATATTATATATGCAAATACTCTTGTAGCAATGTATTTTATTAATTTATTTTGAAAAAATGTTTCAATGTTATGTGTTGTCTCATTCGTAATTTTAATTATCATTAATGGAACAGCCCCCTGAAGAAGGCTTCTGAACAACGGACAAGTTGAAAAGTGTTGGGCTTTCTGTTAATAAATTTATTTTTGCATCATGAGAAACTGTTTCTCTTCTTTGTGACTCATTTTGATACTCACATCCTTCCACTTTTTAGGAGCTGTAGTCCAACACGCAGGTTGGAGAAGGCTGCTATAGAATTATCTATCCTGCCTCCATACATGTGCAATTAGGACTCCAAGTCAGAGGACACGATTTCAGGGAGCATTTGTTTTTGAGGGGTTTAGAAGTTAAATACTGTATTTTAGCCAACTATATTAGTAATATTCTAGTTTATTCCCTATCATTATTTTTTCTAAACTAAATTCCTTTATCAGCTGACCAAGGTAAAATATTCATACTTATAACCATTATAACAGCTCTTGAATTCAATCCCAGAATATGGACAATGATATTTAGCAATTGCCGCACTGGTCAGCAGCACAAAAGTAGTTCTGGCACATCCCTGATCTCTACTAGAAAACTGAACGTAACAAAGAAGCAAGCATACCACATTTACATCCACATCACACTGATACCTCCCTGCCCTAGATAATACCTCCCTGCCCTAGACGAACTCCAAATAAATAAGTTGACAATATTATTCACTTTCGTTCTATTATTTCGGATCATGAGGACATCTGAATAATCCACAGCCTCACAATTCTATTTTCCATTCAATACATCCTTCAGGAATACATTCAATGTCATCTTCAAGAATACATTCCAACTTCCCTCTCCAAGGTCTCTAACAAAAATATTGAACAAAACAACATAGATCCCTGAGGAACACCAATGGTTCCTTTGGCACAAATGAATGATCAATTAATGCTCTTTCCTTTAAAAGTGCTTTACTCACCAGTCGGTATGCAAATGCCTATCTTGCCCAGTAGGAGTGATTTTCTACACCCTACAGAATCATAATTTTCTAACGTCTAAGACAAGATGTACTTTCATTTCCTTTGACCAGAAAATCGTATATTGTTAAAAGGGGGAGAGATCAATCTATCATGATCCACCATACAGAAAATTCATGCTGCTTCTTTCATTTTTTCAAAAACATGTCACTAAACATTGTCTCCTTTTCTTTATTTCATAAGTAAATAAATACCGTACATGTTTTAGCCATTGCAAGTGGGCTTGCCATTTCACAATAAAGGAATGCCTCCTCCCATATGTACCTGCCCAGACCCTAAGATTATTTTCATTGGTCCTTCTCCGTGAGCCCCTGCCACAAAGGAAGTGAGGCAGGTGGCTACCAGGAGGAGGGTCTTCTCTGCTGTGGCACCCCGGCTGTGGAATGAGCTCCCTAGAGGTTTGTCTGGCACCTACATTATACTCTTTTAGGCGCCAGGTGAAGACCTTTTTATTTTCTCAGTATTTTAAGAGCTTATTAGTCTAATTTTTAACTTTGCTGTTTTAAATTTGTATTTTAAGTCTATATTGTTGCTTGGTTTTATCCAGCCTGTGTTCTTATATACTATGTATTTATTCTGGTGTAAATAAATAAATAAATAAATAATATCCAGGCACATACCTGTACATATTTTGTATCTCTTCAGATAGAATTGTCACTCTTTCCACTTTCAGAATCTGACTGACAAGTTCAGATAAATGATAACTTTTACAACGAATCAGCTCCTTTGCTGAAATTTCCACGTCACAAATCATTCGACCACAAGTTGCATTCTTTTCAGCAAATCCACTACGACCCTTAATAGGCATAAAAGAGAAACACATCTTCAGAGCACGTATCCACACTATGTTTCTGTTTTGGATTAATTTCCACAGTTTATACACCATACAGAAGTGGTTTCCCCTTCCTGTATAGAGGTGCATGTAAACAGCCTTGTAGGGCAATAATGGAAATCATCACCTACCACCAACACTAAATAGATACTTTATACTTTCACCAACTGCAGTTACAACTAACAAATTCATAAACATAACATTGGGTCTGCTTCATTAACCCAAGAGAATGGGATGTTTTCCATCTAATCCCCACCAGTCCTACCTGGTTGCAAAAAATAATTAATTAAAACTTCTTTATTATTAAATTGATCAGCTACAAAGGTGTAGAAAAATCTCACAACAGCTATTGTGGCCAACATGCAATTTTAATCTCTTCAAACCATCTCAGGATATAAAGCCCCAAGACTGCAACAGCCAACGGAGCGGTACACACATGTGTACTATTTTCCTGAAGTTACTGAACAAGACAGACATATGGCAACCGTTACATTATACGGATTATATTCCTTAGATATATACTTATGTGCACACTCATGCATATGTGTATAAGGATATGCTCACACAGTTTGCACTTGTATCACCTGACAGTATCAACCCTACAAGAAACTGATTTCATCAAGGATACTGCTGTGATGCTAATGAGCATCCAAATACAGTAAAACATCTGGACAAGTATTATAGAAAAAGAGGTGACTAGATTAACTTCTTTACCATGATGGTACAAGACCAGAGGCTTTTACACCAATGTGGGGGGAGGGGGGGGGAAAGTAGCCTGGATAAAATCCATTTACAGAGAGGATAAGAACAAGTAACTATGCCAGATGTAGCGAGCTATAAAGAAGAACTGCAAAACATAACTATTCTCTAAGGAATGATTTGCCAGTCAAACCAACGTACATTTTCCCCACAATTTGCTACACACAAAAGCACTTCTATTATTCATTAATCTTTCAATATCTCCATCTACTTAAGACAACTAAACTAAATTTGCTTGGCTTTGTCTCATTGTTAAAATAAGACAATCAACAACTCTAAAATTGGTATGTAAGCCATGGTACATGACTAGTCAAAACAACTGAACGGAGTATTCAAAATACAGCAACAAAAGTTCATTTTTAATCACATTGAGCAATAAGACTTTAGCATCATTTTACCCCAAACTTTGGCATGTTTGATCTCCTCAGTCGACCTATCTTAGACCAATGTGGAACTTTGCGGTAGTTAATTCTCTGGAGAAGAAGTTCCAGATCAAAGCCATAAATATTATGACCCTTTAAAAAAGAAACAAAAATGAAGAAGCACACAGAATACAGCTATTTTATGAATTTAGAGATGGTAAAATACTATACTATTTGAAGGTTGGCTTCATATGGAATGTAAATCATAATTATTGCTCACATGAATGATGCAAACAAAACATTTTAATCACATGAGAGTGTACCATTCTGTTACATTTATAATACATCTACTTTTTCTTGCCCAGAAGCAATTTGTATATAGCAAGCAAAGAAATATTAGAATAGTTATCTTTGGAACCGTAACACTGCAATAATTGATATCAGATCAAAGTATCTACATGAATGGATGCAGAATTTGGTAAGTATTTTGTAAGTATTAAGTATTTGGTAAGTATTTCCAAACACCCAGGAAACAAAGTCTGCCATCCTATTTATTTATTTTTATTTATTTATTTATTATATTTCTAACCCGCCTCTCCATCTAGATCGAGGCGGGGAACAACACTAAATATAAATATAAAAACAATAAAATAGATAAACCATTAAAACAGATAAAAACAAATACATTATTAAAAACATCTTAAAATTAAACTGGATAGGCCTGCCGGAAGAGAGCAGTCTTCACGGTTTTCTTAAATTCCAGAAGACTGCTAATTTGTCGAATTATACACACTTATGTGGAAGTATCCCCAATTTAACTCAATGTGACTTACATGTGTAAGTTTGCTCTAATCCTAAATATAATTATTAGTGAGTTTGTCCCAATACTCTTGTCCTTAATCCCTCCTACCCAGCATCTCTGTCTTTTTATTTGTCCACCAACAACACATGTTCCCACTTCATCCTATCACTAGCTCTTTCCTCACAACTCATTATTCTCAGGTCTCTGCTACTATATATACCCCTGCCCTCTTTCTTCGGCCATACCATCCTCTATGCAACCTGCCTTGGTTCCTCCAGTTATTGAAACACACTTCCCGGTTGCACCAAACAGTATTCTGCCCCAATGTCCTATGTAAGATTTTCTCCCAGTCACTCCACTGATCTTTCACACCACTGGGAAAATCCACTGTTGTAAATTTCCACTGCTGGTATATTCAACCTTTCATTGTATCAGAGCAGCTCAGCCAATGATGATAGGGGAAAAGGTCTCACAGTGACAAGGAGACAGATAGTTACTTACCACAATAACATCTGGATCAATTTTATGAACCTTTGCCAGAAAAAAACCCAGTAGTGTCCTCTCTGTTGTGGCAATCTCTATTTTAGCTTTCTAAGCAAGACAACACAAAATTTCAATAACGTTAAAAAGAATTATTAAAAATTGGACTACAATCCTGTGCTAGTTGTGCATGTTTATATTATCTAAGCAATGACACTTAAGCATAAATAAATAAATAAATAAATGCCAGACTGCAAAGTTCAGAAATCCCTCCCAGTGACTAAAATAGAAAAGCATGACTAAATTTATTAACAATTGACAGCATTTTTTTTCTTACAAGATGATTCTCTACTCATTTATCTATACCCATTGAGATGTAGATCACAAGCTGAATATGAGCCAACAGTGCGATGTGGTTGCAAAAAAGCAAATGCTATTTGGGGCTGCATTAATAGAAATATAGTTTCCAAATCATGGGAGGTACTGGTTCCCCTCTCTATTCGGCACTGGTTAGGCCCCATCTTGAGTACTGCGTCCAGCTCTGGGCACCACACTTCAAGAAGGATGAAGACAAGCTGGAGGGGGTTCAGTGGAGGGCAACGAGGATGATCAGGGGTCTGGAAACAAAGCCTTATGAGGAGAGCCTGAAAGAACCGGGCACGTTTAGCCTACAGAAGAGAAGATTGAGGGGAGACATGATAGCACTCTTCAAGTACTTGAAAGGTTGTCACACAGAGGAGGGCTAGGATCTCTTCTCAATCAACCCAGAATGCAGGACACGGAATAATGGACTCAAGTAACAGGAAGCCAGGTTCTGACTCGACATCAGGAAAAACGTCATGACTGCTAGAGCAATACAACAATGGAACCAATTACCTAGGGAGGTCATGAGCACTCCCACATTAGAGGCATTCAAGAGGCAGCTGGACAACCATCTGTCAGGGATGCTTTAAGGTAGATTCCTGCATTGAGCAGGGGGTTAGACTTGATGGCCTTATAGGCCCCTTCCAACTCTACTATTCTATGATTCTATGTTATTTGGAGGCCTGGTTCAGACACAACAAACCTCAGCTTACTACCCCACACAGTTTGTCCTACTACATCCTTTACATCCTTGGTGCATGGAGACTGTTTGCTTCGTCAGTGAATTAACCATGAATTGTATCCAAATCTCGGCCCATGCAAGAGGACTGGCAGAAGCACACTTCCCCACTGGATGATGCCTCCACCCAATTTTCAAACCTGCTGTTCTTTTAAAAGATGGACTTAAAAGGATTTTAAAAAGATTAGAAAGATACAATACAAAAGTCAAAGTGGGAAAGGCTTCTATATTAAGCATGCCTCAAAGGTAAATTTGACCCTGGATTTTCACCAACACCTAGCGGAACATGCCCCAGCTGTATCCCCATAAGACCATCGTTTACCCAAAGGTGAATGGTACAGCATGCAAAGCAATATACAAGAAAAACTTGGAAGTTACCTTATTTTTAATCACTTCTTTGAAGTCATATGGAAAAATGCAATCACTTGGTTTGGAAATAACTGCAAAAGAGATTAAGTAGGAGTCAACTAAAATATACAATATGAAAGCTGTCATGTTATAGCTGATGTTCTGTAATGTGCTGATGACAGTCACACTGAACATGTCTTGTGAAACCAAGTAGTGTAGAGGATTATTCATTTATTGCAAGAGTGCATAACATCTCAGTTACCTGCCATATACACACACACACAAAGCCTGAGAAGAAAATAAAAAAACCTCTGGATCTAAAATCAGTTTCATCTTGGGTTGTATCAAATTATAATGTGTGCAACTCAGAGTTAAGCAGGAAAAAGAATTCCACACAGAATATATAAGAGAGCTAGAAATCAAAAGCAGGCTGTGTCTTGAATAACTCGAAGCCAAAGCCAACACATATTTGCATGTAAGTGAACTATCTCAAGTTCAATGAGGCTTACTCTCAACCAAGTGTGCCTCACTGCAGTCCAAAGTTCAAAAGTAAAGCTGAAAGTGATTGGGAATGTATGCATATATTATATTTTAGAAACAAACATACAGAGATCAAAAGTGGATTGACAGCACTCCTGCAATTGTTTCCCCCCCTCCATCCATATTATCTTTCCCTCTTGCTTTGTACACCTCCTTGGTGTCATAGTCCTCTCTTCTACCTCCACCCCTACCCTTATCCAGATTTTTATTACTTATCTGTAGCACCATGACACACACCCTGCCTTCTCCCTTGATCATGAGTCTCATTGACTTGGTTTGCATGTCACGGGGGCAACTCCTGGGTTATTTAACTCAAGAATTGCAGGGATGAGCACAGCACACAAGCTGCATGCTTGTTTCCACTTCTAATTGACAACCCAGGAACACCTGGGTTGTTTCATGATGTGTGAACCAAAACTCTAGGTTGTTTATGGGTTAAAGTATGGGCAATTGTTGGGTTAACTCCAGGTAGTTTAACCCATAAATAACCCAGAGTTCCATGGTCGCATGTCATGAAACAACCCAGGAATACCCTAGTTGATTATTAAAAGCGGAAATGACAAGCACACAGCTTGCGTGCTCTGCTCATCCCCACAATTCTTGGGTTAATCAACCCAGGAACTGTCACCATGCCATACAAACAGGTCACTGTTTCCCCACCTTTCCTTTATAACAACTGCTCTCACCCAGATAGCAGTTACCTCTATTACCTTTTCCTCTCTTACTTCCTGCCCCCACCAAAATCTAGCTCCTCCTTCTTCCCTTCTCTTTCTTTCCCCTGCCTCATTTGGAGAGATGACTTTTTTTTCTTCTAGCCCCTCCATATGTCCTTGATCTATGTTCAAGCAAATTCTTTGTGGCCACCTACTCATCCCATATCTTACTTCTCCAGCTCCTGCCCCACCAGTCTCAAACACACCCCAGAACAACAACAACAAAAAACCTCCACCTCCACCTCCTTTAACTTATCCTTTCCATCTAACTACTTCTCTGGCCTTCTATTTTATTTATTTATTTTATTACATTTGTATACTGCCCCATAGCCAAAGCTCTCTGGGTGGTTTACATAAGATTAAAACAATTAAAAACAATATACAAAAAATAAAACAGCAAAAACATACAATATACACATAATATACACATACATTTAAAACCACTGTAATAACTTTAAAAAGCTATAAACCTAAAAACAAAACAAACCCAGGCTCATCAGATATTGCTAAATGTCTGAGAGAAGAAGAAAGTCTTGACCTGGCACCGAAAAGATAACAATGTTGGCGCCAGGCGGCCCTCGTCAGGGAGACTGTTCCACAATTGGGAAGCCACCACAGAGAAGGCCCTCTCCCTTGTTGCCGACCTCCGAGCTTCCCTCGGAGTAGGCATTTAGAGGAGGGCCTTAGATGTTGAACACAGTGTTTGGGGTAGGTTCATGTCGGGAAAGGCGTTCCATCAGATATTGTGATCCCAAGCCATGTAAGGCTTTATAGGTTAAAACCAGCACCTTGAATCGGGCTCGGAAACATACAGGCAGCCAATGCAAGCGGGCCAGAGTAGGTCTTATATGCTCGAACCTTCTGGTCCCAGTTATCAAGCTGGCTGCTGCATTTTGCACAAGCTGCAGCTTCCGAACCGTCTTCAAAGGCAGCCCCACCTGAACCATGTTGTTCACTTCCATTATATCAACTTCCCTCTTTCCATCTCCTCTCCCATCTCCCTACAAAGTTTCCTATATTGGGAACGGGAAGCTCCTCCTCTGCTTTCCCTCTGCCCACAGAAGTTCCTTAAGACCCCGTTCTTGGTTCCGTTATTCTCTCTCTATCTATAGGTACTGTCCTTGGGCAATTATCACTAAATCCTGCAGCTTTTAGTACTTTCTGTTTACTGATGACCCCAAGCTATACGCCTCTATCCCAGATCGCTTCCCCACCCCAGCTTCGATTCCCATATCACCAACTACCCAATAGTTTTATTTTGGTGTCTCACATTCATTCAGTAAGCAAATCACATAATTTCCATGTACAGCAATGAGACAATCCACTCCTGTTCGGTCATATCTCACACCTTGAGTATTGCACCCTTCAGGACAACTCTTTTTTTTTTACAGTGTCAGATATGGTCACAGGAATTAACCCTTTCCTGACTCCATTCTCTCACTGGATGAAAATCTCCCTCCCTCACACACACTCCTCAAATCCTTTTACTGACTTTGGAAAATCCTTGTCCAATGCTTCATCACAGTATATTGCTGAACATAAGATTTGATCTTCCCTCATATATTTTACCCTCAGTCACCAAATGATCTCCTTGTCTAAAGTGACTGTGCTCAGTCTCCCTTGAGGCCCTACATGCAGGCAACCCCCAACACGTATACATGGCAATAACCCCTTCTAAAAATGCACCCTGTTAAGTCAGCGTCAACTAAAATTACATTTAATTACATGTAACTGCATTTGGTCATATTCATCCATACTACTTCATTCATGTTTTTATTTACTATTAACATTTATATACTATCAATTTAGACAGGTTAAAATACTCTAAAGTTTGGGGGTCTGAGATTCTGCACTTCATCCTGATATTGTGCCCATTTTAGGAGAATACCATAGGCTATTCAAATATACAGAAGCTTTCCACAGGACAGGGAAATGAGAAAAACATCTTGAAAGAGAAAAATTGGTTTCGGCCCTCAATGACTAGAATACTACATATTTAGCTGCCTTCATATGTTTCTTTCACTTGAGGAAATAAGAAACATTCTCACTTAAAACTAGAATTTTCACCAGGTAGAGCCACTGCAACAGAATGAGGACCAAGCCAACAGGTGAATGATGCTCATCAGATCACATCCAAAACCCCACCCAAGCCACCAATTTGAAAAGTGGGGGGAGGGAGAGAATTAGCACAATAAGGTTCTACATATACCTACCACAGAAGTGGGTCTGAAAGGGGGGTTGAGGTGGTGCTTTGTCCAGATAAAATTTGTGATGTACTAATGCTGTAATGGCCATAATCTATACAAACAAAAATGAAAAAGATAGTGAAAGGACACTAAGGAAGCAACTTAAAATTCTCCCTCAGTTGTTACCCGTTTAAACAAGGTGCCGTCTATTGGTTAAAGTAAACAGATATAGTAATCCATTCAATAAACCTAAGCATTCACCACTTACTCCACACTTGACTATATACAGGCTGCATTCGCATGTGTTACTAAGCCATGTTTTATGTTAACCATGCTTTGTTGCTTTAGCCACAAATAGTCTTGCAAAAGAGCAAAGAAACTGCAGCCTGTTTTCCTTATTTCTGATTTGTTTCTCTCATACCTATTTTGCCACCCTCAGAGCAGTTTCATTTTCAGGCTGCTCTTGCTCAGTGCCTGTTTCAGGATGGACAGCAGTGGAAACAAGCCACGCATACGCTACGGTTCTTCCTGACAAGCCTTGTTTTAAACAAGCCAGACTTTGTAAGCCAACAACAAACTGTAGCTTCTATTCATGGTTTGCAACTGGTTAACAAACCATGTCTTGTTTGTTCCAAAGTCATCAATATATGGATTATAATAAAAATATTGATATTATTAAAAATCAGCCAAGGAATAATCCATCAGACATTTACAACTACAGCAAAAGTCAGCATCTCCAAAGAGTCTTATGCTCCATGCAAGTTGGCATAACTCAATTAAAAACAATGCACTCTGAAATCTATCAGTAGAAATGTGCTTCCAGATCCACAGAATTCAAATTCTGCAGCACACATGGCTCCAAAAAGAACAAATTGGTTTACAAGTAGTTAAGAAGGACTGTTTTTCTGCACATAGTATAAAGTTTATGTCTCACCTCATTGTGATGAGTCTTTGTGTTCTGAACTACCTTCATGCTAAGAGACATGATCACAAGAGGAGGTGGGGAAAGATCTTTCAACACATTCACCAAGTCAGGCCTCAGTGCCACCAGTTCCACCTTACACCAACTGACAGACTGGTTTGAGAGCTCTGAGGTAACACAGAAGTCATCTTTAGAACACACACAAGAACATACTAAGATTTAAACAAGGATTACTAAATCAATTCAGTATATAAACATTACCATAAAGAGTAAGCATAGCATAACACCATTTTAACAGTTGTTTTTTAAAAAAGATCTTTTTTAAAAAAAACTTTACTTCTGTATTTTCTCTAGGTTTTTGTATTACTATCTGAAATAACACTACCCTAATCATGTTTACCCAGATATAAGTCTGACCGTGAACTCACTAGTTCTATATATGCCTACACAGAAACAAGACTTACTGAGTTCAATTAAGATTACTCTCAGCTAAGTGGGCCTAGGATTGCAGCCTTAGTCCCACTGAAAGCAGTGTGGTTTACAAGTTAGTCCTACTGTAATTTAACCTGGTATGCTACCCAAGTCTAAAATAATGAGGTTAAAAATAAATAAGTTTTGCAGATCTATGACTACTGCCAGGAATAGCCTTCACTTTGATCCAGAAATGTAAAAAATCAAACAATTGGGAGGCTTCTTTGTAAAGTGCCTAGAGAGCCTTTGCTATTAATGAAATTTCAGTTTTAAAACATTCCCCTTTCCTCTCAACATGGCAAATAATAAACAAGCTAAACTTTTGTCTGGAATACCACCACTCCATTTACAAACCCATACAAATGATCCACTATATGAAATATTCATACGTGGGTTTTTTATTTCCAGCCAACTTGGTCCTTTAATCTTCCTGCTCATCAGTAATATTTCTAGACTTGAAGTGTTCGTTCCAAATACATGAGAAAATGTCTCTCCTTTCAGGTCTTGAGGTAGGCGACTTAATTCAGCCTGCGAATTGAAGCATATTGATGAACCATTTGACTGTGTGTTGCAACAGTTTTTCCAATTTATAAAAGTTTATTCTATTCCTACTCTCCAAGATAGACCAATAGGAAAACTGCCCATACAGAAGAAGCCAAAACAACCCTGCTTTAAGCTCGGCATATAAAATGAACAGTTCATGAGCCATATTAAACCTACCAGGTGCATAATAAGTTGCACGCCTGCAGGCCGAATTCAAGTATGGGCAATCCATATATACACCCCCCCGCCCTCCAAAAAACCCACACACACAACCTATTAACTCCACCCAAAAACAAGCCTTATCTGAGGTGACTGTAGGAAGCATTAGCCCTGTCCTATAATACAGATGTAGTTAATGTGCAATTATAGAATGGGGTTAGATTACAACTCCCATAAACTCAGCCAGTGTGACAAATGGTCATGATTATGGGAGCTGTAGTTCAAAACATCTGGAAGCACCAGAATGTCTTACCTTGGTTATAGGGTATACAAACACATAGCCATCTCCTAACCACACATAGCACTTATCATGACTATTGGACATGGGAGTTTCCTGATCTCCCTGCCACCAGTACTCAGGAGGGTGCACATACTAGTGTTTGCCAAGGAGGAGGAGGAGGAAGAAAAGTATCACCTCACCCCAACAATGCTTCCAAATCCTTCCAAACACATATAGTTAGAAGTGCATAGTTAAAATGCAAGCTTCTTACAAAGCAACGGTTAGATGACAAAAAGCAATGCTCACCATACCCACTGATTCCTATTCACCAAAAAGCCTACTAGCAAATCTAGTTGTTCTTTATCTGCTGTAGTGGTTTTGGAGCCATATTAGTTGGCTAACAATAGCATAAACTGAGCACTATTTGCACCATTTTAGTAACTTTAAACCATCAGGGTTCAAGTATAATTTTTAAAAATACTGCACATTTTTTGAAGTTAATATATGATGTCTTTATCTTAACCTATTAAACATATGCACTGTATTTTTTAATTTAAGAATTACCTTCAGAGAGACAGCATAGTACTATTTACTCACCGAGTATCTAACTTCTAAGTAGTCAGATTTTACGGGAACATCTGGGATCTCAAAAGCATATTTCTTTTCCACTTTCTAGGCAAAATAGAGATTGAGATATTACAGTCTAAAAGTAGTGGTTTCCTCACTTTAAAAAGCTTACCACTTTTTTTACTTTTAACATCAAAATCTGAACTGTGAAAAACATCTTGTGACAACACAATTTACAATCTGAAGATCGCAGTTGTTTAAATCCTACAAACATTTGCTTTCAGTATTCTACATAATTTATTCTACTTCCCTCAATTGATGAAAAAAGAATCAATTTGAGATCAGATACTAGGTATGTGGTCGGCAGGCAGGGGATTCTATATTTTGCTTCTTCCCTGAAGTTAGCCTAGATTTTGTAGTGGGAACGGTACTTCTCTAACAGCATCATTAAAAATGGCATACATGGTTTGGTCAGTCTTTTATCTTTGTACTAAAATGACCTCCCTAATATTACAAGGGGCTTGTTCAAACATAATGGTATTAAGCATGGTCTGATCAGATCTTAGTTTAATAAGCTGCTTAGTAAGCCAACATTAAAACAGGATCTCTGTGACAAAACTGGTGCGCAAGAAGAAGGAAGAAGAGCTTTATGTAGCCTGGAATGTTACATCCAAATTGTCCCATTCATCAGATACTGGACTATCCCCTGCCCAAACAATACTATAGTGCAATTTCTTGAAGATATTATTTTTGCTCGTATGTAGCTGTTTTATGTGAACGATAAACCACCAACTTGTGCTCTGTTAGGTGGACATTCACAAACCCCGCCCCAAAAACTAGATAGTTTAGCTTGTATATCATAAAGTTAGACTGAAAACATTCATTTATGAAAATTGAGTCTGCCACATAAATCCTCAGCTTTTCTATGATCAGGCTTCAGTTTTCTCTTTATATTACTATTCTGTTATTTCAAATTCCATTCTAAGGCATTAAATTTAAACCATTAAATTAAATGGTTTAAATCTTAACATGAACTACTTGGGATGAGCTGGTTTGTTTGTTTGTTTGTTTTTGATACCATTAGTCAGTTGTATGAGCGAGGTTACTGAATCCCAGAGGTTCAGTGGCTATCCTAGGAAGCATTAAGTAATCAGGTACTGATGTAAAATCTGAGTATTATCACAAAAACTGCACATACTGTTGGCTACCAGTTTGACTCCAGATAGCAAGTTGTATAAAATACTGACAGTAAGAAGAAAGATTTATGATTGGCTCGCAACCACCTCTGCCAACTTAAACTAAACTGCTTTGACTAAATTGTTAAGTTACCTTACCTCTTGTAATCATAATGGCGGAGATATTTAACAGACAATAGCAATTAAAAATTAATTAGATGAGACTTCTCCTAAAGTTAGAAATATGATTTATATACAATAATATAATCTGTCTCAATGGGTATCTGCAGTTTGATCAAATAAATATTTACATATACCACTAGCTTACATGTTGGAAGGGATAAAGATCATGTACCCTTTAATATTTCCCAATTACTTCTTGTCAGCGATGTCTCCTGCATGAAAAAGTCTACCGTCCATACTTAGAAACATGAGTCTGAGAGGGGGGAAAGTTAGACATACCCTGGACTTGAACTTCATGATCTTGTATTTTTCAGCAACCCGGTCATTAAATTCTTGATAGATGTCCATCATAGTCACAGGATTCTCTGTCTCTTTGCCAGAAGATAAATCAATCCGCTTTAAGAAGAAATTTAACCATCATTATAAAGGCAATGTATTTGTTTAAAAGTAAACATTTTTAAATGCTTTGTGTTGATTATTTAAACAGCCATTACAGACTACTCTAAAACAGAGATGCGTATTTACCCGGAGGAATCAGAGGGAGAAAGAGGAAAGGAGGATAAATAGATATCAATGGATAAATGTGAGCAAACTTACATAGTCTTCATTTCAATTGGAGTTGAGGAATAAGGGGCTAAGCCAAAGACTTCAGAGAAGAGATGGGTTTTGAAAAGAGCAGGGTGGTACCACACGTGTGACAGTAAATAAGGAATATGGGTGAAGTACCGGAACTGAGTCAAATACGAAAGCCCTTCATTTTACAAAACTTATGAATGTATTATTAACAACTTAATTCACACTCTGTGAGTCTCTGAGTTGTCTCAACTCCAAAACAGCTATCCGGACGTTCCTTAAGGGCCCTGCACATTGCCTGGGTAAACTTCTTGATGCCACTCCTGAAATGCTGTTCAACATGGCAGGCTGCCCAATTCCCTGCTCCTTACAGACATTCTGTCCAACATCGCCTTCTCTTTCTTATCTTCCCAAAATTCCTCAAAGAGCTTCCTCCTTTCCTTTTTCTTCCTCCTCTAGTTCCTCCTTCTCCTCTCCTAACCGCTCCCAACTACCACGCCTCCTCCTTCCGTTACCATGACAACCGTGCCACACATGTTTTCTGGAATCTTACAGCTAAAGTTCTATAGACATTATGTACCAAACTAATTTATGCAAGTGATAAACCAGTAACTTGGACAGAAGTCTCATTACTACCAACCCATTTTCCCCCATTATTGTTCGTTTCACTTCTCCTTCATGAAGTATCACCTTATGTAATTAACTCTCTTACTATTTCATTACTCTCATCTATGGTTCCAGTTAACATTACATAGAAGGTATCAATACTTTACTCTGTAATACAACACAAAAGCCACCAAGATGAGATATTTGCCTTCATGTCTTTTGCCTGAATGTTTCCATAAAACAGACTATTTATGACTGAAACGTCTCCTGCTGACAACATAAAAAGACATACCGACTCACGTGGCAGTAGGTAAATAGTTCTTTCAATGTTTTTTACTGTTACACAACAGCTCACATAGGACTGCGCTGATTCAATCCACACTTTACCGAAGAGAAATACCACTCCTAAGATGCGAGAGAACGATAAAGACAGAGACAATGCACGTTAATCAAAACAGCTTAGCACAGCTGCTAATGGAAAAGCTGCAATACTAAGAATTACTGAATAAACACACTAATTCACCCATGGGAACAGAATGATTTCCAATTTGTAGTCTCTAATTGACAGCTCCATCTGCTGAAAGTCAGTACTCCACAGTCAAGTGATTGCTTTAAAAGTCTTGTACTATGCAAGTACACATCATTTTAGTATGGAAGTATTAACTGCCACCTATTTCTAACTAAAGGAATTCCCATTCCTTATGGCTCTCTTGCTTTGTAAATGCCATGTGTTTTAGTGCCGAGATATTCCTGTTTTTATTATTATTATTATTATTATTATTATTATTATTATTATTATTTATTACATTTGTATATCGCCCCATAGCCGAAGCTCTCTGGGCAGTTTACATAGGATTAAAAACAATTAAAAACAATATACAAAAATTAAAATAGCAAAAATATACAACATACACACAATCTGTACATTTAAAAACCACTACAACACTTCAAAAAGCTACAAAAAACAAAACAAAACAAAACAAACCCAGGCTCCTCAGATATTGCCAAATGCCTGAGAGAAGAGGAAAGTCTTGACCTGGCGCTGAAAAGATAACAATGTTGGCGCCAGGCGGGCCTCGTCCGGGAGATCGTTCCACAATTGGGGATCCACCACAGAGAAGGCCCTCTCTCTTGTTGCTGACCTCCGAGCTTCCCTCGGAGGAGGCACTCGGAGGAGGGCCTTAGATGTTGAACGTAGTGTTCGGGTAGGTTCAAGTCGGGAAAGGCGTTCCATCAGGTATTGTGGTCCCAAGCCATGTAAGGCTTTATAGGTTAAAACCAGCACCTTGAATCGGGCTCGGAAACATACAGGCAGCCAATGCAAGCGGGCCAGAGTAGGTGTTATATGTTCGAACCTACTGGTTCCAGTTATCAATCTGGCCGCTGCATTTTGCACAAGCTGCAGCTTCCGAACCACCTTCAAAGGCAGCCCCACGTAGAGTGCATTGCAATAATCTAACTTGGAGGTTACCAGAGCATGGACAACTGAAGCCAGGTTATCCCTGTCCAGATAGGGACGTAGCTGGGCCACCAACCGAAGTTGGTAGAAGGCACTCCGTGCCACTGAGGCCAACTGCGCCTCAAGTGACAGAGATGGTTCTCTGGTTTTATGTATTTACTTACTGTTTAAAATCTTGGAATTATTATTTTGTTTCGTATACCTGATTAGCCTCTTTGAGTGTCTCCACTGGAGGAGAAAAGCAGGTTATAATTTTTTACTAAAAATAGGTAAAGTGTTTCCAAATACAAGTAAAGAAAGTAAATGTTGAAGTTGTCTGCTGTCATTAAACTTCTTTAAAAGTTCTGAGGCATATTAAACATTTGGGATTTCATCTCAGTGCTGTGAGTATAAATTCACACTATTTGTTGTTGCTGTTTTACATAAGATCAACATGGTTCTTGTTCTTCCTAATGGTTCCCATCATTCTGACTGCAGGCAATACAAGTATAGGAAGCCTCAAAAGTCACATGGACCCGCACAACTACCTTTCTTGTTGTTCTTTTAACTGCCCAAACATTAATCATAATCACAATGAGTGTTCAGTCATATTCATATGACAAATATCCTCATTAATTCCTATCACATCATAATTGTAAGGAGCAACTTTGTGATAGTAAAAATGGCCATGTGGATCCAAGATTCGAATACTAATGGTCCAGTGTGTACCAACAACCATAGTACATGAGAAGAAACACTTGCGACTTGCAGTTAAGAATATTTAAATGCAGAAATCCCTTTGGACAGTCACTGCTTCAGAATAGTTTCTGCCAAATCACCCACATCTTCATCCCATAGAATACACTTTCTGCCATATAGCACTGATGAGTGTGTAACAATACACAAGTGTGCAATTTAATATACAGACTGGGTTGGGACAACACAATAACCAATGGTGAGTTAAATAGCTAATGGTTGCTTATCACGTCATCTGTCAGGACTTTTTCACACCACAGTTGGTTATTCAGCCGAAATAACCAACGCCGTGCAGAGTTGTGTGTGTTGTGTGCTGGGCACTATTGACTGTTTCACCACAGACAGTTTGTTATTTTCAGCAACTACAGGGTTCCTGGCAAGAGTGCCCAAAGCTGTGCTTATCCTCTAGTCCAGCTGGCAGAACTTGTAACGGCTAATAGAATACCAGAGGGAGGACTTTGGGGGGGGGGGGATGTGTCAATCAAACACACTGTTCACTAATAATCAACTCGATGTTGGCCTAAATCTACACCACAGTCCATTATAATCATGCCATATGGGGAGTACTCCCTCAATAATCAACCATGGAGTTGACTATTAACCCATCATTGACTATTGTGTTGTCTGAATGCAGCCAATAAAGTCTAAAAATTAAGCCATTTGTAGTCTTACCCTATAACCATTAAGCAAGCCTGTAGAATGTGTCCCAGTTCATAAGTAACATTAAATCGTGGTTTAATGCTAAATTGATGAGCTTCTGTGAGCCCAAACAATGCCTCAGGTTCACAGACTCTCCCTCCCCGTCTCTGTCTCCTGTGAAGCTGTGAAGGACATAATTAGGATTCAGTTTCTACGATTCCTAGTTCATCAGTACATATAAGCCAGGAACTGTGGTTTAAAACAAACTCTAGTCAATTGCTCAAGAAGTGAACTTTGAACCATGGTTTGCTTAGCTGACTTGTTTAACAAACTCGAGTTTGTGTTAAACCATGATTCCTAGTTTGTATTTAATGACAAGCCAAGATTCATAGAAACTGAATCCTGATTAAGTCCTCCTGGCCACCTAGGAGGCAGAGAGATGACAGTGAAGCACTCAAGCCACAAGCTTCACTTACGCTTGCAGAGACCCATCCATGTAGCACTACATCATGGTTTAGCATTACATGTGAACATGGCCTGTGTGTGAATTTTTTATTCATCCTGCAATAATGTGAGTCCTCCACATAATACAGTTAATATCTCATTTGCTATAACGACCATGATTCCCTTAAACAAAAAGTAATGCCAAAATTTATTTCACTCTACATTACTAATTGAAACCAGGTGCAGTCTTTATTATTCATGCTTGAAAAGTTATGATGACAGGATCTCTTTTCATAATCAAGGAACAGAAGCCTTTTCATAATTATGCACCATTCAGAAGCCACCATACGAATCCAGGATAAAAGTGAAGATACTATACAGGGGTCTTTGGATGTAGGTTTTTTTTCCATATTAATCACCAATTTTACCAAAGCTTTAGTGAATATTACCTACTATCACAAAACTTTTGCGCATAGTCAGCATACCAAAAGATACCATGTATAAACTCCTGCCCAAAACATAAATGTTAACTGATTTTTTGCAGTTAAACTTTTGAACTGAAACATTAGGCATTAACCCTCATTTTACTCCTTCCTGAATTTGATATGCATACAGATTAAGCTAAATAACAGTAAAGATCAAGAAATAATAATAAAAAACTTCATAAAATGGGGCTTTTATGCAGGAACCTTTTGGTTATGCCTGATGCTTATTAACATTTAAGTATTACTAAATACTACACACCCAGCAGGACTTTCAGAACCATGTTTGCAATGGAACTGCATGGGGAAGGTGGCAGAAGGGTAAAGCTTCGCTCTTCTACTGTAAATCCCTTTCACACGATGCACTTTGGAGCACTAAAGCTGCAGCCAGGCTTTGTAAATCCAGAACTGGCTGTTATCATACTGTTTTAGGTTATGCCTATGCAGTAGCAAAGACGACTTTTTATTTCACAAAGGGCACATTCCACATCAAGCAAAAACCAGTGGATATTAAACCCCTTTAGAAAAACAATCCTTTATGATTTTGGTCAAAAGAAGGGGAGGGAAGAGTAGAGTGGCTTCACATGTATAGCTACCTGGTTGATTATACTGATCTTCATAAGCATCCAACCAATAGAACTTGAAGATTTGCTGCCCATCTTCCCCATTTATTAGTGGGAGTTGTCTGGGATCCACTTGAATGGATTCCATTTCTGAAGCTAGATGCCCATCGTCAATTTCATCAATTCTGTCCCAACAGGAGACATCAGGGAGGGCAGAGTTTCTAAAAGGAAGCCCGTGACAAACAAAGAAAAAAGATAAGGGTATATTTGAAATGACTATTCGGAGTCCTCTTTACTTCAGAAAACACACACACTGAACACACAAACATCCTTGATTCTTTTGAGTTTCATGCAAGTCAATTAAATTATTTTGCAGAAATTTCTACACCTTCAGAGGCCTTTATCTGATTTTAGAGGTTTTTCATACAGATAGTGATCTCAGTTAAAGTGGAGACCAAAACAAGAAGTCCCCAAAGTTTTCTTACATATACTTACAAGAAATGTGAGCCTGTTTTCACAGAGTCCACTTGCTGCATATGTCTCTCTTCAGATTTCATCTCTTCTTTCTGGTATGTGACTGGTTCTGCTACAATTCCCATTTCCTCCATAGATTCATCAAAAACCCCATCATCAAAATCTATTATAGCCTGTTCATCTTCTGTAAGGATTGTGCAAAAACATTAATAAGAGATGCTATGTACTTAATTCCATAGAACTTCCTATCTTTATTTATTCTAAATAGTATTTGTCTCAAGTATGTTTAACCTGCCCTTCATCCAGGATATCAGGGCAGTATAAAGAGGCATAAAAACCAAAATATGCCGCAGTCCAAAACAATGAAACCATCACAATACCTATATGCTGACTTTTTCACAGAGTGAATTCAAGGTGGTTTATATAACCAAAACACACCATTCAGTAAGTAAAAATACAATATAATATTACAACAAAATCAAATAACATCAATCACGCAAGTGCACATCATTAAAACTACAAGGACCAGAAAACAACCAATTAAAAGCCTTCTGGAACAGCCATGTCTTTCCCAGACATCTAGAAGAATAGTGGCAGAGTCTGACAAACTTCCCTTGGGAGAGTGTTTCACAGAGTGGATGCCACTACCAAAGAGACTATGCTCCTAGTCACTGCCTGCCATATCACATTCAGCAATGGTACCTGGAACAATGCTCATGTGTTGAATGAAGCAAGCAAGAAGCAAGGACAAGTTAAGACATAGGCTAATTGGGCTATAGCCAAGGGCCCTTCTGTTCAGCATCTTAGGCCCACCTCCAAAATATTGTGCACGAGTTGATTCCAATATTTTATTTTTGTCATGTCTTATTAGAGGCTCTTCCTTCTCTGCATTTACTGTCCACATGCACAAAAAAGCATGAGAGACAGAATCCATTCTTTTCTACTCAAGAGACCAATGCCCATAGATGGGCTGTGCAGCATTCCAGATGCCTTTAAACAAAACAATCCCTTGTAGAAGAATGCATTTGATAAATAAAAATTTGGGGTCCCACTTATATGCAGATGTCCATGCTTATATATTGTCCACATGGATGTCAGGAGCAGGGCCAGCAGTGCAACCCTGCAGACCCTTGTACTCAAGGACCTTTTACACAATTGAGGTGTGAAGAGGAGCTCAGAGACTTTTGAACCTAAAGAAGCATGGGAGCTCATGTTTCAGTAAGATAAGCAGTGTTTTTTTCCGTACATAACAGTTTTCTTCCACTGCATGTATGTGTGCACACTAATGTCATGCACAATCAAGGCTGGGTCGGGGGGGGGGGGGGTGGCAATAGCCCCAGACCCATCACAGCCTTGATCCAGCACTGGTATGGAGGAACATATGGAAGAAAATATTCCTTAAGGTAACCAGATCCCAAGCTATTTAAGGCATTAAAGGTCAAAAACAGCACCTTGAATTGAGCCTGGAAGATGCTACTATACAGCAAGGAAGAGCAATGATAAGATAACCAACACTGCAAGTGATTTAAAATTAAGCATTTCCACCAGATTATCATAAATACCTTTAGCAGCTTCCTCTTGTTTAGTTTTTACTCCATTTCCCACAAGTTCTACTCCATGTTCAGTATCATTGCTCTCTTCTTTCACTGCCTCTGATCTAGCTGTGTAGACTGAATGCTTAGAATGAGATGAATTTACTGTAGAAACTTCTTGTTTGGCAGGAGTGACAGTTTCCCTCACTACAGAAGAAGTTCTCTACAAGCACAATTAATTTTAATTGAAGTTGATCGGTGATAATACTTAGTTACTACCAAGTCACATTTTACAACCTTCTCCTTTGTCTTACATTTTGTTTTATTTTGGTTTTCTTTTTAGAGAGTTTCTTTCCACATCAAAGTAACAGAAATTAAACTTTTCCAGCCATTTTACTGCCATCACTGACATGCTTCCCAAAATGTATACTTTTCCTATAGACAGATTAAATTTGCAGGTCAGAAAGGCAAGTGTCAATATCCTGTTATATAAATGGGCCTAGGATCCTGCACTCCAGCACTCTAATCAGTACTGAACAGAACCTAGTAATTTATTTTTGGCCAGCAAAGTGAAGTTTTGGTTTAATTTGACCATATGGCATTGTCATATGGTCAAACAGCATTTGCTATACACTTTCAGGTCACAATTTTGCATCTCAGGTTATGATACAAGCTCAATTCCTGCAAAGAAAATTCTAAATACAACACCCCCACTTGAAGACGGAACACTGGAATAAAAGCTAGTGACCAAATTCAGGAAACATCCTATATTTCAAGTAGAACTCCTAGCACACTACTGCATCTGTTTTCAAGAGGGATAGGAGTGAGCAATGCCTCTCAAGCACTATGTTCTCTTATTATATTCTCTTCAAAAGAATAAAGGTTAAACAGTAAGCCTATTTAAATTGATGAAATGAAACACCACACAACTGGTAGCCAGAAATACATTTTTGCCCAATCCTCCTGACTCTATTAACTATACTGACATTACTAATTGTAATATTCATTTTGCACAGCAAACCAAATTACAAACATCAAGAAGCATAAGGAAGATTTAAGATAAATGATTATGATATTTTAAAATCTCAGGAGTCTAAAAATTAACATTTCTATTTGGGAACATTACCTTGGAGACTTGAGATTTCACAGAAAAAGGATTCAATGGCGTTCCAAAAAGTCTCTTCTTTTTTAGCACTGCAACTGGTGGTGGTGCTATATAAACAGACTACAAAGGAGAAAAATATTAGGCTTCCATTGCTGTAACAGAATTTGCAAAAGAAATAGAAATGCCCTACTGTTCTGCACCAAGATATGTACAATCACCATAAAGAAGTGTTCCTCATCCTTCCCCCACACCCCAAAGCCATCAGCTTCTGGAAAAAAGGGGAGGATACAAACTCAGGACAGCATCCAACAATGTCAGTCCGCTTACACTATAGACATACTACTGGTGTAAGTGACCTGTAACAGTACTTCAATAGTGTAAGGTGGCAGGATGCATTTCCCCAGAAAACTCGTCATGCCAGCTTATAATAATAATAATTATTATTTATTTATTTATTGCCCGCCTCTCCCTCTGGATCGAGGCAGAGAACAACATTAAAAGCAAATTATATAAAATACATAAAACTGATTAAAAGCATATAAAAACTAATACATTATTAAAATACCAATAAAACTCTTAAAACTTGACTGAGTAGGCCTGCCGGAAGAGATCAGTCTTTATAGCTTTCTTAAATTCTGGAAAACTATTAAGTTGGCGGATCTCTTCCAGCAGGCCATTCCACGGTCTGGGAGTGGCAGAAGAGAAGGTCCTCTGGGTAACGGTTGTCAGCCTAGTTTTGGCTGACTGTAGTTAGTTCTTCCCAGAGGACCTGAGTGTGCGGGGCAGATTGTACAGGGTAACCTGATCCCACAGGTAACCTGGACCCAAACCATGTAGGGCTTTAAAGGTAACGACCAACACTTTGTACTTCGCCAGGAAAGTAACTGGCAGCCAGTGGAGTAATTTTAGAGCTGGTGTGATATGGTCACCCTTAGGTGTACCTGTGCCCAACCTGGCTGCCATATTTTGAACTAGTTGAAGTTTCCAGACTAGGCACAGAGGTAGCCCTATGTACAGCGTATTACAGAAGTCGAGCGTTGACGTTACCAGCATGTGTACTACCGTCTTTAAGTCTTCCAACTCTAGGAAGGGTTGCTGCTGGCATATCAGCCAAAGCTGATAATAGGCACTCCTGGCTGTCACATCTATCTGGGCTGTCATTTGGAGTGACGGATCCAGGAGCACCCCTAAGCTGCTATTGGAGTACTGCTACAGGTTGCATATGCTAGTGGTGCATCAATAGTGTAACTGGACTAGCAGTGTCAGATACTACCCTATCTGCAGTAGAGCTGCCTTATCATCAAGCAAGGCCACTTCACAGTTTGGAATAGGCAAATGAAACGCACTGGGCATTTTTCTGACTTTGGATCAAAACATTTATGTTTTCAGGTATCTGAAATATTATCAAGATGTGTCAGGATTTTAGCAATCCATTTATCCAGTTGATTTTTAAAGTTTTTTTCAAAATATCTGAAGAAATGAAAATAGACTTACAGGTTAAAAATACTAAGCCTTGTTCCCCCACCTCCACAGAATTGGATTCTAATTATGTTTTATTATGTATTGCGCTGAGAACTGTTAGCTATAGGGTGATTAATATATCATAGAAATAAATAAATAAATTACACATTAATTCCTACCTCAGCATTCAGATCTTGTAAAATGTCGCCTAGTAAATCATCCTTAGACAGGTCAACAGCTTTCTGTAAAATGAGGTATTTGTGCTTTGTCAGCTTCAGAAGAAAGCTCTTAAAGATCAACAAAATCAACTTTTCTAATGAAACCTAAGCAATCTTTTTCAGAAAAGTAAAGAGAAGCAGTAGACAAAACTGAATAGGAGACTTGAGGTGTATAAAAAACCAGTAATTTATCTAAATTCAGTAGATATATTTTTTGCATAAAATAACTTACATCAGCATTTTTCTTCCCAGTACTGGCCATAAACATAGATTTAATAGTGTTTGGTTTTGATACCACAGCCTTCTTCACATTTTTCTTGTCATTTGTAGAAGATGACTCTCTTCTTCCTACCAAAATAATATTATCAGCAGGACCTTATCAACAATCTATTTATGAGTTAGCTTAACTGAAAGTCAGTGACCTGGTTTTCACATCACAGTGGCATTCAGCAGCAAATCGTAAGTTGTTTAGCCCACATAACGCTAACAACCTACAAACAGAGCATTTGTAAGTGGATTCTGAAAATTGGGAGCAGGTCACATGCAGGGCATGTCCCCACTAATCATGGGTTAATTAATCCACTCTTTGCTGCCAAATGCTGCTGTAATGTGTGAAAAGCCCATGTCTGTGAGGCACAAGTGCAGTTCAATATTTAAAACGATGGTTTATTTCCACTAATGGCTAGATTAGACAAAGATGCGGCTACATGACCTGTCACTTTCAAGCCTTAGTAAAAGCTCCAACTGAAATGTGACATTCAGTGCAATCCTACAATGTCTACTCAGAAGCAAGTCACACTGAATTCAATGGGGCTTACTCCCAGATAAGTGGGTACAGGATTGCAGTCCTAGAATTCTTTTAAATATTATATAAAGACCAAAGCACATAGATTGCTCTATGTTCACAAATGACACCTGCTGAAATTCCCTTTCCTATGCAGCTTTTAAAGATACAGAAGCTGTGTCCTCCTTTTCATATGGTCACCCTAGGAGTGTAATCCCTCTTCATCACAACAGTTAAAGCTGCAGGAGCCCTGCCCTCTTTTATATCTGGTTAAGAAGGCAGGACTGCTGCAGCTTTAACTGTTGTGATGAAGAGGAAATTTCACCAGGTGCTGCATGTATACAAATGACACCTGCTGAAATTCCCTTTTCTATACAACTGTTAAAGATACAGGAGCCCTGTCCTCCTTTTCATATGGTCACCCTATTAACACTCCAAATTAGCATTAAACACGAGAACACCTGACTTGCTTGTTCTGTTCCTATCAATTTAAAATACAAACTAGTTTACAATAGTATGCAGCCATATAGAGGAGCAAACAGCAGTGCACCAGCACATAAAAAGTAAAATTTTGGTGGTTTTTCAGTGCAGCCCTAGTTATTCTTGAAATGACAAAAAGAAAACCACTTGGCAAACATACTGGACTTTGGTTACTCTAAAACAGAAAAGTGGATGTTTACAATCTCTCCTCATGGCTGCGATGGGAGGGGGATGATGTCACAAGTAAATGAAGCCAGTTTGTCACAGAAGCTCTCCAAATTTTATTACGTTGGCAAAAGTGAAACCACTCCAATTACTAGAAGCTGTGAAGAGCTAATACCAGGCAGATTATAAATCAACATGAGAACCAATGCTATTAACAGAACAAAACACAAAAACTTATGCTCTCAGCCATCTCTGTGAACCTCCACTTCTTGCATCTGCAATATAAAAATGTGTCACTTTTCAAAGAATTACTGACCAGGTTTGGATGATCACAGGAAGTGAAGAAACCATCATGGCTGCTTCCTGTCCCCACCATTTGCATTATTCCCCATGCTGCAGCGCAGGTTGGCATATTATCCTAACCCATGCACAGTGCAGGGCGGGGAGGTTCATACCCTACAACCTACAACGTGCAGTAGAGACTGTAGAGTGGATATGATCACTCTTTGCCGCACCTCATGCAAGGTTCAGACAACACACCAATCCTCACTGCAACACGGAGAATGCAAATGTCAGTTGCAGGCAGGGGAGCAGCCACAGTGGTTGCTTCCCTCACTGCGATCATCCGAACTCGGCCACTATAACTACGTTTCAGTCACATTTTATGCATTCCCATTTAAAAACTTCAGGAAAGTTGCTGGAAAAAATCTTCACTCACGTTTCTTGTCGGAATCAAGAGCATCATCTTCTAAGTCTTCATCAAAAATCTCCCTGCCATCCTCTACGTAACCAACGCCATCTGTGCAGAAAAAGTGTCACGTTTTACAACCAGGCAGATTTAATTTAGCAGAGAAACACAGAATGGGAACGTTAGCCAAGTGCCACTGTCTCTTCAATTCACAAAGGAAGTTTTAAAATACTGTTGTTCCTAGTGACATTTATTTATTAGCCTATTATTTATTAGTCTATGGAATGTTTAATTTTACAAATAGTGGCATTTCTCTAAACGAAATCACCAGCAATCTAAAAAAAAGGACGGTTTTAGTATCAGCCCAGAAATAAGAATGAAAAATTTAATCCATTTCACAAACCATCATCCACAATCCAGTCATCATCTTGGCGTTTTCTGACAATCTTAGAGTATTGCTCTTCATCTATTTCATCATAAACACTTGTGAATTCCTCAACCTGCAACAAGAGTGTAACAATTGTAGCTGCATATCTTTTTTAGATGGACCAGAGAATATACAAAAACACCCACACAAAACACTCAAGTATTATTCCGTTTCACGCACACACAAATAACATGGAGAACCACTTCCCCATGGTACAATCTCAAGCTGCTAAAAATAGAAAGAACTAAAAACCAAATATTATTTTGAGTACCTCATATTTGATTTTCTCACCAGCCTTTGCTTTTTTCAAACGTTCCAGTGCTTCCTCTCTCCCTTTTTTAGATTTTTTCTCACGGCGTGAACGTGAAGCTGTAAGATTTGCAGAATCAGTTGCTTCTGAGATGTGTAATATTTGTTAACAAAGGTTAAAAATATTTGTTAACAAAGGTTAAAAATAGACTATGGGACTATAAGCACACAACAAGCACATGCAGAAATATTAACAATACTTTAATAATCAATTCCTATTAACAATAAAAGATAAGGATTTTAAAAAGGGATTTTTTCAGCACAGGGGCCAAATTCCAATCTGAGAAAGCTCTTGGAGTAGGGAGGCAAGAACAATTGCCACTCCAAAAAGCACAGTACAATCCCCCCAATAAGTAAGTAACTTATGCATGTCAACATCAAAGAAAGCATAAATAGCATCTTAAAATCAAAGAGAAAAAAAATCCAAGTCAATATATGTCTGCTCAGACAAAAGCATGATAGAATTATGCAGAAGTAAGCAAGAGTAGTATGTTCAGATAGCAACCTAAAACCCAAGCCAATGCATGTCTACTCAGAAGTAAGAAAGAGCAGCACTTCCAGAAATTCAATCTTTTAATTCCTGCCCCTCATCAGATATTCATTAAAATGTAATTAATAGCTTTTAACTGTACTGGGGATGGTGAGTCACAAACTGCATCAGCAAGAGTGGCAGAAAAATCAGAAATCCAATGGCTGCTATGGCTGATGGAACTAACAATCACTGACAAAGAACTCAGAAGTCCCACAGAAAGTACCAATCATTAATGAAGAGTTACAGGGAATCCCAGGAACTCTGAAGTACTCCAGAAAAGGAAACACTCAAAGGGAAGGGATCATAGTGAAGAGATGGAAGGCATGGCCACCAGGAAGAGCCTCAAAGTCCAGAAGTTCCATACCCCAATTTAAATGTGCAATTGTATAAGTTACAATTCACTGATAACTTTTCCTGCACAGAACCTATCAAAATTAATGAGAACCACTTTTTCCTTTATGTCTTCATTCACCATCTCACCAACGGGTGACAGCGATCACAACTGTTACCTTTAGAAATGAGGAAAAGAACCTGAAAGGGCACAACTACCTATTTAACTTACAAGAGACTTTTGAACAAAATTCCACAGCTAAAATACAGTACAATAGTTTTAAATGGCATGTAATCTAGATTTATATGAAAGGAACAAAAAAAGGAAGGGAAAATTGCCAAAACGCTATTACTAGAGAGAAAGTGATTACCTGTACTCAAGAGATCTAGAATTAAATTAGATGTGACACAAGTATCCATGATTGGATCTCATGTTTCTTGAGTTAGACCCCCTCTAGATGGATTCCGTTTGACTCCTGGTTAGCCGATTATGCGCATATTCGCTGAAGCGTTTTATCGTAAATGCTTGTATGCAGGAGGTAATTGAGCACTCAACTGATGACCTTACCGGTTGTTTCAAATGCGCTTTACAAGTAGTTAATGCGGAGAATTGCTTGTTCACATAGTCAAAATGCGCTTTAATGGCCGGAGCAAAATAAAACTCGCTATTTAACGCGCATTCGATAATGCGCATAATCGGAGAGAAAACGCGCCTCTACGCCCGATTTGCACTCCGTTCTTGTAGAGGTAAATTTTTTAATGCGCCTTGAAAGAGCTTTAAATGCCTCTTGTAGAGGCAACCTTAAAGCAACCACAGGGAAGTGGGTGTTGCAAAAACGTGCATAGATTTTTTTCTGCCCCACGATTTACTGCTGCTATATTTTTCCACAAAATATTTTCAATTTGTTAAAATGCCTTTTATCGTGAAATTAACATAACAAAAGGATACAACAGCCAAACTTGACAGTTTTACATTTGTAATTAACTTTTTTGAAATGTCTATACATATACTTCTCTCTCTAGTGCTCTCTGGGCATGCTAAAATGAGTATGTTGTTTTGCCTTCATTGTTATTTCTTAAGATTTGAACTGTGGGTTGCATCCAAACATTATGGGAGCAGGTGCTACCCATGTAACATGCTTTCCTGCCCTTCTTCCCCAATGCAGGCTCCTGTGCCCCATGAAAGTGTCTCTTGGGGTTGGAGCACTCTCAGGCTTTAAAGGCCTGAAATGTAACATGGGAGGATGCAGAGGGGAGATGTACTGAGAGGCTCTAATACCAAGGGTGACCATATGGAAAGGAGGACAGAGCTCCTGTATCTTTAACAGTTGTATAGAAAAGGAAATTTCAGTCGGTGTCATTGGTATGCATGCAGCACCTGGTGAAATTCCTTCTTCATCACAACAGTTAAAGCTGCAGGAGCCCTTCCCTCTTTTATATCTGATCCTCCTTTTCACATGGTCACCCTACATACCACAAGCTGCCCCTACTTGATTTTGGCGATTTCCCCACTCCACTGTGGCCCCTCATGACACTATCTCTGTTATTACATCTACTAAATATGCATCATAATCTCACTATAGCATGAGGAAGCCAACTTTACCTTCTTACACTGTCCAGCAGCTGAGACTGGGACACAGAGTGGACACACCCTCTATATCAAGAGTAGAGAACTTGTGCCTCATCATCCCCCACCACTGGCTACACCGACTAGGATGATCAGAGTTGCAGTGTAACAACATCTGGAGGACCACATATTCCCCAACCCTCCGCTATAACAAACTACCCTAGAGTTTTCCACTTGTTCAGAAAATACTTTCAACCTCTGGCTCAAATCATTTGCTAGAAATGCTTCCTAGTCAGACAAGGGATTATGGCACTCAACTATTCCAGATGAAACAAACATTTCCCAAACATTGTTAGCACTACTTTACATATATTGCTAATTCACTAATCTAATCAAATGATCCTTGGCTTTCATGTTCAGTCATTTATTAGAACAGAACTCTAAACTCAATCACTTCAGTTTTCCTAATTTTAAGAACCAAAATGTTTTTAAAACAGGTAAAAATTTATGTATGCTTACTAAAGAGTACATCCCACTGAACTCTATGGATCCTTTAAGTAGATATGGTTAGGATGTGTTGAAATACCCCTAAAAATTAGTAGGCATTAAAAAGTGTTTTTTAAGGTGAAGCCCTTAAACTAGGTAAGTGCTCATAACATAAAAGTATTTGGAAGATAAAAGAGGACATTTTTTCTATTTGCAGATCACTAAATAATTATAGTTATAGAACACTGCTAGCTAGAAGTACTGGGAAAATGTTTTCCTAACATTAATTTGGTGATAGGTTTAGTATTGATCTCCCCACCCCCACCGAAAAAAATATATAATTTAACATACTTCCAGGGATTCCCATCACATCCCCCATCAACTCTTGTATACAGGGGGGTAGAAGGGAATGAAAACTCAAGATATTTTGTCATCTAACTAATGCTCCGTATTACTGCCATCTTTTAAGAAATGTAAAACATAACACTACTGCAGGCCTGATTGTCTGTGGTAAGATCATCTATAGGTTATCAGATTAGAAAGGTTCTGGCAGCTGCAGAATAGTTAAGCCATGTTTCCTTTGATTTGTGTCCATCAGTGTGCCACAAATGACTACCATAGTCAATGTGCAAACAGCCAGGCTAGTAATTTTTGAGATTAAACTATAATGGAATCCTATGCATTTTACTCAGAAGTAAGTCCTAGCATGTTCAATGGGGATTTCTCTCAGGTAAGTGTTAATAACTTTGATGGGCTTAGTTACAAGGCGTCACTATTCTGATAACCCAGACACATTTTCAGAAGAGGAAAACAATTTTCCACTTTGGTTACTGCATGCTGCATTTAACACAACTGACACTCAGATGCTGCGCCACCTCCCCGCTGCAAATCAAAATTCTTTCAAACCAAACCTTTTTTCTCTTCTTTTTTAACTATAGAGGGAAGAAGTTCTGTAGCCTTGGAGAGAAGTGAGCAGCAGCAACATTTTCTTATTTCAACCTTGGATAACTGACCCAAATTATCAGATTGATTAGCCTAGCTGTCTACCTGACAGAGGTTTAAACAACTATCCTGATTCTACCCAGCTTCCCAAATGAGCAACATTACCTGGGCTGCTGTCCTCAGTCATTTAAAGGAGTGTTTAACGTAATATGTAGTTTTCATTCATATGCTGCAATTGCCCTGAAGCCATCCATAATAGTGATGGAGGTTCTAATGATCTTTGCACGTTTTCATCAGAATGACTTATCGTTAATTGGGAATAGCAATCTGAATCTTTGCTGGCACTCAAATGAAAGCAAAGGAATCACAGGAAGAAAAGAAATATTGAAGGCTGCAAGCCTTGCACCTGAGAGAAAGCACCACAAACATGTATGGGACTGCAAAGCAAATGGCGCACCATACAGAAAAGGTAGGAAGAATTTAAGAGGGTGGCTTGACATCAGAAATCCCTTATTAGCATTCTTTATTGCTAAATTCAGCAGGAAGTAAGTCTCATTAAAAACAATGAGACTTACTTCTGAGTAGACATCTGTAGGATTACTCTACGAGTCGCTTTCAGTCTCAAGAAGAAAAACGGATTATAAATCCTCTAAGGATGCAATCCTATGTCTAGACCAAAAAAAAAAAAAGTCCTACAACGCCCAGCATTCCCCAATCAGCATGGCTGGCTAGGGAATGCTGGGAGTTGTAGGGCTTTTTTCTGTCTAAACAGGCATAGGATTGTACCCTAAATAAATAACCAGTATTCCTGGCTCAGAGATGGTGCGTGGGTGGGGGGAGAGAGATTGGGAGAGTACCAGCAGAATATTTATTGTTTTCTGAGCGAGCCTGTTATAGTCACCATCCGTATTTCATCCCTGCTGAACCCAAGCCCCAATTCAACGGGGCTTCTAAGGAAGAATATGCCTACTGAGAGCCTCTCTCCTCTACGTGCTTCAGCGCCTGTCGCCCGGCTCCATGCCCACCTGGCTCCTCCAACCCCTCCTCCCTCCCTTCCCTTTCCCAGGAGCCGCCCAGTTTGGCCCCTTCCTCCAACCCCCACCTCTTCCCCACAGTACTGCGTTCTGCCTCGCGCTCGTTCTCTAACCTCCATGGCAACCATCATCAGTCCCGTCGCGCGGGCACTTGCTCAAATCCATGGGAGTGTAAATAAAGAGGATGCCGCCTGCCGAGCGCCCTAAACCGGCCCACAACTTCACGCTCTCGCGCCAAAGCGCCTGAAAGTGGCGCGAGAAAAGAGACCCAAGCGCCCCGGCCAGACGCACAGCCAATCAGAGGCCGCGGAAACCATATCCGTCCTTCCTATTCCGCTTCAGGGTCGAAGAGGAAGAGTAAAGAGTGGCCGAGCTGTTTCTGGGCGGGGAAAATCATGCGCGCGGCTGCGGCGGAAAACTACACCGTTTCTTTGTAGTTTCGCGCATTCGGCATGGAGCGAAAAGAGATACGGACGGGGGAAGTGGGGATTGTGGAACGAAGGAGTGGGCTGCGGAAGCGTGCGAGGTTGAAGTAATTGAGTCGCCATCAATCAATAATGGAATAGCTAATTCGTTACATGTAAATTGTATGTCATAGCTCGTTTAAGATAGTAAAAAAGTTAATTCATTATGTTTAAGACGGGGACTTCGGTAATTGAAACTGAACAGTGTGGTAAAATTGGTCGATTATCTAGAGGCGACATTGTAAAGGCGCAACCTATGCACTTTTAGACAGAAAAAAAGTACTACAACTCCCAGCAATGCCTGCTGGGGAATGCTGGGAGTTGAAGGACCTTATTCTGTCTAAACATGCATAGGGATTGAGTCCTAAACCAGTCTTCCTCAACCTACTGTCCTCAGCTGTGCTCAACTACAATTCCCAGCATCCCTTATCCGGCTGTCCAACACATCAGGAGATCACTAGGTTGGGGAAGGTTGCTGTAATTGGTTTTGTACCCACCTTATCTTACCTCATCCCTCTTTAGTACTCACCTTACTTCATCCCTCTGCCACTTCAAATTCCTTTCCTCCCCTGCCAAGGGATACTTTTTCATCTCCTGCCCCAATGCTAAAAGCAGACAACTGGATTTATACATATATTATTGTCCATTCTTACATATGTATGGACTTACCACCATTCTTGTGATTTGAATGGGTTTGAATCTTTTATTTTAAATGTAAATCTTAAATGTACATTTGGAATTTCCCCCCATTTATTTTTTTACTGATGTTGCGTGGTTTTTGAGTCAAGGTGGGATTTATATAGGTTTGATTTTTGTACAACTTGGGGCCTGTTTAGACAACATGCTAAGCCATGGTTAGGCTACTAACCCTTTTGCAACAAATGGTTAGTGGGTGTGTTTAAACCATGGTTATATAGACACTATGGTTAGGAATGGTTCATACCATACACTAAGCCATAATGTTAAGCTCAAAATGTTTAGCCACCGTGGCTTAGCATGTCATCTGAACAGGGTCATTGTTCATATTTATAAAGGGTGCAGGTCCATTTTCAGGCAGAGGACCAAATTCCATTTTGGAGAAGCTTTCGGGGCCTATTCCAGTCATGGGCAGGGCTGAAGGCAAAAGGGGGCAGGATCAGAAATACAACCATGGTTTAACTTGAAGCTATTCCATAACTACACCTTAGAAGAGACACTTCAACCTTTTAGAATTGGGGAAACTGCATGAAAGCCAGGAAACAACCAAATGATCCTTCATTGTGTGAAAGGGGCTGGGGCTATCTGGGGAACCTAGGAGAGCTGGATTTGGCCCTCAGTCCTGAGGTTCTGCACCCCTGTTTTTTTAAGCTGCCTCAGAAAATTCCGGAGAGGCAAGATACACATTTATTAAATAAAAGAACAAATTGCACATGACTTATTGCAGAAAAAACACCAAATCCCTGTTACTTCTGGTTATATAATAGTTATTATTACTAACCTTTTCTTTTTTTTCCATAAAATTTTATTTTAATTTGAAATAAAGTTAACTGAGCTGTGGCCCCTACCTAGTGTAAATAAGGACTTACATCCCATTCCTATGCATGTTTACTCAGAAGTAAGTATTGCTGTGTTTAATGCAGTTTACTCTGAGGCAAGTGCACATAGGCTTGCAGCCTTAGTTACAAATAACTTTAGATAAATTGGGGTCCATCTCATTCATCCCCATAACATGACGTAAGTCACTATTATTAGTATTTTTGATCCCATTTTACTGATGGGCAAAACTGAGGCAAAGAGATGACATGCACAAGGCCAAGTGATGGCTGTTTTCATCCAGCAGTTCCAAGTTGACATTCTTGTCCATTAGATCCTACTGGCTCTCAGGCTGCTCAATCTTTAACACAGAAGTTGAGAATCCATGGCTTACCAGATAATGTTGGACTCTTAACTCACAGCTGCCCCAGCCAGCATGGGCAGTGGTGAACCGCCCAGAGAGCTTCAGCTATGGGGTGGTATATAATTATAATAAATAAATAAATAAATGATGGGAGTTATAGTCCAACAACATCGGGAGGCAGTGGTGCAGAGAGGGTGGACCTTGGGGCTAAAGTCCAGGGCCCCACAGTACAGGAGGCTCCCAAATGACTACTCTGAGCACAGCAGGTAATGAGGCATCAGAAACAAACTCCACTTAATTCCTGTACGCTATGTTTTAAGTGAGTGTAAAATGCAAACTGCACATGCTCACCATGTGTGTCTGTGTGTGTGTGTGTATATATATATATATATATATATACGGGTTGGCAAATAATTGTGTTGTCATTCTAGCATAAAGAATGTAGAAGCAGATGTAAATTATGGAACAGCAATGGGGACCGGGAGAAGAGAAATGTTGTATGCTTTACAACCTAAGTAATACATCTAAAGTTCACCTGCATAAGAGAGTATGCAGTGTAGTGGTTAGAGTGTTGGGCTGGGAGTCAGGAGATCCAGGTTCTAGTCCCCACTCAGCCATGGTTCTCACTGGCTGACTTTGGGCCAGTCACAGACTCTCAGCCCAACCTACCTCACAGGGTTGTTGTTGTGAGGATAAAATAGAGAGGAGGAGGATTATGTTTGCTGCTTTGGATTCCTTAAGGAGGAAAAAAGGTGGGATATAAATGTAATAAATTAGATCGTTAAGGTCAGGGTCTTACCTAGCTGCACCACTGTACAGATGGTCACAGGTTCCCCAACTCTGCCTAAACAAATTTACAAGTTTACTAAAAGGTCTCATTGGATGCAGTGGGCCTTACTTCCTAGTAAGTATGCTTAGGACTACAGTCTTATAGACAAGAGTCTGTAAGATTGTGCTGCTGCATCAGTCATTGCACCCCATTCTAACCACATATGCGTTGACACAGCAATCCAGGCTCGTGTGCAGGCACTTTAATTATTTTTGTGTAAAAAATTAAGACAGTGGAATTTTGAACCAGACATGCTATGCTGCTCTTATCAGTGCACAAGAATGTTTTGTCATTCGGTCAACACCAGAATCTTAGCCAATGATAAGGTTAATTTTTTCAAATGGAAACTGTTGCCATAGTTCCAGTACCACTTAAACAATAGCCTTTTCATCCTGGTCCTAAACTTGTTTGTACAAAAGTAAGTCCTAAATGTTTCTTATTTACTGCTTCTTAGTCCAAATAAGCATGCTAATTCTCCCTGACGTGTAACTCCAGTGAAATCTCAGTTGATTTTCCCCATATCTTAGTCTGTGCATAGGCTTGCAAAGGAGAAAACTGGCCAGTAAACTTGGGTCATCCTATTGCAAATAGTCTTATCGCTAGCAGATTATGCTGACATGATCTTTAAACCTTGTTGGGACAGTCATACAGAACAGCTTGGCACAACCTTTGACCACTTATTTAGGGTAAAACACAAAGCCTTGGATTTTATCAACTGACTCAGAGCAACTTAACATTTGCTCAGTTTGTAAGTGAAAACAGTAGAGAGCAAAGTGAAAGAGAAGCACATTAGCAAGAATGGTGGGCCATCTAAAACGCAAGGTAGAAAATGGAACTACAGCTGCGTACTCCTTCAAATGCCAGCGAAAGGTGAGTGATTCTTTATTTTTCTCTGCTAAATATAATGTAATCATAAATGGCATTATAAATCAGGTAATTATCCTTAAACAAAATACTATTGATTTATTTAAGCATTTATAAGCCATATTCTTTGCACACACACAAAGGCACCTGAAGCACCACTGCAAAGATGTCTCCATATTTGTTAATATATATTAAAAGAAACATAAAGACTAATTTCCACCCCACTTTTTAAAAGAATGTAAAGAATATTTGAAGCCGTGGTATCGTGCAAGGCACCAAAACAGATAAATAGTGAAAGACGATAATTAAATCATTCGTTGAATGTAAATGTAACTTAAAAACTTAATTATTAACCATCTATTAACCATCTGATCCCAACAGTTCAAGGTGGACTGTGCTATATATTTTGCTTATGTTATCATTACAATTTATTTGGTAGCTATTCTCAGACAGTGATTTAAGAAGGGAAAAAACTGTACTATAAGAAATTTCAGTGTACATGATTCTTACCCTCCCATTTTATAAACACAACAACCCTGTGAGGTAGGGTAGACTGAGTTATAATGACTGGCCCAAGGTCACCCAATGGGCTTTGTGGCTGAGTGGAAAGTTGAACTTGAGCCTCCAAAATCCTTCTTCAGCACACTTGAGCCTTCCTGGTCCTACAAAGTACACCACACTGGCTCTCACCACACTTCCTACATTTGTGTAATGCCTTAGAATGTTCAAAGTACTCCACATCTGTTGTTATCTCAGTAATCCTCACAGCTACTTTTCAAAGTAAGTCAGTAATAGTTGCTACTGAGATTTCTCGCTATGTCATTGTTCAAGTGTGCACATGAGCTCACATGACATCTATGCATGTGTACTCGAAAACATAAAATGTAGGATCTTTTGCAGAGGTGTGACCCTCCTGAACCCAGCAGGGGCTGCATCACATCACTGCCAAATTTGTTATGGTGTCGACACAAAAATTGTGTCAATTTGGCACCATAAGTCCCTTGCTTGGGACAAAAAATACATTAGGCAAGGTGCTAAGGTGATGACAACAAAATATAAAAGTATACAAAACATAAAAGCCATCATGGCTAAACTTAGGGCACAATACTATGCATGTTTAGACAGAAAAAGTCCTACTGGCTGGGTTGTAGGATTACACCCTTAATAACAGTATTTCTATATTGCAGATGGTGGGGAGGGGGGCTGGAATTGTGGCTTCCCTAAAGTATGTAGTGAGTTCATAGCAGAGGTAAGAGTTCAGCTAGATACTTCCTAGTTCACAGCTTAATCTCTTAGCCCTTACGTGTCTACACTAGCTCTTTGCTGACTCGTGGAAACATGTTCTGTTTATGACATCTGGTATATAATGAAAGTTCCAACCGACCAGGCCATCATATATAAGATGTGTGGTCATGGAATTATCACGCTCCAACCATAGATTCATTGCATGGCTAGAGGGGAGAGGTTTTCACTATCACATAAAATAATTCATACAAATCCTCTAATGGATGTAAAAGAAAATTTTAATGCGACATATATTTCTCCAATTTTAAACTCTTTATCCTTTTTGCTCCTCTAAAGATAATCTACCAGTACTGTTGCAGCTGATAGCATTTCAATTTACTATTTGAATGGCACCAGTTTTGTGATTCACAAATACAGAATGAAATGGCCCCTACACAGAGGGTTTAGTCTAAGTAATACAACAAAAAGGTGGAGCCTGAGGGCTGGACTTGATAAAGAAATGTAATGGATAGGGCATGGAAGCTTAACTATAACTGGACAGAAAATACGACACTGCAATGGTTAAGGAAATATTTTGCGGGAAATTTTCTAAGCAACGATTGGCACAATCCTATGCAGATGGCTGTGAGCCTCCAAACTCAGAAGCTTCCGGCCATCCAATGCAGAGCAGGAGGAGCTGCAGAAATGAGCTTCACCTCCACACACCTCCTGCCCTGCATTTCAGCTAGCTAGTTTTTTGTTTTGTTTTTTGCCTGTCTAGTTCAGGCATCAGGGAGGGGGAGAGAAGGAGACTGGGGAGGCCATAGAATTCCTCATAAGCCAGCTCCCCTAGTCCCCTCCCCACCTATGGAACACCCCCTTTACCTTCCCCTGCCCCCCGGGTTGGTTTTGTGAGCTCAGAGGCAGCTGGTGCAGTTCTCTCTGTGCTGGTTGCAAAGGGAAGGAGAAGGAGAACTTGACTCCTGGTTCCAAGGTTGGAGTGCTGACTGTGACATCAGATCCAGAATCCAAACTATCCTATGGCCTCCAGATGCTGTCTAGGGGCCATAGGATTCCTCTCAATTACGTTCTTTGACTTCAGGATGCTGATAATAAAGTGTCAGCAGTGGGCAATGTGGCATTCTTTGCCTGTCCCATTTATTTTCTATACTTGAAAGACCTTTCAGTAGCCCAGTTCAGACAATCTACCAAGCTTCATAAAACATGGTTTACGAAGTTGGGAACAAGCATCAGAGCTGACACTCCTCCCTCTCTCTTAGCCACGTGTGCAATCTTTGGTGCATCATCCCTAGCTTATATTAAGCCACAGTTCCTTGTTACATCTTAATACCAGTTAACAAATGAGGACAATAAGCTCAGATCAGAGAGGAAGGGAAAGGAAGGAGCTCTTGGCTTGAATATTGGTTTCCAGCTTTATACATTATGGTTTATGATGCAAAGAAAGGTAATCCAAACTGATTTCTTGTTGACAGGGAGTCAAGAAAATTAAATCCCTTCAAAATGCTTGGTGATTACTCAAAACAACAATAATAGAGGCTCAGCGAAAATGTATACTACAGGTTAGGAAAGGTAGCATCAAGTCCAAGAGGTCACTGTCATGTTTAACAAACAGTGTTAAGGGAGCTATTAGAGAAAACAGGGATCCTTTCAGAAAATGGAACTCCTGCTCAACTAAGGAAAATAAAAGGGAGCACAAGCTTGCACAAAGGTGATGCCAAAAAAGCATTTGGAAGGGCATATTGCTTACAATATCAAGGCCAACAATAAAGAACTATTTAAATATATCAGAAGCAGAAAGCAAGCCAGGGAGGCAGTTGGACCACTGGATGACAATGGACTAAAAGGAGTACTGAAGGAGGACAGAGAGTTTGCAGAAAAACTGAATGAATTCTTTACATTGGTGGCCACTGCGGAAGGTATAGGACAAATGCCTGTGCCTGAACTGATGTTTTCAGGAAGGGAGTCTGAGGAACTGAGGCAAATAGTGGTGACAAAAGTTGAATTTCTCAACCTTATTGACAAAATGAAAGCAAATAAATCACCAACCCAGATGATATCCATCCTAGCATTCTCAAAGAACTCAAATATGAAATTGCAGATCTTCTCACCAAAATATGCAACATGTCCCTAAAATCAGCCTCCGTACCAGAGATCTGGAAGATGATTAGGGTAAGCAGACTGCAAGAGAAGCACTTACTGGACAGCCCAAATTGCTTCAGGGAAAGAATGGCAAAGCTGGGCAGGGTCATAATAGGCAAAGCAGAAGTTATCTGGACATTTGATAGCGCACTGCAGAAGCGCTGGCTGGAACATTCTCCCACAGACTCAGCAGATTGCAGAGGCCTTATGAAAGCAGGTTGCTCTGAGCCTGCAGTTGGTACTGCCCCATCTGAGGAACAGTTTGGGTTCCTAAAGAGCTGGTGCCCAGTTCTGTGTCTTTTTATTCTTAAAGTGTGGGGGGAGGGTTGAAACAGATAGTATTTTTTAACTCTGTGGAGTCCTGCAAGGCCACAACCTCTAGCTTCGAGGGTCCTGGAGCCGAGGACAATTGCTTCCCTAGTGGCGCCTCCTTCCCATCCAAGTCTCCTCACAAGCCTGAAGAGGGATTGAGGCCTGAGAAATATGATACAAACCAGATTTTTAAAGAACCTTGAGAAGCAGCATCAAAAAGGCCACTTACGAAAACCGTCAGCAGCATGTACCATTAAATTATATTAAGTGTTTTGAACAGTCTGAAGTATTATATAGTCTTATATAACTATAAATTAATAATAAACTAGTGGCTACATTTATACTGTAGTTGGGGGTTAAAATGCATTTTCAAAGCAACAAAATATTGTAGTCTTAAGTACTAGGGCTATTTGATTTCAACGTTACAGAGATGCTTAAGCCTATGCAACAACTGAACTGTTGAGTGGGGAAGCTTTTTCTGAAAAGCTCTTGAACATGTGACTCACAAGCAGCCCGAACCTCTGTGTGTTTTTGCCCAGAAGTGAACCTGAAATCAATGGGAATTACTATAATAAAGTTTGCATAAGATCGCAGCATTTATGGTAAAACATCAGCTTAGCATAGGCCAGGTCCTGATTTTTCCGTACATGGCTTCTGCAAAGGTAAGTCCTGTCTCAGTAACCTTTTAGAGTTCTTTGAGAATGTCAGTCGACATGAAGACAGGAGATGCGGTAGACATTGTTTACTTAGACTTCCAAAAGGCTTTTGATAAAGTTCTTCACCAAAGACTCCTGAGCAAACTTAGCATTCATGGACTAAGGGGAGTGGTCCTCTTATGGATCAGCAACTGGTTAAAGATCAGAAAGCAGAGAGTAGGAATGGTAAATTCTCCCAATGGAGGGAAGTAAATAGTGGGGTTCCACAAGGATCTGCATTGGGACCAATTCTGTTCATAAATTATCTGGAATTCAAAATGAGCAGTGAAGTGGCCAAGTTTGCTGATGACACCAAATTATTTAAGGTTGTTAAATCATACTGCCTTTATACAAATCTATGGTGCAACCACACTTGGAACACTGCATACAGTTGTGTGGAGAATTGGATAGGGGGGGAGTGGCCTAGCAAAGATGGAATAGAGATGGAACTTTCCTGCTCTCACAAGAAGCAAAGAAATATTTATAAAATCCCTAATTTGGAGGTGATGGATTCCTGATTAATGACTTGATTCTGGGTCCGAAAACTTTACTGCATCTGCGGAGAGATTAATAGCTGGATAACTGCCTGGACGGCCGACGGAAAGTGAAACTAACGACAAGGAGGATCGGGAGTTCGACAGAGTGCCAACGGAAGGTAATTAATGGACTTTAATTAGAACCGCAAGGTTAAGACAATTTCAGAGGGAGAGGAGGAACTGATTTATGTGGAAAAGTGGCTTTTAATCTCCAGCCGAAGGAGATAGAAGTGTATTTGTTTACTTGAGCCCAGTCGAAGGGGTGGATTGGTGAGTTAAGCTTTATGAAAAGAAAGCAAAAAACCCAGTCCAAAGTGCTAGGCTGGAGCAGAGAATTAAAAAAAATCATCCTTCCGATCGGAACTGGCAGCGTTTGGTGAGAGTTACTGGAATTATGCCAGACAAAATGTCGGACAAACAGCAGCAAGCCGACAAGACAGGAAATCCCCTGTCCATTCTGGAAATACTAAAGGCACAGCTTCTAAAGACGCAGGTGCAGTACCAAAACCAGCCAGAGAGAGGCAAGTAGAGTCCTCAGAGGATTTATTCAGCAAAATTCAGAAGATGATGGAGACTGCTTTATTTAAGCAGGAGGAAAGGATAATGCAAAGGATTAAGGACTCACAGAAGGATTTTATAGTGGACCTTCAAACTGTGGTGGATAAAATGGATAGAATGGAGATGAATATGAAGAAGCAGCAGGAAGATACCAAGAAACATGGGGACCAACTGACAGAGATGGATTTACGTTTAATTGCTTTGGAAGATCGGGACAGGAGGGTTAATATTCGAATTAGATCTTTTGGGGAAAGAGATGGAGAGACTCCTAAGGATTTAAGAGTTATAATTTTGGATTGGATCAGGGAAATTGAAACTCAAGAAATTTGGGCGATGCAGGACATTGAGAGGGTTCATAGTTGGTGTTAAGAAGAAAGGACTTCTCCCAAGAGATATAATTGTTAAATTTGCTAATTATTACAAGAAAGAAAAGTTGATGCAAGCAATTAGACTTCAAGCCCAGCTGATGATACAAGCAACATCAATTGAGGTTTATCAAGATTTATGCCCTCAAACGGTGCAGTGGAGGAAGAGTGTTAGACTGTGTACAGTGGCTTTGCGGAAGAGATCGATAACATATAGTTGGGGATATCCAGTTTTTTTGAGATTTATGTGGAAAGGGAAGCAACATAGAATAACATCGTGTGAGCAAGGGCTGGAGCTTCTGGAAAAGTTGGGCTTAGTGGATCCCATGGCTGCTGGAGAAACAAAGCAGGATGCTGCTGCTGGAGGGGGAGTTGGTCCTGATTATCCACAGGAGGAAGGAGCCGTGGGTGGAACCCGTCAATGAAGAAATAATATTGTAATAGGGATAAGAAAAGATTATATGAGAGGGGAGGGTCGGGTTTCTGTTCTGGAATGCTGGGTTGCTTCTCCCCCCCCCCCGAAGAGTTCTAAGAATAATTGGGGCCATTGCCCAGGAAGGCCTGGTGAGGAGGGGGGTGAAGTTGGGGGGTAAATGTGGGTGGGGGGGTAAGGGAGGGGGGGTATGTGTATCACAGAGGGAGACCAATATAGAGATGTGTTGGAAAGAGAGAGATGGATAATAAATTAAGGGTTGCAACTTTAAATGTTAAAGGGCTAGGAACTGTTATTAAAAGGAAGAGAATAGAAATGTTATTAAAAAAAGAGAAAGCTGATGTAATTTTTTTGCAGGAAACTCATCAAACAAAGGAGGGTGTAAATGAGCTTCGGATGAGGGAGGTGGGCGTTTACGAAAAGTCTTTTGGTACTTCTAAAGCGAGAGGTGTAGCGATTATAATCTCAAAAAAATGTGGCATTACTATACAAAGGGTGAAGAAGGATGAAGCGGGAAGGTTTCTGATTATTTCCTGCAGAGTAGGGGAGGAGGAATATGTATTGATTAATGTATATGCTCCAAATGGGAAACAGATGGAATTTTTTGATGAAGTTTTTAATGCAGTGGGAGAAGTAGGTAAAAAGAATATTGTGATGGCAGGTGACTTTAATATGGTATTAGACAAAGGGAAAGATAGGGATAATATATTAAGAGTTCTCAAGAGTGGTGGGAGGACGGGATTAAGCAAATTAATGGAGAGAAAAGAATTAATTGATGTTTGGAGAGTATTAAAAGGGGAAGAAAGGAAATACACTTTCTACTCACCAAGGTTTAAGAGCTATTCCAGGATTGATTATATTTTTGTGTCAAAAATATGTTGTCTAAACTTATAGATTGTGCTATAGGGGTAATTAAAGTCACAGATCATGCATTAATGACGTTAGATCTTAAAATGAAGAAGGATTACAAACAAGTTCAGAGATGGAGAATCGATACAAGGTTACTAAATAATAAAAATATAGTGGAGAATATTAAAAAAGAAATGCAGGAAATATGGGAAATTAACGAAAAGGACATAAACTCGCAGGGTTTAATATGGGACACTATGAAGGCTGTAGTAAGAGGGATATGTATCAGGGAAATGTGTACCCTAAGAAAACAACAAGAGGCTCAAAAGAAAAAGATTGAAAAGGAGGTAAGGGACCTAGAGGACAAGCTAAGAGAGACAAAAGATAAACGCCTATTTGCCCAAATCCAAGCTAAGAAAAAAGAATTAGAGAGAGAAGAGTTAGAACAAGTCCAGAGGGATTTGCTATATTTAAAGAGGGAATTTTTTGAATATAGTAATAAAAATTCAAAGATGCTGGCTAGGTCCACTCAGTCCAAAAAGGCTAAGAGTATGATAGGGACAATTAGAGACAAGACAGGGAAAAATTGTAATTTAATGAAGGATAAATTAAATATATTTCAGGAATTTTATAAAGAATTATATACATCAGATATGGGATCACAGGTTAAAATATTGGAATATGTAGAGAGGAATTGGAAAATAAGATTACAGGGGCAAGACAGGGATTATATGGAAGGTTTAGTTACTGAGAAAGAAATAGAAGGAATTATAGTTAAATTAAAAGGAGGGAAATCTCCGGGATTGGATGGTTTGGGGCCGGATTATTATAAAGTTTTTAAAGGAATTTTACTATCGAGATTAAAAAAATTATTTAATAGTATAATAGAAGGGGAAAGACCCCCCCCCCAATCATGGGATCATTCCTTGATCATATTAATTCCGAAACCAGGAAAGGATTTGACTGACCCAGCATCTTATAGACCAATATCTTTAATAAATCAAGATTCAAAAATTTTTACAGCAATAATGGCAAAAAGGATGAGTACGTTTATGCATAAGTATATTAGAAAGGATCAATGTGGATTTATCCCAGGAAGACAAATGCCTAATTTAATAGGAAGAGTTTTAAATATAATTAATATTATTTTAAAAAGGAATTTAAAAGCGGGATTATTAGCATTGGATATATTCAAAGCCTTTGATTGCGTGGAATGGCCAGCACTTAAATTAATTTTGAAAACATTTGGGCTTGGAGTGAAATTTATGGGAGTGATGGATCAACTGTATAAAAATAATAAAGCAGAAATAATGGTTAATGATGGGTTAACGCAACAGATTACACTAGCCCGAGGAACAAGACAAGGTTGCCCACTTTCACCGATATTATTTGCGATAGTAATAGAAATTTTGGCAAATGTTATAAGGGAGGATTCAAGATTGAAGGGGATAGGAGGGAAGGAGAAGATTAAAATAAATATGTTTGCGGATGACACATTACTGACATTAGAAGACCCCCTGAAGGAGGGGGAGCTGATTAAGAAACATTTGAGAGAATTTGGGGAGGTCACAGGTTTACAAGTTAATTGGGGGAAGTCAGAAATGATGTTATTCAATTATAACAAAGAGGAGATGGAGGAAGGTAAAGTTAAGTTAGGTCTTAGGCTTAAAAATATAGTACGTTATTTAGGAGTTAATATTGCAAAAGATTTAGACAGGTTAGAGGAAATTAATTTTGTAAGTTTGAAAAAACAGGTAGGGGAAAAGTTAGAGGTATATAGGAAATTAAAACATTCTTGGTTTGGTAGAATAGCGGTTATAAAAATGAAGATATTACCCAAGATTAATTTTTTGTTTAGAATGCTACCGATTAAAATATCGGATGTAGAGTTAAAGAGTTGGCAAAATATGATTAATGCTTATTGCAATGGAGATAAGAGAGCTAGGATTAATAAAGGGCTATGGTATAAGACACAAAAGAAAGGAGGTTTGGGACTTCCAAACTTAAAGAATTATTATAGTGCTAATCAGTTAAGATATGTTATAAATAGTATATTAGGGGAGGAAGATTTAGAATGGTTAGAAACGCAAACAGGGGAACCAGATTTCAAATTGCAAAATATTTTTTTTAATAATAAAATCCAAAAGAAAGATTTGAGGGGACTGGACAACCCGTTGCTGAAAAACATTCTAGAGATCTGGGAGAAAGTTAAAGGGAGTTTAATACCAGGAGACTTTCCACTCGCCCCAGTGGTAGTTGTGAGAAATTTCCCAAGGAATTTAAAAGTAGAATTGGAAGGAAGTTTGAAGGGTCAGGAAATTATTAAGTTAAGGAATTGGATGGAAAGAATGACAGATAAGGAGCAAATTAGAGAGTTGGTAAAAGGACAAAAGATAGCTTGGTTCAAATGTTTACAATTGGAAAAATGGACACAGGAATGGAAAAAGATGAATAAGAAGTGTAGAAATAATACAAGATTTGAAGATTTAATTGAATCAAGAGGAAAGAAGGAAGTAATTAAAGCTAGAAAAGGTCTAACTAGCGAAATATATAAAATCCTGACAGAGGAAGCTGAATATAGAGATTCGCTTAAAATGATTTGGGAAGATGACTTAAAAGAACAAATTAATGAACATGACTGGGGGAAGATATGGGATGCAAGAATGTTAAAGCTTTTGTCGATTAGAATTAAGGAGAATTATTATAAAATAGTATGGAGATGGTATTTAACGCCGGTAAGATTTCATCAGATAGATAAAAAAGTGTCCAAGAATTGTTGGAGGGGATGTCAGGAGGTTGGAACGTATTTCCATATGTGGTGGAGCTGTAAACATGTACAAAAATTTTGGGAAAGGGTGTTTAAAGAAATAAGTTATATAATTGGAAGTAATTTGGAATTAAACCCAAAGCTGGCTCTACTAGCAATATGGGAAAAGGGTATGGAGAATATAAATAAGAGAGAATTAATAAACAACCTCCTGGCTCCCGCCAGAATAATGATTGCTAAAAATTGGAAAGGGCACGGGATATATACCATAGAAGAATGGTATAAAGAAATATGGGACATGGCACTTAATGATAAGCTAACGTGTAAAATGAAAATAAAGAGGGGAATGTCCAGTAAGAATGATTTTGGAGATATATGGAGTTTATTTCTGGAATATGTATTAAGAACGGGGAAGGGGCAAATGCCTTCAAAAGAGTCTTTACATTTTTGGAAAGAAGAATAATGTATAATCGAAGGTCTCCTGGGGGGAGGGGAGCACGGGGGTATGCGGTATGTATTGTATTTTATGTTGTTTAGGTTTATGTTGTATTATGTTATGTTGAAAAATAATAAAAAAATTATTAAAAAAAAAAAAGAGAATTGGATAGGGAGACATTTTTCTCCCTCTCCCATAATACTAGAACCCAGGGTCATCCCATGAAGGTGATTGGTGATTGGTGGGAGATTCAGGACAAATAAAAGGAAGTACTTCTTCACACAGCACATAGTTAAACTCTGGAATTCACTACCACAAGATGTGGTGATGGCTACCAAATTGGATGGCTTTAAAAGGGGGTTGGATAAATTGCTGGAGGTGAAGGCTATCAATGGCTACTGTTCCTGATGGCTAAGTGCAACCTCCAGTATCAGAAGCAGCAAGCCTGTATATGCCAGTTGCTGGGGAACGTGGGTGGGAGGGTGCTGTAGCACTATGCCCTGCTTGTGGTTCCCTGGTTGACAGCTGGTTGGCCACTGTGCAACCAGAGTGCTGGACTAGATGGACTCTTGGTCTGATCCAGTATGGCTCTTCTTATGTTTTTAATATCTTATGTTCCTTTTGGGTGAACTTTGGTGTAGTTAATTTTTCCAGTGCTTTTTTAAAAAATATATTTTTGTTACTCAGCTCCTACACCTCATAGACACTGACATTTTCTTGTTTTCCTGTTTACATGGCCTTTCTTACTTCCTGTTCCCTGACTTTTCCCATCTCCTCCTTTGCAAAATTTCATCCTCTTTTTCTCAGTTGCCGTTGCTTTGTCTGAAGTGACATTTAAATAATATTGCTTATCTGTAAAGATTAAGTTTGAGTCATCATTTGCCTACAGCTGGTTTTAGGTTCTACTTATACTGAGGATGTTTTTTTAATTAAATTGCTAGAGCTAAATCAACTTCCATAACCAAGAGTGCAATCCTATGCATGTTTAGACAGAAATAAATCCTACAACTACTCACAGCATTCCCCAGCCAGCATTTTGCCCAAAGAATACTTCCAGGGATCTGTTTTCCTCAGTAGCAGGAGCTCCAAAGTTGAAGGAATATATCTGTCTAGAAAGGTGGTGATGATGGTGGTGGTTACATTTATCAGATACCAACTAGCATAAGAGATTGGCACTATCAGCACTAGTTCGTGGCGATCCTGCTAGAACATCCTGTATGGATTGTGAATGTAGACATGATGATTCAGTGGCGCTAATACCAGCCTGACTGGAAGTACCTTAAGTAGCCTTTGTATTTTCCTATTCCAAAAGCCTAATTTCATAGATCTTCCATGCATTAGATCTTGTAAAATAATTCAAATCAATCGATATGGTTTAAGATTATGAGCCCTGTAAATCATGGGTTATCAGCCCTGTAAATCATCACCCCTGTGAATCATGGGTTATATCCAGTGGTTTCCTTTCACTAGCAAAATGGGCACCTCTCGACGATTGAATTCACCCTCCCTGCTTAAGCACCAGTGTGTGCCCCAGATCTGCTGTGGAGAGTTGGTGCTGGGCTGGAACAGATTTTGGGCATGCAGGGGAATGCAAGATGTTTATGTGGGGGAGGAAACTCCTATTGCACAAGCAGAAATACACTCACATAATGTTGGATGTGATATGAAATGGATATAAAGGATAATCAAAGCCACGCTGTAATATTATCCAGATACCAAGCTCATCTGTGGCATTATTTAGCTCTACAACTGCCACATATCTTGGAATTAGCATGAAGGTGAGTTGCCAGCACACTACTGAATCCCACAATGCAAAACATATAAAGCATTCACTCTTCACTTGTGGGTGTTCGTGAATATGGCACACAGCTAGCTACTAAAGTGTTGAGAATGTTAGGGGTATAAAATGAGATAGCAAAATAAAACAAATTTGGAAGGAAGACAAAGACAAAAATACATATCAAGTATCATCTTTTATCAATTGCACCCTGAATGAGCCACCAATACAAAATTCTAGACCTAAAAAAACCCTGTGTTTTCCGATCCCTATTTGTTTTAGGGCATCATCACACTGGGGAAAATCATGTTTCCTTACAGTCGCTTCTCTGCCCATACTTTTGTCCTGATTATTTCCTCATTCTCAAGGAGGAGGAAAGAGGAAGTAAATAACGTGCTCATGGCCCATTCAGTGTGCTGTTTTGATCTCGCTGCTTCTCCTGCACACAACAGGAAATAGCGGCAAGTTCCATCTCAAAAAATATGTCAGACTTACTGGGGTGGGGTTTTTTGTCACATGAAGAAGGCTAGAAGGGGCAGGAGGTGTGCAGGAGGCAGACGACATCGTGAGAGGGACCCGCAAAAATCCGTGAGTGCCCCGTAACGAGCGTGCGATAAAATGCTTGTCTGATGGAGCTCTTAGTGTCTAAGCTTCACTTGTTGCTTGCTGACCAGTTGCAGCCTGATTGGGTGCTAGGGCTATTGGCAAGCCTCCAGGGAATGCTATGCCAGTTTTGCATCTGACACCCAAGATTTTCAGAAGTATGCAGGTTGCTCTATTTTTCTTTTTCTTTTATTTATTTATTTTTGGTCTGGTTCTCTGTCCCTGCTTACACCCTGTAACCCTGCTTGCTTTCTTGTGCTGGAGAATGGGAACTGCATCCCACAGATAGTTGATTGGAGTTCCCAGAATATCATGCTACAGAGACTTCTGGATTTGCTTGGGATTACAGTGTATGTGGACTTCCCTTGGTTCTTGCTAGCACTAGCTGTGGTTCATGGTTCTGCACTGATTCTTATCAGCCATCACTGAATCCCACAATGCTAAAAAAGTAAACCAGTGACCTTCAACTGGTGGGTTGTGACCCAAAAGGGGTTGCAAGATCAGTCCAGATGGGTTGCAGCAAAGCTGTGGCTGCTATGTTGGGCCATTGTGAAAGAGGGTCCCATGTTGCGGGTTGCTAGTCTGAGGTGGGTCTCGGGTCTGGACCAGTTTAAGACCACTGATGTAAACCATGCACACTTCACTCAGGGATATTTGTGAGCATGAGTTAAAAAATAAATCACAGCACACAGCTAGTTACTGAAAAATTGTGACATCGGAAACTACCTTATACTGAGTCAGACCTTTGGTCCACCTAGATCAGCATTGTCTACTGTGACAGACAGTGACTCTCCGGGGTTTCAGACAGGGTTTCCCCCCCTGCTATACCTGAAAATACCAAGGATTGAACCTGAGACTTTCTGCATGCAAAGCATATGCTCTACTACTGAACATTCAGGTTATTAAGAGACTCACAGTCATGAGTCTCTTGTTAAGCGCGATCAGAAAAAAAACCACATTCCACCATGTTAAAGAGGTAATTGGGGGGAGGGGGTGATCATTCTAACATTCATAAAATCGAAAATATTTCACCAATCTTCCTGAAATTTACATGTTCCAGAAAGAAAAGTTGGTTTTACATAACCTGAAAATTTCAAGAAGATTGGTGAAAGATTGAGGGAAGGAGGGCAGTGTAAAGTCGAAAGGGGGAAATCCTCTCAGGCTCACTTTGGTATTTGAGACTAGGCTGGTGATAGTTTTTGTCAAGGTCTCCTTACAAATTGACAGGTTAAATAATTAAAATTCCAACGATGTCCTCTTCCTTTTACTTTAGAGTTGATAGAATAGGTGTTCTTTTCGTAAAATTCCCTTTAGTTTGTTTTAAATTCGATTTATAAGCTCCCATAGTAACGAATGGAGTTCTCTCTAAGGAACGCATGCCGAGTAGCATCTCTCTCTCTCCCTCCCCCCCCTCTCCAGCTGGATTAGAACATTGAGAGGCCAGGGGGAGTGCCTGCCTGCCTCCTGGATTCCCTTAATAGTGCTGGCAGTCTACTGAGAAGTAAGTTCCATTGAATGCAATGGGTCTTACTCCCAGGTAAGCATGTAGATGATTGCAGCATTTTTACAATTGGAGCCTGGAGTGTGTGGGGTGGAGGGGAAATCCTGGAAATAAAGATTTCCTTTTCATTCCAGCACAACAATACTCCTACAATTAAAAACTTCATTGCTTGCTTGCTTGCTTTGTGTGTGTGTGGATTCCTTTAACAGAGCTAGCAGCCTACTCAAAAGTAATCCACTGCCTGCCTTGTGGATTCCCTTAACAGTGCTAACTGTCTACTCAGAAGTAAACTCCATTGAATGCAATGGATCTTACTCCCAGGTAAGCATGCAGTTGATTGCAGCATTTTAAAAACTGGAGCCTCGGGGGTGGAGGGAATAAAGATTTCCTTTTCTTTTCAGCAGAATAAGAATCCTACAATTTAGGAGTTATTTTCTTGTTGGCTGTGTGTGTGTGTGTGTGTGTGTCTGTCTGTCTTCTCTTGTTCCGCTGCTTGATTCTCTCCATATGTCACGGGCTCTCAGTAGGGGCTATCAAGGGTCCATCAAGTCCATCACTCTGTTCATACAGCAGCCAACCAGCTGTTGACCAGGGAACAACAAAGTAGGAAATGGTGCAACAGCACCCTCCCACCCATGTTCCCCAGCAACTGGTGCACACAGGCTTACTGCCATGGATACTGGAGGGAGCACATAACCATCAGGGCTAGTAGCCATTGATAGCCTTTCCCTCCAGAAATGTATCCAACCCCCTTTTAAAGCCATCCAAATTGGTGGCCATCACTACATTTTGTGGTACTGAATTCCATAATTTAACTATGCGCTGTATGAAGAAGTGCTTCCTTTTATTTGTCCTGAATCTCCCACCAATCAGCTTCATGGGATGACCCCGGGTTATAGTATTATGGGAGGGGAGAAAAAAGTCTCCCTATCCAATTCTCCACACCATGCATAATTTTGTACACCTCTATCATGTCTCCTCTTACCATCCATTTTTCCAAGCTAAACAATCCCAGCTGTCGTAACTTTCTCTCATAGGTGAGATGTTACAGTTCCTTAATAATTTTAGTTGCCCTTTTCTGCATTTTTTCCAGCTCTATAATATCTTTTTTTAGGTGTGGGGACCAGAACTGTACACAGTATTCTAAGTGTACATAGATTTGTATAAAGGCAGTATGATACTGGCAGTTTTATTCTCAATTACTTTTCTTATAATGCCTAACATGGAGTTTGCCTTCTTTACAGCTGCCACACACTGGGTTGACATTTTCATTGAGCTGGCCACCACATCCCCAAGATCTCTTTCTTGTTCGGTCACCGCCAGCTCGGATCCCATCAGGTTTTACTTGAAGTGGGAGGGGGGGTTACATCAACATGCAACACCTCATACTTGCTTACATTGAATTGCATCTGCCATTTGGATGCCCACTCTCCCAGCTTGGAGTGATCCCCTTGGAGTTCTTCACAATCCCTTTGTGTTTTAACAACCTTAAATAATTTGGTGTCATCGGCAAACTTGGCCACTTCACTGCTCACTCCTAATTCCAGATCATTTATTAACAAGATGAAAAGCATTTTCCCAATACTGATCCCTGTGGGACCCCACTAATTGCTTCCCTCCATCGGGAGAATTTACCATTTATTCCTACTCTCTGTTTTCTGTTCTTTAACCAATTACTGGTCCATAAAAGGACCTCTCCTCTTATTCTGTGACTGCTAAGTTTGTTCAGGAATCTTTTACTTTGTGTAAGCTGCTTTATACACTGCAAAAAGTGGGGCAAAAATATTAAAATACGTACTATACTTTTGCTCATACTTCCTTTTTCTTTTTGTTCGTATGGCTTCTCTTAGTATTCCTTATGATTGTTGGGTTTTGGTTTAACCATAAGCAGCATGGTTTCCTCAGGCAAGTGCTGCAGCCTTAAACAAACTGTGAATAGATGAGACATGATAAAGGTATACAAAATTATGCATGTTGTGCAGAAAGTGGATAGGGGTTTGCAATGATGGGAGTTGTAGTCCAACACCTTTGGAGGGCACTAGGTTAGGGAAGGGCTGCACTGAACAAAAAAAGAGAAGTAAGTGGCCCTAACTTGTTCGTCATGAGTTTTCCACAACCCCACAGTCACCTCTGTATATCATATTCTCCATCCTGTCCTCATGGTTTATCTGCTTTGGGAGAATGAAAATTTCACTTGCATTTTCTGTCTCCTTAGGGAGAATGTGGTGTTAAGGCTTGTAAGCCTTAACTCCCAATTTCCCAGCTTTTTGGTGCTTGGTTGGAAACTGTAGAGCCTTAACATTGTTTTTGTAAACCGTAGGTTTTTTATTTAATGAATATATGTTAATGCTCTTGCATAATTACATGAATGCTACTAATAAGAGGAGCTGTCCTTTCAGCACCAAAACAGCAGGCATGTATATTGTGTACATGAATACAAATCTGAAATAACAGTCAATGCATCTAAACTGTGTATCATTTAGAACTGATCTTTTGAGTGTTCCAACTTGTGACTCACCATGTGCTGGTAAATCTTTGAGAAAGTAAGTGTATGAGAATGTTATGAGTTCAGATTTAGATCTGGATATTGAAGCATTCGTGAGATCAGGTTAATGCCAGGATTCATAGGAAAAATCCACTGATGTTGATTTTCCCTTGTAAAACCGTTGCTGCGCAATTCAATCTGGTAAGAATATGTTAATTACTTATTTCTTATCAGAATGAACTGCATAGGAAAGAAGTAGTAGTAATCTGATTAGAGGTAGTAGTGATCCACCATGTGCTCATTGCCAGTAGCTGGAATGTGCAAAATCTGACATAATTTTTATATAGAGACCAGGTATTTTTGCATACAGGAATACAAGTATATATGAGCAATGTGTTTGCACCTTTAATTCAGGAGGAATGAAGATGACCATGCATTTGAGTGTGTGGATGTATACATACATACGTATGTACAGGGAGACTTCTTTTCATACAAAAATGGAATAATAAGGTTTAAAGAGTGAACCAGTCCTTAAAGGGCTAAGTATGGACCATATAATAAATACACACACGTGTGTGTGTATAATTAGGAAATAATGCAATATGAAACAATTTTATAATCATTAATGATGTTGTGAAGATTTGTCTAATGCTTAAATGTATTTGTGTTTGTGCTTAAAACTACACAGCACCAAATAAAGGGGAAGCTGTTCTGGTGGCATTCATATCAACCTGCCTCCCAGTGTATATCACATAACTCTGTTAAAGTGGTACTATGATGACAGTAACCAACCAGGAGGCATCATGCAAATCAGAATACTGTATCCTGTACCAACTGCTCTGTTGCTAGCTGGTTGTTATAGTGATAAACTGAGGCCTTGCCTCTTGGCTTCTCCTTGAAAGAAAAACCTTTAATTTCTCAAGGGAAGGAAACGAAGAGAAGGGGGAGAAAGCGGGAGGGGGGGAGGACAGAATTACATGAGAAAGAAAAACATTATCTGGCTGAGAAGAGAATAGCAGAGAGGGCATCACTGGGAGAAGCATTCACTGGCCATGCCAGTGCTTGCAACTAATGCTGAGTCAGAAACAGGTATCCCAAAATCCCTTTCTAATGAGCTTCTTTCAGAAACCATGGAGGAGATAGAACACACATGCCCTCAGCCTCGATTGGTAAGTAAAAGACAAAGAATACATTTATTTGCCATCCTCAAGCGCTTTGCCTTATTAGGATATAAAGAAATCAATGCTCTATAGTCTGAATAGAAATTTAAGAACAGCCTAATCCATTTTAGCTCTTTGTGTTTATTGTCTGTCTTGTGAGAATGTGATTACCAAGCATTAATTGTGCCTATTGTATTAAGGTAGGCAAGAATTTGGATTATAGGAGGCTTCTGTGGCCAGCCTCTTTCAACAAAAGCGTGTCAAGCTATGTAAAAATGGCACTTTCCTCTAGCCTTTGTTAGATTTAGGTTTGCAGCAGAACTCTTCATTTACTCCTTGCCTGTTCTTTGCCTTTCTGCTGACTTTAAAGAATGAAATGACTATGAAGCATAATTTCACAATAGAAATCAAAATGAAAACCTTGTCTATTAGAGGAGCATTAAAAAGATTGTCACAGCTCCCACTCCTTTTCCCCTCCAGAGATTCCAGTGAAACTGTGTTTTTAACATGCATGATATTATTTTTAAGCAGTTGAGTGCATATGAGTTGGGGGAGTTGCATTAGGGAAAAAAACCCTGCATTTCTTCAATAATTAACCTTTAGTGCACGTAAAGAAGCCAGCTGCAGACAGAGGAAAGAACCCCTTCCTCACTGCATGGCTGCGGTCTTGAATTAGACTACCTCCCACCTTGACTGTTTTCGTTGCCATGATTTTGCATATGCATTTTGCATTAGTCAGAGATTTTGCTCAGCTATTTTAAAAGGGGGTGAGGGTGGGGGAAGGCCAGCTCAATTTGGTGACACTCTGAAGTTTTGTTCCATAAGATATGTTTGAGTTACCCTAGGAACGACTAGTTTGCATTGCAAGAGAGAAGTATCCTAGCAGATTATGATTCAAAGGGCAGTATAAGGAAATGGCCTTTGGCTTATGTTTGTGGGATGTGGAGTTGGCTTCTTAAAGTAATTATGCTCTATTAAGCCTCCTTACTTTGAAGTAAATTGCATTTTTTTTGGTGGGATTTACTTCTGGGTAAATATGCTAAGGATTGGGCTGAAAAGCTGACATTCAGTGATGGAATAGGGTGCCTGATTCCACCCTAGGAATCTTGACCACTTCTCAGTGACAGTGTATTCTCTGTAACAAGGGTGAGGAACATGTGGGCCTCCAGAAGTTGCTGGAGTGGAAATTCCTAGCCGGCATAGCCCATTATGAGTTTTAGTCCAACATCTGGAGGGCCACAAGTTCCCCATCCCTGTTCTATAACAAGAAACACCATGGGAGCTGCATGCTTCCCCCCATACTATGAAATGCTTTCCTTTTTCTGTATCTTAAAGAGTATATTTATCTCTCCCACCACTGTTTCCCAGGGCTAGTGCTTCCTGAGAAAGCAAAACCCAGAAAGGCAACCAATTTGCCAAGATGTCACTGTGACGTAGGTAATAGTTTAGCACTTTCCTACTGAGAATATTTAACACAGGAATAAAATAATAACTTGGTTTTGAGCAATTTTACTGAAAATTCATTCTAATAATTAAATTAAACCTTCTATTCAAAAACTATTGGGTACATAAATATTGATGGACATCACTTGGACTAACTTTTTAATAGAGATAAGTTTCCATTTATCAGATTGTTTTGTTTAAAATATCAGAAGACTTGCATTGTTGCATTGTGCTTATGACAGCTAGTTATCAAGGGTTTCGCTTTAAAATCTCAGCAGAACAATATATTTTGGAATATATTAAAATCACATTATCTGACATTGTAGAATGAATGAAAGGAAGCATTGTAAGTATGATATTTTATATGCATGTTACCTGTTGTGATAGCTTCCTCTGTTCATGGCTTCTAAAGCTATAGGAATGTTACAAGAACTAATAATGATCTGTCTTAGATTTCCACAAGCATTTTGAATGAATGACAGGAGAGACACTTTGAATCACAATTTCTGGAACACTTATACTTCTAAAATAAGGTTATGGTTGGACTGTATATATTCCCTATGCATTATCTCATTCCTGCATGACATAAATGTGCTGATAATGGGGTGGGTGGGATGGGGGTGGAGACTATAGTTAACCAAGTTAGGATTCAGAAAGGAACAGTGACTGAAGTGATAAAGAACAAACTGTCACTTTAAGAGCTAATACAGGAAATGACATGATACAGTCATGTCACCTCAGATTTTATGTGGGAGTTCATTTCAAAGCACCACATGTGAAAATGACTGTCCGTGTTGATATTTAAAATCTTGGAATATGGGCAAAATAGAGGACTAGGAGGATTCAGCAAGAGTTCCCTCATCAGAAAATTATTATTTGGCAAAGTGCTGTTGTTTTTCTGAAATAAGCAAAATCAAATGGCTACAAGAGCTCTAGCAGATAAAATAGAGGAATTAAATAACAGAGAACAATAAAATATAAAAGGAAGTGCAACAACCCAATTCAATTCTTATGGGAAGTTATAACTTTACATCCCCTCCCCCCCCCCCGTTGGAGGCTGCTAAAATGTTGTCAGTGTGCTACAGACCATACAGCAACCATAATATTAGAAAACAACTCACCATGTTGATCTCCTTGACCTTGTGAAGCACAAACTAAGCTCTAATAAATAAAGTAAATATTTCTTATTTCTTTTAATGTTTTTCAAATGTGAAAAATAGTTCAGCTTATACCTTTTTATAAGGTATAAACCAGTCCTAACTATGCAATTCTGCATCCACTAAGTATCTGCCTTTTGATTTTAGTTTGACTAGTTTATTGCCTTCCATTCCTTTGCAACAACAACAACAACAAAGGCCTTTTAATTCACAGTCCAAGAGTGCAGGCTCCTGCAGAACTCATCTTGGTTAGTTGTCCCAAAGTAATATTAATTACTAAGGGTGTGCACAGTGGGTGTTCTCTGCCCCTAAATTTGAGCCAGTGCTCTGTAGAGGCATTGCTCTGCCCCAATTTCCAAAGTGGTCCCCTCTCCGCTCTGCCAGATAGTTTGATAAAAAGCCACTTTGTTTTCGGGTAACCGATTCTCATCAGTCTGAATTAACAGAAATGCTCTCAGCTCCCTCAGTTTTAAAAATAAACACATGAAAATGGCACCGTGGTAGCTTTTAAAGAGGGCTTTATGCATGGCAGTTCTGGATCCCTGCTTGCAGTGATTTACAGGGATTTTTTAAAGTCTGAACTCAAATGTGCTCTCTCAAGCAGGCAACTCTCTCAAGGGAAACAAAGCAGCAGAAAGCACTTAGCGCAATATATATAAATTAATAAATGCCACAACAGCAGCACAGAGCTTGCCCATCCTCAGAGAGGACAGGACACTGTCGGTCAGGCACATTGAGCAAGTCGAGTCAAGGCAACAAACAGCTTCCCCATAGGAGGCTATGTGCACACAGCGAGGAGGAGGATGACGACTGGAAGCTCAGCCAGCCAATAGGAGTAATAGTTAACTGAAATAAGAGAGCCTGCCTGAAGCAGGAGTAGACGTTTACTCACTCACAATGCCAGCAGATCTCGTAGATCAGATCTCTCCCTCTCTAAATCTCACTTTGCAAACAAATGCCGGCATTGTGTGTGCAAATATCTCTCTCTCTCTCTCTCTCTCTCTCTCTCTCTTTCTCTCTCTCTCTCTGTGACTGAAAGGAATGCCAAACACTGTGATTGGAGGAGAACAGAACAGGGAGGGTGATCGCTGTGGCAATTCCTAATTGGTTAGCCACAGATTTCAATATCAATTAAACGACCCCACCTCATCACCCCATATTCCTTATTGGGAGGTTTTCAATTTAGACACACCACACACACAAAACTGTCAAGTTCCTTATTGGGAGGTCACACAAACAAAATGGTAGGATAATTTCGGAGATGCTAGAAGCTCCGACTGGGCACGCCTCCGCTCTGAAATTATTTGATGGGCTTAGAAGCGGCCAATCCTCACTCTGGAAGATTGAATGCTCCGCAGATGTTAGCAGTTATCAGATTTTTCCAGAGCGGAGCGCACACTCCTATTAATTACATAAATCATCTAAAAGCATACATTAATATAAATGTCTATCTACATTATTAAAGTTGGTGGATATGTTTGTTATTTACTAAACCCAGTTGAAATATTTACAGAGCAATCCTGTGCATGCATATCTGTTGTGCTTCTGACAATATCTCCCAGGTAAGTGTGCATAGGTCAGCAGCATTCTTCACCTGGTGGACAAGTGTGCAAATTATCTGCACACTGTCCATGCAGCTTTAGCTGGTCAGCACCACTTTTCACTAGTTGGACAAGTGTGCAAACTATGCAGTCATATATGATGTGGGCACTTGTCATGAATATGCAATACCTGATTTTCACAATTATTTTATTTATTTAAAACATTTCTTGGCCGCCTTTTAGGGCAAAAGTCCTCCCAAGGTGGCTTACAGCAATACAGTACATAAAATCAGTTAAAATAGGAAAAGCAATAAAAACATAAACACAATAATATAGCAATAAAAAGAATAAAAGCCAACAATAAAACCAGCAGCAACAACAATGGCAATAAGCAGCCACAACAGTAGTCTTATCATGAGAAGGCCACGATAAATGATGTTTTCAAGGTCTTATTAAAAACCTGCAATGACAGAGCATGGTGGACCTCCGATGGCAGCTTGTTCCGAAGGTATATGAAACTCTTCCTCCCCAAAGAAGGTGGGGAGCTTATACTATATTCGGTTCCCTCTACATGAGCGATTTAAGGCTCTTTCAAGGCGCATTACCGATTTTACTTCTACAAGAGCAGAGCGCATAACAGGAGTACAGGTGCTTTTTATCTCCTATTATGCGCATTTTCACATTCGCGTTAAATAGCGACTTTTTCTTTACCATTGGAGTTAGAGTGCCTTATGTCCGTGTAAATAATTTCTGAGAAGTCGCATTAACGATCAGAGTGGGCAGACTGTTGTCGTGATGTCATGCATGAAGAGAACTGGCCCTTCGCTGGGAACACTTCCTAGTTTTTCTTTTAGTTTTATTTCCTGTCTCCTCCTGGCCACTTCCTCCTTGTTCTCTACCTCTCTGGACGGAAACTCCAGGAATAGGTGACCCAACGTGAACTGAAAATAAAGTGTCTTTTAACTCCCCTGCTGGAATATTTTTTCATGGAGGCACGGGGCCAAATGGAGGTTGTTTCACAAGACACAAAGGTTCAGTAAGGATGTGCAGATGTGCGGATCATTAGCTCTCCACTTAGACAAATCATCCCCTCATTTGCTGGGTTCCTGACATTGAGTTGCGTGTGTGAGTGTGTATGTTGTACATCACCAAAACGACAAGGTATTACTGAGAAGGGAAGAAGGGAGAACCTTTGATCTCGCTAGGAAGAGGAGGAGGAGGGAACAAAGGAGCCTCCCCTGTCTGTTTTGGTGTGCTTATGTGTTTATCTCTCCTCTCTCGCTCGCTCGCTCCCTCTCTCTCCGGCAAAAGGGGGGGAGAGAGGCAGCCGTGACTAAAAATAAGTTGTGAAAGAGGCTCGAGGGGAAGCTTGCGAGGCACATTCCCATTTCCTCCTGAGCAGTTGGGAGGGGGGACTTCAAATGGCAATCGAGACAAAGGGAATAGGTAAACCAAGTGATTACTGACAGGTAACCCAGGTAACCACAGGCAGGAGATTCTGGTGGGTGGGGAGAAGTAACGGCGGGAACCTGAGGGGGCAGTTCCTCCAGCAAAAAGCGCATTACTTTCAGCAACATTTCCTTGTTCCTTCTCCGCATGTAAACAACTTTAAAGCGCCTTGCAGAGAGCCTGTCATGCGCTTCGACGGCTCTTGTGTATAGGTATTAGGTGCAAACGTGCTTATCAGGAAATGCGCACAATCGGAGAATTAGGCGTAAAAGTGACCTCTTGTAGAGGGGGCCTTAGTGTCCACATGGCATGCCCATGTCATATGTGGAAAGGAGAGGGGTGTGCCCACCCAGTATTCAAGAAGTGTCACAATCCGGGTAAGTGTTTGAACTATCCATATGACCTGGATAATTATTACTCTATGTGGAAAGTTTCATTTGGTCAAAAGGAAGCTTAAAACCACTCACTCCCCCTTAAATAGATGAACAAGAAATGAGTATGCCACACTCATAAAGTACTGCTTACCAAAAACTCCATATACATGTCAGACTCTGCACGTCTGTTAAGATAAATCACCAAGGTAAGTCTGCATTGAAAAATAGTCAGACAGCAAAATAGATCTTGATTTTAAAAAATGCATGTATAGAGAAGCTACATATGTGTGTCTTCGTAAAATTAATTGTTATGACTTAATATTGGTTTTTTATGTTAGCTTAACTTCACGTGTATTAGGATTTCTCTCTCGTATCATTTCCAAGTAAAATCCTTTTCCAAGGATCTGTAGGTCTAAATCCTCAAATTGTTACTATTTTAATCAGGAACAGTCATAATAAAAGTACCTCTCTGTCAGTCCATTCTTACAGACTTAATGTGCTGCCACCTTGACGGGAAATACAAGTTCCTGTATTCATCAGTGAGTGCAGAAAACTGGTGTCTAGGGGGAAAAGGAGTAAGTTGCAATGTGTATTATTAGCTTTCATTATTTATACCACTGTGCTATTATAGTTTGCCATTGCTTTGTTTTTTACATAAAATATGGAGATACTTTTTAATTGAATGACCATGTCTAATGAGAATTATACTGAGAGAGACTCTACTCCATGCTATTATGATTATTAATGTTTTATTGTTCACATAATGGCTGTGGGTTAACTCCACATACAATCAAATAAACCAATAGGTGATTGAGGGGTTCATGAGACAAGCTTTTTATCACACGCTCACTACTGCCCACTCATGGTTTTTCATGCGTCCTTTAGACAACGCCATCCGCCTCCTGTGTGCCTCCTGCTCTTTCTTGTCCTTTTTCCATCACAAAATGGACCCCTTTTAATCTGACTTTCTTTTTTTGGGGGGGGGATGAATGTGCTACCATTTCCTGCTGTGTGCAGGAAAAGCAGCATGCTAAAAACGGTCCCTGAATGGGCCAGAAGGGTCTTTGTTTACTTCCTCTTTCTTCTCCAGGAAGAAAGAGGAAGTATTATGGAACAGGAGTGGGGCAGAGAAGCGACGGTAGGGAACCGTGATTTCCCCCCGTTTGATGATGCTCTTAAGGAAGATAACAAATGTCTCAAGTGGGGAAAATGGGGGGGGGGGACTCAGTAAAAGATATAGAAAGAAAGGAGAGGGACAATAAACTCAAAGCGGAGAAGGAAGGAGAAGGGCCGCCCCATCTTTCTATTAAACTTTACTAGTCCTACTTTTTACAGAATTAATATTTGTTCCAATTTGTTCATCCTTTCTTTATAGTACAAGCCACAGTTAAACTGAATTTAACTCAGATCCAACTGGCTTAAATCCCAATACTTCATCTTAAGTGGTTTGTGGATATGCCTACCCATCATATATAGCATATATTAAATACAATTGTTATAACATTGTTATAAGTTAACGTATAAAAGGGAGGAAAATAATCATATCAAATGTTCTCCATTTGGCAAATTAATTTTCAGTGGGCCCAAGACCACGCCTGTGAACCTTGCTGAACTTTCCCTTACTATTCACACACACACACACACACACACACACACACACACACGGGATGGGGTGGGGTGGGGGGGGAGAGACTAAAATCTGAAATGGTGCCCTAGAGGACAGTCCCCATTTCCACAAAGTTGCATGTAGAGGTTTATATTGTCTCATCTGCATCAACGCCTAACTTCTCTGGGGGGAAAAAAAGTTAAAGGAGCGATATGTCATCAGAAATAGAAAAACAACAACAACAACAACTGTGAATTATACTTTAGAGGATAGAGCAGTGTTGAAATGGGAACATAGATTTTAAATTTACTGGCCACAGTCCAACACAGAGTTAGCTGTGCCCCCTGATGTCACTGTGTGTTGTATTACATTGGAGTTAGATCACTTAGATTTTAGTGCATCCTTGGGCATTTTGCTTTTTTTAATTGAATTATCTTGCCACCTCATAGAAAGTGCAATTTTCAGTGCCCCTTAAAGGGAGCCCATCTGGAAATCATCCCAATCAGTTTTGCAAGCAGTAAAAAAAAAAGCAATGGCAATGTATATTTACAGTGTTACAGGTTTTAAAAGTAATACACATTGAAATGTACTTGCTCTTCCCTCTCACTGAAATGTAAAACATCCTTTATCAATGCTATATGTTTGTTTTTAAAATGTTTATTGATTTTATAAAATAATATTCTCTATCACCGATGGATAGATGCTCAAGTAGAGAATGCATAAAAGAGCATGGAAATACATATTGCACAGCATGTTCCTGTTCCCTTTCCACCTAATTTTAAAGAGTGAATCAGACCTCTCACAATTACTTCTTTGGAAAATATTTCATATATTGACATTAAAGGTCAGACTGGTGACTATTGTTCAAGCCTTTGGTACTTAATGCATGTCTCCAATCAAAGTCAAATTTTCATTTGCCTAGTAATTGCATCAGCGTGAGACATCCTAAAAATGGTACAATCTGGAGCAACCACATTTTAGGATAGTAATTAATTGGATTTTGTTGTAATTTACAGAGAGAATGACAACAGGGATAACTTATTACATAGTTAATATATTATATTCCTCATAGGTATAAAATGAGCCCCTATAGTGACATATCTCTTTGATACCCATATGAAATCATCTGAATATGTCTGAAAATGGTTCAAGAAATCCAAACTAGGTAGAAATTCAAATGTTACTGACATTGACTGCGTTGTAACCACATTAGCAAATGTTGTGTGTAAATCATCTCCAAAGTTCTCATATCTTAAGACATACACAAAGTTTGCATGATCAAACCAAGCCATCACAGCTTAAATGTTTTAATCCCTGACAAATGCTGGGTACTAGGCTGACCATCTGAAAAGGAGGACAGGGCTCCTGTAACTTTAACAGTTGTAGAGAAAAGGGAATTTCAGCCAGTGTCATTTGTATGCAATTAGTTCCTGGTGAAATTCCCTCTTCATCAGAACAGTTAAAGTTGCAAGCACTATACTAGAGTGACCATATACAAAAGAAGGCAGGGCCCCTGCAACTTTAACTGTTGTGATAAAGAGGGAATATCACCAGGAACTAATTGCATACAAATGACACTGGCTGAAATTCCCTTTTCTCTACAACAGTTAAGTTACAGGAGCCCTGTCCTCCTTTTCATATGGTCAGTCTACTGGGTACCCTTTTCCTAATCACCCACCCAAGCGCAGCTTGTCATGCTGTCTGCACCCAGTCAGTATGGCTTGTTTGAGATGGAAGCAACCCTCAAATAACCCACGGCTTGTTGTTGGAAGATTATGATGTCTGGACATCCCATAAAATCCCATGAATGAAGCATGGCGATAGCACTATAAAAACCGCATCTGGAAGCATCCTAAGAATTCTGAGGGTTATTGGTTTTGATCAGCAGTAATGCTAGCATAAACTGTTTTGAGGGTGCCAGAGAAAGGCTTTTTAGAATTCCCAAGCATACACGATCAAAAGACTTTGCCTCTTCTACCAGCAGGAATTGGGGGAAAAGAAAAGACCAGAAAACAGGCCCTATTTAAGTTATCTCCCAGGAAACAGCCTTTTCCTAGCTAGGTCATGATTACCAGTTGTAGGCCTCAGACCATAGCCATTATTGTTTTAACATTTCTACCTTCCTCTTTATCCCAGCATGAATCATGTCAGGTTGGATGTTGTGCAACTTGACCTTGCTTAGAAATAAAAAGACAGTTGAGCACTCAACTACCACAAAGACAGAAGGGAAAAGACAGTGATTAGAAAATAAAGGAAAGAGTCCAGACTGTATGATCATGTATAATAGAAAGGAAACACTGTGCTACGTGGTCAGTCAGTTGAAAAAATACTAGTTTTCACAAACCCAAGCAGTAAGTTTCATTTAGCCATTGTTAGTTGCATGAACTTTTAACATGTTTTGCACCCTTAACATACCTTAAGCATCTTTTTACTTGTGCTTGTGTAATAGATTGCAAGAGAGAAAGGCGGTTGCCCTTCCTCAATCCTTCAACTCTCTTTTATCACGCTCAAGATTTTAAAAAGTAACTTAGGGATTTGGCACCAAGAGTTACTGAGTAAACAGAACAATTCTAGATTGTACAAAGGCAACACCTTGCTGCATCTTGACTACTCTCTAAGGCACAGTTAAATATTCTCCGTGCCATGTATTTCAGTGGGAATAAGCTAAAAACACATTGAAAAAAAAATCAAATGGTACACTAATAGTCCTGGTTTTTTGTCAACTTAAAATACAGCTGAGAGACAGAATGTTTGACTGTTCCATTATGTAAACAAATTAACTAACTAAAACACAATAGTTTGGATCCATTCTAGACTTAGGTATATTTAGAGATGCCCACTGAAATTAATGGAACTTAAGATCCCATTGATTTTAATGGGTCTACTGTAAGTATAACAAAGTCTGGATCCACCCCAAAGGGGTATATCCAATGTTATATGAGTGGACTTCTGCTTATGGAATGGGACTTTCCCTTCCCCTCACTCTCCTTGCAACCTCCTGAAATTGCTGTGGAGGGTCCCCCAACCACAGACACATATTTTGGGAGGGGCGCGGGAGGCTACAGGGGTAGGAGGAATCCATTGTAGTAGTACAGGGATGTCAAATCTCTGGGCCAGGTGCCAAATCTAGCCTGCCAGTGTTCCCTAGAGGGCCTATGCTCCCTTTTCCTTGACTTTTGCATAGTACCCCCCTCTTCCAAAAGGCTGAAATGCCTCCTCTAAGGCTTAGTTACTGCCACTAAGAGCTTTAAGTTTTGACTCCCTTGTACTAGTGGATGCCATTCCACTGGTGGACAGGCACTATTGGATGCAACCCAATACATTAATGGAAAATGTTCATAGAGATAAATACTTTAGCTAGCCTATCCCTTTCCCTGAAATGATAGCATTCTATGTATGGGGATGGGGGAGAGATTCAAAAATGTAGTGCCACACCATCATTCTGAAACAGTACAGGGCAAAAAGGACTGTGCTTTTTAGACATGTGGTTGTTTGCCCCTAGTCATTTTTTATTAGAAAATGAAAACCATCCTCAAGTGACTAATTAGGACCTATGGAATGGCTCCCAGAAGTCACTACAGAGATGAAATACTGGTATAGAATAGGATATAATGACTTCTCATTAAGAAACCTTTATATTTCTAATAGCCCATCTGGAAAACCTAAGCAAACAAAATGGTAATTTTCATAACAAATCATATGCCACAAAAGACATTCCACGTTGGAAGAATCAAAGGTTCTTTCGAGCCTTTTCTGGTATAAAATGGAAGTAACAATTATTTTTGTTTGCGTTGGTATGAAGAACTCATGAGGGAGTGGCACACCAAGCCCCTAGCTCTTTTTTATGTCTGTAAAGACATTTACATAACATCTTTTGACTCTAACAAGTTCTTTCTTGCCCCAGCACCCATGTTTTCTTCTTCCTCCAAAGTTGGCTGCCACCAGTTTTCTATCTTGTTTGCAACCCCTTAGGACAAAGGCATCTTAGGAGGAAAGGTGTGGAGTCTGAGATGGGTGTTCATCACACACAAGGTTTGATGCACACCCTCTGCGACTTTGATCAACTTTTTCAGCGCTGGACTCGCACGACATCGTCCCCGTCGTGCTGTTCTCTCATCCTGAGCACGTCGTTTCTCATTTCAGTTTATCCCTGAACAGACCAAGCTGGGGTATCGCAGCAATACCGACCACATGTAATTCAAAACACTATACTCGCATAGGTAACAGAGGGGGAACCAACAGAAGCAAACCGGGGGGGGGGGGAAGTAGGTGTGATGGAGCTCAGGGAGGGAAACCCCAGTCTCTATTGAGAAGGACTTCAACTGGTCTTTCCTAACCTCCTGCATCATCCTATTTTGTAGAACAATTACGAAGATGGGAGAGGTTTCTGGACAGCAAATTCAACAGTCAACGATCTCGAAATTCAGTGATTTGAAAAATACAGAAAAACAGAGCAAAGGACTCAAGCCATATAACAACAATATTGTTTCTGCTAGCTTGTCCACAGAGTTTGAAAATCTAACTATGTACTAAAGTTCAAGCATGCTCACACCAACATAAGGCACAGTGACTCCTTGCCATTAGGAACAGTGGATCTCTTCCTATGGGCAGATTCCCCATGCAAACACATACAACCTGCCACTTGAGAAAAGTGAGGCTGAGGAGAAATAACTTAGGTCCCCTCTACAAGGATTCGCTTTTGCGCCTGGTTAGGCGATTATGTGCATAATCGCTGAAGCGCATTTACGCCTAATCCCTCTGCACGAGAGGCGGCGAGAGGCGGCGAAGCGCATTAACAGATGTCCAAAATGCGCTTTACAAGTAGTTAATGCGCATAAGCTCTTATTCACACAGTCAAAATGCGCTTTAACGGACGGAGCAAAATAAAACTCGCGATTTAACGTGCATTCAATAATGTGCATAATCGGGGAGATAACGCGCCTCTACGCCCGATTTGCGCTCCGTTCTTGTAGAGGTAATTTTTTTAATGCACCTTGAAAGAGCTTTAAATGCCTCTTGTAGAGGCACCCCTATTCAACTAGCAATTAGGAAGTGGAGATAAGGTTATGGTCTCTAGTGGAAGAGGTTTTCTCATACAGGTGGGTCTCAGAAACTAGCTCCAGAAGGTATGGTAAACACATAGACACACCTTAGAGCTGGTTTTGAGCAATTAATAGTTCTAAAAGATTAAAGGGAGGTGAGATAAGGTGGGAATCTTGCCTAACACTGAGGATAAAGTTTCAGCCACCTCTGTCAGACAGGACAGTTTAACTAGGGTTGTTTGGGTCATTATTTATCTAAAACAATTCCTATCCTGCTCTTCAGGTGAAACCTCCAAGAATGGCTCACATAGCTACGACACAAGAATCACAATAAATATATTAAAAGACAGCATAAAACAGAATAGCAGAGGAAGAAAAAATAAGCCAGATAAGAACTGCATAAAAGCTCAGCCTGGGTCAATAAAAAGGTCTTCGTGATGTCACTGAGAGTACAGAGGGTTTGACTTCTACCTCAGCCCCTACCTCAGTGTACCTCCAAGCCCCCTCCCACCAATCTGCCTGGCTATCTTTTCCCTCCAATTCTTCCAACACACCATTTTGTTGCTGCTATTATAATGGTGGCAACAGGAGAACAGAGGGGAGAAGGAGGGCTTTCCACTCCCTCTCCCTGATATCTGGCATACAGCTATGGCAGTGTTAGGAAATGTAATTTTCCCAGAGTTGATTATGGGTGTCTCTACATTAATGGAAAAAAAACCCCACTGCATCCTTATTGTGCCTTTCTGCTTTTGGATTCTTTGCAGTATTAGGATGAGCGCCTTTATACAGCAAACACATGGTTTGAATTGAAGGAATGCCTTCTCTCCCTCCCTAGCATGTGTGCAAAGGAGGGGGAGCCTTGTTTTCATCACTTAACTTGTGCTGTACTGTTTCCTCTCAGCCCCCAGGAAAGCCAGGATTTACTTCTGCAAGATTGTGCTGTAAGTCTGCAACCCTAGGAACACTTACTTGGGAGTAAGCCCATTGAATACAATGGGTCTTACTTCTGAGTAGACATGCTGTAAGCCTGTAACCCACAGCACACTTACTTGGGAGTAAGCCACATTGAACTTAAAGTAGTGTTTCTGGGGGGGGGGGGGTCAGATCTGTCTCCCTTTGTTGCAGGCAGGCATTAAACCCTCTTCTCCCTCTGATTGCAGACATGGAAAGTCTTCCTTGGCAAGTTCATAGTGCAATGCCAGCTTTACACACTGCCAATTTTGCAGCATTAAGGGTTTATTCCAGCTTATATCTGATCTTTCTGAAAAAGGGGAAAGCTTGGAGATATTCTGGCTGTTGACGTCATATAATCAACCCACAAACTTCCATGAGTGGCCAGTGATGAGTGTGCCATAAATCACTCATTTAGAGAAGCCCTGTGCATCACTAGGAAAATTGCAATCCCCAGTGCTCCTTCAGCAGCATGCCTGAGCCGCAACAAAGACAAAGAGGAAAGAAGGAATGGGGTTGACGTTCTTTAGGTATTCCCTGGTCTTAGAATAAAATTCAGAAACTTTCAGTCCTGCAATGCTAGTTAGTCTCATATTAGAAGTAAATTATGCACATCCCAAGTTTACATTTCTGAGTCAGGAAGTATGAATTTCAGGTGCTTTAGTAGTGTAAATGAGACATGTGTCATAGATTAATTAAAGTGAACTGTTTCTAACATTTCCCTACATCACTTTTTCCCATTCCTTTTATTCCTTACTTTAGTATCACAAAGCAAAACAAAATTAAAAGAGGTGGAAGGATATGAAGTATGCACTAACCAGCTCCTTAAGTATTAGAGGAATTTATTTATTGCATTTATATCCTGCTTTTCCTCCACCGAACCCAGTTTCTCTAATATTGCTACCAACTATATGGAAAAAAATATTTTAAATACAATACAGGGATATGCTAATGTCACTTCTTCAATGGAAAAAAGCACAGATGGTTTCAGTTGGAATTTTGACAGAAGTTTGGGTAAATCTAGGGGGAAATTTCTGTTTTGTGTCTTCTAAAACACACCATCTAACCATTTTGAATCAAATAAGGTAATATTTGTCTTTCCTTAATGATCCCTTGAATCCTTGGTTATATTTTGTGAAGGCATATTCAGATGAATCCTACTACTTAGTGTAACAATCCAGGAAAGATGCCATTGGATCATCTTCCAATCTTACTACTGTTTCAGCTCTACACAAGAAGCAATGATGGGGAAAATATCTCCTATAACCAGTAATGCAAGAATGAAGCCTCTCTTGCTGTGGGCCTGAAGCCAGTGAGAGTGTCACTACAAATCAGTAGGCAGATGGCTTGTTTATATTCACCCCAGACCTGGACCAAAACCAAGCTTCTAGGGTTCTATAAAAATGCACCATTCTCTTTAAGACTGAACTCTTTAAGACTGAACCCAGTGCTTCTGGGTAATGGCAAGAAACAAAATGGTCATATTGACTGACAATATACTTTGGTATCTTTCCCTCTGATCTGCCCTTCTCTACCTTCTAGACATTGTACGCACCTGCTCCATTTGCAGGTGAAACAAGCTGTCAGTGCAGAGCTCCTCATGAGAAGCTCACCGTTGCTCAGGCCCGCCTTGGAACACCAGGTGAGTCTACAGCATTTGTACTTGTCCTTGCAGTTAGAAAAGGTGTTTACAGGAAAGACAGATAGCATTACTGGAGTGTGCAATTAATAAGAGTCTACCTTAATACCTAGTTAATCAGTAGTTCTGATGAGTGCAGATGGTTTTTATTATATATATATTCATGTAAACACCCAATATTTGGTGAATGTTGTTGACATTTCATACATGAGAATACTGACAATCCCAGATGAACACTGAGTATCATTTTTTTGGTGGAAAGAGAGGATATAAATGTCATAAATAAAATATAGAATTGCATCCGAAGTTTTCGCTCTGTTCATGGAACAGATCCAATTCGTGGGGATGCTGACATTCATAGTAACCTATACACTTGTGCTTACAAGGGATAGGGAGGTACATTTGAACAGTCAGGGAATATAGAGAGCCAGGGCTAAAATTTAACATATCATAACATTGTAGGGGTAAAGGGGGAGCTTGTGAGCCAGTTGCAATCCCCCTGAATTGCAGTGGCATGTTGATATCAGATGCCAGCAAACCACTAAACATTTGGCAATTTGTTCAGGAAATCACACTTCATAGATTTTTATAAAATCTATAGATGTCTCACATTTTAAGAGAGTTCTGGATTATAACACCCCAATTATATACACATCGCTCATGCAAATTCTCCACTTTGGTAGCAGATTACTACTTTAGTTTTATTTTATAGTGACTTGTTTTTCTAATCAAGACTTTTTTTATCTGCATGAATTTGCCAATCAGCAAAAGACAAAACAGCCCTTTTCTTGATGAATGTACTCATTGTGATTTTGAATATATGTAGCAAATATGTGGTTGTAGTCTGTCATAGATTTACGTTATAATTCTGCTTTGACCTGGAAATTGTTTCCTTGCTCTCACAGTGGACAGACCTGTCAGAGTCTATGCAGATGGAATATTTGATCTCTTCCATTCTGGACATGCTAGAGCTCTGATGCAAGCCAAAACGCTGTTTCCCAATAGCTACTTGTTGGTAGGAGGTAAGACCAACATTTGGAGGAAAAACACACACATTAGGTTGATCTTCTCTACGGTACCATCTGCAGAACAGGCACAAACACAGTCAGGAGGTTGCTGGTTTGACTTTCACATGGGCAAAGCATTAATCTACCAGTTGCTGAGAAACAACGGCAGGAGAAGGTTCTTGCCTTCATGTCCTGCATAGCTGTGACCCAGAGCCATCTAGTTTTGGCCACTGGGAGAAACAGGATGCTGGATGTGATAAGCCATTTTTCTGATCCAACAGGGTTCTTTCTAAGTTCTTGCCTTATCCATATAATGTGTACTAATATTCCCCCCTTCTATTCAAAACAATGGAGTTATTGGTTATAGACTTGTGGGGAGCTATTCTCTTATCTGAGACCAAGAAGAAATTTAAAGTTAGATCAAATCAAGAATTAGTTTCGAATTCTTCTTTCTTAGATCTCATAAAAACAGAAATATAGCATGGGATATAATGAAGATATTTTTATGATTTTATTTGAAACAATTTATTCTGCTCCTCAGCCTGCCTGCCCCTAAAGGCTGCCAGAGCAGCTTAATACAATCAGTAAAAACAAGACCATTCCTGCCTGCAGGCTTACAGTCTAAATAGACATGGCACAAAATAAAAAGGGGATAGGGAAGTTAGAGGAAAAAAACAAGTGGTCTTTCAGTAGGGCTGGTGGAATGACCCTGCTTCTCATGTCATCTTCCTCTGTTGCAGCCTGCTGGAATGACAGTTGTGGGGATAACATCTCATCCGAGCTTCTGTGCTGGGATATTATGCCCTTTTCCCACTCGTCAGAATTCATAGTTGAAGGAAAGCAACGAAGGAAGGTAGTACTCATGGTTGATATTGCTACCTATTCCATAAGAAGCTGTAGCAATAAAGAGACCCAGGAGGCATAGACCGGGGGTGGGGTAGGGGGGAGAAGCACCAGAGAGCAAGCTGATGTGAGGATCAGGAGTTATAACTTAGCAGGAGTTGGGCAAAAAACTCCAGGATGCATTACAGAAGAACCTTTCTAGTATACCTGTATCCATCCTGTTTTTGACATTCTTCCTGCTTCCTGTTTCTTGCTTTCATAAACAAGAGTAGTTAGTTAAAGGCAGAGTAGAATTTGTGAGCAAGAAAGGAGGCAAGCCCTTTGATTTCTTTACTTGCATTTTTTCCCTTTTACGTTTCCATTATTGTGTATTGTGTAGGCATAGGAGCAATACATCAGCTGTCCCCAACCTGGTGCCCTCTGGATGTTTTGGACTACAACTCCCAGGTTTCCTGATGATTGGCCATGTTGGCTGGGGCTGATGAGAGCTGAAGTCCAAAACATCTGGAGGGCACCAGATTGGAGAAGGCTGCCATATACGATTGTTTTAGTTTTGCATACTCAGGCATAGATACAATTGCTGTAGGGGATGAAAACATTCCTTTGTACAAATTAAAGCCCTAAACCAAAGGAGCACTTTCTCCCATATGTCCTTTCCCATACTGCAGGAGAGGCCCTGCTCTATGTTCCATCATTAACACAGATTAAAAGTCTTCCCTTGTCTAATGGAATTTGCTCCTGAAGGAAATTCAGCTGGCAATCCCACTGACCAACATCCTCCAGCAAGTGAAGGTCTTCCTATATAGAAAAGCCTTTTCAATGGGGTGAGAGTGATTCTGGAACTGTACACTTTTAGAGTATGATCTTTAGCTGGTTGTATTTTTAGAGGTATATTGTGATTTTATGTATTGTTTTTTATGAGACTGTATTGTTTGTATGTATGTATTGATTTTGTTGTTTAATGTAGTGCCCAAGTGTACACTGCTTTGGGCACTTCTAAGAAATGAAGAAATACCATCAATCCATATATCAAATTGAGCATCAGATACCTTAGTGGGTTTTTGTTTGTTTTTAAAGAAGTCTGTTATGCTGAGAAAGAAACATGGAGCTCTTTTGGATAGTTGTTGGTAAAACATGGCAGATAAAACCAGAGGATCTGATTTTGCTATGTGGCCTCTTGAACCACAGATCAACTCTCTTGGCTTTAATTAAGGGTGCTTCCAGACAAGGCTTTTATTGTGCAATCACACTGCCTCATTCAGATAATTTTGTGAACTGCCCAGATAATGTTGTGAACCGCCCAGACAGCCCCAGATATTGGGAGGTATAAAAATGTAATAAATAAATAAAAATGTATGGGAGATCCAAACAAGGATATCTTCAATTTGTAGCCTTCCTGTATGTTTTCCTATCACTTCTTCCATCATTTTTCTTATCAGAGAAGAAAAGATGGAATAACTTTTGATTGTTAGAACGAGAAACCCTCCACTTGGAAGCATCCTAAGTCTGCATTGAATGAGAGAGGTCAGACAACCATGCTTTGTTACATCTTTTGCAGCTTCTATTTCCTGGGCTGTTTTGCTTAAATTTCACAGTCATGAATGAGTGAGATTTGGATTGATAACTACAACTATAGCTCACAAAAAAGCTTTGAAGGCTTTCTAAGCAAACAAATATGCTACATTTAACAGGGTTTGTGTCACTCTGTTTTGAATTTTCCTTGTGTGTATGTCAGTTTGCAGTGATGATCTCACCCATAAGTTTAAAGGATTCACTGTTATGAATGAAGCGGAGAGGTATGAGGCCCTCAGACACTGCCGCTACGTAGATGAAGTCATCAGGGATGCTCCGTGGACACTCACACCAGAGTTCCTGGAAAAGCACAAGGTGCCTTTTTGTTATTGTTTGCCAAGGGAATCAGACCCATCACAATGCCCATGATATCATTGAAATTGCAACAGGATCCAGAGCAACGGGATCCAAAGAAGTTGTAACTGGGTTCAGAGTGATTGGCTGACTTTAAAACAAAACAAAAAATAGCTTTGCTTGTTGAGTCCAATTCTGAATCAAAGTTAGGGAGAGTTGACCATTACTATTTATTAACTCCTATTGTCATAGGAATGAGTAGTTTTTCTATGTTACTAGACTCACTACCACAACTACCACTACCCAAACACAAGAAAAGCAGACAAAGAAAGCCTACACAATTGAGACATGTAATTTGTACCTTTCTCCTCCACCACCAGCACATTCTAATAATTTACTTTACTTTTTATCACTCCGTCAGCAGTCCTACCCTTCTTGACATTGGTGTGCTATCATTACAAATCATTCTTCGAGTACCAGATTTTTCTGTACTCCCACAAAGCTATTGTTTTAGAAAGAGTAGTGATTTGCATATGTTTAAACATGCAAAGATTTACAACTTTTGATATATTTAAACATATGGGGTTATTTAAACTCTGTTCAGGCTGCACTGGGACATACTTCCGAGTAGACATGTATAGGATTGCACTGTTACACACTAAGTTGTACGTGTGAGCATAAAAGAAATTGCAGAAAATTTTATTTACCGCAGACAATGTTGAACAAAGGATCAAGACAAGAGCTGGATTAACAGTGTTATTCATATTCCAGCACATATCCAAGAAAGTTTCTGCTACTTAATTGAGTGACAAGATTAGTTACCCTTTCATTAACACAGAGATTTTTGTGATATCTGAAAACCCCTACTCAATAATAACCAGACAGCATGACCAATAATTTTTACCATGGGTGGCCTCTCCACGTTCTTGGAGGAACCTCAATTTATTAGCTTCATTGTGTTGAAAAGCAAGTGCTTCCAGATAAAGTGAAAGATTTTTCCTTCAGCAAGATCATTGGTTTTAACATGGTATCAGGAACAAGCAAGCATGATGGTGCACACTTCTCATTCACGATAACCCTGATGTAGGGGAGTGAAGAAGTTAAGTTTCCAAAATAACATGTATGAATGCAGTAAGCACCAATTTAATATCCTTTCTTCTGTGTTTTCCAGATTGATTTTGTAGCCCATGATGACATTCCATATTCCTCTGCTGGTTCAGACGATGTTTACAAGCATATAAAGGAGGCAGGTGGGGCTTGTTTATGTTTTTACTTTGCTTTTAGCTTCTAACTATGTTACTGCCAGTGCCTCACATAATCATCAGTGCAGGCAGATGTGAGCAAAAAAGATATAAACTTTTTGTGAACCATCATAGCATGTATGAATGCTGATTTCAACAGAGTTTTTATCTTGAAGCCAGAAGTCACAGTCTTTGTTAGAGGAACAAAAAGAGAGAGATTTTATTGTGTTTTTCATGCAACTGTTGTGTGTTCAACAGTATAGTTTGAGTTAGTATTAATGCTTTTTTCATACACATGCACTCAACTTTCAAGAAAGATGTTGTTATGTAAGGCCAGTTAGGGTTGCACCTGCAAAAGTCACATAGAATGTTGAACTTCAACTTTGTCCATTAGAGTTCTACTATGATAGAAAAACCTACGGACATAAGAAGGGCCTTGGGGGATTAGACCAAAGATCCATGTAGTCAGCAGCCTGCTTCCCCACAGTGGCCAATCAGATTCTCTGGGAAGCCCACAAGGAGGTCATGATGGCTATAGCCCTCTTCTACTGGTGTTCCCCAATGACTAGCAATTCATAGAGGGTTCATATAGCCATTTTGTCTTGTAGCCATTGATAGACTTTCCCCCATGAAACTGTCTATTACCCTTTTAAAGCCATCTAAGGTCCCCTCTACAAGGATTCGCTTTTGCGCCTGGTTAGCCGATTATGCGCATAATCGCAGAAGCGCATTTACGCCTAATCCCTCTGCACGAGAGGCGGCGAAGCGCATTCATGGATGTCCAAAATGCGGTTTACAAGTAGTTAATGCGCATAAGCGCATATTCACACAGTCAAAATGCGCTTCAACGGACGGAGCAAAATAAAACTCGTGATTTAACGCGCATTTGATAATGCGCATAATCGGAGAGATAACGCGCCTCTACGCCCCATTTGCGCTCCGCTGGTGTGGAGGTAAATTTTTTAATGAGACTTCAAAGAGCATTAAACCTCTCGTGAAGAGGCACCCTAAGCTAGTGACCATCACTATCTATTGTGGAAGCATAAGTATACATAAGTTAACTACGCACTATGCAAAGTACTTTCTGTCCTGAATTTCTCACCCATCAGCTTCCTTGGGTGACCCTGAGTTCTTGTATTATGAAAGAGGGGAAAATATATCTTTTTCACTTTTCCTCACAGTATGCATTGTTTTATAAATCTCTATCAGGTCCCCACTTACTCACATTTTTTCTAAGCCCAAAATGTTGTTGTCTTTCCTCATAGGAAAGGTGCTTCAGCCCTCGATCCTTTGGATTGCCTTTCTCTGCCCCGGTAGATCCCCCTACTCCTTCTGTATGCATTTAAAAAGATAGGAGCCCTTTCAGGATCTGTACCCTGAGGCCAGTAGCAAAGTTTCCATGTCTTAGTCAGTAGGTGACACACAGGTGTGAAATCACTAGTTAAAAGAAATGTGTCCTTTCCGTATATTGTAATTCTTTAGACAGTTATTTTTATTTGATCAGTGGTCCCTAGCTTTTTCACAGTTAGATATCTCTTTTTAAAATATGTTGGTACTCATGTGGTAAACAAAAGTCAAATTGCACCTTAAGATCTGTGGTTTCTTCTTCGTGGTCTCTGTGCATCACACATATGGGCTCGCGCCGACGCCGAGCCTGCTTCCGGGAAACTTAGCTAGCTTAGACTTTTTGGCGGGAACCCCTCCCCCCACCATCCTATCGCGCATGCTCAGGGCTCCCGCCTCTCCTTTACCTCAGTTCTTCTTCGACCGCTTCGCAGTAGCCTCGCGGGAGACTTCTCTGGTACGTTGTACCTGTTTTTGAGAGAAAAAGAAGATATTAGTAGTTAGCTTAGGCTTAGTTTGTTAAAATAGTAGTTAGTTAGTATAGTTCTATTGTTTAAAAATATATATATATATATTTTGTATAATTAGATTAGATAGCAGTTTTTGATATTTAAATTCTTAGGCGGCTCGCCATCTTATGGCACAGTCCGCGTTGTTTCGGCGTTGTTCGCGATGTAGGGCCAAAATAGCCCTCACCGACGGACATTCGCTCTGCCTCATTTGCCTGGGAGAAACCCACGTTGTTGACTCATGCAGCCATTGCATGCGGTTCTCTAGGCAGACGCGAAGAAATAGAGCTGATCGCCTGCGTAGTCTTTTGTGGACGAAGGCTTTATCGGCAGTTGACCAACCACGTCCTTCAATGGTGAAAAACGTGGTTTCTGGGGAGAGTCGGACCCTCTCAAGCCCAGCATCTCCGGGTTCCCCCCGATTGGGGGCGGCAGCACCGGCATCGTTACCAGCCATTTCACCGGCTTCCTCTCCACCTCCGGCTAAGAAATCAAAAAAATCGAAGCCGAAGAAATCTTCAAAAATTGCTGGTGCACCTGCAACGCTGTTGGCACCGTCTACGGTATCGAAGAAGTCGCGGCCATCTTCTATGCCTGCTTCGACGTCGATAAAAGTCGTCGCCATGGTCCACAAGTCCTCATCGGTACCGACCGGACCATCGGCACCGAGGCGTAGATCGACGTCGATCGCTTCTACATCATCGCAAAGGACAGTGGCTTCTCGGATCTCTTCGACATCGAAGCGACGGGCGCCTTCGGAATCTCCACTTTTACGTACGCCATCGACACCGAGAGTACAGCCGCAAACGATTGCCCTGTCACCATCGAGATCACTGCCTTCTCCGGGACCGATGCCCATCCTTCTACCTTCGGATACAGAGCGCCCTGGCCTGGCACGAGCGTCGCCACCGAGGCAGCGGGATGATCGTCGGCGTCGGCAGCATCGCTCTCGAAGTCGTTCGCGATCGAGATCACGTTCTCGGACACGGTCGCAAGACTGGGAAACTTCTTCAATGCGTTCTCACCGCACTGAACGTACTCGGTACCGATACGATCCTTACACAGGGCGCCGACTCCGTGAGGAGCAGTCGCCTCCGCCGGTCCCCCCGCGTAGGACCACCTCTCTTACCCAGCCTTCGACTCGGCATCGAGAGCTGTCGACGACGACAGCGACTAGGCCTCGTGATCATACGCCACAAGCGTCACATCGACACCGACAGACATCCCCGTCTGTTGAAGACTACGAATCAGACACGTCGTCAGCTCCATCTCCTCGGCCATCGGAACCGTCTCCGTTGGACACGGTCGGTACCGAAGACCGCGCTTCGCCCACCATGGAAATGGGCAGTTTTTCGGACCAAATGCTGAGGCTGGCCCAGTCCCTTAACATTGAATGCCAACAACCAACTGAGGAGTCGGACGATGGCATCTATGATGTGATGTCTACGGAACCATCGCCTCAATTGACCCTGCCAATGGTTAAGGCCCTGCTAAAAACCATCAAGCAGTCCTGGGATCATCCAGCTACTGTTGGTCCGACGTCGAAGCGCTTGGATGCTATTTATAAAGTGAAGGAGGCGCAGGCGCCATTTCTTTTCCACCACCCGAAGCCTAATTCGGTTGTAGTAGAGGCAGCACAGGGCAGATCAGGTAAAGTGCATTCTGCGCCGACTGATAAGGAGGGGAGAAAGCTCGATTCATATGGCCGCAGGATTTATACCTCTGCATCATTAGGCATAAAAGTGTCCAACTATATGGCGCTCATGGCTCGCTATCAACTCTTCCTATGGGAGAAAATATAATCGCTGACAGATTACCTGCCGGACGATCAGCGTGAGCTCGCTAGGGTTTTTCAATCAGAGGCAGTCCGGCTGTTGAAACAGGAGTTAACAACAGCAAGACATCTGACAGACTGTGTTTCGAAAGCCATGGTTGGTGCGGTGGCCTTACGTCGGCATGCTTGGTTGCGATCAGCATCTCTTCCACAGGAGACCAAGAACCGAATCGAAGACCTTCCGTTTGACGGAGAAGGTCTCTTCCATGCAGACACTGACGCAACTATGGATACGCTACACAAGGCAAGGATGACTGCTAAAAAGATGAGCTTTCCGCAGACACAGCAATCTTACCGGCCTCGAAAGTGGTATAGGCCAGTCCCGTACCAGCCCCGGCAGCAACTGGAAAGATCGCAACGGTATCAACCTGCCTCGACACAGGCTTATCAGCCGCGTAAATCCACACCGCGGTTTCAACAACGCAACAAGCAGCAACAAAGCAAACGTCGTCTTTGACTTGGCGCCATCCCCGCACAGCAACAACGCCAACAGACTACAGCCCTTTCTGCAAGCCTGGGCGTCAATAACATCAGACGCTTGGGTGCTAAACATCATAGCGGAAGGATACCAGATAGAGTTCGAAGTCCCTCCTCCACTTGGCATCATAAGAATTACACCACCCTCAATGACTCTAGCACAAGAGACTACCGCCCTTCTGCAGAAAGCAGCTATCACAAGAGTACAGCGGTTTCATCTTCATACGGGCTTTTACTCCCGTTATTTTACGGTGCCAAAAAGGGACGGGGGACTTCGCCCTATTATGGATCTCAGAAATCTGAACAAATTCATACTTCCAAAGAAATTTCGCATGGTCACAGTGGCGTCTGTCCTACCTATGCTGAAAAAGGGCGACTGGTTCACACTAATAGACTTAAAAGACGCTTATTTTCACATCGCTATCCATCCGGCCCATCGACGTTACCTACGATTTGTCATTGGGCACAAGGCATATCAGTTTGCCGTCCTCCCCTTCGGCCTAAAATCTGCACCAAGAGTGTTCACCAAGTGCATGTCGGCAGTATGCGCACACCTACGGTCACACAACATCGACTTATATCCTTACCTGGACGATTGGCTGATCGTCTCGAGGTCCAGAAGCCAGGCGCTCGCCGACGTCCGCCAGGTCATCTCTCTTCTGTCGTCGCTTGGGCTGCAGATAAATTACAAAAAATCCATCATTCAGCCATCACAAAGACTGCAGTTTATAGGAGTTACCCTCGACTCTACTATGGGGAGGGCTTTCCTCCCTGCAGACAGGATAACCGCCCTGCAGAAGCGGGCATTGCAGTTACAAGTTCATCCTCGGGCATCGGCGTTTGCGATTCTCAGGTTGCTAGGCTTAATGGCGGCAGCCGTCTTCGTCGTCCGTTGGGCGCGACTTCGAATGCGCCCCCTCCAACAGTTCCTGCTCCAACGCTACTCAACTCTGCAAGACCCACACCAACTAATACTTACCGTTCCATGGCGGGTCAGAGAGTCCCTCCAGTGGTGGTCGGTCTCAAGCAACCTTTCCCGGGGCATGCCATTCGTACCGCGGGGACCATCTCGAATAGTGACAACGGATGCATCTCTAGATGGATGGGGCGCACACCACGACAACCTGCCAACACAAGGAAGATGGTCACCTTCGGAGACTCGCCTCCACATCAATATGTTGGAACTTCTGGCAGTCAAGAAAGCGTTAAACGCATTCCTACCTCGCCTACAAGGGCATCATGTCCGCATTCTAACGGACAATACCACAGTAGTGTGGTATTTGAACAAGGAAGGAGGCACCCGGTCGCGCCGCCTACTGCAGCTTGTGATGGACATTCTAGAGTGGGCCATCTCCCACAAAATACTTCTTTCAGCATTGCACATTGCGGGAAAGGAGAACACCAAGGCAGATGTTCTCAGTCGATCTTTCACGGACACGCACGAGTGGGAGCTCGCCACTCGCATACTAGAAAAACTCTTTGCTCGTTGGGGCATGCCCGACATCGATCTTTTTGCGACGGCTGCCAATGCGGTTTGCCCGGCTTATTGCTCCAGAGCAGGCATAGGACACGCATCGCTGGGGGATGCGTTTCAATGGGACTGGTCGAGGGGTCTCCTCTACCTCTTCCCTCCGTTTCCACTGGTGGCCAGAGCGGTGGCTGCGCTCAAGCGCAACAATTCGGACGCTATAATGATAGCCCCGTCGTGGCCACGACAACCGTGGTTCACGTCGCTACTCAGACTGGCGAAAGCGGAGACTTTGAGCCTACCTTGCCTCCCCGACCTTCTGTCTCGACAGCAGGGCAGGATTCTTCATCCCGACGTCCACTCCTTACACCTGACGGCCTGGAGAATCCGTCGTTTTGGAGAGTCCTTGACCTCCCAGAACGACTGAAATCTATTTTGGAGGCCTCACGTAAGCCCTCAACTAGACTGTCCTATAATAGAAAATGGACACGTTTTCAAGAGTATGCGGCACTTAACGGTTTTGATGCTTACGCATCAGACATGCCTAAGATTATCTCTTTTCTATATTCTTTGCATACCCAAGGTCTGAAACCACCTTCCATTAAAGTCTATCTGGCAGCAATTACGGCTAACCATAGTTTGGTGAATGGTTTTTCTGTTTTTACCCACCCGATGGCTAGGGCTTTCCTAAAGGGGTTGGGAAACTTGTTTCCTTCTGTTCGCCCGGTAGTACCGCAATGGAGTCTTTCTGTCGTGCTCACAGCCCTTACTTCCAAGCCATTTGAGCCATTGGCGACAATTGATATTCGTTTATTGACTCTTAAGACTATATTCTTAGTTGCCATCACGTCTGCACGGCGTGTTTCGGAGTTAGCAGCACTGCTGATAGATCCTCCCTACTTACAGTTTTTTAAGGAAAAAGTTGTATTACGTTTGGACCCCATGTTCATTCCTAAAGTTTCCTCATCGTTCCATGTAAGTCAAGACATTGTTTTACCCACGTTCTTCAACTCCTCGTCGGATCCCTTGTCTTCAAAATTACACGCATTAGACGTTAGAAGAGCATTGGCTTTCTATAAGTCAAGAACTGAGTCATTTAGACAATCTCGTAAGTTGTTCGTCTGTTATGGAGGCGTGACAAAGGGGTTGGCTGTATCCCCGCAGCGCATCTCCAGATGGGTTGTGGAGACCATTGTCCTGGCTTACAGGATTGTCAATAAAGATCCTCCTTTTCACATGACGGCGCATTCTACCAGAGCGCAGGCTACCTCGTCAGCACTGCTCCATGGCGCTACGCTCACTGACCTCTGCAAAGCAGCCACTTGGTCCAATGCTTCTACTTTTGTAAAGCATTATCGCCTAGATGTCAGAGCCAGACAGGACTCCTCGTTTGGTAGAGCGGTCCTTTCCTCGATTTGCCAGTGACCAACCAGCATGCCTACCCGCCTCCGGTAAGTCTCTGCTTGTTATTCGCCCATATGTGTGATGCACAGAGACCACGAAGAAGAAATGCAGGTTGCTTACCTGTAACTGTAGTTCTTCGAGTGGTCATCTGTGCATTCACACAACCCACCCACCGTCCCCTCTTGGCATCGCTGTTTGTGATGGTCAATTGGTTCGCCATGCTTTTTTTATAATAATATAGTTGTGCCTTAGTCAAGGGGCCAAGCGGTCTCAGAGAACTGAGGTAAAGGAGAGGCGGGAGCCCTGAGCATGCGCGATAGGATGGTGGGGGGAGGGGTTCCCGCCAAAAAGTCTAAGCTAGCTAAGTTTCCCGGAAGCAGGCTCGGCGTCGGCGCGAGCCCATATGTGTGAATGCACAGATGACCACTCGAAGAACTACAGTTACAGGTAAGCAACCTGCATTTTTCAAGGTTGTCACTTCCTGGCAGGGGTCCTGCGCCTTTAACTGTTAAATGACATGTAGAAAGGTGCCACATTTATCTTCTACTCTTTTTCAACTTTATCCTTTGTGGGACGGCACTGAAATTCAGGGCTGCTGAAGTTAGAGAAGCTCAATCCTTCACGAGATGGTACAAGACACACAGAGCTCTTAAATCTCCAAGTTTCTTTCTTTCCTCTTTCTAGTACTGAGTAATACAGCACCAAGTGTGACATGATGCCCTTATGCTGTGCATTTCCCTGTCCCCACTTGTGACAGCTGGTTAGGTGAGGGAATAACATGGTAGTGCACAGTGTGATGTGACATCCCACTTATTGTTACTGTATACTGCATTCCTGGGAAGAGGGGAGAAAGTAATATGGAACACTGGCAGCTCTTTTTCTTGAAATGTCTATCTCCACCTTGAAACTTCATGTTTTCTGGCAATCCATGCTCTATTGTGCCAGTATATTAACCTCCCTTTTAAGGTCTTGGACTGGGACTTACCAGACAATTATTTCATTCTAAAAATATACAACAACAACAACAACAACAACAACAACAACACAAGTGCCTTCTTTCTGGTTTCTGTTTTTTATTTATTTATTTATTTTTATTTGTTACATTTATATCACACCTTTTTTCCTCCATAAGGAACCCAAAACAGCATACATAATCCTCCTCGCCATTTTATCCTGATGACAACCACCCTGTGACGTAGGTTGGGCTAAGAGTCTGTGACTGGCCCAAAGTCACCCAGTGAGCTTCCATATCCAAGTTGGGGCAGTAAAATCACTCCATATCCTCTTAAGAAGAATGGAAATCTTTCAGCTGTCTTTATAGGATTCAGAATTGAGCCCAAGAGAACAAATTAAGTTGTTGTGTAATCTCAGAAACCTCTTTAACTTATCAACACAATTAACAGTGCCAAAGAAAGAAGTAATTAAACTTTCCGCCCAGAGCTTCATAAAGAATACCACCGCAGGTTGTTGAGCCAGGGTTTGCCTCATTTGGAAATTCAGAACTAGAAAGATGTGAAATATAGTTTGTGCTTTTTGATTACTCCTCAACTTTCAAGGAAGAGATTTGACCAAAGACTTATCATATATGCCCACCACTGTTTTCTTCCATTGATCCATCTCTGCCCGATCCTGCTTCATTAACAATAATGCGGCTATTAAATGGTAGATTTGTGAAATGAGTTAAAGACTGCTATAATTCTGTAGATGGGTGCACAACCCAAGGCCTTAAGTGTGATTCCCCAGATTAGGGTGAACATATTTTGGAAATCAAAAAGGAGGACAACATGGTCGGCCCTCAAGGGTGTGTCCCCATCAACATGTCTGCTCCCAGAGGGTTTGTCCAGCACCAAGGGAGTGTGCCCACCTGAACATAGCCTTAGTCACATAAGTAAGACAAATCTGTTCTACATAACATCTTATTGTTAAAAACACTGAAATAATAAGTAAGACATGCAATGTATCTGAAATTAACTTCACTCACTCCTACTTTTGTAGCTTTTGCTGTACTTTGTTGCTATATTCTGTGTGCTACATTCTCCCCTTCTCTCAAGTATCTTTTCTTGAATTTAAAGTTTTTTTATTATTTAGAAACATAGACAAAACTCAAACATTAAAATGGACTTCCGAATTTCTCCGACACACAAAAATATATAAGTTTTCTTTTACATCTTGTCAAAATAAATAAATAAATAAATAAATAAATAAAAAAGGCTTAGTGAATGGATTCCCCTGCCTTCCCCTCTTATCATTTGTTTTACTCCCATGTTAATCGCTGAATCCACATACAAATTTATCATTCCCTTCTCTTTCTTTTAAAAGTCAATCATGGGTTTCCATTCCTCGATAAACCCCATTGTTGTTTTGTCCTCTATTATCACAGTGAGTTTTGCCATTTCCGCAAGCTCTATCATCTTCAGTAACCAGTCCTCCTTTGTTGGTACCTTCTTACTCTTCCAATTCAGAGCATATATCTTTTCTGATTGTATCCTCATTCCGCTGCAAGCTGCTGCTTAACATGGCTTGCTGCCAGCTGGCTTGGCTGGCGTTTTATTTTAAAAGTTCAATATTATTTTTGAAACTTGTGCATGATTGTCACAAATTTCTCTACTCTAACGTTAGGGTGGGTGTTGTGGGTGGCGGACACTACTTTGCCCATTCACACTTCTCACTTACATACATTAGCTTCTCAAGGCTTTTGCGTTGGCACCACTTTTCACACCCAGACTTTGAACTCTTGTCTACTCCTGCACAACACGTGACTGCTGTGACTGACCTCTCCTTTCCCACATTCCCTCTGCTGAGCTCCAGGTGCTGACTGCCCACCAAATCTGCAGCAGGAAAGGTGCCGTGCTCACCCAGCACTTCTTAGCTAAAAACTTAAGATCCCCTTGATGCCAATGGCTGAAATTGCTCAAGGTGCAAGACCCCAAAGAGGAGGTTTGACAACCTGAGTTTGAAGAGTACGGCTTCAGTGGGGGTTTTTTAAAACCTCAAATTTTTTTTAAAATGCTAAAAATCAACAGATGCACAGATATGCTTGAAATGTGGCATGGCTAAAGCCCTACTTAAGAGCTATCATGATGCCAAGTTTCATCTCCTTATCTTTAAAAATGATGGTTTAATTAATTTTAAAACCTCAAATATTAAAAAAAAACTAAAAACCAGTGGATGAACAGATCTGCTTCAAACTTTGCATGCCAAGTTTCATCTCTTTTTCTTTAAAAATGACATTTTTTAAAAAATAATAATTTTAAAACCTCAAACTTTAACAAATTCCTAAAAATCAACGGATGAATAGATCTGCTTCAAATTTGGCATGGATAAAGCCCTACCCGAGGGCTATCATGGTGCCAAGTTTCATCTCTTTAGATTTAAAAATGACGGAGCTGTAAGCATTTTTGTTAATTCCCATTGACTATAAAGTGGAGCTGCCCTTTGGGTAGGGGGAGGATGGGAAAAATCCAGATTTTTCTTCAAATTTCAAAATCCCCCCCCCCCGGATTTGTTGCTAAAAATCCTGACATGTCCTGGTTTTTCCTGACATATGGTCACCCTACCAGGTGCCCTGACACACAAACACCTGCCTCTGCTGCCATTTTCCAACCAATTGTATCACTGCTACCAGCAATACAGTTAGGAAAGAGTGAACTGTATGCGGATTGCTGGAGAAGGGAGTAGAAGGCCTCCTGTATCAGGATCACAGGAGGAGGGCTAATGTGAGATTTCTCATTTCCCACTTCAGCAGTCCTCGTGCAGATTGCTCTTTCCTTGTTGGGTCAGGATCACTGAATGTGTGCATATGTCTGCACAGTGTGCAGCCCCATTACAAGTAGCCCTCAGGGCCAAAAAGGTTTTGCACCTCTGTTGTATAGTGCTTACTATGTAAATGCAAATGTGGTATAAAAGGATAATGGTATTCATATTAGGCTGGGGAAAATGTGAAATTATAAATGCAATCCTATGCACACTGACTTGAACTTGATGGGATTCACCTCTGATTGTAAGATGTGGGCTGATGCAAAGATAACTGGAATGTTGAGCTTTAGAGTAAATGTGGGCTTTGCTCCAGAGTATCTCTAACTATCAATGGGTTTGTATCTAAACTAAATTAGTTGCACTTAGGCCCCACTGAAATCAATGCGAAGTCATAATTTAAGTCCCATTGATTTCAATGAGAACAAAGTGTCAACCCACTGTTTTTAATTACTTGGTTGTTTCAAAGTACATTATATAGACAAGTACAAAAGGAACTGGCTCATGCTTAACTTCACTAATCAATATGATGACTCTCCCCTGAAAATAGGCCCCTTACCGTATCAGTAATGTGTCATAGTTACGAATACTTGACACATTCATAACCAGTATAGGTTTGCTATTAGAAATTGTTTAACACAACTGTGTGTGTGTATGTGTGTGTGTGCTTGTTTGTGTGTGTTTACTAAAACTATTTGGTGCCATGAAGCCATTTATCTCGTGTCAGACAATGTGAGGACTATGACAGAGACATGGTTACCAAATACTAAAAATTAAGCACCAGAACAAAAATAAACCATTCCCATGTGAAAGTTGGAGATCTCATCATACCTCCCTTTTCCTTCTCCTCTTTAATCAGGAATGTTTGTACCAACTCAGAGAACTGAAGGCATCTCAACTTCAGATATTATCACTAGAATTGTGCGTGATTATGATGTCTATGCCCGTCGCAACCTTCAGAGAGGATATACTGCTAAGGAGCTGAATGTCAGCTTTATAAATGTAAGTGCCTCAGTCTTGTAAGCCATGCTCAAAACCTAAATTGGATTTGAAAAATTTGAGGGATTGGTAGGAGAACAAGGATCAAGTCTGTTTTGTTGTAGTTTTTATAAACAAATATTTCTAATGAGAATGTTCATAGTCTATTTCACATCATTAATTAATGCTGAAGCCCTTTAAATGAAATCAGAATTCCCCATTTCCTATTATGCTTCTAAACTTCAGTTTAGGATTGCTTCATAGTGTTTTTTTCCCAATATGAGAAAGTGTATATATTTGGTGTGTGTGTGTGTGTGTGTGTGTAGAGAAACCTGTGGACACATCATATATTAAGGTCATATAGAGGACTAGACAGTGTGTGTACATGTGACAAAATCTTAACCATCAAGTGATAGAGGACAGAGATATGTAGACAAATTTTCTTTCTTACACCTGTATAGACCTACATAGGGAAAACATCATATGTAAAGTGCCCTTTTCTTTCAGTTAAGGACATATTCTGCATCTCTTTTTTATTAGACCCTAAGTCACATGCTCCCAAATATCATCATGCTTTGAGAAACACCATGATTGAATGCACCACCTTTCCTCTGGCCTTTGAGAGGCCAAAGGAAGGAAATGCACATGAATACTCTTCGCTTTGGAGGCACCCCTGCATTTCCTCTGATGTTCCAAACATCAAACTTTGGGGGGGGGGGGGTTGAAATGACATATTTCTCTTCCCCAACACCTTCTGCCTGGAATTGGGGTGCTGCCACAGAAAAGTCCCTATGTTTCTACCAACCTAACATTTCTTGGTGGTGGGACATTTAACAGAACCTTAAACAGATCTTAAACAGAATTTGTCAAGGCCTAGGCCTATGAAGCTGACAGGTCTGTCAGCTACATGTCTACCATCCGACATAATTCAGATTGAGAAATATGAATGGAGGTTTAACAAGAACCGCCCACCATGCCAAGGCACCACACCTTACATTGGCTCCACTTACCCAAAGCTGCTTTTCTCGGAAACTAAATTTCATTTTTCATTTATTAAACTTTGCTTCATGGTTGCATTTTAGCAGCCCCTGGTGGTTTCGTTTGCATACTGAATAACTGATCAGATAAACTTCAACTTAATCAAGATTTCCTCACACTTCACAGCCTCTTGCTAAGTCTGTTCTTGTTTATTCTGATTTTTATCAGGAGAAGAAATATCGCTTTCAGAACCAAGTAGACAAAATGAAGGAAAAAGTGAAAAATGTGGAAGAAAAGTCTAAAGAATTTGTGAATCGTGTGGAAGAAAAAAGCCATGATCTCATTCAGAAATGGGAAGAAAAATCTAGAGAGTTTATTGGAAACTTCTTAGAGCTGTTTGGGCCAGACGGCGCTTGGGTATTTATTTATTTATATATAATTGATGAGCTGCCTGTAGGCCCAAAAGGTCCCAGAAGGCAAAATACAAATTAAAACATGTAAAACAATATAATCACAAATATTATAAGAAACTCAAAACAGGAGAAAGAACAACTTTAAAGATGGAGAATGGAATTACATTTGAAATCATTAAAACACCAGGCAGTACAGAATGTTTTAATGGACCATCTAAAACTAACCAAAGAAGAAGCCAATCTAACATCACTAGGGAGGAAGTTCCACTGTTGGGGTGCTGCCACAGGAAAGGCCCTGTTCTGTGTTCCCAGCACTCTAACCTCTCTTAGGGGTGGAACATTTGACAGGGCCTCTGAGGTTCATACAGAAGGTATTCTGGTCCCAACTATTTAGGCTTTATAGATAAGCACCAGAAACAGAAACAGAAGCCAGTGTAGTTGGAATGGGACTGATATAACACAGTAAGCAAAGCTCAAATCAAAAAGGAATCTGGCCACTACATTTTGCATTAGCTGTTTCCAACCACTTCTAAGGCCAGCTTCACATAGAGCATGTGATTAAGACATAGCTCACTGTGGGCAGATCCACCTTCTCCAGGAAGGTGTGCAACTGCTGCATAAGCCAAAGCTGGGCAAAGACCATCCTGGCAACAGTAGCCACTTGCCTTTCTAGGAGCAATGCTTGGACCAGAGGCACCCCCAAGCTGTGAACCTGGTCCTTCAGTGGGAGTGTCATCCCATCCAGAACAGGTTGTACCTCCAATTCTAGATTAGCTTTTCTACTGACAAACAGTACCTCTGCCTTGTCTTGACTGAGCCTCACCTTCTGAACATACTTCCAAGCCATCACTGCATCCAGGAAGGAATTCCACAGTCTCCTTGGCATCAGTTGCAATAGACAGAATTGGGTATCACCAGCATAGTGGTGAAAACCAGCCTCAAAACTCCAGTTGGCTTCTCCCAGCAGCTTCATGTAGATGTTAAAGAGCATGAAGGACAAAACAAACCCATAAGAAATCTGATAGGCCAAGGGAGTGAGCAACATTGTGGGAGCACTCAGCCAAATATGACCAGAACCACTGCTAAACAGTGTCCCCAAGTCCCATGCTGACCAAACAGCCCAGAAGAATACCATGGTTGATGGTATTGAATGTCACTGAAATGCTTAGCAGAACCAATGGGGATGCATTCCACAGTGTACGTTATCCATCAAGGTGGCTGAGGATGTTTCTGTCCCCAAACCTGGCCTGAACCCATACTGGAAAAGATACAAATAATCAGCTTCAACCAAGAAAGGTTGGAGTTGAGTTGCCATCAAACATTCTAGGACCTGACTCAGAAAAGGAATAGTAGAGACTGGCTGATAATGATGTAGGTGGTGAGATCCAATGCTGATTTTTTCCCCAACTGAGATCTCACCACAGCTTGTTTTAAATGAACTTGGACATAGTTTAAAGAAGCAATTACAACCTCCATCACCCAACTGGCCAGTACCCCCCTCTTGCAGCTTTTAGTAACCTGAATGGACAAGGTCCAGCAAACAAATGAATCTCATCTTCAGGCTGAACAAGATATTTTATTTCTTATGTTCACTGCTGTGGAATTTATTTTAGATATGGAGCGATATGTACATATTAAAACTCACCCATCAAAAATGGACCATCACCACCCAAAACTTGCTCTCAATGTAGAGTCCAAGTCAGAGGAGATGTGAGCACTTTTATTAGCAAAGTGTTTTGCATCCCCATCACAGTGGATTGCTGACAGCTTCCCCTTACTACCCTGGAGCCTAAAATCTAACAACCCCTTTACTATCCAAATGACTACTGGACAACATTTGCTAATGCAATAGTGGCAGAGAAGAACAACTCCTTCACTGTCATCACTGCCATATCAGTAGAGGCTAGAATCAGACTCTTAAGCCCTAGTTAATTATAATTACAATAGCATGGTTTGTTACATTCCTTGCATTAAAAATGTATAATTAGGAGCATGGAGTTGATACAAGATATGGCTCAAGAAACATTTACCTTTGTCCCCCCCCCCCCCCCCCCCGGCCAGAGGCAGTTTGATGAGGTTAATTTCCACTTGGGAGACCTAGTTTTGGATAATACCACAGCATCATGGACAAACCACAGTGTTTTAGTCTCAGTAAAGCGGAAGAATGATATTATATATACATATGAAACTACTTTCTACTACCAGTCCAAAATAAATTTGTCCATTTTGGCACTTCGTAGCTACTGTGGGTGGAGAGGGTGAAAATTAACTCCATGTCAGTAACTGCAAAAGGTGAGCGTTTTTTTTAAAATGATAACTCACTATTACTGTCAACATTATTATTAACATTATTTTTCCATATTAGATGTTGCTTTTAGTGTTGACATTAGATGTACAGGAATAGTTGCATGCATGCTCAGTTCTCAGATCATAAAAGTGCATCCAGTAATATGCTATTATTATAATAACTATTTATTAAATAATTCATTTTGACCCCACATACAATTTCAGGAAAGTTGGGTAGGTAGTGAAAAATCCATTTAAAAATGGCTAGAAATTATTCCAGTGTTGTTTTGTTTCTGTGGCTCAGTGGCAGAGCACCTGCTTTGTGCGCCGAAGGTCCCAGATTCAGTCCCTGGCATCTTCAGGTAATTAATTGCTGATCTAGATGGGCCAATGATCTCAGCTGGTCTAAGGAAACTTCCTATGTTCCTATTCTGCCCCGCCCAACCCAAGCTTCCAAATGTGTGTTCTTCACTGAAACTCACTGTGGGAAGGGGAGCTACCCCAATGAATAGACATGGGAAATACTTTTACAAAATACTAGTACTCAAGAGGGGTGCATTACATCTCTTTGCAGTGGGTTTCTGATATGCTTCAATTCCTCAGCGATTAATTTGGCATGGAACCAGGCTCTAAAATTAAAAGCAGACCAGACAAAACTGTGGAAATCTACTAAAGCCTAGATGTGGGCAGAATCCAGCCAGTAAGATGATTTGCTGAGTAAATGTGTTTAGAATTCAGGATATAAGAGTGATACGTTTTCTCAGTTCCTCATCCCATCCTTCTGTTGGAACTACAACATACTTGTCTGCGTTATAGAAGTCCCTGCATATTGTTATGTGCCCAAGGATATCATGCAGGAGTTCAGCTTATTGAAAACAAGGTCTGTATTTTGCCCCCAAATTGAACTACCGATACTTCCTAATTATTCATTAGTAATAAATACTTATTATATAGCATACACAACTATGATACGTGATTGGACCTCTGCACATTTATAATACACATACATACGGATGAGGCTGTTTATTGCTACTAGTCATGAGGGCTATATAGTTCCTCCAATATCAAAGGCAGTGTGCCTCTGAATACAAGTTGCTAGGGCATCTGAGCAGAAGGATGCTATTTCACTCATGCCCTGCATATGGACTTCCCACAGGCAGCTGGCTGGCCACCGTGGGAACCGAATTCTGGACTAGGTAGGCTTTAGGTGTGATCCAGCACGTCTCTTTTTATGTGCTTCTAGAGATTCATTTCAGAGCTGTGCTCAAGCACTTGTATGGAATTGGACTGTGGTACAGAATGTATCCAGAATCTCTGTGTTGTAGGACATGGCACTAAAGCAGCCTTTTGCTTTTTCACAGTGCAAATCTACATTCGATTTCCCCCCCCCCCACTACTTTCTTCTACTTCCTGTCCCACATAAACAGCAATCACATTAATAGTGTGAAAAAAACCTTTAGTATTGGGAGCTGAAAATTTTCTAAAATAAAATTTACATCTTTAAGCTTGTGAACGGTGCATGTGCAAGAATGAAATATTTGCATTTCTTATGTTGTTTTCATGAACTACCTTGGTGACATTCAACTGCGTTCTGAATCACTGTTTTTCCTCCTCCAAGTTGTCTGTCTCCTGTTCCGTTAGTGCATCCATCCATGCCTATTTTCCTCTCTGTTTGCTTTGCAGAAGCAGATGTTTCAAGAGAGGAGTGGGCGTATGCTTCAAGCTCTGTCTCCAAGGCAAAGCCCTACAAGCAGTCCAACACGGGGACGTTCCCCATCACGGTCTCCATCTCCCCCTCCCCCCTGGCTTTTCAGAAAGGCTTCACCCCCTTCCTCTCCAAAAGCCGCCTCAGCATCCATTAGCAGCATGAGTGAAGGAGATGAGGATGAAAAGTGAAAAGGAAAAGAAAAAAAAGTAGTAGTAATTAGGGGGGGAGAGAGAATACATAAATGGCCCACTAATTCACAAGTGAAGTGGAGAGAAGAAAGAAAAAAATGATGCATGAGATGTTTCTAAAAAAGGAAAAGGTGCCATACAGACACTGGAGCACTGAAGAGCTCAACTTCAGCATAACTTGCTGAAAGGTGGGGTTGCCAGCACACAATGAAAAGATATGCAAAAAAGTCATGGTGCTGTTGCGGTGGTTGCTGCTCAAGTCACTGAAGAGCTATGAGGAGTCTTGCATTTAAGGGGAATCTTGCGTCTTTTCAGAGGAACCAGTTAGGTGTATGGTATTAAGTGGCATTTCCTTTGGCTAGACAAGAGGCATATATGTTTGAACTCCATTGCATATCTGCTAGGAAGCTGAACTTTACTAGAACAAAAATGAAGTACTGTCTGGAAACAGCAAAAGCTCCCACACTGCAAACACGGGAGAACAAGAACCCTCAAAATCAAACCGTGCCAGAACTAAACTATCTTTCACAACAACAGACATAATTTGGATCTATTAAGTTCATTGAATGTTGCTTGTTGAGCAGGCTTTTGTACATATACAGGGTAAGGTTATTTTAATGTGAAAACAATTTGCTTGATCAACTCTTATTATGTTCTACTAGTGCCTCCAAAGCTAACTTTTCTTTCTTTTTGTGAGAGTTTTCTCCTCAGCTTTGCTAAAAAAGCTGTACATTTAAAATAGTTTCATATCTGGGAAATTGTATTGATTAATCCATAGGCCAAGGTCTAAACTAGTCCTCATATAATGTTGTGTACTCACAAGATGACTTTTCAAATATTTCCACAAATATATATCCATTTAAAGAAAAATGTGCAGGTAGATCAACCATTCCACTTGCTCAAATAACACTGTGAGTTGAAGCTGGACAAGTGAAGAGATCAGCCCCATGGGATTGTCTGAAATGCTAATCTCATTCTGGTGAAATGTTTTAATGTGTTTATGCTCATGGGAATCCATGGGAAATTCCACAGAAGTAAAGCATTACATTAGAACTGGGTCTTCATTACTGATCTTTGTATTGAAACACATTTTAATAATTAGCATCCCCGTGAATTACACGTGCAACTACATTTTCTCCTATTCTGTATATGAATCGGATAAAATGTTATTAAAAGTATGAAAACATACCTGTTTTACGCTCAGATACTCAATGCAGCATGTAGATACACAGAAGAAACTGTATATTCACTGTATAGACTCAGCCTAAGTTCCTTTTTGCAATTATAGTAGCTTGTGTCACTAGGGTTTTCATACCTTCCACTGGTATGTAAATGCTAAACATGAGAAACTCACTTTGCAAATGATGTCAATTTATGTAAGACAATGGCAGTTGGGGCTTATTCAGAATGTTATGTCCAACAAGACAGCAGAATCCAGAATTGTACTTTTTAAATGTATGACATACTCAAACCACTATAACTTTAGCTAGGGATGGGCAAATCAGTTTCGGTTCTGCTCAGTTTCTCATTTTTTCAGTCTTAAATTCGTTTTGGCCCAAGTCCACATCAGTGCACTGTTTTTTTTCTTCGTCTTAATCTGCACAAAGATTTGTATGCATTTTTGTATGCAAATCTCTTAATATGTGTTTTTGCATGCACTTCCCCCAGTGTATTCATTTTTGTATGCATATTTTGCTGATGTACAAATTCTTGCAAACTGTTCCTCTCATTATGAGTTTCTGTTCATTTTACTATCATGTGCATTTTTATGCACACATTTCTCTAGGGTACGGATTTTTGTGCACTTTCCCCCAATGCCGCACCTCCTGTGAACTTTTTTGAGTAGCAAATTCTATCGCAAAATTCAGGAAATTGTGAATTTCGGTGCACAGCTGGGCTCTGGCTTGCAAATTGGTTTTAGAGGTGGGAATCTAGTAAATTTGCATAAATATTCAGGCTGAACAAATGTCTGACCCATCTCTAACTTTAGTTGAGGCACTTGGAACTGGTATCCCTTTATAGCCCTCCCACATCATTCAGGAACCTCACAAAACAGCAGTGGTGGGTGGCCTGAGAGCAGTCTCCTACCAGTCCTCCAGGTACTTCCCTTTCTAAAGAGTGAGATTACAAAGTCAATGAAATGAAATCTAACCCTCCAGGAAAACTAGCCCTTGTATTCTTTTTACCGAAAGTGTGTGTAGCAAGTATTTTAGATATGAAGAGGCATCACAAATTCAGCCCAAGTAAAATATACAGTAGAGCTACTCTGAGCTAGCTCTGTGATGTGTGAAATACTTGCCTCCTTGATAAATATTGAAAGGCTATCAAACACAATGAAACTAGGCTCACAAGAACTATTCCACTGCTTCATAGGTTGGTTTTATGAGATATTTAAAGGCCCTATTATTATTGTCTTTATGCTCTGTTCTCACCTTGTCCTTGGAAGCTCTTTACCTTGTAGAGTTCAATAACAAGCATTACTTTACAAGACAGGCCTCCAAATAGCTGTTTAAGCAATGGTAGGTGGTTCATTTTCTGTTTCAAGAACATGCAGGGAGGTTTTCCTGTATGTTTTTCTTCTGGAGGCAAATCCAAGCTGCTTCCAGTAATAACAAATTAACAACATCATCACATATGCTGCATTTTAATTACTAGTAATGTCACAGCCTATGTGGTAACAGATATCTGTGAATGAAAGGAAGGACTAATTAAAATATTTCTGTGTTAATCAGGCATTCATGGTGCTTTCGCCTCATGCCTATCAGGGCACTTGTTTGTATTTCAGACCTGTACAAAAATTCAACTCTTTCTGTCAGAAGTAACTCACAGTGAGGTTAGCCAGACCATCACTGTTGTTCACGAAGAACCCTGCTTGGAGAAAGAGGAAACATTTACATTTCTGTGTATTTACTTTAGCAAGACTTTTTAATAGGATAGATGGAAGAAAGGGGAGAATGTATATCTGTGGCTCTTAAACTCGAGAAAAAAACTAGTTGGAACAATCACCACTTGATTTTTGATGTACTTTATGTGATGTGCCCAGCAGCAAAGCCTTATATATGAATATAATGTCTTCAGTTGGAAGACAGGCAGGATTTTTTGTTGCCACAGCTCAAACTTTGATAAGCAACTTCCAGCAATGACAGAGTCTGTTCAGCCATACAGGAAGCATTTTTAAACTTTGGGTGGGGGGCATGATTGGCTTTTTTATTTAATGAGTATTGACTGGATGTGTTCCAGGCTATTTATGTGCCCAAGCTCCATGTGGAAATAAATGAAGTACAATGGGAAATGCACTTACTCTCTTTATTTTACTGTTGTAAATCCTTGCACCACACACCCAACCACAAGAATTGGACTAAAATGTTTTTCAGTAGTGTCAAACCTTCCTTTGAGTATCCAGCAAATTTAAAAAGGCTGAAAAGGTAGCTGTAGAGTGGTTCAGATCAGACCATTTGGTGCTTAGCAATCAATAGCATCACCTGATTTCACTTAGAGATGGGAACTGAGATGCTAATTAAATTAGACAAGAAATGTGATTGGTGTATTGTGATTATTTGGAAAAAGTATTCATGTCTGCTTATCTAACAAGTCTTCCTATGCCTTTCTCCTCCCTAATTCCTAGGGGACATGGGTATTTGGTATTCTTCTACCCGTAGGCTGCAGTTCAGATGATCTGGAAGGGAACTGTAGGAGAATACCAGATTTTAGACTAGGAAGCCCCCAAGAATCATGAACAAGACGGTATATAGTCCAACATCTTTGAAAAGCCAATAAAATCACTGATTTGGAGAATGGTTTGTTATAACAAAACTTTTGTGATTATAGCAATACCTTATTATATATTTTAAGCATTTCTATACTGCTCATCAGATATACAACTTCCTAAAGAGGTCTAGAAAATACTGGGGTGGAATAATTCAGTATCTTGTGATCTACGCCAATATCATTTATCTTCATACTATCCTGGTTGTAACATTTGCACCACACCCTTTCTCCAGTGCAGTATGGTTTATTTTTCTTGACCATACCACCTTGAGAACCCATGGCTTGTTGTTGGGTTGTTCAGGGTGGTTAACAAGCCACACTGCATAGTTAACAAGCAATCCTGTGGAAAAACATTGCATTCAGACAACACTATAACCTGCCCTGAGGAAAAAGCGCTGTGTTCAGACAACATGAAAACCCACCCTGCAGAAAATACACTGCACTCAGACAACACGATAACCCATGGTTCAATAACAACCCACCCTGGATGGGTTAGCTTGTTGTGTGAATCCAGCCAATGAATTGACCAAAGTCATCCAATAAGCTTCAGGGGTGAAGTTGACTGTGGATGTGAGTTTGTCTGTTGTACACCCACCCCTAATACATTAGCCCACTCCATCTCACTGTTTATCTTTGTTTTTCAAATGTGAAAACAGTATTCCAAAGAGAACATAAAGATATTTCATTTATAATGTTGCAAACTGTTGTATAGCAAATTACAGAAAAAAACTTTTATGAGTTCCATATGAGCCGCTAAATCACGTTCCTCAAATTCTTTCATTAAAAAGTCAATGTAACAAATTAAATGTGAGCGATAAAAGCTATCATCCACTTATGAAAAGTGGATTCATTACCATCTGCTTCCTACCACTGAAAAGCTGATGGTTTGAAACACTAACAAGAGAATTTAATTTAACAAACTATACATGCCGTATTTGTCCGAGGCCTTTTCCAAATCATACAATATGTAAGATGACAAAGGATAGCATATCCTGTTATGAGCATTCTATGATTTTAAGAATGTTTGCTGTCCTCAAATTTACAAGTCAAGGAGTTTCAGTTTTTACAGACATTTCAGCAATTGAATCACTGCAATTTACGATTAAGTAAGTCAAGTGTCAACAAAATCCTATTTATGCAAATAGATAACCAATGTGATCCGACACTTATTTTAAGATGTAAAGCTATTCATCATTACTTAGGTGATTTATGCTGAGTTGACTTTTCTGATTTGGATGTCTGAAGGGCCTCAGGTGTGCATAATATTATTGGGAATAGAACCAACAAGGAGAGTATTTTTTTAATATTCATACTGTACATGTAGATAAATAAAGAGCAGCAAAAAAGATTTTCTTGCATAACGATGATCATTAGCCTAATCAGGCTCTTTGTAAATCAAACGGATGCAAATCAACGGTACAAATTTTGCTCAAAGTAGTTATTGCACAGAAATAGTAGCAAGGATTCAAGAGGGGCCACATTTGAGTTGGAAAGATTAAAGGACAAAGCAAAATGTGGAGATCATTTACATTGGTGTCATTTAAGCACTGCCCATAACAATCTGAACCAAGAACAGGCTATCTCAAAAGCAAACAATAACTGTACATCAAGATTGTTACCTATCTTAATTGTTTAACACTACTACAGTGTTAGACAATTGTCTAATACTACTACAGGAATAGTATTAAAATGGATATTAGCCTCCAATTTCCATTCTAATACTATTCCTTGAGAAGGCAGTATTTACAATGCTTGAATTATAAGGAAATAATCAATTTTAGAACAATTCTTCAGATACAGAAATCAATAGCATATATTTTAATTTGTTTTTAGTTCTAGGTACGTGGACTGAAATGGATTCAAGCATCAAGTGAGCCAGTATGATAAAGTCCACAACATGGCATAGGGTAGGTGTTTGTTACTCATCATGCCTAGAGATGTCACAAGCATCATCCTATAGACACGTTCTATGACAGTCAATTGCAACCTCATTTCTCAGGGCAGCAACAAATACACATGCTTGGGTCCAGGAAAAAAAGTGATAATGGAAGTGCTATCCTGATTCACAGGAACAAATCGGTATCTTTTTTCATTTATTGCGTAAGAGTAATCTGGAATGATCCCACATTCGAATGCCTCTGAATCCATAGGACCAATATAGCTCCAAACTGCCCCCACATTGTTTTTTATGGTTTTACATTGGCATTCAAGTTTTAAAAATTATCATAGGCTATCCTTAAAAGGACCATCGGTCAGAAACAACTAATGACTATGTTACCATTAGTAACGTAAAAAATATGAATTCAAACTATATTTCAATTTCACAAGCTTTCCAACTCCCCCTCCCAATAAAAATAATGCATCTCAGAAAAACAAAAATGCTTCTCCATTCAAATCCAATCATCAAAACAAAATAATTTAGACATAAAAAACCCAACCCACTAAACACTCGTAGCAATTAACCTTCCTGAGGTTGAATTTATCATCCTTATTATTTAACAGAAGTGCTTAATAAACATCCCCTCAGAATATATTACCTTCAGTGTAGTTACATTTTTGCTTGATTTACAGTATGACAAAAGTCTAACTATGTCTAATTAAGCTTGATTAACCTCATGGAAAATGAATTGTGCAAGAAAAGCATTTTCAGTTTTAGTTTTGCCTCCACAGACCTTTCAAAATTATTAGCTACAAACATTTTTAAAAAGCAAGCTTAATTCCCTTAACTAATGCTGTAGTTTTAATTTTAAAAAACACAAAACCAAAGATGTGTTTATAACACATGCAGGTAGTTAAACCACACTTTTAATGGTACTTTCCACCATAAGAGAGGCACTCTAACAGGTGTGATTTAGGCAACATACATGCACGCGCACGTGCGGGCACACACACACACACGTGTATTATTTTTTAGACCACAGCTTTGAAAGTCTTTAAAATTGTGGGTGATGCTGTACTTCACCCTTCCCCAATCTGGTGTCTTCCAGATGTTTTGGATTCCCAGCATTCCTATTAGCCATGCTGCTGAGGCTGAGGGAGTTAACCTCTAAAACATCTGGGGGGCACAAGATTTGGGCAGGCTGCTGTATGGGGTACAGATAGACTTTGGAGTAGATGGTTTGTTTGTTTTAAGTTTCCAAAGTCCACATCAGTGCTCTTGCTGGAATGGGTCATGCTCAGCCTCAAAAGGGGGGGGGGGGGGAGATAGAAACTTTTCAAACAAGCCTTAGAATGATGCAGACTATTTGGGGTGTGGGGGAGGGAGTGATGACACAAGGCTTTTCATCTCTATTCACATCAATAATGTGGGTTTGTTTGTTGTTTGGAAATTATTTGTCCCAACCAACCAAAGTGCTTATTTTCCAAGTATCACTTAGATCCTCTATTAACTGTAAGAATACATTTACAGTTTAACAAAATTGTTATCCAGCAAGGACCTGAGTTATAGCTTCTTATGTCATTTCGTGTCCTGAAATATTAGTAAGCGCTTCCTGTTATTTGCTGATTAGAGACTGGCATCTCTTCTCTGGATCTACAGCAAGGTGTGGAACGTGTGACCCTCCAGATGTTGGATTGCAATTCCCATCAGCCCTAGCAAGCTTAGTGAATGGTGAAGGATGTTGCAGTCCAACAATATCTGGAGGCCTACATGTTCTTCACCACTGCCCTAGTTATTCTAAAGTATCTCAGCTAGGTTTGCGGCAGCTCGGATGCTTGGCTAGGTATGTGATCCAACCCAGGTTGTTGAGTCCAGGGACTGCTCTCATAACATCAAAAATTGACATGGGAGATAAGCTGCTAAGAAAGCCATCTCTGAGGAGCACAGATATTCTGAGCCAGGTTGTAATTCTTGTCCATTAATGATATTATATTTACTCCCACACAGGATTGATTATATTGGCTTTCCACCTTATTGGGTCTCTCTCCATTTTACATGCTGCCACTTCCTTTATGCAGTGGAGTGAAAGAGAAGGTTCCTGAAGTTGTTGTCCAGATGGCAGCTTCCTTGCTGACAGCTAACAAAATATGTGACAGAAACCGGGGAAGCAGAATAGTCTGTAACTTTGAAGTGGGGGATGTGTTTAAATCATATCTACAAGATCCAAATGTAACCACATCTAACTAAAAAAGAAAAGTTTAGCAGTACTCTCTTCTCTTTATCCTAAGGAAATGCACAACCTTTTCAGTCCTGAGAGCTACATTGGGGGTCTGCTGGGGCTGCAAATATGCATACATGTGTATTCACATACACCCACACACATTCACATACACCTCACATATGACAACTTTCTCACTAACTCACACACAGAATAAACCATTTGATAAATCACCAGAGCAATTAATCATAGATACCGTATCAGTTTCTGTAATATGCTGCCACTTTTGTAGGTGCTCCTGTAATGGGTTTAGGAACAGGAAGAACAAAAATCAGATCTGAAGCCCCTTTCCCACCACCTTAACCTGATCACCCCACAAAAAGGGGGGAAAGGTTTAGGAATGGGCTCCATGGTTCCTGGCATAGAAGACAAATTCCTAAACTATCCCCAGAGCGTCCTAGGAAGCAGGCAGGAACCTTTTAGCACCATTTCCTAGGTAATTCTAGGATCAACGCTTCTATGGCAGGAACCACAGAGCTTGTTTGTAGAGCGTACCCTCCCTGCCAACAGGAACCATCAGGCAGGGCTTTGGGGACCATGCCTTTAGCATCCTGACTCACTTCAGGGCTAAAGTGATGCATTTTGTACCCAAGTACAAAATGCATCACTTATGAAGGGTGAATGCATATATAAGATGCAGTCCTTCTCTTTAATTTTTCAAGTGGTGACCCCCCCTTGCATTTGAAAGGAAAAATCCACAATTTATACACCCCTGCACCTTTCCTATCTTATATGATATGATATATCATATTTTGTACTTCAGTATTCATATGCAGCTATAAGATTTCTCGTAACAAGCAGCTCTCATTTTATATAAGCATCAGATATTTGTCCTAAAAAAAACAGAGAAACATTACCACATACCTTGGGGAAATTCATACAATTTTTCTGAATTTAACATGTAAATCTATCCAGTTGCCAGCAGAAGGATCAACCACCCTGTTTCTAAATATGTTGTCATTCAATTGGATTTGCTTCAAAGCAAATACGCTGATTGCTGTGGCCAAAAATTTCTACGGGACAAATGATACCATTTTCATTTTTTTTTTATTGCACAGTGAAGAGGGAAACCAGGGAAGCAGCATTTACAATGAAAGAACATATATGGCAAATCTGAAATTCTAACACAAGTTACAGGCAGTTATTAAAAAACCATTTGTTTGGAAGTCACCCCCATGAAGTTAATTTTCTCTTATACTTTAGTCATACAATCCAGTTTATATGGACTCCCCCTATAAACAGTCAAAACATTGGTCCATTTAGCCCAGTATTATCTATCCTGTCTGGCTGTGTTTTTCCAAGATCTTAAGCAGAAGTCCTGCCTATGATCTTTTAGAGATGACAGGAATTCAATCCAGGACCTACCACATATGAATATGTGATGAGCTATGCTCTCTCTCTCAAACCTTTACTAACTGCTTTTCAAGTCATTCTGTCTGAATAAATATGCAGTAAAATGATTTTCTTCTCCAAACCCAATTCTAATTAAACGAAAACACCATTACATATTATTGAAATTTAAATGGATACTGTATGCAACAATCCCCAATGATTTGAGTTTACTACAAGGACATTGTATTAAAGTCAACTGTCCCTTGGGTCAATAGGCCTACTCCAGAGTTAAGTGATTTATAAATAGAAGCCACAGCCTGATTTCTGTGGAACAGATAACCTACAAATAAAGCACTTGAGATTAGTTTCAGCTGAAAAGGCAGTGATGGAAAGAACTTTGAGATACCTTTAAGTCCTAGGTTCTAAAATGAGTGTGGGGGCAAAGAACACTGAATGTGGCATGATGTTCTCAGAGAGAGAGAGTAAAACCAGGTAAAACCTCTCCCTCCTCCAACAGTCAAGGTTTGGCATGGCAGTTGTTGCTGTCTTAGAAGAAACAAAACAACCCTGCTGAGAGACAGCGTGGGAATCCTGCAGCATACTCACTATGTTCCTCCCAGCTTAATGTTGCAGCCATTGCCACCTCTTTGTTTTGAAGATGTCCTTTCCTATGTGGAAACGCTGAACCCAAAAGAGCCTGGATTGGTGGAGAGGGACTACAGTTCCTCATTAAGACAAAGGCAATGTTCAGCTACTGTTATGGGAAAACATGGGAGGGTTATAACTGGAAGATACTGGTGTCTGGACAGTCCATAAAATTCCACGAATGAGGCAGAAGCACCCTATATGTTCCAGTGACAGGGCCTTTTATACATTGGTAGCACTCAGTTTTGAAGGCGCTAGTATTCTTAAATATTTGTCAAAATGGTTCATGAAAGAATGTGTGTGTGTTAAAATCCAGAGAGAAAGCTTTTTCTTTTTTCTCTGAAGACACAAATCCTCTATATAAGGTTTCTTTATAGTCAATATATCCCAATATGCTCCACAATGAAGGTTAAGTCGTGGGGGGAGTGTACTAACTGCTAATGAAGTCATCAGTAATTCTGTGGCTTTTAAGAAGAGAGTACTTTTCCTTTTTCAAAAACTTTACGATTAGTGTCTTAAAGTATCTTTCATTCTAAAATGACTTTTAAATTGTAATTAGAAAAGAGTAAAAATATCAAAGAGCTTTATTATTTGATCTTCAAAGTGTCTGCACTATTAGTAAGTAATCCCTTTGAGTTTAATGTGGTTTAATCCACCGCAATTATTTCCCCCCTCTTCAATGTTTTCTGAATAGATTTACCAGTGACATCATGAAATTTGCCTCTTTTCTAATCTAGGTGTTGCTTTAATATATGAGTCATTGGCTAGGTTCAGACGACACATTAGTCAACGGTGGTTTTGGAAGTCCACGGTGGTTTTTACACCACTGTTGAGAAACGTGTTGTCTGGCAGGAAAACTCCACACAATGGTGGAGGTTTTTTTTTTGGAAAACACTCCACACAGAATGTCAACGCTGTGCAGAGGAGAGTTCTGCACAACCGTTGTGTGGTGTGTGGTATGGCAGGCTTTGTGGAATTTTCACCTTGTCTACAGAGTCAGCAGAAATCCTGGCCGCTCTTGCCCAGTGGGGCTTTATAGGCATGGAAAAGAATTCTGTGCCAGGACGCACTTGGGGCACACCACTTTTTTCCCAGGGACATGCACATCCCTTCACCCACCCACCCCGCCTCATGATCCATGTGGATAATGGCTTGAGGGGATGGAAAGAACTTACCTGATGCTCTCTGGGGAGAGCCCAAGCTCGTTCCATCCCCTCATGGCGATATCCAAATGCTTCAGTGGGGAGATTGCCTCCAACGGCTTGACATCTACCATCAAACTGCACAAAATATCCTTCCTCCTTTCAGCATGGCTACAGCAACCTGCAGCGGGGTATCCTTACTGAGTCCATTCTGCTGCAGATTGTTCTAGCCGTGCTGAAAGGAGGAAGCGGCAGATAGATTGCTTTTCCTCTGACAACCGATCCACCTGCCGCCCCTTTCTTCCTACGGCATCGGCAATAGACACAACGCGCCTGCAGCCCTAGCAACAAGTGGCAGCGCCTCACTGCAAAATGGATCCATCCACTGACTCTGTTGCCTTCTTTCTTGGGCAGATGGATCCATTTTCCAGAGACCCGTGCCGCTGCCACTTGTTGCTAGGGCAACAGGCGCATCACGTCTTTTGGCTCTCTCCCCCACAGAATGGTGGCACCCCAATATGTTAAGCAGGAACCAGCGCCACCATTTGGTGGGGAAGACGGAGAGGGTGGAGAGAAGACTACCTGATGCAGCAGTTGAACTCCACCCCACGAACAACTTTTACCATGACGTTTTAAAGCAACATGCTAGAAGTCCACACCACTCAGTCCGTGGGGCAGAGTTAATATCAAAGTATCGTCCGAACACAGCCAATGGCACATATGGCCCAATAGTATTCACTGCAGCATCAGATCATGAGAGCACAGATTTTGGGGGGGAGGGGGGAGATCCAGTGTCTCCCAGGTCTCCTGGGCCAAGAAGACATCAATCTGATACATTATTATTTTTCAATTGTATGTGCAATGCTGGGAAGATCCAAAAAGTCTTTAGGTCATTGTAAGCACCACTGTATTGATTGAAGGTCTGACAGGAGTAATTTGACCAGAAATTAGCACATTCGTATAGCACTATCTCACTTGTCAGGGATAAGACACAGAGGCAACAGTGATGGTGCAAGGATTGCTTGAGCTACAACAACCACGTTGTCACAATGTTTACTGAAATAATGCACGTGAAGCATTGTGAACGCTCAAAGTATGCTCTATAAATGCTAAGCATTATTATTAACATTTAGTGCTTTGCAGATACTTTTTGCAACACACCCAAGTCTTCCAGGTTTTTGAGAAAGGTGTGCAACATAGAGATCAGATACTATCACTTAAAGAATGTCAGCCTTGCTCTGGGTGGAATCAGACAGGTCAACTATATGTGACTAGGAATTCCATGTCTCTTTACTGACTGAGATACTCACTTTTTGTAAAATGAAAAGTAGCCTTGGAAAGTTGTGATCAGGGGTAAAAGAACAGCAGGGGTAGAATAGGGGTAGAAACCTGGTTTCCTCCTATTGGTTGTCTGCTAAAAATAACTCCTTATGGCAAGGGAAAAGATGTAGGGAGAAAAGCAACAGAGGGGTGCTTTTCAATGGACAAACAGCACAGGTTTAAAACCTTTAAGCAATTTCTGCTTCTGCTGCTCCTTTGATCCCAAACACAATTTTCCAATATTGCTTTTCATATTCATAAAAAAAAAAAAAAGACAAAGAACACTATGTCATGTATAGTTTGGTCCTATGTTCTTCAGCAGTAAATATGATCTCAATTTATCCAAAGATAAAAATACAGCATTTACGCTAAAACTACACATAGGATTTATATAGACAGAAAATCAACAGTGATGAAACGACATCCTATAAATATCAAACTGCAGCAGTGTAAACCTAACCCAAATCATACTGAGACACTGAAACAAGAGAACACAATCTGCTCTTACCTACGTTCTACAGTGGCCAGTATTTAGCACACTGAACAACGCAGCATCAATCTGGCACAGCCACATCTACGTTAGGCATTCAAAATTTAATCTAATTGTATCCATCAGCAAATTAAATGTCTTCTGAAAGTACCTTCTATTGCTTGTACCATTGACATCTCCTTTCCTATCCCTTATAAGTGAAAAGCAAAGAAATGAACAATATATCCCTGATGAAAAAGCAATCTCTTGGTTATATTCAGCTGCCATAACATCCCTTCCCAATAAGAATGACAGCTTTTACACACACACACACACACACACAGGACTTCTAGAAGTTGGTCACAGCTGTACATAGTTATTACATATTGCAGTTCTATGTTTGTTCATCCTAAAACTGATGTCAGTGTTAATTAAATTATGAATCACTGGAAGTATACATAGATCTCATATATGCAGATTCATTTTTTCCTGGAAGCAAAGATTGAATATGTTGCTCAGAAAGACATATAGGTGCCTGCCAACACTGTAAACATTCATAAATATGGTTAAAGTTCATGCATATAGTGTGAAAGGAGTGCAAACCAAATTGGTTTCAAAACAGTGCTTTTAGATGTCTCAGTTCAAACTTGGGGAACTCAGATTTAATTGCTAATTAAACATTTTACTATGTTTGAATAAAGATTGATGTGGACATTTAACCCGTCTATTTTTAAAAAAACGTAAATCCTAACTTTCCCCTTGTCAGTCTAACTGACCAAACTGTATTCAAATAGAAATTTTGTTCATAGTCTCTTACTGCCAAAACAATACACACAAAATACAATTTACAGACACCAAGGCATGTGCTGTGGTGTTCTGGCGCCCTCTCACCACTCAAGCTTTGTTCCTGTAAAAAGGTGTTACTAGACTTTTTGCTTGACTGCTTTGTAACATCATAGTCAGTGCTTGACTAAGATTCATTGAAACATGTCTTCAGCTTTCACCTTGAGGCTGTTTTTTTCTCCAGTTATTTCAAAAATTTCCTTCTTGGAATAAACAAATTTTTAGACAGCCATTTCAACTCATGCTTCACTGAACATAAGTGTTCTTAAGTTCTGAATGTTTAGTCCAATACTATTTTGTATTTTTGAGACCTTTCTGCTAATTATTTCACTTTAATGGATTTGAAATGTCCAACATTTTAAAGTGAATCCACTTAAATTACTGTCCGGCTGGATCATTGGTGGGTTTCCCTAAAACAAAGACAATTTCATGTGATGAATCCCACACTCAGAATTAACTCTCCTCTGTCAGCTGGAATTGTCTCAGGTATACAAAACTGATTGGCTTGTTCCTTATTAAATTTGGCTTGGTCAGAAAAACGTTTTGCAAAACTCATAATTGCAGTGATTCATTTTATAAAATCTACCAGGTTAGCTATTGCAAAGTGAATGTTTCTATGTTTTCCAAGGAAGTTAGGTCAACATTGAGAAAATGAGCTTTTGGAGCGGAAACGATCAATAGCTTACATTTTAAAGCTCAACATTTTTTTAAGAACTAAGCATACTATGTTGGCGGCAAGATCAGAAAAGCCTCCATAGTGGTGTTTTTTAATGTAATGGATTCAACTGTGCCATATTAAAATGCAACTATGTGAGTTTTCTAAGCACACATTCAACTACACTTGAACTTATCTGTTACATTATATTGCTATGTAAGATACTACTGTCACATAAGGAATCAAAAACTATTTTGTTTATTCTTACCTAGGACTAGAAACTGACCTTTAAAAATAGTACCCTTTAACTATACAGTTGTATACCCTAACTGCAGTCACAGTGCAACACCTTCTGTCATTTGTGATCAACTAACCAAGCAAATTTTGGCAAAGTAGTTACAATAATGCACACCAAAAATGCATCATATCAGTATTTTAAAGTCCCCTCTCTATTTGTTATTTCAGTCCCATAAAAGGTCTTTCTAGGGAAATAATTGGCTACTGTAGATTAGATGATTTTGGAATTTGGATCAAAGCAGAGACTCATTTGTGAATGCAGGTGTCCCCAATCATCATAGAAAAAGTTGGCGAGTTATCGATTTGCTTTATATTTGGAAGCATCCCTGGGTTCGCTGCTAGGGTTGCTCCAGTCATCAGCTTCTGGAGTGGTCTTGTAATGTCGCCAGGCTGACTTATTAAAAACTGGCAGTCTTTCAAATGATTCACTGGAAAGAGCCTAAAGAAACGAAGAAAGAAAGTTTACAAGATCATGCTTCAGATCCAAACAGCACATGACAATGCAAACACATTGTTGTTGTTGTTGTACTTAAATTTCTATACTACCCCATAGTCACAGCTCTCTGGGTGGTTTACATAAGATTAAAACAATCAAAAACAATATACAAAATTTAAAACCACAAAAACAAGCAACATACATCTAAAAGCAATAAACGTTATAGCCAACTATATAAAAAAAGGTTCCTGGGGGACCCTCCAGAGAAGTTTTTGAGGGTGCATGGGGGGACTGAGGGAGGAGGAGAGGATGAGGAAGACCTGTTCTGGGAAAGGTCCACTGCTGTTGGTTTATTTCTGACCCTGACCCATGTGCCTAGTTGATACTGAAGTCCTGTGACTTCCTAACCAGGATGGCATCAGTCCGGCTGAAGAGAGTATCATCCCATCAGAAAAACCTTACAAGGAGGAAAAATCTGGAGTTTGCCTCAGGTATGCAACATCCCACTCTCTGATAGCTGGGGAGATTGCTATCCTAGGACTTTCATTTGAAAACATTTTCTACCTTCCTATTAGTGAGTTACTAGAAAGATCAGGCAGAGAAAACTTTAATAAAACAAGAGATGAACTTTGGTACCAAAAAACAAAACAAAACAAAACAAAAAATGGTACAATGTCCCATCTCAAAGGTCTAACACTTATCTATGGAAAGGTTCCAAGAATGTGAAGAAATCTCAGCTTTATGACATGCAGTATATCAAGGGCAATAGGCACCTTTACCTTATACAGAATACTAAAGACTGAATAATGCTAGAGTAATTATGTTAAACTAAATGCCTATTCATGATGTCTAATACAAATACATAGCATTAACACATTTGCATAGGTGCTACGCTTTTAGCCAGTTATGACGCTTTTATAGTCATGCAGGAAAGTAACCAGTGTTACTGATTGTGTCAAGAAATTACCTTCAAATAAATTACAGCATCAGTACCGACACCTTCCATTGAATACAGTTTGAGATCTCCTTGAAAGTATCTAGCATAAAGACGAGAGATTGGCAGACCATACCCATATCCAGCCTAGAAAAGAAATCAATAATGTTACACACAGAGAATAGCTTCACTCAAATATTCTTCCCTGGGCTCTCATTTAGGAATAATACCCTGTTCTGTGTGCCATCAATCAAGCAGCACATGGAGCAGAGTATCCACAGTAATGGCCCCTATTTTGTGGAACAGCTTTCCAAGGGTGGTCACTAGTCTCCATTGCTCACTATGTTTCACTGGAGGTGAAGAACTTTAATTTCTAAAACCTTTTTTAGGTTTGGTTTATCCAAGGAACATTTTTAAATCTGTGCTGGTTATAAATATAATTATTCTATAGTTGCTTTGTCATTCTTGTGATTTTTAGATTTGATTTCAGAGATTTTTGACTGCTTATTTTCTTAAATGGTTTTTGGTAAGGTATTGAACATTTTTATAAAAATACAGTAAAATGTTTAATTTTAATGGTAGCCATTGTTCACCTTTCAGACTTTAGAGAGCCTAACATTACGGGTTTCAGGCCATAGAAAATTATTTTGAATGTGGAAAGAGAGAAAATTCACAATCACATAAAACCACTTTTTTTTTACAACATCAACAAATGAACAGCAAATCTGACTGTAGAGATTTTAGAATGATGTGGATTGTGTTGTGCTCCCAAGGATGCCGTTACATTAGCAGAACTGACAGTGATCCACAAGCCATCCAAACAAGTTGATAGTCTTTCAAGACTCTCTACAGTGGCAGTTAGTGCTGCAATATCCCAGTCACTGCTCAGTGGTGCTGAGATTCTGATGGTAGTTTATTACTTGGGATTGTTGTTCACCGCAGTCTCTAAACACAGGAGATGTGAAAAAAGCAACAGTTGGAACTGCATCCTTCAGTTAGTCTACTCTATTAGATCAATTATTGTTGATAGCATGAAGCAACGAAAGAAAGACGAAAGTTGTAGAGAAAATAAGACTTGCAATTTTGGCAACAGAAAAGAATTACAACAATGTATAGAATGCTCACTATGCTGCAAGTCTGTTTGGTAGACATGAATGCCTTTCAAAGAAGCAAACGTGTACCATATAGTACTTGCAAAGGACCTAAAGCAATTATATTCAAAGGACCGTTTCCTCAAGCCAACTGGGACCTGGCCATCTTATGACCCAAGAATGTGAGACATATCAGAGATGAGCTTTCCCCCCAGAACTGAACTCACCAAAAGGGCACATCATTAGCAGTGGGCAATTGTTTATTTATTAGGTTCCTTCTAACACCCCTATGCTTGAAGTCAGAGCTAAAGAATAAAACATGTGTTGACATACGTATCTGTACACTGCCCTGAGAACCTTGTGATATAGGGTGGGATACAAATTTTTAAATAAAGAAATAAAATAACTGTAGTCTATGGCATGCAGTTAGTCATGAAACTGATAGGCTTTTGTCTTCTAACACAGCACTGTCTTGCCCTCCACTACACAACTAAGAACAAAGGAACCCTGTCAATAAGCCATGGTGGGAAGGTAGTTTGTCCATTAATCCCGACAGGTGATCACCTGCTGGGCGGTTTGCTATGGCTTCTTTCTCCCTCAGTCCCTCTCAGTCTCTCTGGCTGCTACTGGCATGTATCCCAGGAGTCTTTGTGGCATAAATTCTCATTTCCTCGTACCCTGTGTCAACACCCTTTCTTCAATTGGTCCACCCATTCCACCTGTATCAGATTGCCAAAGAGATTTAGGTTTCTGAGCCCTTATAAACACAGGATCGCCTTCACAAATATATATAAAAAAATACCTGTCTGCTACTGAGCCCAGCATAGCCATATCCCCCCCTCTGGTCAATGTCCTTGTCAATTTCATCATCTACTTTAGCACTTCCCTTGCTAGGCAGCACTTTTAAAAAAAGCTGCTTCACATTGTACTGAAGTAATGACACTCGCCCCAAATGCTCCTTCTTTCCTGTTCGGGTTCTGGTCCCCAACTGCTGCATCTAGTGGTGGAAGCCACTGCAGACAAAGGGGAGGATGAGTCTGAATAGCCATTGTTCTGATAAGATCATTGGTCTCCCAAGCTGGCTTCGGGGGTTAGAAGTGGTTGGTGTATGAGTCACTCTTGGAATAACTGTTACAGGAAATTGTGACACTGTAGGCCTCAATATGGGTGGATCTTGAGGTGGTCGTTGGGACTTTCACAAGAATCACATTCTGGAAGAAGTTGGGACTTAGCAGTGGTCACACAGACAGTGGTAGTCTAGTCATGTCAGGTTATTTTATTTATTTATTTGATCCAGTTGTTTATTTATTTAATTTAAATTATCCCACTCCTCAGCCATAAAGGCTCTCAGAGCAGTGTAAATACAATTAGTAAAACAACATAGTCCTTGTTCGCAGGCTTAGAATCTAAAATGATACGACACACAAGGAAAAAGGGGTGGGGAGGGAAAAGGAAAAAATTAAGTAGACTTTAATCAGGGCTGGTGGAATGGCTCCATTTCCCCTCTCATTAGTTTCTGTTACATCCTGCTGGAATGGCTGCTGGATATGACAGATATAAAGCTACACAAACATTTCTGCACCCATTTAACAATTTAGCTAGGATTATTAGGAAAAAATATTATCCACAAACAAAATTTACAATCAATTAATGTTGCCTACATGTGAGACACAGCGATAAAAAAGCAATCATGTCTTAAAATAATCAAAAAATCATTTCACTTATGTAAACCACAGAAATGCTTCTTCTTCTTCAGAGAAGGTTAATCATATCTTGTATTTGTTCACTGACTTTGAGGATTAAAAGAAAATTCTTACCACGCACATAAGATAATTAATAAAATAACTAAGTGAACACATTCTACCTCAATGACTATGAACAATGGGTAAAATCCAATTAAAGTCCTTATTAGAGTAGACTCATTGAAATGAATGGGACTTAACTTTCATTCAATGGGTCTGCTCTAACTAGGACTTTAATTGGATTTTACCCTTTTTATTATCTTAAGTAGTAACAAAAGTCAACCAGAAGGCTAAACATCTAAATCAAAATTAAGTTATTTAGCTTCTGTCAGATTCAATGTGGCTGCTATACTGGACATTCATATCCACTCTTACTAGATTGCTGTACTCTATGGGCTTTACTTTCTTCCTGAACATTTACTGTCCATATAGTTGTGCTATTTCAGGGATTTTATTTAAAGTGCTCAGGGCTGTTTCTCACTTTACATTTTGCTCTGTGATACAGATATCAAAGCATAGAATGCATGTGCTGCATTTCATTCCAGAATGGTGAGGTATTAGAAAAGGTTGTGCAATTCTTTTTAAAAATCAAATGTATGGAAGCAGCAAAAGGGAAAGGATCAGGCCCTTGTGTAAATGGGCACATGTGCAAAGCACATGTATTTTACAGATATCTGATACTATAGAAAAGTACACAACATAAGGTTAAACGGGGCCTTGCAGATCAGATTTACAGGATTACTATTAGTAAGGTTACTCTTCTATCCTTTTTCAAAGACAGAAGCCTAAGGGGATATGGTCTTGCAAATCCGAGGGCGAAACAACAGGTTATATTGTTCACTTTTGCTTAAATTGGCCACTTTTGTTTTGAAGGAAAAGGACCTATGAAGCCCAGATCTGGAATGTGCTCCTGGTCAAGGTTGCAGGACTGTGCTAGTTTCCTTCTCAAAATCTATCTCCAAAGCTGCTGTTTATTGCTTTTCAAAAATGTTCTGCACCACATAGACCAAACTGCTTTTAAAATTTTAATAACAATATTTTAATATTTAAAATAATATTATTCAATTTAGACTCTACTAGAGATATATTATGTCACTGATGATGAAAGAAAAGTGCTTGTGTTGACATATTACAAACTGTTGTTTCTAGAGATTCGACAGACTGAAACTATGGAAAACATCTGGTGCAAAACATTTTGGCATGCAAAACAGAACTTACCAAAGGTACAGCTCTCGATGGCTCCAAACTAGGCCTTGGAGCAGTTGAATACATGTAGTTAAATAGGCGATCTATTTTTCTCAGGGGCACACCGCCACCTTTATCACTTATCTATAAAACATAAGAAAAAAACAAAAAGTCCTCCAAAGACGTGACATGGTTTTTGTCACTAGGAACAAGAAGAATTTAATACTTGCATAAATACCAAAGGAAACAATGTGTACAAGCAGCATTCACTATGTGACCTATGGGTGGTATCAACATTATTTCAGATCTACAGAATACAGTCCTAGGGCTAGAAGTCAATTCAGGATCTCAAAGTTTAGATCCTCCATGCAAACTACATCAATATCAAGTCTTCATAGATTAATGAACTTTATCCTAATTTTAGTGTGCTGTAAGCAAGACAGCAGGAATGAACAAGATGGCCCATGTGAAGGGGCCTGCTCAATTCATGGAGTGGCTAAAAGCTGTAATGAAATATAAAATATACTCAGATCTTCTAGTCAAAAGGACAGTGGGGGCAGATTCCTTTTCAAAAGCAAGTTTTCTTAATTCCTTTTTATATGCCTACCTTACCTACCCCATCTACAATTCCAATTGTGGTAATCTCTGAAACTGTCTATCTCTTTATACAAACTAGGCCATCAGCAAATTAGACCCCAAATCACAAGTACACACATATATTTGCATATTTCTTACCCCATTTTACATATAAAACTAGCCTTTTAGGCTTACTACTAGAAACTCAAAATATTAACTAGCAGATTATTTACCTTTATTGATAGATCTTCTTTACCCAAGGTGAGTAATGTTTTAATTGATGGATAGCTTTCACATTTACCTTCATGTAATTCCACTGTAGCTCGCATTGAGTTCTGAAGTTGGAAAAGAAATGTTTTTAACATTTCTAAGGTTTTAAAATTCTAAATCTAACAACAATATTAGAGAATTTTCAAATCTCTCACCAAAATCTTTTAATTTGCATTATTGTAAAAGATGCCTGTAAGGACTTAAAATTTGAACACAGGAATAGAACATGAGAAATGCTTTTATAGTCAAAAGGTACTTGGGGGCAAAGGATTATCAATGCACACATGAAGCTCCTGGTAAATATGGGCTTTTCTGATCAGTGCTATATCAGCTGTTGGTCTATTATAAACAGAGCTGCCCCAACATCATGACTGGAGAAATCTAAACCGTGCATCTAAATCTAAAGTTTTCATAGGGCTCTGCAATGGCTTCATGATATATTCCTTTAATTCAATATTTTAATTTGAGCTCAATTTGATTAATGTAAAATGTATATGATAACTATTTCTATGATGTGACAATAACTGGCTGTAAAACATTTTGTCCAATCCCATCATACTCTAAAACAGCAATGGGGGGGGGGGGGGAGTAATGAATATACATTTTAAAGAACCTTCACTATAAACATGTAATAATCCACTACTTTAGCTTGACCTTTAACTAGAATACACAGTTTGCCAAAGATGTGTGTGAATGTTTTGTCACTAATTTATATTTTGTGTATTTGTTTACATCACCACTTTCCAAATCCCTACCTTCTATATTAAAAGGAGAAGAGACTCATCAAGTATAATACATAGTTACTGTATTTATTTATAGATTTTTGACAAAGTCATAGGCTAACTATGAAAACTAAACACTCTGTGTGAGCACAGAAGGAAGAACGGCATGTTCCTTTTCTAACCTCATGCTACTAATGTACGTCAAGGACCATGGCCAATATTTCACAGAAATGAGTAGATATAGCAGTGTTCAAGTTTAAGCATGATCACACTCCACGCTCCCCCCACACCAGTGCACTCAATGTAGAGCCAAGTAAAAGGAATCTTCTTCCCACAAGATTATTCTATTTACCTTGAACAATTCGAAAAGCATATGAAACAGGTGTGAAGGTACATAGACTACTTGAATAGGCTTTCCTGGTGCTTTAGCTAGAAAACAAACAAAATGTTTAGTTAACTGAAAATTAGATTCAAGATAAAAAAAATCCCTTTTATGTTACTTCTCATATATGGGGGGGCTGGATCCAGATTTAGGCATGTACAACTGGGCTAGTGGAAGCGGACTTCCCCACCTCCTCCTCCCCACTGCAGTCCCTCCAGCCCCCTACAAATGCACAGAGAGTCAGGGGACTCTACTGAATGAGGCAAGCTGTGGTGGAGGGGGAGGGGATCCCCCAAAATTGGCCAGATGCCTGTTCCCTGAGAGGAACTCTTCTGTCAGTGGAATGTAGATCCACAATCCAACCCTGGAAATTTGTAACAAATAGAAGATAACTTTATAGATAATATTGCTCTTCTTTCTGTTTCCAGTGCCTAACAGCATGAAAGCTTACGTCAACAAATATGGAACACACAGCTACATCAAGCCAAATGCAGACCTGGTAGTCAAGATAGACAAACTTCAAAAAGTCTAGCAAAAACCAATGGAGGAAGCTTGCCTTGTACAACAGCCTTTGCTAATGTGCTGGGCTCAGAATGTCCATCTGTAAAATAGTTGTGTTGACATCATGCATAGCTAACTACACTGGAGGCTCTGAGAAGAATCACTGACTCCAAATGGTCTCTACATGCTATAAGTCTCAGTGACCTGAATAAACTCCCCAGCATCACCACAAAAAATGCATTAACTAGCACCACAGATGCAAGGGGAGTTTTACCGTTTCTGAGATGCAGTTCCCCATTGGCATTATAAATCTCTTTTGAAACAAAAGGAAGTTGGAAAAGCAGTTTGTGATGTGGCAGAAGGGATTGTTCCTGAAAAGGAAACAGTAAAATATTCTACTGGATACATCCACCCCTTTTGATGAGACTAATTTTTGGGGGGATCCTGGCTCAAGAGATACCTAAAATATCCACTCATATTTCCAAAGATCTCTGCTGATGCTGGTATTTTATTAGTTAAATTCCTCACAAAACCAGTCATTAGTAACTGTTCCCAAAAGAAGGGAAGGTTGAAAAGCAGTAATTGCGTATTCTGACCTATAACTTTAGCACAGCTCTCACTCAAAACAAATCTAGCAATTTACTTCTGTAAAAATAAATATCTTCTGCATATCACAAAGCCCCAGATAATGATAAGCAGTGCTAAAAAGCAATGAACTTCAGTTACCATTGAATTCTTCAATTTCCAATTCAGGTGCTACCTGATAATACTGTTCACACAACATTTTAGCAGTTGCAAAGGCATCTGTGAGTGAAGAAAAGACAAATGTATAGACCTATGCAATTATAATATTCAGTACCTCAAATACTCAGAAGGCTATATAATATTTCTTATTTTCAGAGAATATAATATTTCTTATTTTCAGAGAAGACCAAACTTTTTACTTTAAAGCAGCTAAATGTGATTGGAAAAATGAGAACTGAAGAAGGGGGAGGCTAAGCCTTTCTCCTGCACTGTTTTCCAGATTTAACACCCCCACCCCAGCTGCTATTCGCTCCACAGATGGAGGGCTCATCTACACCTGCAGCCCTTAGGGGAGGGACGATCATGGAGTTTTCCATTTCTGGGATCGTCCTTCAGGGGCCACGCGCCAGCGAGTTGTCCTGGAAGTAAAGAGGGATGTTCCGGGATGCCATTTTTTTTAAAAAAAAGAGGAGACATTTGCTCAATTGCAATCCTGTTTGAAGGTACATTTTTTTAAAAAAAAAACACCACTCACAACAAACTCGGCGCTGGAAGATACCAAGCGCCATCCCAAAGGTGGTGGAAATGCTCCCACCTCCCCCCGATGCCCATGGACTCCCCCCGCACAGTTCTGTGCCTGTTTCCTGAGCCTTGCTACTTGTGGGGAAGAGGGAGGACCTCGGGAGGGAGAGCCACACCACCCGCGGAGATCGTGATAGTCCCGAGATGGCAGTAAAAACTAAGAAAAAAGCAGTCCCGGCTATCCCGGGAGAACTGAGTGCTTGTCCCTGGTTCACCCCAGGATCAGCTGTGTGTCATTTGGATGCACAGGGATGACTTCGTGACCACCCCGGGATAAATGGCCGGTGTAGACGCAGCCAAAAAAAGACATGCACCATTCCCCTTAAAACACCATTTTCATAAATAAATAAATAATACTGAGCAGGAAAAAGGAAAGTGGTCCCTGGAAAAACTTTTGCTCTGCAGCTTTAATCCTTTGTTTTAAAAATATTATACACTTCATTTTCACATTTTTTGCCAGTTTGGCATAAAATGTAACTAACAAGTTCTATGTCTTCCATCAGAGATGAGCAGAAAGAACTTCAGAGGCTCCTGCCACCATGGCCAGTGATCAGGAGTTTAAGTATAAAACTTCTACAGATCATCTTTCTGCCCACCTGTGTTACATAACAGAACAAAGCATATGAAGTATCCCCTAGATTAAGACTTGCAATCCTATGGACATATAAATAGGATTAAGCCCCATTGAAATCCATGGGACTGACTTCTAAGTTTTTTCTATATATAAGATTGCACTGTTAAAGGAATTGGCACATTGGGGCAGATAGATAGATACCTATGTATCAAAGTAACTTCAGGATATCTTGTAGAATATCTTTCCTGGTAAGTGAACTATGCTACACCTCCATCTAGTGGCAAGAAATGTCAGCACAATGCAGAATCACCTCTCTCCATATCAGTGGGGTTAAACAAAACAAAAACATTAAATAAGGAAGCCATGATTATTTCTCCACATATGTTGGGGACTTTATTCACTAAATCCCAGTGCAAATAAAATGCAGCTTGTAAGTATTTCATGAAGTGGAAGTCAAAGGCATAACAAAAGTAGTTGTATTGGTATCCATATCTGGAACTTACAAGTGTTGAAAGAAGAAAGTGAAGAGAAGGATTGGGAGCACTATGAACTCAACAATTGGCAGAAATGGAAGGGAAGAGAAAATTAAAACTCAAAACCAGATTAGTGGCTTTTTCATAACCTGTGATATCCTGTGCAGAAGTATCGTTGGCTCTTTGCAATCCACGGTTGGCAAATCAAGAGCTAGCCTTGGGGATGCATGCTCTCTCCCCCTCACTCTCTGAAGCCAGCTCTCTTCTCTCTTCCATTGATTTAACACAGATTTACTGTTACATCTGCACTACCATTAATCAGGATCTCCAACTTAACCACGATTTGAAGTGGGTTTGCAAATTTGGGTTTGAGGGAAGTTAATTTGTTTTAACTACAGTTAGAATCAGTGAAGAAATAAAGGGAAAGAGGCAAATGTGCTCTCAAAAGTGAAACCGATAGCTCCTGGCTTTATCATTAGAAACAGTTCCCACGTACACAGTTCAAACACAATCTTATGTTTATCCTTACCTTCCACCACATCAGCCACATTACAAGTAGGATCAATACTCCCAATATGTTTTGGATGAGCAGGATTAGTGACCCCGCCAAAAAGCAGTGCTATGGGGACAAAAAGGTAAATGTTAATTGAAGTAACCTTATTTTTTAAACAGCGAAGGATAAAGGAATCTGATTACAAGCACAGCAAGAAGTAGCTCCTCAAAACCCTTCTATAACGTAAAAAAATACTAGTGTGCGCTGAATTTTTGCAGAGAAAAATATGCTTTCGATGGGTGAGAAAAACCCTAATGCACAGTACATTTGGGAGAACTGTTCTGGCCTCCTGTTCCACCATGCTGCACTGCCGAAATTTTATAGCTGCAACAGTGTGGCAAAACAGAATGTATTGACTAAGTTGCAGAGGTTGTGTGTGGGTTTCCTTCTCTCTCGGACACATTTCAGCACCCCTGAACAAATATACGAGATGGTTTTTGAGGGCTGAAGAAATGTTTACAAAACTTGACCCAGCTCCAGAAAATACTGTAGAAGAGTCACTGCAATTCCTCTAGGAGGAAAAGTACTAATAAGTTAATTTGGGAACATCATCTTGCTTAATGCAATTGATAGTCTAAGGCGGCAATGCTATACCAGTTGACCTCAGCATAAGCCGTACTGAACCCAATGAAACTTGCTTCTCAGTAGACATGTACAGGATTGCGCTGTAAGCTACACAGAGCCCGAGAGAGGGAGATAAAATATAAAGGAACAGTATAAACACTTCACTATACAACTATATACAATTGAGGGCTGCAATGTATTTAAGACTAGAACAAATATAAACAATAGAATGGCAATAATAGAGAGCATTAGAAGAAAAGCTACAAACCTTTAAGTGATGCTTCTGTCTCCATCATTTAACTCAAACAGGAAGTTATCTTATCACTTGAAGAATCAGGGTTAGCTTTATGCAATTCAGCATTAATCCACCCCCAGTCTCCAAGATGCACCACTCTTGTAAGGCCTGCTGCACCAGGGTCCATCACTCCTCATCAGCTTAACTGCTGCTCTGTGGAATAGTCTGACTAGCCATGCAGACTGCAGATCAAACCTGTTCATGCCCTGCAAATCCTGTCTCTACTTTTGGCCTGCTTTTTCTCATTTAGAAGCATGAGGATACCTCCAGCATTAACTGAGCCCTAGGGATGGAGGTGTTTCAGAACTCATCCTTGCCAGCCTGGATAAACTTAACCATACCTGCAGTTCTCTCAGAAATATATCCATATTTATCAAGTATAAATAAAATCATAGAATTGGCAAATTTCATGCTAGAACTGTGCATTGTGTATATATTTATTTATTTATTTATTTATTTATTTATTTATTTATTTATTTCCCGCATCTCCCTTTGGATCCAGGCGGGGAACAACATTAGTATAACAATACCATAACAATCAAATACATAAAATTAATTAAAAGAGCATATAAACCTATACAATATATAGTGAGACCCACCAATGATTCAACAAGAAACAGGCAGATTGCTCAGAAAATGTTTATAGCCGTTAAATATCAGCAAACAAAAATCTATTTGCCATCAACATAGGAAACCTGACAAGGGGGTTGATTTGCACAGAATAATTTCAGCTGTCAAGGTCAAGTCTGTGATGCATTGGAACAAAGTGGTATTAAGTTAGCCACTTCTATGACAGTAAAAATGGTTCCTTCTGTGTGTTTGCTAAGTAGTTTGGGGGGGGGGGGATCTGATACATTCATAATTGATAAAACAATGCTGACCAGATTTCCTTAACTGATGGACAATGTGCAATTCATGTGGCTTGTTTTTTTTTCACAATTTGCTGAGTACCAACCTCGCACTCAGCTCCTGGAGACACCCTGCCTGGCATTGTTCTCTGCCTGCACAAACTACAACTTCATGCCAAACTAAGTACATCCATCCATTAAGTGTCCTTTTCTGACTTTGCCAAGCAATGGCTACTGAAACTCAAATGTAGCTTTTTATAATGTTTCATCCATACCATCTCTTGCCCAGATATTTTCTGAGGAAACTGTTTCCAGACTCCTCCTCACCCTTCATTTTCAAGCAGCTGAAAGAACAATATACTGGAAAGGCCTGATTTGCACAGGATGTTTCTGTTTCCCTTGGTCTGCCACTGCCTTTCCCCTTCTGCCAAATAAAATCCCAGATCTTTTTACCTTGTTAATCTTTCAGCCTCATTTCACTGAGATCCCTTCAGCTCTAGTGGCAGGACAGTGTGCTGTACTGCAAAGGGCCAGGGAAATGACACAAACTGAGTAAAGTTATTCCAACTTCTGATTCCAATTATTTTGCTAGCCTGTATTTTGCAACGCATTTGAATAAGGCCAGAATGGTATAACAGCATTGGACTAAGACCTGGGATACCCATGTTCAAATCCCCACTTGGCCATGAAACTCAATGGATGCACTTGGGCCACTCTTTCTCAACCTAAACTACATAAGAAGAGCCATGCTGGATCAGACCAAGGGGCCACCTATTCCCTGCCAACCCGATGTTGACAGGAAACCCACAAGCAGGACGTGAGTGGAACAGCACCCTCCTGCCCATATTCCCCAGTAACCTACCTCACAGGACTGTTTATTTATTAATTGATTTTATTTTATTTGTATTGTGTTGTTCTATTAAAAAAATGGCACTCGAGGAGGCTTACAGGAACAATTAAAATTGGTTAAAACAATACATTAAACACAATAAAATAACTATAGAATAAAAAATAATAATAAAAAGCAGCACTCAATTCGACAGACCCACTTACAGGCCAAAGGCCTTCTTGAATAAAGTGCCCTTTGCCTGCTGGTGGAAGGACAGCAGAGGGGGAGCAAACCTAGCCTCCCTTGGGAGAGGGAGTTCCATAGCCTGGGAATAGCCCTTTCTCGGGTCACCACCAAATGCACCTCTGAAGGCAGTGGTCTTGAAAGAATAGCCTCTCCATCTTAAGAATCAAGCAGGTTCGTATGGGAGAAGGCAGTGTTTCAGGTAGCCTAGTTCCAAGTTGTATAGGGCTTTATGAGCTCCATCAGACAAGTGTTTTATTGCACGAATGTTACTGGGCACTCACGGATTTTCACGGGTCCCTCACATGACGTCGTCTGCCTCCTGTGCGCCTCTCGCCCCTTCTAGCCTTCTTCGCACCACAAAAAAAATCCCAGTAAGTCCAACTTATTTTAAAAACAGAAGTTGCCGCTATCTCCTTCTGTGTGCAGGAAAAGCAGCGCAATCAAAATGGCCCACTGAATGGGTCACGTGCAGGTTGTTTACTTCCTCTTTCAAAAGAGGAAGTAATGAGGGACAAACGCACAGGCGGAGAAGTGACGGTAACCAAACACAATTTTCCCCTATGTGATGATGCTTTATAGGTCAAAACTGGCACTTTGAATTCTACCCAGAAACAAGTCCAGTAGCTGCTGTATCAAGGGAATCAGCTGTTCCCTGTAATTTGACTCCAGTCAACAGTCTGTTCGCAACATTCTCTTTTAAAAAAAATTTAAAATATATTATTAGTTTTACAAAACGAAATTAACAGAGGGGAAAAATATAAAGAATAAAAAGACAGGAAATAAATAAATAAAAGGAACTGCACTGAATTCAAATTACATTATTGACAGAGAGCAGCACACTTAAACTCTTTTCGCATTTTTCCACTTTACAGTCCAAGGCATAGGTGGAATCCATGGGCTGCTTGGAAGTTTTCTTTATAATTCTTCCATCTATCATGCTTACATTTAGTCTCTTTTCCATAATCTAAGGAAAGGCTTTGACAAATACTGCTGTGTACGTCCCTGATCAGCATACAGAATAAAATCCTGCCATATTTTATAGAAGTCGTATATTTTGACTTTGCCTTTAACTAATTTCAGTTGGTATGTCCATTTTTCAGCCATGGTTATTTGCCATAATTCCATATACCATAATTTCAATGCTAGAAGTTATGCAGTTTTCCAACTTTTGGCTATGATTCCTTGGGCAGCCATCAGCATGAACTCAATTAAGTCCTTAGATGTTACTTTTGCATTTTGTTCTTCCCGTATTGTTAATAAAGCCAATGCTGGTGTTACATGTACGGTTTGATGTGTCATATTTGATGTGTCATATTTGACATTTCTGAAAATAAAATGTTCCAAAACTGTGACACAATAGGACACATCCACCACATATCAATATACAATTACTTGCTGGTTGCAGTTTCTCCAACATTTTGTGTTGTTTGTATTGGCTATTCTTGCCAAACATACTGCCGTGATTTCAACCTATTCTCCCCGAGACTTATTGATACAGTTTTCCTTGGTTGTGTCACCCATGCTTTATCCTATACCTTATACTCTATTGGTACAGTGTTACATCTGTCTGCAGTATTCTGGACCAGCTGAACTTTCTGAAAAGTTTTTGAAGGCAGACCCACATACAGAGCATTACACTAGTCCAATAGGACATAACTGAGACATAGGTGACTGTAGCCGGATCAGACATCTCTTGGAATGAGCACACTTTCCCCCGATGAGGCTTGCCTGGCGGCAACATTGTTATCTGTTCAGCACCAGGTCAAGACTTTTCTCCAAGGCATTTAAGAGCATATGTAGAGTGGGGGTTTTTTTTTGACCTAGAATAGTTGTTTTAAATGGATATTGTATGTAATCTGTTTTTATGCTTTTTATGGTTTTAAATTTTGTAAATCGGTTTTTAATGTTTAGTGTTTTTAATCTTTGCAAACCACCCAGAGAGCTTCGGCTATGGGGCGGTATATAAATGTAACAAACATTATTATTATTATTATTAATAATAATAATAATAATAATATGCACTCTTGGTCACTGCAGATACCTAGGCATTCAGGTTCAGGGCCGAATCCAAGTGTACACCCAAACTGTGAGCCTGAGTCTTCACGGGGAGTGTAATCCCATCCAGCACAGGTTGAATACTTATTCCCTCATCTGCCTTTCAGTTGACCAAAAGCTCCTGCCTTGTCTTCAATTTGTTTGCCCTCATCCAGTCCACTACCAACATCAGGCACAGATTTTGAACCAGTAGATGGAAAGTAGTGATAGAGTTGATGTCATCAGCATACCAATGGCCCCAAACCCCCAAACTCTCCCAGAGACTGGCCACAAATTATCTAACACGGTGGGTTTCAGGGAATGTTATTTTTTTTAAAACAACAACAAAGGTCTTACCATAACCTCCTAAAGGCAAGATGTAATCACACCTTACCAGAAAGAGACGTTGACCGCTATCCTTACCCACTTAGCCAGTCCCACACTGACCCTGTTCAGATGACTCTCTAAGCCATGGTGTTAAGCATTTTGAGCTAAACATTATGGCTTAGCATGTCACATGCACCTTAACTTAGCATGTTGTGTGAACCATTCTTAACTATAGCGGCTTAAGTACGGGTTAAACATGCTCCCTAACCATTTGCTGCAAAAGGATTAGCGATCTAACCATGGCTTAACATGTTGTCTGAACAGGCCCACTGGCTGCTTTTATAAGCCAGGAAGGGCACGGGTCCAACACACACTAGACTGTTGACAGCATAAAGGGTAGGGGTGGATAAAGACAAACATGTATGACAACCTGAACTCTATGAAGGAAGGGTGGAATAATAATGTAACAAAAATTAAGATAAGGGTTTGAGAATCAAGGATACATACAGTTTTGTTTTAAAAAAGCTATTAAAACACACTTTTTCCCTTTGCATATATCAGAACTAGTTACTGGTGTGGCAAAAAAAACAGACCAATGCAGACTCTCTTTTTCTTTGTAAGCAAGAAGTCCAATTACTACTTCAAAAATAGAAATAGAAAGCAGATACTTACTGTGCTGGTTAATGAGCATGCGGAATGAGATGCGGTTGGTGTAGAATCTATCTAGAAAATATTGGATGTTGCTGCTAACAAAAGGGTCAAAACCATATTTTTCCTTGTATTCAATCACTCCTTGAGCCATGGTAGGAACAACATCATTGTGTCTGTTCCTGACTTTAATTAAGATATCTAAAAAGCTGGAAGAAGAGGGAAAAACCAGAAACAACGTGTTGTTGTTGTTGTTGTTGATGATAATAATAATAATAATAATTTTATAGAGCACCCTTAATCATCAAATCACAGAGAGGTGTACAGAATTCATTAAAATAATTACTGTAAACTATTACAGTAACTAATATCTCTACATTTTAGGTGACAAATTTAAAATATTCATTCACAATACAAAACTATTTCAGTACCATCATGTTGTATTAAAAGGGAAAAAATGGATTTGTGGGTAAAGATTTGGTTGGCTATTTGAAATCATTATTTGAACATCAGCCTTTTTCACCTCTGCAGTTTATGGCCATCTGTCCCTCGGCCTCCTGCCTAGTCTCTCCAGTCTGCCTTTTCCTTTCAGACCTTTTCTTGCTTTTATATTCCTCTGAACTATTCCTTATTCAGCATCCTTCCTTAGGCCCAATGCTTTTCTGGGATTGTTAAGAACATAAGAAATGCCATGCTGGATCAGCCCAAGGGTCCATCTAGACTAGCACTCTATTCACACAGTGGCCAACCAGCTGTTGACTAGGGACCAGCAAGGCAAGACATCATCATCATCATCATCATCATCATCATAATATAATATTTATCACCCGCCTCTCCCAACGGATCGAGGCGGGGAACAACACCAAACACAAGATACAAAAACTGATTAAAAGCAGATAAAACCAGTACATCATTAAAATACCAATAAAACACCAATAAAACACTTTAAAATTCATCTAGGTAGGCCTGCCGGAAGAGATCAGTCTTTACAGATCTTTTAAATTCCTGAAGACTAGTAAGTTGGCAATAGCACCCTCCCACCCATGTTCCCCAGTAACTGGTGCACACAGGCTTAGTGCCATGGATACTGTAGGTAGCACATAACCATCAGGGCTAGTAGCCATTGATAGCCTTCTCCTCCAGGAATTTATCCAACCCCCTTTTAAAGCCACCCAAATTGGTGGTCATCACTACATCTTGTGGTAATGAATTCCATAATTTAACTATGCATGAAGAAGTACTTCTTTTTATTGGTCCTGAATCTCCCACCAATCAGCTTCATGGGATGACCCCACTGGGTTCTAGTATTTTGAAAGAGGGAGAAAAATGTCTCCCTATCCACATTCCTCACACCATGCATAATTTTGTACACATCTAACATGTCTCCTTTTTTCCAAGCTAAACAATCCCAGCTGTTGTAACCTTCTCTCATAGGGGAGATGCTCCAGGCCCTTGATTATTTTAATTGCCCTTTTCTGCACTTTTTCCAGCTCTACGATACCTTATTTTAAGTATGGTGACCGGAACTGTACACAGTGTTCCAAGTGTGGTCACACCACAGATTTGTATAAAGGCAGTATGATCCTGGCAGTTTTATTCTCAATTTCTTTTCCCATAATGGCTAACATGGAGTGACTTCTTTACAGCAACTGCACATTTTCATCAAGCTGTCCACCACAATCCCAAGATCTCTTTCTTGTTCGGTCAACACCAGCTCAGATCCCATCATGTTATACTCGAAATTGGGTCTTTTTGCCCTAATGTGCATTACCTTACACTTGCTTTCATTGAACCGCATCTGCTATTTAGATGCTCATTCTCCCAGCTTGAAGATCCCTTTGAAGCTATTCACAAGCCCTGCTTACCCCATCTTTCCTAAGCTCTCTCATCTGCCCTGCCTCTTTCTAGGATTTCAGCAGTTCAGCCAATGGAGATAGAGACTTTCTGCCTTACCTATTCCTCTATAACATAAGGACAGCTTCCCATCATCCCACCACTTCTATTTGTGTATTACAATACAGGCATACAAGGAAGTTAACTGTATTCCAAGAAAGCTGTCTATATCTTGAAGGTCTAATTAGGGTCATGTGTAGTTATTTCAAAGTAGGCTGCTGCTGAATGTTTTTGTATAGGCAAGGCAGAACAGTCAATAAAGTATTTTTTCAAGCCTCAGACTTGGAGTACTAATACTCCTCAATTACAAACTACTCTGAAACTCATGGCTTGTTCTAAAGTTGCTTGGTGGTTTGTAAACCACCCCAACCACCTCCATCACCAGGTTCAGATATCACAGCAGTCACCCAGTGAGGTCAATTATGATAATTAGGTAGCTCAAACTGGCATGTACAGGGATGGAAAATAAGCCACAGTGGCTTATTTTTCCCTCTGTGATCATGCAAACCCGCTCTTTGTGTGAGGGGTTGGAAAAATGGAGGAGAGATGCCTGAGAATAGGCCATTTGATAGTCCTCCAATCAATCAATCAATCAACTTTATTGCAGCCGACTCTAATAAAACTCTAATAAAAAAGTTTTTGTCTGAAGCTAAAGACCTTTTAACCACGCTAACACTGATTGCAACTGGTAAAACAAACCCCAGCTCATACAACTCCGCAATTATCTTGGAGAACGCAGCTCCAGCATCTAATGACAAAATCTCTACTCCAGTGCCAACGGAGAAACATCCATGGCAAGTTTGTGCTCAGTTATGTTCCATCCCTTTAATAAATACGGACACTATGCCAAAGGATGAAAAAGTTAAAAGTAGCAATGATAAGCAGGGAATCGAAGATAAGGCTTATGTGCCTAAATCAAAGAGGATAGTCCTCCAGAACATGAAAGTGCTCCAAAAATAAGCTACTGCACTTTGACTATTTCTAAATGTGATACCCCCACATGCGAGAAATGTATTATGATGGCTTATTTAAGAGCAAGGTACATGTGAAGTGTTTGTTTTTGTTGTTATGCTGCTGTTATGCTACTCCTTGACTTCCAAATGTTGTCATTTCTTAGACAACCTTTAGAAGTCAAGCAGTTTACACTGGTACAGAAATAATGCTACCTGATCACTGATATCATTGATCGTCAACTGAAGGTCAGGATTCACAAGTGGATCACACCCTGATCTAAGATGGATTGTGTCAGGGGCATTACCACCATTATTTTAAGAGAAGAAAAAGATAGAAATAAAAGGAGAAAGAGATGAAAAAAGACAGAGAAAATTGCAAAGATGAGTATCTATAGTAAACTGCGGCTTTTGTGTTGCTGGCTGGAGTCAAAGACCTGAAAATGTTGAAGACTACTGTCTTATACCATAAGGAAAGCCAGTGTTCTAAAGATAGCCCTAGACCAGGTCAAGTTGGATTTTGAACCCCAGCTTAGTCATAAAGCTTACTTGGTGATCTTGGGATAGTCACACTTGATCTGTTTATCTAGCTCACTGACCTTTCACACCATCTAGATCTACCATTCATTTTCAGAGCTAACCATGGTTACCAGTGGCCTACACCATCAGTTTTTGCTAACCTAGGATTAACCTAGGATCTGCAGGCTACCCTCGCCTTGGCTAATGTGACTGTTCATGACTCAACAATCAGAAAAAGACTGCACAAGAATGGTTTTCACAGGACGATAGCCAGAAGGAAACCACTGCTCTCTAAAAAAAAACATTGCTGTCTGTCTGTCTGTCTGTCTGTCTGTCTGAAATTTGCTAAATATCACATAGATGATTTCCAAGACTTCTGGAACAATGTTCTCTGGACAGACAAGTCAAAGGTAGAACTTTTTGGCCTCAATGAGAAATGTTATATTTGGCAAAACACAACAACACTGAGTTCGAACAGAAGAACCTCATCTCAACCGTCAAGAATGGTGATGAGAAAGTGATGGGTTGGGACTACTTTCCTGCCTATCCACCTGGATGGCTTGCCATCATTGGCACAACCATGAATTCTGCAGTATATCAGAAGATTCTAGAGGAGAATGTTAGACCATCCACCCATGATCTGAAGCAGAACCAAAAGTGGGTCATGCAATAAGACAATGACCCTAAACATAAAAACAGATCAACAAAAGAATGGCTGCGGAAGAAGAAATTCCATGTTTTACAATAGCCTAGTCAAAGTCTAGACCTAAACTCCACTGAAATGTTGTAGCAGGAACTGAAGAAATTCAAGACAAAAAAGACTGTTTCAAAGAGCGATAGAAGAGGAAAGAGTTTTATTAGATTTCATCTATATAACTAAACAAACCTTTTTATAGGCAACATTAAAAAAGAACAGAAGAATACTGTTTGATGTATTAAATTGATCAAAGTGTAACCTACGTGACATATTTAGAAAAAAGCTAATACATAATATATTATGTATTAATATAATAAAATATAAATAATTAATAAAAACCAGCATGGAGCTCTTTCAAGAGGGAGAGGATTTGAAAACAGAGTTGTTTCAAAGTACTATCAAAAGTGCTCAAAAACACCGAGTTACTGTGCATACAAGCAAATTTAACTGCTACCACCAGTACTGCTGTCACTGCTTGAAGTAGGTGCAGATTTTTTCTGCTTCCTACCCGCTGCTCATTTCTCAAAAGGCACACATACAATCTCTGAATACAGTGCTGATTGGCTTTTCCACTCCATTTCTCACCACATGCTCTAGGTGGGGCTGTCTGCTTTACAAGGGATTTCCCCCCAAAATACTTTGCATGTTTATGTGATAAAGCATTGTTTGGCACTTTTTGTTATTACTTTTCAAACCAAGTTGTTTTACCCTTGAGAAAACTGCTCAATAGGCAAAGCTTTGTGACAAACACAAGAACCAGCCAATCAGCATTGTGCATAGCCCTGTTCCAAGAAGGGGGGGAGGACAGGCCAATCAGAGTTGGGCAAAACTGTCTTCTGCTGAAAACCAGATTTCCTCTGAACTCATTCCAGGGGGAACTGTCTATCTGAGCAAAATGTGATGCATAAAGTACCACAGTGGACTTACCACAAATGTTAGATATAACCCATCCTAACATTCATTTAGCTCCAATATTTTAAGCTGCTCTACAACCAACACATATTACATAACTGCTGAGAACTTGGCTGTCAGTCTATAAATACAGTGAAAGGGACAAGAGGGTTTAACAAGGAAATAATGATGACAAAGTAGGCAGAGTTAATTAGGAACCATATTTCACCAAATTCTCTCATATACCTGAGAGGCCGAATAGATAACCCTCATCACACAATTTAGTACTGGCCACAACAATAAGCACTCATGAGAAGCTCAGCTTTTATTTTATTTTCAAGGCTAGGAAAACAGTTGGCCAGTGATTCAGAGCTTCAGTGCTGCATAGTTCTGCCCAGCAGAAACAGAATGATGCAAAGTAAGAAAAACTGCAAATTTGCTTTAATTTATATGACTTATATAGTCATGGCAGGGGTAGGCAATTCCGTGGGCAGGATGTGGGTGATATGGTACCTGGGTGCCCCAGGGCACCTTCCTTCACTCCTGCTAAGGTGTCCTACTCCTACTACTAAATAAATAAATACTTTAGGAAAAAAACAACACATTTTCTTAGCAGCCGCTGGGATGGTTCTGAAATAGTTTCTGTTGGTGCTGAAAACTGTGGATTCAAAGGAGCTGTTTAGTGTGCTGGCGCTCAGACCCAATTTCTGTCTTGCAGTCAGTCTTTGGGGCAGATTATTTCCTTTGCCATGCCTCCCATGACAGCTTCTCAAATTGCTAAATATGCCCACAGCCCAAAAAAAGTTGTTGATTACTGGGTTATCTTTCTAAGCACAGAATGCATACAGTCCTGCCTCCCAATTGGAACCACACATTTTCATTTTCAAGGTCCAACATAGCAGCAACACCCCATTTCAAATAATTACAAGTTTAAAACATTCAGGTGAGAATGCTGAATAGTTGAAACGAGGGAGGAAATTATGCTGAGGTTCACTGTCTTATTTCCATTAAGAATGCAAGCTCCCCACTACATCCTTAGCAGTTTCATTCACCATATATTGTATTGAGAAGTTATTCTAGCCCAGAGGGCTGCTGAGATGTAAATATAACCCTTTCTATCAAGTAATAAAATCATGTCCATTTTCCATGCAGGTACTTTTCTAACATATATTTCTGATTGTGAAAGAGTGCTCCTCTTTCTAGGATACCTTACGTTCCATTTTCCTGTCTAATCAGCAATGCTTAAGTACCTTTGCAAATTCCTCATGCAGTTTTCAAATGATCCATTACTCTAAAAATAATAACTGAGAAATGTGAACAGTAACAACCTAATCCCAAACCTCAAAACCTTCAAATTGCACAAGGAGGGTTTTAACCTACTCACCTTCCTTGCTGATTGGACAAGGACCCCTTCTTGAAAATTATTTAATGCTTAAAAGCTTCAGATAGATTAGATCCTGCTGATTCTATAAGAATCTGAGAGTTAAGGCCAAGAGAAGTCCATTCCTTTACTTTCATTTGGTGCTTCAAATGAAAAAATATATTCTTTTTTTGTATATGAGGAGATCCAAGCATTAAAGGGCATCCTATTTCTCTTACAGAGATGTGGCAAATAGGGATGTGATTTGTTGAAATAAAGTTGGGTTTCTTGATTTTATTAGCTAGCTCCAAAGGTAGGTGATAAAAGCACTTTTATGCTAATCAAAGCTGATGCTCGATCACAGGGGAGAATATCTAAAAACTTTCTAAATACTCTGTATGCACCTGCATAAAATGCTATCATGATTTTTTCACTCTTCTGAATAGATCCAAAATATCATTAAACCTAATACGTTTCTCACATCCTTCCTGAGTGGACACTGCAAGAGCGATCACTGCCACAACCAAACATAACTATTATGCAAAATTCAGATGCAATCAGTGTTGTTCTACCTTCATGAAGTTCCCAATTAATCCACCTTGCTACTAGCTACTCTCTACTACACACCATAGTATCAGTCAGTTCAGAACTGCCTCCTTTGAAAACTGAAAGTATTCACTGAATCCTGACTTTGAACCAGTTCTGCATCTTAAAACAAGAATGAACATATAATAAATCCGAAATATTCTGACTGTAAATCAAGCATTCCCGTTACAAAGTTGAAAAAGGATCTAGGCTGCAATCTCAAAAAATTGCATATGTACATGCAGAAGAGCCACATGTGCACCTGGAGACATTAGAAGTTTCTAATAAAACTGCTTACACAATTGGACAAGAAATCTATTTTTGTTTTGCTTTAAGTCACTTTGCCCATTTAACTATGCAAACAACTACAGGGAGAAAATCCTTTCAAGACTCCTCAGGACATGTAAAGTGTATTTGCCGTCATAACACTGACAGCAATTTTTCTACACTGTTGTTAAGGAGGGGTTAAGATTTAGCGCTCAACCCTCACTGTCAACTACTGAAGGTTGTGAGTAAAACACATATAATTGATCAGTTCATTAATGTATTCAGTAAAACATTATTAGGAAACTAACAATCTTTTCATTTATTTCTTCTAATAAAACAGTTACTTCTTCCAATAAAAATCAGAAGTGTTCATTAACATAGCAAATTTTGTGAACTTAAATTCTGATTGCTTCTATTTGATGACAGAAAATTAATACATTGTTCCCAACGTGTTAGCTTGCTTAAAACAACCACCACTATCACATTACTTACTTATCTAAAACATGTGGATCTTCAGGAGTTTTATTTTCATATTGTAAAAGTTCAAGAAAGCTCTGCATATACCTGAAATATAGATGAATAGCAAAGTTAACATAAAACCACCTGAAGAAAAAGCTTAAAATATATATAGACCTACCTAAAGAGGCAAGTTAGGCTGAAAACAAGCGCCATTTAACATAATGGTGCTTACTTCTTAGTAGACATGCATAGGATTGCATGGCTAATCTTTATACCAATAAATGATCAACTGAATCATAGTTTAAAACACATTTTTGAAACATGGTGAACATGCTGTAAATTTTGTGCATCAGTAGCTGTTGGTTTTGTTTAATCTTAAGTAAAATAAATGGTTACTATTTTAAAATTGACAGTCTGATCAGCTGATTCAGATTTCTTTTAATTAACCTTTTCTGTTACATTTCTATACTGCCCAATGGCCAAAGCCCTTTAATTCACCTTTATCAAATAATATGAAGATGAAAAATTATTTAATTCTTTATAACCAATATTTTAGACTTTCTTTTCCTATGTTCCTATGTGCAGAAAACAATTGTTTGTTACTATAATTGCAAATACATTCATTGTCACATTGTCATATTACAAGAAATTCCATAGGCAACTTACAGAGCAATACTACGGTTCCCAGACAGAGGCTGGGAAGTTATAGGATGGTGCAATTTTCTCGTCTGTGGCTCTAGACAGAACTATGAGCACAGAGGAGATTTGATTGTGGATCTTCCCCTCCACCCCTTTCCAGCCACCATGGAATGTGACTTCTCTTCCAAAGTTGCAACTGTGACTTTGAAAGAGACCATGGAGAGAGAGGAGAAGGGCCGGGATGGTGGGTAGAGAGGGAGGAGGAGAAGCCTTAATTCTCTCAATCCATGAGCATCTCTGTTGCTGTCCTTGCCCACTCCCTGGTACGCAAGCTAGGCAGGCTGAGAGGATACAGAATTCTAAACAGAGGATAGTCAGCCGTAAAGCCTCCAGCCTCCTCTGCCCTGCCTGGCTTTTGTTAGCAGGGCTTTGGACAGACAGAGGGTTCTGCGATTGGAGCATTCTGACTATCAAGCACCAATCCCTTACAACTGTGCTCTTAAATGTTCTAAACCAGGGGTCAGGAACATGGTGTTTGCGGGCAAAGTGCTGCCAGCAAAGACCCCATCCTTACCCCAAACCGTGGCAGAAGTAGCAGGGCAGAAGCCCACTGTGCCACCAAATTCCTGCTTTTGAGCGTCTTCCCAGGAAGGAGGAGGCAGCTGAGGTGACAAAGACAGCAACGCACAAGCAGGCAGGTGAGTGACAGGCCAGCAAGAGCGGCCAGCAAGGAGGAACAGAAGCAGCTGGAGGGGCAGGCGGAGCAGAAGTGGCAAGCAAGGATGAGCAGGAGCTGTCTGCAGGGTGGATGGGAAGAGCAGGAGCAATGGCAGAGAGGGAGACATCTGAAGGCAGTAGCGCCAGGAAAAGCCGAGGGAGGAGGAAATGGCAGTAGGTGGCAGAAGGGGGAGAGAAAGATGAAGAAATCTGGTGGAGGAAAGGGGGGGAAGAACACAGAATCCCATGGGGGGGCAAGGAAAGAATTCCATCAGGGGGCTCAAGGACAGACAAAATCCCACCAAGGAGACAGGAAAAGACAGAATCCTGAAAATACATGGCAAGTGAGGCTTGGAAGGTCTGCCAAGCCTTCTCTCTCTCCTTTTAGAAGGGCTTTGAAAACAACTATGTTTTTTGTGATGTTATTTTCTGCTTTTTTTACTTCTGGATTCTTAAATGTTCATGCGTCTTATTGTGTTTCTGAGATCTCACTATTTTAAATATGTGCAAATCTCCCCAAAAGTGAAAAAGTGTTGCTGTCTAGGGAGGTGATGAAGCGGGGGAGTAAATTGACTAGTGTCATTTCAAGATGTAACAGAGAGGGGATATCATTAGTGAGATCACAAGGAGCAACCGTGTTTTTTGCCACAATTGCCAGGCAGCATTTTGTTAATAAATTTATTCTGGCATCCTGAGAACTTCTTTTCTTGGTGTACCTACTTTGGATGCTTATCTCTCTCCACTTTTGACCTTTCTGATTTTCTGACAAGCCATATATCAGCCACTCCGATGGTTCACGCATCACAAGCCACTCTGAAAATAAACTACCTAAAACATCCAACAACAAGCCATGGATTCTCAGGGTGGTTTGTGAGCAATTAACAAACCATGCTGATGACCCACTATGAATCAGGTTCAGAGACATGAAATACCAAGAGCTTACTGCTCAACTGTCTGAATTTAGTCTGAAAAGCAAAGGAGGAGTTCAAGCCACAAGCTGGTGCTAGGTAATCCTAGTTTATTTTTGAAGATGGTCCAACACACTTTGGCCATAGGCCTTCCTCATGAACAAATGGTCTTCGCATATCTTATTTCAGCACTACAAAAACTGCTGACACATGTGTGTATTAATTTAAATTTATTCTTGAGTTGCTTTTTGCTGTACCAGGATAAAACTCATGAAATGCAGCTAGAACACTGAGAAAGAGATATAGGAGGAGTTGGAGCACGCAGATGGGAACCAAGGAGAGGAAGAAAAGAGAAACTAGAGTTTCCAGGTAAGGAAGGAGGCATTGGGACTGTTCAGACCACACATGGTTAGGCTAACCCTTTTGCAGCAAATGCTTAGTAAGCGTGTTTAAACCGTGGTTATGTAGCCACCATGGTTAGTCACATGACACACTAAGCCATAATGTTTAGCTCAAAATGCTTAACCATTGTGGCTTAGCATGTCGTCTGAACAGGGTCATTGAAATATACATGGTGGAGGACAAGCCAAGACATGTATGGGGCAGAAGCCCAATTCCTTAATTTATTATATGCAAGGCTGCCACACTTGCCCATAGCTACACTATTCTTCCTTGCAAAATTCATAGTATTAGGTCTATATAAAAGTCTTGCCTTTTATCTGTACCTACCAGCTCTGGACTAGCTTAACGGAAGGTCTATTCAGCAAGTTGTCAGGCAACAAATTGACTTCTCTCATGGTGTTAGCAAGCCGCACAGGAAGTTCTTTTCGCAGGAACATATATGATGTTTTCTCACATGCATTATCACGCCCTATGGAAAGAAAAGACAATATAGCTGAACTAAAAGAGTTTTCAGGTCGGTTTTTCAGCCCCTATGGAGTCTTGCTATTTCTCAGAGAAGTCTGTAGCCTAACAGTATCTGTAGCTATGGTTAGGGGTGCTTTATATTAGTTTCCTCTGTTACCCAGTCAATGTCCTTTTGTAATGGATAAAGATCTGGCAAACATCATCAACACCTCTGTCACTTTAAGGAACCAAACTTGATGTACTCTACATAAATACACCCTGGAAAACACTTTGGAAGCATCAACTACTGCAAAATGCTATTCAAGAATTATTCTTATTTTATTTTAGGGATTTATACCCTGCCTTTCAATACAATTCCTATGGCAGCTGGAAGCAATAGTTGTCCCAATGTTCTGAAGGAACTTCAGTCATTAACAAATATTCTGATAATTTGCAACATACTAGGATTAGCTACTGATGAAGAGCTGAGGCTAGAAATGCATTCCACATCATATATATAAATTACTGTAATAATTTTCATCCATCATATGACTGAAGTGACTAACAAAATGGACCTGAGTGGTTTTGATGTATTTTCTTTTAAAAGACAAGCAACTAATGGTTTTTAGTGGTATAATACATTTGTAATGACTGCTGTCCCATTTACAAGCCCTCCCGTTGCTCTGCTAGACAATAAAGAGGTCTGCCAAGTAATCCACAAAGCTTTATTCAGCCAATAAACATCTATTTGCACCTGAAGAGAGCTTAAACACTAGGAATTTTCCTCTAGGCTAAACTTAGCTAAGAAACAATTGTCCTTTCAACAAACAGGAAAGTATATTCCCTGAGTCCCTTTTACTTCAAGGAGGATTCCTGTGAAGAAGCTTTTGGCGAGACACTAGTCAAGCTGATCTCCTCTCGCCTTCTTTTAGCTCTGCCTGTTTGAACTTGCGGTGGACTCTAGGATCGGCAATCACTGAAATGCCTTCCTCTCTGAGGATTCCTGAGTTCCCACAGACCCTGAGTTGTTAATGTTTTCACCATAAGGTCCAGTGAAGATTCATCCCTGATGGGTGAAGAGCCTGGGAGAATCACCTGCCTCACTTCCTGTGTAAGCTGGGTCATTTTTAGTCCTGTTTCTTCAGCTTCAAAATCTGATTCTGATTAATAGCCTGAAACTCCTCCCCCCACACCAAGGGGAACAGGCCTGATCATGACAACTGCTGTAAGATTTATGTCAACTTTCTTTGGTATTTAAAATGTTTTAGGAAGGGGCAGACATGTCTTGTTTATTCCCCTTTCCAGCCTGATGCTCTCCAGATGCTTTGGGCTACAACTCCAAGGATTTATGACCACTGACCATACTAGTTGGGGCTGACTGAAGTTGAAGTCCGAAATATCTAAATGGCATCAAGTTGGGGAGGCTGCCTTTGGGGTTAGTAGCCACAACGCAGGCTGCATGCAAGAATTGCTGCATGTTTTGCTGTGGAACAGATGGTTGCTACTGGGTTTGGGGAGTGATGGGTGGCAGAAAGAAGACTATGTTTAGAAAGTAGTTCCAAGCTAAAATGTTGAGCACATCTCTACGGAGTCTAGGGCAGGATCTACTCTGCTGCTTTATAATGGTTTATAACGGTATTGACAACTGTTGCGACCCATGACACATTCTATATACCCTTTTCTAATCACTTGGTGTAGATCTGGTGTAGGTATGCTAATCCAACTGAAATTAATGCAAATGACAGATTTCAATGTGTGTTTCATTCTCAATGGAACTTATGCCTGGCTTTCACATCATTACACCTGTACAGCCCAATCTTATACATGTCTATTCAGAAGAAAGTCCCACTGAGTTCAGTGAGTATAGGATTGAAGCCTTAAATACTTTCAAATGAACTGAAATTTGGTAAAGGTTATTCATAGTTACTTTAAAGCAACTTGGATGTTCTAGACAGTACCCAACAGCCAGACATCTAGGCTTCAGACTGGAGACTATACATATTTTCATTTCCCTCACCCCCTCCCTAAGAGCAGACAACTCCACAGTAATATTCAAAAAGGCCAGGTAAACTCACAGTTCTGTGTTTTACCTGTAATGAGCTGTCAGTATTCCACTTTAGCCAAGAGAAAGATTGCAAATGTGTTAGTCATGGTCACAAAAGACAACCGCCTGCAAAATGAACAAGTGCTGCAAGGTACTGATTAAGTTATGTTCATGCAGCCCAGGAAATAATGTTAAAAGCATTGCTATGCATATAATAACTAAGATTTGCAATTTGAAAAATCCTTAAGTGTAGTGCAACTGGCACAATCAAGGTCGCACTTTTTAAGGCAGTCCCATTATAATCAGTTCAACAGCACATCATTCAGCATCTGTTCACAGATAATGTACATTGGCAGGATAGAGCCCAATCAGCTTTTTTCTCTTAAGTACTCAGTTTTGCTCGTTCCTTTAAGGCATGCCTGACAATGGCTTGTTATAGCTTAGTAATTTTTTGTTTTAGATACGATCCTGCAACTATTTATTGATGTCTCTGCCTGTTCATCTGTATGCATGCCCCCCCTTTTTTAGGCCTGAGGGTTTTTGTTTTGCAAGAATTAGGAATTCATATAAAATGGAAGCCCTGTTCTGTCATATAATTAAAAAGTAAAAAGTATTTAGAACCCCCAGAACTGTCTGCAATCATCTAACTCTGCTTTTCTGGTACAGTTGACTTGAAACTCAACCAGTTATTCATCTGGTTGAGCAAGGCAGACCATTTCTGGCTACCACAAGGAGTCAAATTTTCATTACGGTTATCTGAACCATTCGTACAGAGTACATAGGTTTGAAGATGATGACTCCTCTTCACTAGAACTTGAAGTCTCCCAAATAGCAAGAAACATTCTGCCACCACTAGAATCACTGGAGAAGTCCAATGAGACCACGGCACAGAAAGAGCAAAGTTAGCTCAAAGACAGGAATTGGCTCCTGAGAGGAAAAAGCATGAGAGAGAGAGAGAGAGAGAGAGAGAGAGAGAGAGAGAGAGAATGGGCTGGTTCACACAACACAACAGCCCACTGTGGGTTATTTTGCATATCTGACCCCAGAACAGACCGTGGTTTAACCCTTGCATAACCCACACTCACTGGGTCCGCATGACACAACAACTCCCAAGCAGGGGTTAGATAAGCAAAATGCACCCATGGCTCAGCAGACCAACATGGATTAAATAACCCACAATGAGCGCGCCATGTCATGCAAACTAGGTCATTATCTTAGTGGTAGGGCACCTGTGACCCTACAACTCTCATTAGTCCCAACCTCCATAGCTGTTGGTCAGGGATGATAGGAATTGTTACATCTGAAACTGGTATCCTAGATTAATCGCAGTTTGTTGCATTACTCCCTCCTTCCCTTACTACCAAGATGCAATGGAAGAGTGGCTAAAAGAAGAAACTGCTCACACAGAGAGACACGTGCTAGTGCTTTCAAAAATCTCTTGCTCCCTCCTCACTCAGTCTGGCAACAGACTCCTTCCCTGCCCACCTCCTTGTTGACAAGCTCTCCCTCTCCAGCCACAGCAACATCAAAAGGGAAAAATGTTTTCAGGGACCACAGGCACTTCTGCCCACATGCAATGAAAATTATATGGTAAGAAGAGCACACTTTTGCTGTTAGAAAACTGTACCAATATAGTTGTTCAACAGATGCAATTGCACAGTTTGAACTAAAAGCTTCCCCCACTCACTTCCCACCAAACCCTGTTTAATCCTTGCACCCCCTTTTATATCTTAAGAACTCAGGTTATTGAAACACCTGTTTTTCTACTTGATAACCAATAAATTTTTATTACTGAAAAAATGTTGTCTTTGTTGAAAGAATGGCCACAGGTGGCAGCACTTTTGTTTGAGAAGGAAAGGGTTAGTAAAGACTGACTTTAGGACTATTTTGTTCAGGTGCTCAGAGAGAACAAACATCTCAGAGGAGTAGTTCATCTTTTCTGATCTGTTTTCTGCAGCTGCCCAATGACAAAAGAACTGGAAACATGGTGGTGCCTTGCCAGTTCTTGGCTGCTGCAATGCACTTTGGTACAGCAGGCAGGTATTCAGAGAAGGTTGGAAGAGAACAAGCCAATATTAGGCAAAAGAAACCACAATTCATCTGAGTGTCTGCAAGCAGCATCCTGACTTTTCCAATAAACTGTAGTTAAAGGTCCCCTCTACAAGAACTCGGTTTGACACCCGGTTGACCGATTATGCGCATCTTCTCGCAATTGCTTTTATGCCTAATCCCTATACACGGGAGGCAGTGAAGCGCATTACCGGTTAAATGAAACGCGCTTCAAAGGTGTTTAAATGTAGAGAATCACTTGTTTACATGGTCATAAGGCACTTTAACTCCCGCGGTAAATGAAAACTTGCTATTTAACGCACATTCGATAATGCGCATAATCGGACATAAAAAGCGCCTCAGCCCCAATTTGCACTCTGTTCATGTGGAGGTAAAATCGGTAATGTGCTTTGAAAGAGCTTTAAATCGCTCTTGTAGAGGCACCCAAAGTTACTCTTTATATGGCTTTTACTGACTTTAAATCGGCTTTTGATCTTATCCCTTGGGACAGACTGCGCAAAATTTGAGGCGAGCAATATTGATAGGTGACTGTCAATGCTTATACATAGCCTGTATGAAAATACTCCAATGCGGGTAACCTGTGATCCTGTAGGGCACTTTTCAGACCCTGTTCCAGCTTTCAATGGAATAAAACAGGACTGCATTTCAGCTCCCATATTATTCCATTTTTACATTAATTAGATGGTTAAGGGTTTAGCCAATACCACCTAAATTGGACACTAGAGCTCTGTCAATTCTTCTTTATGCTGATGACACAGTGCCACTTACTGAGCAATGAATTTCTGTCAATTATAACAAGACAAAAATTACTGTCTTTACTAGAAGGGTGAAACAGCAATGGCAGATTAATGGAAATCCTATTGAACAGGTAGCAAGCTATAAGTACTTCGGAGTAGTTTTTCACTCTTCCGGTTCCTTGAAAGTACAAATAAAAAATGCTACCTTAAATTTTTCCATACTGAAGGAGAACAGTACATTCCCTTGGTCATTCAGGAATTTGTAGCCAAGATTGTACTTCAAATATTGTATGGATCTCAGTTGTGTACTTATTATAAATACAGGTCTTTTGAAGACATTCAAACCAAATTCCGGAGAGCGATCTTTGGAGTTCCATGCTGTGTTTCTAATGCGGCTTTGCACCTGGAGGCAGGCCTAATTTCTATGGAAGCCCATGCATAGATTTGTTTAACAATCTTTTGGCTCAAACTTGATTCCCCACCCTCATAGGATTAGCCCCATTGACCCTAACAGACACATTTCAGTCAACATAGAGAAAGTTGTTGACACAGTATTTACTGACTTATAGGTTTACAACTGGCAGTTTATTAGCCCTTGGCTATTTTAGAGCTAAACTATTAAACAATGAACATGGGATACAAAATTACAGAACTATTTAAGTTCTGTCACAAAATATCTCTTCTCTAAGAGTAAGGTACTTGCGCCTGCAAATTATCTGACTAATTTAACAATCTCCAAATTTAGAAAAACCTTTACATTAGCTAGTTTAATGATTTACCATCTATGCTTTTAGAGGGAAGATACCATGAATGCATATACCTCTGTGATGGAGGAGAAGTGTATTCTTCTTTTTATCAAGAAATTCACTATGTTTTATTACACCTATTTTACACACACACACAAAAAATGCCAAGCAGATCAAATGAATTTTATGTTTCTGTCCTTTCTCATCAGAATTCTCAGATTACAGATAAGGTGTCCAGGTTTTGTATAGTTGCTATTGCTTGCCACAAACATTTAGTAAAATAGTACCATTCTGCCAGCCTGATACTCTGGAGTCACATTAGGTTTCTCTTTGAGTTTCTGTATAATTATGTACATTGTGTGTACGTTTTGTACATGAACATGTAAGGTGCTGATCAATGATTGTAATAAAATGTATCTATCCATGTATGGTTAAAGTGAACATTCACTTAGCATTACATCTGATTATAATCTTTGTTTCCCAGCATACACTTTAAAACACATATTACAGACCATGTGCATGAGCAGCAATGGTGTGCTTTTAATTCCCAAAGAAAATCTCATATTCTTAAACTACTAAAATACTTCTCTAAATTATCACCACATTCTTTAAATAACTCAAATGCTAGAACCTTTTGTGACAAGACTGACAAGATTGGTATCACAACAAGATATGGTATAATATGTATAAATGCAGTTTGGAAAACAGATTAATGCATATCTTCTACTGTGTCAATGCTACAAGACTTCAGTAGATGACAGTTTTTAACCAGGAATGTACCACATGACATTCTGAGCAGCAAACTAGCTAAAAGTGGGCTAGATGGAACAACTATTAGGTGGATCCACAGTTGGCTACCGAACCAGACTAAGAATGCTTATCAATGGTACCTTCTCAAACTGTGGGGCGGTAACAAGCGGGGTACCATAGGGCTCAGTCCTGGGCCCAGTGCTCTTTAACATTTTTATTAATGACTTGGATGAGGAGGTGCAGGGAATGCTTATCAAATTTGCAGATGACACAAAATTGGGTGGGAAAGCTAATACTCTGGCAGACAGAAACAAACTTCAAAGTGATCTTGATAGGCTGGAGCTCTGGGCTGAAAACAACAGAATGAAATTGAATAGGGATAAATGCCAAGTTCTACACCTAGGAAAAAGAAATCAAGTGCACAATTCCAAGATGGGGGATACTGGGCTCAGCAATACTACAAGCAAGAAGGATCTTGGAATTGTTGTAGATCACAAACTGAATATGAGCCAACAGTGTGATGTGGCTGCAAAAAAAGCAAATACTATTTTGGGCTGCATTAATAGAAGTATAGCTTCCAAATTGTGCGAGGTACTAATTCCCCTCTATTCAGCACTGGTTAGGCCTCAACTTGAGTATTGTGTCCAGTTCTGGGCACCACACTTCAAGAAGGATGCAGACAAGCTGGAGGGGGTTCAGAGGAGGGCAACAATGATGATCGGGTCTGGAAACGAAGCCCTATGAAGAGACTGAAAAGAACTGGGCATTTTTAGCCTTGAGAAGAGAAGACCAAGGGGAGACATGATAGCACTCTTCAAATACCTGAAAGGTTGTCGCACAGAGGAGGGCCAGGATCTCTTCTCAATCATTCCAGAATGCAGGACACAGAATAATGGGCTCAAGTTACAGGAAGCCAGATTCCAGCTGGACATCAGGAAAAACTTCCTGACTGTTAGAGCAGTATGACAATGGAACCAATTACCTAGGGAGGTAGTGGGCTCTTCTACACTAGAGGCATTCAAGAGGCAGCTAGACAGCTATCTGTCAGGTATGCTTTATTTTTTTTAAAAAAATTATTTATTATTTCAACATATAATAAACATATAATAAACATAATACATAACCAAAACCTTAACATCCCCCGTGCTCCCCTGCCCTTTCTAGTATATTATATATTTTTCCAAAATTGCAAGGATTCTTTTGAAGGTGTACAATCTCTCCCCTTTATTAAAACATAATCTATAAATGGTCCCCAAATACTATCAAAATCATTCTTTTTGGATAATCCCATCCTAACTTTCATTTTACATGTTAGTCTGTCATTAATTGCAATATCCCACACCCCTTTATACCATTCTTCTATACTATAATTCCCTTGTAATTTCCAATTCTTCACTATAATTAATCTAGCCGGTGTCAGCAGATTGTTTATCAGTTCTCTTATGCTTTTATTCCCATATTCTTTATCAAACATCGATAGTAAAGCTATATTTGGACTTGCTTCCACTTGATTAGCCAATATTTCACTTATTTCTTTAAAAACTCTTTTCCAAATTTTTTGTTCATACACACATGTCCACCACATATGGAAATATGTCCCCACTTCCTGACAACCCCTCCAGCATAACATTGAAATTTTCTTATCTATCTGATGTAGTCTTATGGGAGTGAGATACCATCTCCAAATTATTTTATGATTTTCTTTTATCCTTATTGATAACAACTTTAAAGTTCTTAGTTCCCATATTTTCCTCCAGTTATCCTCAGTAATTTGTTTTGCTAATCATCTTCCCAGAATGTTTTCAAAATTTCTTGTTGCTCCCCCTCTTCTAAAAGTATATTATATATTTCACTTATTATACCTTTTTTACTTTTATTTTCCCCCTCCTTCTCTCTTAACTCAATTAACTTTTCAAATCTTGTTTCCTTTCTACATTCCTTATTTTTCTTTTTCCATTTCTGTGTCCATTGTTCCAATTGTATACAGTTAAATCATAAGTTTTTTTGTCCTCTTAAAACTTATTCTATTTGCTTTTTATTAACCATTCTCTTCATCCATTCTTTCACTTTAATTATTTTTTCCCCTCAATAACCCTTCCAGTTCTCTTCTTAAATTACCTGGGAAGTTCTCCAACAAAACAACTGGGGCTAGAGGAGAAATTCCTGGTATTAATTTCTTTTTATACTTTCCCCAAATATCTATAATATTTTTTAAGATGGGATTTTCCGTATCTTTCAATTGATTCTTTTGTATTTTACTAAAAAATTTTTTTGTAAACCTAACTCTATTTCTCCTGTCTGCGTCTCTAACCATTCTAAATCCTCTTTCCCTATTATACTATTTATAACATATCTTAATTGATTAGCTATATAACAAATCTTTATATTCAGGAATCCCAACCCCCCTTCCCTTTGAATCCTATATCATTTCGTTTTATTAATTCTTGCTTTTCTATCTCCTTTACAGTAGTTATTTATCATGCTTTGCCAACTTCTTATTTCTACTTCTGTTATTTTAATTGGTAACATTCTAAACAAAAAGTTAATCTTTGGTAATATTTTCATTTTAATAACCGCTATTCTACCAAACCATGAATGCTTTAATTTCCTATAAGCCTCTAATTTCTTCATTATGTTTTTTTAAACTACTAAAATTTATTTCCTCTAACTTTTCTAAATCTTTCGAAATTTGAACTCCTAAATAACGCATTATGTTTTTAATCTTAAAATCCAATTTTAAACTGCACTCCTCCCTTTCTTCTTTATCATAGTTAAATAACATCATTTCTGATTTCCCCCAATTTACCTGTAGTCCTGTATTCTCTCCAAATTCTCTCAAATGTTGTTTTATTTCTTCTATGCTATCCCTCGGGTTTTCTAATGTCAATAAAGTGTCATCCGCAAACATATTAATTTTTATTTTATTTTTTTCTTCCCCTCCTATCCCCTTCAGTCTCTCATCATCCCTAATAACATTTGCCAATATTTCTATGACTATTGCAAATAATATTGGGGAGAGAGGACACCCTTGTCTTGTTCCCCGGGCTAAGGTAATTTGTTTGTGTTATTCCATCATTTACCAGTACCTCCGCCTTACTGTTTGCATAAAGCTGATTAATCACTCCTATAAACCTTTCTCCAAAACCAAATCTCTTTATAATAATTTTTAACACAATCAAAGGCTTTGAAAATATCTAAAGCTATCAACCCTGCTTTTAAGTTCCATCTTTTAATAACGTTTATTATGTTCAATACTCTCCCTATTAAATTAGGCATTTGCCTCCCTGGAATAAAACCACATTGATCCTTTTTTATATACTTATTTATAAAGGTATTCAGTCTTGTTGCCATAATTGCTGTGAATATTTTAGAATCTTGATTAATTAAAGAAATAGGTCTACATGATGCTAGGTTTGCTAAATCCTTATCTGGTTTTGGGATTAATAGTATCAACAAATGTTCCCATGATGGCAGGGTCTTCTCTCAATTTATTATATTATTATACAGTTTTTTTCATTTTCGGCACTAAAAGCTCTTTAAATATCTTATAATATTCCGGCCCCAACCCATCTACTCCTGGAGATTTCCCTCCTTTCAATTTATCAATAATTCCTTCTATTTCTTTTTCAGTCACTAATGCTTCCATATAATCCCTATCCTTATCTTGTAATCTTATCTTCCAGTTCTTCTCTACATATTCCCGTATCCTTGTCTGTGGGCCCGCTTCTGATGTATACAGTTTCTGATAAAAATCTTCAAATATTTGTAATTTATCTTTCATTAAATTGCAACTTTTCCCAGTTTTATCTTTAATTATCCCTATTATATTTTTTTCCTTCTTTGATTGCGTGGACCTTGCCAGCATTTTTGAATTTTTATTGCTATATTCGAAAAAATTTCTTTTCAGGTATATTAATTCTTTTTGGACTCTATATCCTTTTCCTCAAATTCTTTCTTTTTTGCTTGGAGTTGGGCATATATATATGCTTATCTTTATTTATTCTAAATTGTTCCTCTAATTCCTTAATCTCCTCTTCAATCTTTTTACTATGTGCTTCTTGTTGTCTTTTTAATTTACATGATTCTCTAATATATATCCCTCTTACTACTGCTTTCATCGTGTCCCAAACTATCCCCTGCGAATTTACCCGTTTCATTTATTTCCTATATAGTCTGTATTTCTATTTTCATTTTTTCCACAATATTTTTATAATTTAAAATTTTAGTATCCAATCTCCACCTTTTTGCTTCCCTGTAATCTTTCTTTATTTTAATATCCATGCTTATTAATGCATGGTCTGAGACCTTAATTATTCCTATTTCACAATCCATAATCTTAGAAATCATGTTCTTTGAAACAAATATATAATCAATCCTGGAAAAACTCTTATATTTTGGCGAATAAAAGGTATATTTCTTTTCCTCCCCTTTCACTAGTCTCCATACGTCCTTCAATTCTCTTTCTTCCATTACCTTGGCTAAACCCGTTTTCCCAATACCTTTTGTGTTATCTTTATCTTTCATTTTATCCATCACCATATTAAAGTCTCCGGCCATTACAATATTTGCTTTCTCTACATTCCCCATTTTTCTAAACACTTTATTATAAAATTCTGTTTGCTTTTCATTTGGAGCATAAACATTAACCAATACATATTTTTCATCCCCCATGAAACAGTGTAAAATAATAAATCTTCCCAAAACATCCCTTTCCACTTTAACCACGTTAAATGCACATTTTTTAGAAATTATTATCGCAACTCCTCTTGCTTTAGAAGTTCCATATGCTTTCTCATATACTTCCAACATTGCTCATTTTAAGCTCATTTATACCATCTTTCTTATGATGAGTTTCTTGTAAAAATATTACATCAGCTTTCTTTTTATTCAACAACCCTTCAATCCTCTTCCTTTTAACAACACTACCCAGCCCGTTAACATTTAAAGTTATCAATCTTAATTTATTTTCCATATCTCCAATCTTAATTTTCTTTGTAGGTCTCCTAACGTGATACATATACCCCTTCCTTCCCTCCCCCCACATATAACCCCCATTTTCTCCAACTCCACCCCAGGTTCCCCCGGGCGGCGGCTCCTTTCTTCCTCTTCTTAGGACCCTTCAGAGGGGGGGGGCGAACATCCCACATAGAACCAACTCAGGACCCCCCTCCTTTAACTCTTCTTACTTTCCCCTTTGATCTATATTTCAGTCACAAACTGCTTCCTCCTACTGCCCCTTCTTCTTTTTCTTGTTCCTGCCTCCCATTGATATCTTTCTCCATCAGGCCCAAGTTCCGCAGAAGATCTGTTCCTTGCTCGCATGATGTTATTCTGTGTTGTTTCCCCTGGTATGTAAATCTCAAGAATACTGGGTATCCCCAGCTATAGACAATTGAATTCTTCCACAGGGTAGTTGTACACAGCTTCACACTTTTCCTCCATTGAATTGTTTGAGTGCATAAATCATTGTAGACCTGTATCTGCGAAGACTGGAACATCAATTGCCCAGCACATCTAATGGCTTGCATCAATTTTTCTTTTTTGTAAAAGCTGGCAAATCTTACTATTATGTCCCTTGGGACCATTCCACTCCTTTTAGGACCCACTTTGTGGATCCTTTCAATATCTGCATCATCCCATGCCATTTGAGGGTCCATCTCTTTAATCCATTCCATTAATTTGATTTTCAAAATATCTTTGGATTTTCCCCCTGCTGTTCCTGGAAGGATCTGATGCGAATATTCATTCTTCTATCTCTATCTTCCATAGAAATTAGGCGTAAGTCCATATCCTGTAAGATTATATCTTGCTTTTTTATGTTATCTTTATTCTGATCTATCTGCTGCTCCAAGGATCCAAGTTTGTCATTAATCAATTGAAGACCGTTTTGTAGCTCCCATTGAGAGATCTGGATCTCTTTCTTCACCTCCTGCATAAGCTCAGTTTTCTGCTTATTCAACATGCTTTGGATGCTAGCCAGTAAGTCTGCAGAAAGCATCTGCTCTGCTTGTGATTTCACTGTTTTGACTACTGCTCCTGGCTTAGCTCCATCTTTGTGATTCCCACTTCCGGATTGCGACGGTCCCGCTTTTCCACTCGTCATTGTTATTTTTTCTGAATCCTTTCTCGTCAAACAAGACCAACTCTTATCAGATGGGTGAGTTTTGGATCTTATCCACTTCGGTGGCGAGATTTTTCTGCTCCTATCCCGTTCTTTGCTCATTTGGCATCCAGCCAGTGGATACAGAGTTTGGTCTTTCTACCACCGCTTGAGTCCTTGCTAATTAGCTAATAATGCCCGATATTCTCATTAACTGTCCAATTATTCTTTGCTTTTGTTTAAAGTTGTAATCAACAAAAGTAGCTCCGCTTTTAGCAGCTCTTTCCTTTCAGTCAAGGCTTGGCAACCCTCCCAGGGTCATTAGCCGATTACAAATCACTGCTAGTATTTTTAACTCTGTGGATTCCTCTGCCTTATAATTTGAATGTTCAGATAACAAAAACAGCTTTTCACTCACAGTTCGGTCGTTTTGAAGATGGGATATTTTCTTTTTAAAATCTTCTTAACCGGGAGGAGATACATTCCCGACTGTCTCGTTACATACCGGATGTCCCGCCGTCAGGTATGCTTTATGGTGGATTCCTGCAATGAGCAGGGGGTTGGATTCAATGGCCTTAAAGGCTCCTTCCAACTCTATGATTCTATGAAAATGATGTTGAAAAACATCCAATGTAAAAATAAAATGTTCATTGCTTACTTAAGAATCTAATATTTGCTTAGAATAATTCTCACAAAGGTGTTCATATAAGAGTAACATGGTAAATTATGCTTACTATCTATATTAGAAGGGAGTACAGACAAGCCATTTATTTATTTATTTATTGCATTTTTATACCGCCCCATAGCCGAAGCTCTCTGGGCGGTTCACAAAAATTAAAACCATGAAATAATTTAAAAAATATAAAACAAGCCACAATCTAAAAACACAAAATAACATACAATATAAAAACACAACCAGAATAAAACCAAGCAGCAGGAATTAATACAGATTAAAATACAAATTTAAAATAGCAAGGATTAAATTTGAGTTAATTTAACTGTTAAAATACTGGGAGAATAAAAAGGTCTTCACCTGGCGATGAAAAGAGTACAAAGTAGGCGCCAGGCGAACCTCTCTGGGGAGCTCATTCCACAGCCAGGGTGCCACAGCGGAGAAAGCCCTCCTCCTAGTGGCCACCTGCCTCACTTCCTTTGGCAGGGGCTCACGGAGAAGGACCCCTGTAGATGATCTTAGAGTACATATGGGAGTACATATGGGAGGAGGTGTTCCTTTAGATAACCTGGCCCCAAGCTGTTTAGGGCTTTAAATGTTAGTATCAGCACTTTGAATTGGGCCCGGACCTGGATCGGCAGCCAGTGAAGTTGGAAAAGGACTGGCGTAATATGGTCTCATTGGCCAGTCCCCATTAACAATCTGGCTACCCTGTTTTGTACCAGCTGAAGTTTCCGGACCGTTTTCAAAGGCAGCCCCACGTATAACGCATTGCAGTAATCCAAACGAGAGGTTATGAGAGCATGGATAACTGTAGCTAGGCTATCTCTGTCCAGATAAGGGCGCAGTTGGTATATCAGCCTAAGCTTGTAAAAGGTGCTCTTTGCCACCGAGTTCACCTGTGCCTCAAGTGACAGTTCTGGATCCAAGAGCACCCCCAAACTACGGACCCGATCCTTTAGGGGGAGTGCAACCCCCTCCAGAACAGGGTGAACATCACCTCGCCGGACAGACGAACCACCCACTAACAGTACCTCTATCTTGTCTGGATTGAGTCTCAGTTTGTTAGCCCTCATCCAGTCCATTACCGTGCCCAGGCACTGATTCAGAACAGCCACTGCCTCACCAGGATTTGTTGAAAAGGAGAGGTAGAGCTGGGTGTCATCCGCATATTGGTGACATCTCAGCCCACATCTCCGGATAACCTTTCCCAACGGCTTCATGTATATGTTAAACAGCATAGGGGATAAAATAGAGCCCTGTGGAACCCCATGGCTTAAATGTCACGGCACAGAGCAATAATCCCCCAGCACCACCTTTTGAAAACGGCCATCCAAGTAGGAGCAGAACCACTGCAGCGCAGTGCCTCCAACTCCCAGCCCAGACAACCTATCCAGAAGGATACCATGGTCGATGGTATCGAAAGCCGCTGAGAGGTCCAAGAGAACCAACAGGGTTGCACTCCCCCTGTCCCTCTCCTGGCAAAGGTCATCCCACAGGGCGACCAAGGCAGTTTCTGTTCCAAAACCAGGCCTGAAACCCGATTGAAATGGATCTAGATAATCCGTTTCATTCAAGAGTGTCTGGAGTTGTCCTGCAACCACCCGCTCAAGCACCTTGCCCAAGAAAGGAATGTTCGCCACCTGCCTATAGTTGTTAGCATCTTCCGGGTCCAGGTTAGGCTTTTTCAGGAGTGGTCTGATTACCGCCTCTTTTAACGAGGCAGGCACCACTCCCTCTCTCAAGGAGGCATTTACGACCTCCTTGACCCAGCCGGCGGTCCCATCCTTATTTGATGTAATTAGCCACGACGGGCAAGGGTCAAGCACACAAGTGGTCAACCGGACTTGGCCAAGCACCTTGTCCACATCCTCAGGCCTCAGTAACTGAAACTCATCCAATAAAACTGGACCAGATGGTGCTCTGAACGCCTCTACTAGCGGAGCTGCATTAATCGTGGTGTCCAATTCAAGACGAATCTGAATTCAAGCCATTGTAGAAACAACTTGTTTCCTACTTACTCTCTTTTCTCACCACATTTTACTACAGGCAAGATGAGAGAGAATGTCAAGTCCTTATTCCTTAAGTCAGCTTTCCCCAAGCTAGTGCCCTCCAGATGCTTTGGACTACAACTCGCAGCATACCTTGTGACCACTACCCATGCTGGCTGAGGATATGCAGGTTGCTTACCTGTAACTGTAGTTCTTCGAGTGGTCATCTGTGCAGTCACACACTATGGGCTCGCGCCGGCGCTGAGCCTCATTCCGGAAACTTCTAAAGCCTAGACTCTTGGCGGGAACCCCTCCCCCCCCGCCCTATCACGCATGCTTGGGTTCCCGCTTACCTCAGTTCTATGAGACTGTATTTTGCCTCGCGAACCGAGTTAATGTAAAATTAAAGTACTTGTGGTCTAAGCGTTGCATGCATGTGATAACCTCTGTGACCAGTGTATTAAGCGAGGTCTAGAGGGGACGGTGGGTGGGTTGTGTGACTGCACAGATGACCACTCGAAGAACTACAGTTACAGGTAAGCAACCTGCATTTCTTCTTCGTGGTCTCTGTGCATCACACACTATGGGTGAATAACAAGCAAACACTTACCGGAGGAGGGGAGGCCTCGCTGAAGTGTCACTGGAGAATAGAAGATAAGACGGCCCGACCAAAGGAGGCGTCGTCCCTTGCCCTGACGTCCAGCTTATAGTGCATGATTAACGTGGAGGCGTTGGACCAAGTGGCCGCCCTGCACAGCTCTGGAAGTGAGATTCCCCTATGCAGAGCGGTGGAGGTTGCGAGAGCACGCGTAGAATGCACCTTGAGAATGACTGGAGATTCTTTGTGTGCTAATTGGTAGGCTAGAGAAATTGTTTGCACTACCCACTTGGCGAATCTTTGTGTAGAAATAGGGAGACCTTTAGCCTTACCCCCGTAACAGATGAAAAGGCGATCTGACTTACGGAAAGAGTCTGATCTGCTTTTATAGAAAGCCAGGGCCCTTCTGATGTCAAGGGAATGAAGCCTGGAGTCTATAGGGTCTGTGGATGCTTGGAAAAAAGTAGGCAGAATAATGTCTTGGTTACATGGAAGTCAGACACGATCTTAGGACGAAAAGTGGGACCCGGATGAAGAACCACTTTATTCCGGAAGAATTGTGTGAAGGGCGGATCTGCCATAAGGGCACAGAGTTCAGAGCTGCGCCTTGCCGAGGTGATGGCTACTAGGAAAGCGATCTTGAAAGTCAACAGACGCATGTCAACAGTGGCAAGAGGTTCAAGGGTCTAGTGGTCAAAGTCGCAAGAACCACCGAGAGGCTCCATTGCGGTATTAACGGTCGCAGTGGCGGGTGCAAGTTGTGAAGGCCTTTAAGAAAGCATTTGGAGAGTCGATGCCTGAAAATGGAAAAACGCTGGATCAGGTCGTGGTTTGCTGAAATTGCAGCCAGGTATACTTTTATAGATGTCGTTTTCAATCCTGCTTCATGAAGGGAGTGTAAGAAAAGTAGAATTTCCAAGATCTCACATGATTTCGGGTCCAGGCCCTTTGTGGTGACGAACCGTGAGAATTTCTCCCATTTTCTGGTGTAGGAGGCTCTAGTGGAGGGCTTTTTAGCCTCTCTCAGGATATTCATCACGGATGCTGGTAGGTCTAACTCCTGCCAGTGGGTCGGATTCACCATGCTGTGAGCTGTAGCGTGTGTAGACTGGGGTGGAGAGTAAGTCCTGCGGACATTGATATCAGGTCGGGGCGTATGGGCAGGTGGTAGTACTCCCCTTGGGACAAGTGGAGTAGAGGGGTGAACCACGGTTGCCTGGGCCACCAGGGGGCAATGACTATTATGCTCGTTTGCCGTCAACGGAGGGCCGAGATCAATTTGGCCACTAGGGGAAAGGGAGGGAATGTGTAAGCCAGTCCGCATCCCCATGGTGTGTTGAAAGCATCCCCGAGTGACCGGCTGCCCAGTCCTGCTCTCGAGCAAAAGGCTTCACATACTGCATTGTCGGACGACGTGAAGAGGTAGATGTCTGGAGTCCCCCACTTGGTGAACAGGTGAGAGAGAGAGTTGTGGGAAAGAGCCCACTCGTGTGTGTCCTGGAAGTGGCGACTCAGGGAGTCCGCTTAGACATTTTCCGATCCCGCGATATGAATCGCAGAAAGGAGTATGTGGTGTTGAATCGCCCACTCGAATATTTCCATAGTCAAGCGCAGGAGTGCTGTCGAGCATGTGCCCCCTTCTTTGTTGATGTACCAGACAACTGTTGTGTTGTCTGATACTATTCTGACATGGTGTCCAAGAAGGTAGCTCTTGAAAGCTTGTAGAGCTTTTTGTACTGCCAAGAGTTCCAGTCTGTTTATATGAAGGGAAAGCTCCCGTCTGGACCACCTGTCTTGTATCGTCAAGTGATCGCAGTGAGCGCCCCATCCTAGGAGCGATGCGTCTGTGGTAAGCGTACGACTCGGTCCTGGGCTCACAAAAGGCAGGCCCCTTAACAAATATTCTTGAAGAGTCCACCACTTGAGGGATAAACTGAGAGGTTGTGAGATGGGGATACGGATCCAATTTGGTTGGCAGGAAGGGTCGTAGTGTGTCAGGAGAAATTGCTGCAGAGGCCACATGCGAAGTCGCGCCCATCTGACTGTGTACACTGATGAGGCCATGAGACCTAAGAGTCTCTGTAAGGCCAGAGCCTTGGACCTCTGCGAGTCGAGGATGGTTTGGGCTAGCAGCTGGATCCTTAGCGCCCGTTCTTTCGGGAGGAAGGCCCTTCCGATTATGGAGTCTAAGAGCATTCCAATGAAGTTGATTGTCTGCGTGGGCGTTAACACCGATTTCTCGCGGTTGATAATCAGCCCCAAGCGTTGTAAGAGGTGAGTTGTGGCGGTCACATCCTTTTCCGCCTGATGGTAGGAGGGAGACACGATCAGCCAATCGTCCAGGTAAGGGTAAATTTCCACCCCCGTTGATCGTAGGTATGCGCAAACTGGCGCCATACATTTGGTGAACAATCTGGATGCAGTCTTTAGGCCGAACAGGAGGACCGTGAACTGGTAGAGTTCCTCACCAATCTCAAACCTGAGAAAGCGCTGATGAGAGCGGTGAATGGGGATATGAAAGTATGCATCTTTCAGATCGATGAGGGTAAACCAGCTTTTGCGCTTGATGAGAGGCAGAATAGCAGCCAGCATCACCATGTGGAATTTCTTGGTCAGAATGAAGTCGTTGAGGTTTCCCAGGTCCAGGATGGGGCGAAGGCCGCCGTCCCGTTTTGGGACAGTAAAGTAACGGGAATAGAATCTGTCTGGGATGTCTCGAGGCATGACAGGAACAATGGCGCCCTTCTGGAGCAGGGTGTCCACCTCCTGGCATAAGACCTGTGATGGTGTTGTTAATCTCATATTGTTGGGTGGTGGTTGGAAAGCAAATTCTATAAGATAACCGGCCTTGATGATGTTGAGCACCCATTTGTCTGTTGTTATTTGGGACCAAGTGTGGTAGAAGGGCTGAAGTCGATGGCTGAATGTCTGTACCGGATGGGGAGTGACCCGGGGAAAGTCAAAGATGCTGTTTTTGAGATGCATCCGGCCTCCCCCGCTGTTGTCGGAATTGACCCTGTGGGTAACTTTTCCGTTGTTGGAAAGCAGGTTGAGTTGTAGTAGTAGTTGTTTGAAAACGCGACTGGCGCTGCTGGAAGTGGCGGGGCTGGTAGGGATGTTGACGGCCCCATCTACGCTGGCGGTAGGTGTGTGTGGAGGAAGGCGGGTAGAAGCCCATTTTCTTGGCAGTTGTCTTTGCCTTCTGTATCGTATCCATGGTGGAGTCCGTGGACGTATTAAATAGCCCCTCGGCATCAAATGGAAGGTCCTCGATTCGGGCCTTCAACTCCTGTGGTAGATGGGATGATCTTAACCAGGCGTGGCATCTCATTGCTACTGCCGCAATCATAGCCTTCGACAGGAAGTCTACCTGGTGACGGGCGGTCGTGAGCTCTTGTTTGGCGAGTGCTGTCGCTTCCTGCTGGAAAATCTGGGCAGCATCCCTGATGTCATCTGGCAGGTGAGCATGTAGAGCAGCCACTTTGTCCCATAAAAATAATTGGTATCGGGCCATCAGGGCCTGATAATTGGCCACTTTGATCCCAAGCGCTATGGAAGAATAGACCCTGCGACCGAAGGCATCTAGTTTCCTTCCTTCCCTGTCTACAGGTGCAGAGTGGGATTTTGATGATCGTCCCTGGGCAGATTCCACGATTACGGAATTGGGTTTTGGGTGTGCAGCCAAAAACCCAGCTTCCTTTTCCTGTAACTTGTAGAGAGAATCTAGATGCCTAGACACCGGCCCCATGGTTGCTGGATTCTTCCATGACTCCTGTGCTGTGTGGAGGAGCGTAGGGATGAGTGGCATGGCGAGAGTGGACGAGGAGTCTCCATACATTACAACGTATATTGTGTCCACGTACTGTTCCACTGGCTGTTGCGGTTCCACCCCCAGGGATTGCGCCAAGCGGAGCATCTGCTCTTGGAATGAAGCCACCTCCCCTGATGGGGAGGCTCTCTTATCCGTCCCAACTGCGTCCTCTGGTGACGGTACGGAAGGTGGTGTAGTCACCGACGAAGAGGAGTCGGAGGCATAGTCCTCTACCGAAATGGGCGACAATGGCGCACCGATGTCGAGCGGAAGCATCAGGTCCGGAGATGTTCCCGGTACCGGAACATCCCTCGGAGGTACCGACACCGTGGCTGACGGCGGACGCCTCGGAGGAAGCAGAGGCACGGACGACTCCTCTGTGCGAAGCTTCCTACCCGTATAGGGGTCGAAGAGGAATTGCTGACAAATGCTGGTGTGATTCCTCGGACCTTGAGAGGCTGGCCAAGACTCGACGGAGTGATCCGAGAAGCGGTCCCAGTCTCGGGCTGGAGTGGGTGAGCGTGATCGGTACCGGCGCTCTGCTTGCGTGCCCAACGATGCCGGAGAAGCGGCCCTTGAAGTCCGTGGAGAGAGCGGATCAAAAACGCAAGCCGCCGATACCGAAGCCGGAGGCGACATCGACAGGTGCAGGGTCGACACCGTTGGCGAGCGAAACGGAGCTTCTTTCTGTCGGGCCAAGCTACTCGATGTCGAAGGCTTCGATCCAGTCGGGACCGGGAGCGTCGGGCGGTGCTTGGTAGCCTTCGATGCCACAGACGGTGTCGGGACCGGCGTGCGCGCAGTCCTCGAAGGCAGTACCGATACCGAAGCCAATGGCGACGGTATCATACGGGCCATCGGTACCGGGGATCGCGTCGGTACCGATGCTGGCCCCTTCTGGGGCGGAGCCGAGGGGGTCTGTGCCGGCCTCAAATGCTCCTTTTTTGCCTTTCCCGGCTTGGAGGAAGATTTCGGCTTTCCTTTAGGCCTGTGTTGAGTCTCCTCGGAAGGCATTTTTGAAGCTTTTTTGAGCTTCTTAGCCTTGACTCCTTCGGTGGAGTGTGAAGGCACAGCCGGTGTGGGGCCAGTCTCTCGAGTCCTCTCGTGGAGCGCGTACCTCGGTGGGGGTTGGAGCCAAGGGTCGTTTCGGGGCATCCACAGTCTCCAGAGCCTTTCTCCAGAGAAGCGCCCTGAGTTTATTAGCCCTGTTCTTTCTCGTTTGCCTTGAAAAGTTCATACAGTGTACGCAGGAGTCCACTATATGAGCCTCACCAAGGCAGAGAAGGCATCGGGAGTGGCCATCCGATAAGGTCAGCTTCGCGCTGCAAGAATTACAGCTCTTAAAAAGGGCTGCCATACTGGAGAGTAAACCAGAGGGGTGGAGAAGAAGGAGAGAGCCCCTCACGGAGATAGAAGAAATAGAGTAAAGATTATTTTTTTAAAAAAAAAAAAATTTCAGGAATGAAGAAGAGAAGAAGAATAAAAAGGGAAAACTAAGAGAAAACTAAGAGAGTCTGGCTAAGAGTAAAGTAATCAGTAAAATGAATGAACGTTCTTTCGAAGAAGTCTCCCGCGAGGCAAGCAGCACGGCGGTCGAAAAAGAACTGAGGTAAGCGGGAACCCGAGCATGCGCGATAGGGCGTGGGGGGAGGGGCTCCCGCCAAGAGTCTAGGCTTTAGAAGTTTCCGGAATGAGGCTCGGCGCCGGCGCGAGCTCATAGTGTGTGATGCACAGAGACCACGAAGAAGAAGATAGGAGTTGTAGTCCAAAACATCAGGAGGGCACCAGTTTGGGGAAGGCTCCCTTAAGGTAATGGACTGGAATAAAGTGTTGAAGCTCTTCTCATCCCACAGCTGGAGATTTTTGAGTCACCTAACAGAATACTTACCAACACTCTCACTTACCTTAATGTATATGAACAACATCCTTGATCTTTCTGGCCTTTCTCAGAGCTTAGGAAGATGTTAAAGTCTGTGGCAAAGTATGCTTATACATATGTGAAAACCATCACATTTTACTCTACAGCCAATATTTAAATTGTCGCAATGAAGTAAAAAGGAAAAGGGAAACGTTTTTGTTCACTTACATGTTTGCTGCATGACAACTAAATGCAGTATCTGCCTAAACAGTTCTTTTTCCCAGAATTTGTTTATTCATTTGACAAGGGTGTTCAAGAGATTACTGTCATATAAAACAAGGAAATCAGAGAAGTTATCACAGTAATGGGACAATCTAAACTGTCAGTTTCATACTCAAATCCATTTAATATTTTTTGATAAATTAACTGGGCTGTAACGCAGATTGATTTTCTTGTGAAACTGATTTTCCATAATTAATGCATCTAATCCAAAGCTAATAACCACGGCAAGACAAGTATAAGCAGTATTCATTTACAACAATCTGCTCATTTTCACTTTCGTTTATGGTATATGCCTGCTTTTCTCATCTTTAATAAAAATTATACCCAGAGCTAGACAGCAGATCGGCTTATTAAAAAGAATGCAAATCAAGCAATTCATTATGCTTGTTAATAAATTGCTAACTTTTAAGGATATCATAACTGATAATCAATAATGAGCAACACTTAGAAGCATAACTATCAGCAGTGTACAAAAGACTATTTCTGCTCAGTCACTGAATTGCAAAACTTGTCAAGGGCACAGGAAGGGGAACAAATGACAGTCAAATAATATGTTTATACTCTATTTCAGAAGTAAGGTGCAACTCTGAGCCTATCTACACTACTGCTTTAAAACTGTTATAAACCATTTTAAAGCAGTAGTGTAGATAGGCTCTGTACTAGGAATAAGCTAAGGTCCCCTCTACAAGAATTCGGTTTGACGCCTGGTTGTCCGATTATGCGCATCTTCTCGCAATCGCTTTTACGCCTAATCCTTATACACAAGAGGCGGTGAAGCGCATTAACGGTTGCATGAAACGAGGTTTAAAAGTGTTTAATGTGGAGAATCGCTTGTTTACATGGTCATAAGGCGCTTTAACTCCCACGGTAAATTAAAACTTGCTATTTAACGCGCATGCGAAGATGCGCATAATCAGAGGTAAAATGCGCCTCAACCCCCGATTTGTGCTCCATTCATGTGGAGGTAAAATCGGTAATGCCCTTTGAAAGAGCTTTAAATCGCTCTTGTAGAGGTACCCAGAGAGTAATTGTTCTGTGGAGTGAACTTAGTTGCTTCTGGCCCTGTTCAGAAGACACCTTAAACCACGGCTTTAACCACGGTGAATAAGGCAAAAAGCCTTATTCACCATGGTTAAAGTTGTGGTTTAAGGTGTCTTCTGAACAGGGCTGTTAATTCCTATACCTTAACACATCTTGAAGAAGTTAAATAGCAAAGAAGCTTCATACGCTAATAGCATAATCCTGCCTAGAGTTAAGCATGCTTTAACTCACTTATTTCTATGATCATAGAGCTACTTAGCTCTGAATAGGATTGTATCCCATGTATTTAGCATACTACCTCTCAATTTGCCCTTGCTGACTTAGTAAACTAAGAAACTATTAAATCAAATTAAAAGCTGTTGAAGTATTCTCAAAAGTGGTTTAAATAAGCATTATTCCTGGATTTACTGGTAGAAAATACATGGAAAATATTCACTATAGAATGCTAGACAGAAATCAGCCTCCCAGATATGAAGATACCAATGTAACCTGAAACCTATTTAAATGTTTAATTTTTTTGAGGTAAACCACTTTGAGCACCTATGGGTGAAAAAGTAGTATGCACTTTTAAAATATAAATATATGTCTGCTTCTATGTATCCAGTGATCCTGAATATCAACTAGCCAGTAAATAAGGGGCAATTCATACATTACATTTTATCTGTACTTCCATAAAAAAAATTGCATGTATCCATGTGACAAATGTATCTTTACAAATACATTCATTGTGTAGGTGGGTGGGTGATATCATTACATGATGAATAAGCAGCAGTAAGGGTATTAAGGTAGGATGACCAGATAAAATCCAGGTCAGGGCTCATGTAACTTTAACAGTTGTAGAGAAAAGGGAATTTCAGCCAGTGTCATTTGTATGCAATTAGTTCCTGGTGAAATTCCCTCTTCATACAACAGTTAAAGTTGCAGGCACTATACTAGAGTGACCATATACAAAAGAAGGCAGGCCCCCTGCAACTTTAACTGTTGTGATGAAGAGGGAATATCACCAGGAACTAATTGCATACAAATGACACTGGCTGAAATTCCCTTTTCTCTACAACTGTTAAAGTTACATGAGCCCTGACCTGGATTTATCTGGTCACCCTATAGGCAAAGTACCAGGATTAGTTAGCATCAACAGAACTCCAAAAGGAAGATACACACAGTTAATTTCTTAATCATGCAGTTTCTACAAAAAAGACCCTCTCAGCTGGTTTAATGCATAGCAGATATTGACCACTGGAAACTTCTTTTCATCATATGTCATAAAATTGCAAGCAAAATATTTAGCAACAGTCTCAGACATGCCCTACACAAATCTATGTTATTCCATATTGGGCTGATTTTCTCAAATAGTTTGACAAGAAGCAAGCTAATGGAACTAACGACAGCTAGGTAGTTAATGGGTTGCAGGTGAGGTTGACACACTGAAGCTGAGGAAGCAAATCTCAGATTTAGGAATGAACTAGAGGTCAGGTTAAATAAAATGTAAATATTAGCCATGCGGCTGGAATCACAATGGGATGGGATTCGTGATGGGAATTTAACCCTCCCTCCACCCTGCTACAGACCAAACAAAAATATCCACTCTGAAGCTGCAATTTCATTGGTGCCCCACTGGCACCTGCAATTTACCAGATACTGCTTCAGTGTGTCCTTGAATAATTTCATCTGAGCTTCTGAAAGGAACTCTATAGAAGACCTACTGAAATGAATGCAAGTTGCAAAGCAGCAGGCTAGTAAGTTATACCAAGTGTAATTTTCTAACACTCTATAATGTTGTAAATCCAATTGATTTCAAAAGGTTATGCCAGGGTAAGTGGTCACTGAAGTGGACCTACAGCATTCTGAAATTGATGGGGCACTATCTCATGAGAGTTTTGCCAATACAAAAAGCAGCTTGCACAGTTACTGACAAAATCCAATGAAAAATTGTTATATAACAGCTTCCTACTCTGACTGCCAATTTGTTACAAAGCTGATTTTAGGCAGAAAAAGGAAAAACAACTACATCTCAGTTATCTCTCTTGAAAACAAGAAACGGCATGAGAACATGCAACTAATCTTACATGCATGGTCTCTGCTCAGTGATCCAGAAAAAGGCCAAATACCTGGCAACTAGCCATGGGGAAAATTCCTACCAACTCTCAAGGATGGACTGAATCCAACTGCACAAATAAGAATTACCTCATATAACCGGTACTTAAAAATAAATATTATTTCCATCTAAGACATATCTTAAAATCTGAATTTGTGTTAATATATATTCAAACTTGGTAAAAGTGGTTAATGAACATCCATATACTTTGAAAGAAATAATGCATATCTTCTTCATCCAAACCCCATTGGCTAGAAATAGGTCCTCCAACTCAATGGCCTGGTTTGCATGTGACAACAATCCGGAGTATGGGTTGATTCTAGGTTGTCACTGATTCATGGGTGAGTTGTTGTTATCCTGCACTATGATTTAACTATGGCTTGTTAATCACAAACAACCCAGGAAGAGAACCCATGATTTGTTGTTGGGTTGTAAAATCTGGGTTGGTCATTTATTTATTTATTTACTGCATTTCTATACCTCCCAATAGTCAAAGCTCTCTGGGCGGTGTACAAAAATTAAGATCATAAAATACAATTTAAGTATCAAATTCAAACCACAGTACAAAAATACAACCAGAATAAAACTGAGCAGCAATGCAGAAATGGTTAACAACCCATAGTTAAACCATAGTGCAGGGTTTACATGTTACGACAATCTAAGATTCAACAGTAACACATACTTTGGGTTGTCATTATATGTGAACCAGGTCAATGTTTATCTGTGCTATTTTTCAGTTTTAGGCAGGGACCCAATATGCCATGCGGGAATCTTGTAGGAACTGCAGGAGTGAGTTTTAGTCCAGTGTAAGGAGCCACAGTTAAGGAAAACAAAACAGGGAAGTCCAGGTAACATACATGGCTAAGGGGCCCTTGACTTCCACAATTGCAGTGAAAATTCGTTCTTAACTGTTAATGCAGCATTAATAACAAAAAGGAGTTTAAAATCCAAAAGATGAATCCCCGCAAGACAAAAGTACTGTGGGTGAGTGGTTCCCAGGTCTGGGAATGAGAGAAATTACCAGTTCTGGATTGGATTGCACTCCCTGCTGAAGGAACAATTTCGCAGTCTGGGGGTGCTCCTAGATCCATTGCTGTCACTGGAGGCCCAAGTGACCTCTGTGGCTAGGAGCACCCACTACAGCTTAAGCTGGTACACCAACTGCACCCAGTCTTGGACAGGGAGAGCCTAGCCACTGTGATCCAGACATTTGTAACCTTGAAATTGGATTATTGTAATATGCTCTATGTGGGGCTACACATAAGGCTAGTTCAGAAACTGTAGCTAGCACAGAATGAAGCAGCTAGGTTACTGACTGGGTTGCCTTACAACAGGCATATTATGCCTTGCTAAATTATCTACACTGGCTGCCAGCCTCCTGCCAAACTAGGTTTAACAAATTCATATACAAAGCTCTGTATAACTCAGGACCAGGTTACCTCTAGTAATATTTCCCCCTATACCAACCTCCCGAGCCACTACATTCTTCAGAGGAGGACCTGTTGTCCATGCTGCAGCCTACAGATTTGTGTTTGGAGACAGCCTTATCTGCAGTGGCACTGCCTGTGGAATGATCTGATTGAATATTTTTCAGAAGAATTTTAAGTAGGGTGACCATATGGAAAGGAGGACAGGCCTTCTGTATCTTTAATAGTTGTAGAGAAAAGGGAATTTCAGCAGGTGTCATTTGTATGCATGCAGCACCTGGTGAAATTCCCTCCTCATCACAACAGTTAAAGCTGCAAGAGCCCTGCCCTCTTGGTCACTGTATAAAAGAGGCAGGGCTCCTGCAGCTTTATCTGTTGTGATGAAGAGGGAATTTCACCAGGTGCTGCATACATACAAAAGACATCTGCTGAAATTCCCTCTTCATCACAACTGTTAAAGATGCAGGAGCCCCGTCCTCCTTTTCATATGGTCACCCTATTTTAATATCATTTGGATAAGTTGGTTAGCTACTGAATTCATGATAGCAATTTTGAAGAGTTGGCATTCTTTCACATACATTTCAGTTTTGCTGCTCTTGTTAGACATTTTATGAGTGTTTTATCCAAATAAAGCCCTATGGGTAGGATGTACTAGAAATCCAAACAAATAAGTTGCACCTTCTAGTTTTATATTTTATCATTTGATTAAGTAAACATACACACTGTTAAAGTTAAATAAAACTTGTAATAATAATCAATATAGGTAACTATGGTCGACCTCTGGTGTTGAAATTACCATCCATCTAAACTTTACATTGAAAATATAGAAAATTATACTCGTGCTAGGAAGATATGGCTGCAGTCCTAGACTCACCTACTTGAGAGTAAGATCCACTTAATCCAATGGGTGTTTTTTTAGTAGCTACGTATAGGATTTTACTATAGGTCACTAGCCACATAGACCTATTAGCTCTATGAAATCTATCATACTTTTTGCTAAACTGCTCCTGAGAAACAATATCAAATTATTTTACTGGTTACATTTTTCAGAGTGAAAGGTTACAGGTGTTTCTGCACCAATGTCAAGCATTTTATTTTATCTCAACATTTTAAATCAGTTTACCCATGTACAAAGGGATTCAGTGCGGATGACACTACTGTAAACCATCTACTTCTCAACTCTTCACAGTTAAGGAACTCAGAAGGGTACAACAGGTTAATATTTTAAAAATCTAATCTTTACCTTTAGATTATGTTAGGACTAGTTGATTGCTGGAGCTTGAAGCCTTTCCAAACAGTTTTCACTACTTTTGCTCCTAATTGCACTCAATTTAGATACTGAAAACAAACCACACGGTTTGACTTTCTGGCTAAGACAATGTTTTGGCCCATAAAATACTATGTATTTTAGGGTGGCTTTATCCATCCCCCATACTCATTTATAACAAACATAAACTGAAACTGCACTTTATTATTTTTTCTTTATCTAATCAACACACACCTCAAATACCTTATAAATACAGGCTTAAATTAGCATTCCTAATGGACCATAAACATAGGTAAAAAGTCACTGCAAATTATATAAACACAGATAAACATCTTGATTCGTATGTCATGAATAAATATCTTAAATCATAGTAAGCAGTGCATATGCTCTAGCATTATCTTGGATTTTTGCATCCCAAACATTCCAAGTAACAACGATCACTCTATAAATTAGAACCAAATTGCACTTCCTTCACAGATACAGACATTAGCCCTGCTCAAGTGGTCAAGAGAACACAGGAGGGCTCGAAGTGGATACTGGGAGAGGGCAATACATGCTGCCCCTGCCCCTCTTCAGCCTCATGTGCACCTCCCCTGCTCTGATGAACTGGTAAAGTCTGTAAAGGAGTTATTTTGCTTGAACAGAACCCTGATAAGTCAAGGTCTGTGATCGCACAAAGCGTTCTATTTATGTTTAAGTAATTCTGAGTAGAACTCCTTTTCAGACATTGCTGGTTCTGATCCATGAACATGGGGCCAGCATTCACAGCCCCATCCCAGTACACACTTTGAGACTTCATGCATTCTCTTGAAAACCTGAACAGGGCTATCATATCTATACCAAGTCGCCATGGGCACTAACCGTCTTGCTCCTTTCCCTTTCCTTTCCCTCAGTCCCATCACTACAGAAGGGCTCATGAATAATTCAAATGTGGCCCATGCAGAGTGAATTTCCCCTCCAAAATTTGCATGCAACTTGGTTCCGCCCTCTTCTTTGCACACGCCAATTGGCCACCTCCGTCCCCTTCCCCCTCCCCCCACTGGTGGTGAGAGCCTAGCTGCATGATTGTGCCCAAGGCCTGCCTCCGCATCACACTAATTGGCCAAGCAGGACTATCATCCTGCTAGTGGAGGGGATGCCCTGCCTGTTTGGTACAGACGAAATTAATTGTTATTAAAGGTCAAGTTTTGAACTTTTTCACAGTTTCAAAATTTTCTGCTCGTCTACACTGCTCAAGCTTCAGTTTAAAACAAAAATGAGGAAAACCAATCCAGTAGATCTCGAGTAATAAGCCTTACACTTCCGTATTCTTATATAAGAGTTGGTCAGCTATGTGCCAGATCATATTGCTGGGTAGCAATACAGTGGTGGCCAAAATTGTGGACACTTTCTGAAATTTTCATGTTTTGCAACTTTGAATGCTTACAGAAAATGTTCTGTTTCACAAAGTTCAAATGTTTATATATCAACTGAAAGAGAATGTAATGCTGAATTCAAAACAAAAAACAGAATGCAAATACCTGCAGTTAAAAAGAAGTTATGCTGCAAATACTGCAATCATGATCAATTTACAGTAAAATCTGACAAAAACATATTAGATACTTTAGTTATGATTGAAATGTAATATCAGTATTTGGTAGGGAAGCCTTTATTTTTGGAAACAGCATCACAGCGATGTCTCATAGAGCCAACAAGTGTTTTAAGCTCTTCTTTCTTTATGACATGGTTCCAGGAATCATTTATAGCCTCAATTAATTGGCTTTTATTTGATGGACGCCTCATTCGTACAAGAATTTTCAAACGGTGCCACAAATTTTCTGTCGGGTTCAGGTCAGGGCTGTTTCTTGGCCAGGTCAACAATTGAATGCCCTTTGCTGCAAACCACTGTTTGCATATTTTTGCTGTGTGACAGGAAGCTGAATCTTGTTGAAAAATAAATGGTGCATTGTTTGGAAAGAGATCCCTGATGGAAGGTAACAGTTTTGGTTCCAGGATGGTGTCAATGTATTTTCGTGCGTTTAGTGTGCCATCGATTACATGAAGGCAGCCAACACTATCTGCTGACATACATGCCCAAATCATAATGCTTGTTGGGTATTTTACAGTTGCCTCAATGCAATCAGGATGTAGCTCTTCTCCTACTCTACGTCTCATATATTTTCGCCCATCACTACCAAATAAGATTATCTTACTTTCATTACTCCAAATAACTTGCTTCCACTGATCTTCTGTCCATTCATTGTGTTCTTTTGCCCACTGTAGTCATTTCCGGCGCTGCTTTAGATTCAGAAATGGCTTTTTTCTCAGAATCCTACGTTTTAGTCCAAAATCTGATAGCCTTCTCCTTATCGTTCTGGAATTGACAGAAACACCAGTTGCATCTAGTACACCTTTGATGGCCTCAGATGAAATTTTTCTCTCCTTGAGACACAGCCTTTTTATTCTTCTGTCATCAACAGATGATGTGCACTTTTTACTGCCTTTCCTGCCTTGTTTTTAATTGACTTTGTTTCGTTATATTGTAAACAAAACTTTCGAACTCCGGATGTAGTCACTGAATGACCAACATGCCTTGCAATTTGGGATTGAAATCTGGGATTCGGGAGTTAAAAACATCTGGAGGGCACCAGGTTGGGAAAGGCTGATCTATGTATTTTACATGTAACTTAAATGGATTTGCCAGAATGTTATATCCTGTTGTTTGTTCAATATACCTCAATATTACATTCCATGTTAGGGAATATGTATAAGATCAACATGCAGGACTTCAACAGTACTAAAGTGATAAATACATTTTCTCTAAATATACTTGAGATATGAGAACATTAAATTTATTTGGCAATTATTCCACACCCAATTCCATGTAACTTCAGAGATGGCCATTTCCAAATCACTTTCCCATTTTTCTGAAAATTATTCTCCTTATCTACACTGAGCAGTGTAAATATTTTCTGTCATCTAATTCTCTTCTACTGTCTTTATTGGCTTTTACATTTTTTGTAGTACCTGTTTTGACCAAATACCCTCACATAACTAATTTCAAATTATTGTCTTGGCTTGTTATTTGCTCAAATGGAATTATTGAGCCATTTAATTAATACCAAGACTCTAAATTCTGACAGATACTTTTGCTTCTAGATGAATGCACCTGCCAATACATCTTCTAGCATTAATCCATGAATCACAGTGACATTATGTCTGGGGGATTGGGGAAGAGAAGATTCTTGAATTGAGGAATACTTTACATTTTTTCCAATTCTCAAAATTCTTTTTACCAAATTATAGCAAAATCCTCTTTACAATAACACCACTAAGCTTCTCTCATGGAGAATAAATGCCTTATTTTACCGAGATTCAATTTATTTATTAAATTTCAATCTGCTTTTCTGCCAAAAATGACACTCATAGTTGCTCAACAGCTGCTATTGTATTACTGCTTAATTTACACCAGTGCTCTAATCTACATTGTTTTTTACTGACCAACAGATATTTATGGTTAATATATTTTTAAAAAGAAAGATCCATATTCCTAAACATTTCACTGAGTAATTCAAAAGTATTTTACAAATCTAGGAGTGCTAGTTTTCCAAAGCTTCATCCTAATCATTCTGTGATGATTCAGTTTGCTTCATAACCTGATGCTGCACCAAACTGTTGAAGAGTGTCAATCACTTGTAATGTAATTGTATTTATAAAGAAGCAAGACAATGCCCCAGACAATTCAACACACTAGCTATAAAACAGAACCATCACATTTCATAGTAAAACTAACATGCAACTTATTTTCAAAAAGAGATAAGAAAAATTCTTTTACCCTTGACCAACAAAGGCAAATCCAAACAAAGAAGTATTACTTCACCTCAAAAAATTCTAACCTGGCAAAAGCTTGAGCAGGCTTCCAAGAGAAGAGAGAATACAGAAAATGGCAATGCTTGCCACAGAGAATGCACCTCTAGGCCTCAGTGTACATAATGCGGCCCAATTGCCAAATTCAATATTCAACAAGTCCACTCAGTCTTCAACATGTCCACTAGCCAGGACAGTGTGGCACTGCCCTCTAGTAAGCATGAATAGAGGCCAGCCTTCCTAACTTTGAAGCTGCAGAGGATGGCAGAGACTCCCCATCACTTCCTAAGCTCTGAAGTTGTTGGGCAGAAGGCTAGGGGTTGCTTTGCAGCGGCATGCCCAAGGCAAGCAGAGCCAATCTGCAACCCCACCAACCAGCCTTTCCTGAAGCAGTAACGGATTAGACACCACTGCTCCAAGGCGCTTGGGGCACCTACAAACAGCAGCACCAATCCAAAATGTTCCTTTAGGAAAAGCCAGGATGTCTATGTTGGGCAGTGCTGCTTGAATGCAATCCGAGACTTTCAAGAACTGATACCAAACCCAGCATGTTTCCCACAGGCTCTCCCCTCAAGAAAAGCTGGTGGAGGGGGGCTTGATTGGAGAGGAAGGAACAGAGGGCTACAATTTTGGGCTAGTTCAGCAAGGCTGCCCAAAAATTGTTGATACCTAGGCCATGGTTAGACCATTCAGAGCACCCAGAAGACCTGCACATTCATCTCCCCTCCTATGCAGACATGTTTTCTTTCAGTTTCAGATCTACATTGACATTTATGTCTCAATTGGCATTTCTGCAGTTAGCACCAAACCATTATTTTCAACCATGATTAGAAGTGGATTTGCAAGCCGCCGTTTGGCTTAACTATGGTTAGCAAAACACTGGTGTCAAAAAGGGAACGTGGAACCCCAATATGGCTGGGAAAGAGCTAACAGGACACTCCAGATCACCAAACCTTTGTAAGGCAATGAGACAAAATTACACTATTGTAGCTTCTCTGCAATTCTCAAAGATTCCTGGAATTTTTTTTCTTTTCCATGTTTTAACATTACAGAGTCAAGCATTTTGTAACAGATTATTCTTAATGGATGACTTAATGAAATAGTAATATAGTAAGTGCCAAATGAGAGTCTAAACTTCTTTCAGAATTCTGTTATAATTGCTATTTAGTTTAGCAATGACTAATTCACGTTAAATCAAGATATTTTCTTTAGATATTAGTTACAGATTCACATGCTCTTGCTTTTCAGCTAACTGATACTACAAATAGCCAGTAATTACTTCAGGGGAGAAAAAAGTAAAACTTTTTTCAAAGTTACTTTTGATATTTTAGTAGGAAATGCTTCATTAAACATAATATAGCATCCATTAACCACTTGCGCTCCGTCCACATCCAGTAACCAACATTGACTGCCTGCATCCAGTAATCAGACATTTTAAAGAGTACCAAGGACAATAATGCATCTGATGAAGTGAAGTCTGATCCATGAACGCACAGGACACATTATAAATTTGTTGGTCTTTAAGGTGTCAGAAGACTCTTTCCTGCTTTAGGTCAATAAGTTCCATTATTTCCCCTTCCTCCAGCTTAGAGAGTCTAGTTTCCCTAATGTTTTAAAAACATATATTTTTTATTAAGCTGCTAATATCTCACTCTTGCCACCTGTTACTTAAGGTCTTTCAGTATGACTAATAACATAATTCTGATACTATACTTCCAGAAACTGTATTGTAATAGCATTATAACCTGAATTCCTGGTTTTTTGCCAGATTGTTTTGTTCAATTCAGAATCAAATTCATCTAATCACATGAGAAATGTGCTGCGAATACTCACGACCCTCACCTTGAAAGTGCATCTACCAAAATAGCTTGAGTTTTATGAACGAAGCTAGAAGAAAATAAGTTATGATTACTTTTAAATGCTAGGGAAAAGATGCATACAGTCACTATCTGGAGTTATCCTCACCACTGATATGTTGAGAACTAGATGCCCATTTAGCTACAGGGCCTTGATTTCTCAAGAGGAGACTAAATATATTCTATAGACAACCACTTCTAACCAGGCCAGTACAGAAACCCAAAGCACATACATGGTCTACAAGAGCAACACGAGATTCTTGAAGTTTTCATAGTCCTATCACTTTCTAGAAATAATTTGTTTAACCCACAAATCCCTTAGCGACCTCTTCCCACATGTCCCTTTGACACACTGATTTCTCAGCCAAGCACAATGTTTTGCTAATGCCTTGTATATAAAAAACAAATATCAACTGCTCATACCGTTGTAGCTGCTTCTCACAGAAGCAGCCTTCTCCAATCAACACATCTGGAGGGTGCCAGGTTGGGGAAGCCTACCCTAAAGACTGATCTCACCTTCCAGAATTTTATGATAAACCCCAGGAACACAACAACAACCAGGACAGCAACCCAACTGGAGGCTGTGGTATGGTGTCTATGAAGTTTTCAGAAACTGAAGCACTGTATTTGCGTCAAAGGGATTGATATCTGCTCAAATGGATTAGTTTCCAGTGGGAATTTAATGCATTCTTGTGTCTCCTGTATCTTCAGTAAGCCAAACTTCCTAGCAAAAGGCCAGTAACCATCACTGTTAGCATTTGTTTTCATTCTTTTAAAATATATGTACATAGAAGACTCAGTCCTTCCCTCTCTCACAACAGATTATGTGATTGTCCATACACACAAACTAGTGTCTCTAGAATCTTTTTCAGAAGTTGTATCAATTTTGTACTATGTCTCCTCTTGACAGTGAGGTACAAATGGGTGAGCATAGGAAGTTATGTGTATCACCTATGCTAATAACAAGTAAAACAAGCCGCAGATCCAGACACTCTACAGAAAATTATGAACAGCAATATGATTTAATGGATTTTAGATGCACCACATGTCAAAGTGTGGCAATATTGGTTGGAATAGGGCCAAAGAGAATGACAAAAGGCATTTTGAAACCCAAGAAGTAATGTCAGGAGCTAGCAAGACATGAAAGAAGAAATAAACGAAAAAAACATATTAAGAAAACAATGAGGCATTCACAGAATAGCAGACGAATTCGTTTTAGAAAAAGATGCAATCATAGAAAGAGACTTTGTTTCCTCCACCCCAAATAGCACTATACAAAGCACAGGCTCACTTTCTGCAAACAATGTCAAAGGGACATAGGAAACAGTATGCGGTTCCTGTATTATAGCTATGCTGGATCGAAACTGGCTGTTGATAGGACTGTCCACTATGTTGCTTCACTTTAACACCATGACATGAACAAAATAAAATCTTTATGCCATGGCAGTTTTCCAGAAAGCTCCAACACAGCACTCCCTTCTCCAGAGAATCTATATCCTTTCAGAACACACTCTCTAATATGGTGGTGGTGGTAGTGGTGGTGGGAAACAGTGACTCCCAAAAGCAGGCCTGGAAATGTTCCATGGGTCAACTTTTTCTTTTCTCTCCAGTTGTTTCCTTCTCGTGCTCCTGTTCCCTTTCCAGTTGCAGCTTTCCTTGGTCTTAAACTGGTGGTTCAGGGCCCAATACTGGATCATAGTGTAAGTTTAGTGACAACAGCAGCACACCACCATAAAATGGGAAAAATATTAGTAATTGTGTCCCCAAATGCATATTTAGCCTGTAGCTTGCCACAGGTCTGAGAAGGTTGAAGACTGCAAAGCTATCTGAATTATGAATCTAGGAATAGCACTAAAATCCAAACTGTCGCTTATAGTCCCACTCAAAAGTATGATTTCGTTGTTAGTTTTAAATTGCAGGGACTGGGCAGCATGAGAAATTATGATGGGGGGAAATCCAAGAGGGTTGCTGCATGAGGGAGAGGGAAAGGAGGAGGCGTTCAAGAGCTTGTTCCTAATCATCAATGATTTGGAGAATGGGAACATAATGCTTGAGCTGACCCAGGGAATGGTTTGAGGACTCAAGGTCGGGTTCAATACATGGACAGAACAGGAGACTCATAGGAAACTTGTGTCTTTAGCAGCTTCATAGCACATAGAAATTAAACAGGTAGCACTTTTCTCACTCTCCTACGCCCAGGTTGGGAGAAAGACCCAAACGTTGAATTTTTGCCTATCCTGCAACCGGGTCCTAGTTTCCCAATCACGACCGTACCCCTCACATACTTCCTCTAAAGTAGCCAACTAATCTTATTCTTCTATACCAGCTTTCCTCATTGACACTTGTCCAGCCATGACCCTTCAAGGAAACTCCTCAGAAGATCCCCGCCCCATCCCTCCCGCCAGCTTGTTGACGCTCTCAAAGCTTCGAAGGTTCCGACCCCGCCGACTGTTGCGGCGCCTCGTCTCGAGCCCCTCCCTCACCTCGTTGCGGTGACGTCACATAGCCCGCGTAGGGGGTGCATCGCGTGGGGCTTCTTCCCCACCAGCCCCCCTTGGGGGAGGGGGAAAGGACGTGCGTGTGGTTTGCGTCGCGCGCTGCGTGCAGGTGCCGCTTCGTCGTCACTCACCGAAGTCCAGGAACTGCTTGATCGAGAGCGGCGACGGGGAAAAGCGAGAGTAGTACTCGATCTGTTTGGGGATGGGGCTCTTCAGAAGCGCCCCACAGAGCCGCATGGTTGGAGGGGGGGGGCTTGGCCCGGCCCGAGGGGAGGAGGGAAGACGTGCGCGCGCGGACGCACCAGGCAACAGCCACCAGCGCGTGTGGCAGCAGCGGCGCCGACGGGCCCGTAGACAAACCGGCCGAGCAACCGTCTGGCGGCGCGTGCGGAAACTCACGCACACAAACACCGCCGGGAGGGGGCGGGGAAGGCACTCGCAACTGTCACAACGGCCCAGCAGCGCCTCGCGGCCAGACTGGCCCGCCGCGGAGGCGGGGGCGTCAGCAGCAGCTGCGACCGCCTCCACTACACCGCCGTCCCCCTCTCGTGTCCAGCGACCGGGCGGGCACGTTGCGCGCACCCCCTTCTCCTCCTCCCGGAGCAGCTCAGGCCCACCCGTCTCCGCCGGCTACTTGGTAAGCGCCCGCCTTCCGGCCGTACACTGCTTTCTGACTGGGCAACAAGCAGCCAGCATCCCCGTGGCCACCCTCTTCCCTTTCCTGGGCGCCCATCCAAGCACCGCCTGCCATCACCATGACACCCAACACGGTGCGCAGGCGCGACTCTCTCCGGTTGGGTTCCAGGCCTAGAACAGGATTTGAAAGTGACAGGACGCACCTTCTGAAGGGCACATGTGGTCCCTGCCTCTCACCCTTTCCTCTGTCTGTTTTCTTTCACTCTCCAGAGCCTGCCTTGCTTCTGAAGCAGGGAATGTTAGTAAAGTGAATCTAAGCATTTCCTCTGGGGAAGAAAAGTTTAATATAACTTTTAATCTCAAAATGGATCTGATTGTACTTTTTCTTGAATAGCTGTAACTCAAATATTGTATTTATTTTATTGGCACACGCCTTTCTACCAAGAAAATGGCAGTCAAGGTTGCTATATTCAGCACAGTATTTATAATAGGAATAAACAAGGGAAACTGGGATGGCGTTCTACTGATAATGATATATTGACCCCCTCTAGATGGATTCTGCGCTGAAGCGCTTTATCGTAAATGCTTGTATGCAGGAGGTAATTGAACGCACAACTGGTGGCCTTACCGGTTGTTTGAAATGCGCTTTACAAGAAGTTAATGCGGAGAATCGCTTGTTCACATAGTCAAAATGCGCTTTAACAGACGGAGCAAAATAAAACTCACTATTTAACGCACATTCGATAATGCGCATAATCAGAAAGAAAAAGCGCCTCAATTCCCGATTTACGCTCCACTCTTGTAGAGGTAAAAATTTTAATGAGACTTCAAAGAGCTTTAAATGTCTGGTGTAGAGGCAGCCATTGTTTTGTAATATGCTGGGAACCACTTCGAAAGTTTTAAAATGGGAAGAGGCAAATAAGTATTCTTAAATAGATAATGGAATAAGCACAGCACTGGCACATTATGTCCATGTACAAAATTTTAAGAAGGCATCTTCCTAAAAAATAAAATAGGGACAGCAATTTACTAGGTAAATCCATTGGCAGGGGTGAGGAGAATAGTTAAAGCACATGATCCCACAACATCTAACTCACACACACACACACACACACACACACCAAATGTAAAAAAGCAATAAGGGAGGGTTCTAATTCTAATGTACTCAGTAATATTATTTGAGCTTCAGCTTCACAGGGAACACAGAAAACAACGTGCTCAGGTCAGGTCACAATCACATGCATTTTCATAGTATGGTAGAAGACATTCCTCCACCTGCCTAGTCAAGATGTTGATCCATACTGTTATTACTGAATATATTTCTAGCATCTGGAAATGTGCACACATTCATCCAAAGGCTCTTCTAACATTGACAATAGTGAATCTTTGTCAAAGAGGGGGAACCCAAATAGTCCATACTCACAGAAACTTCTTCAGTCAATGGGAAATTTATTAAACTCAAGCAATAATTTAAAATGAACTCATTACTTTGGGGAAGATAATTTGTTAGAGCAATTGTAATTCAAAAACAATGATGCAAAACAACATCTTCAAAACTGTATTTTTTGGTAGGGGGACTAGCAGTGCTTTCTTTGAGGCTGGCTCTGGAGTTTAAACTAGGTTGCAGGTGATGGCTGAATTTCCAAGGATATTATGAGAGTGTCTGTTGGTATTGCTATGTTGACTTGGTTCTATTGCTGTTGTTGAACTGTTGACTTGTACTGCTATAAGATCATAACTTCATTACCCTGGCATTAGCTGTGGAATAGAGAGTCTGGCATAGTGGGAACATAGGATCACCTTGTTAGAAATGAAACAGCAGGGACAAAAACCCAATTGTTAAAAAGGGTCACATCTCACTGATATTAGACTTATTTCCAAGTGAGCATCCTTAGGATTGATAGTTTTCCTCTAAAATCTTATCAGTGAGTTAAAATGCCTGCGTGTGAATGTGTGTTAGAGATTTCCAACATTTATTGTATCATTTGCTAATTTGTATACATATTAATGCTAGCTGGGAAAGATGTTTCTTGCAATGCATTTTTGTGTGTTTGTTTAATCAGGATTCTTTAATTCTGTCCTGAACCAACCATTCAGCTTGTCTGTCAGCGTGCCATCTGTGAGCTCTTAAGAAAATATATGTTTTCTTTCATAGTAAAGCTCTTTATGCCCGTGCAAGGTGATAGTGGGCATTTGTTGTAATAAATTTCAAGTAATAAATTTCAGGTGTATGTCAAAGGGGTTACAATTGTAGGTTAAACCACAATGCAGTGAGAGAGTTCTGAACGTTTTGTGATAGCTCTTATCCATTTAGTATGGACATCCTGAGAAAAAGACTCTTCTTCAATTATTGTAATTCTCCTTTAGCATCATCAAATTCTATTGAGAATAGAAACTACATTTCAAAAGTTAACAACACTGACCAATGACACAGGTGGGGGAAAAGAAGGGACATAGTCAGACCAAGAAAAATCAGTCTGAAATTGCATTTTACAAAATTATACCAAAGAGCTAGGGAAAGAAGATACCAGAGAATTATACAGTTGCCCACCCTTTAGAAACATGGAGCATCTGTCTCTTACAAATTATATCTTCACAGTGTTCATTTTTCTCAACAATATTCTATGAAAAGCTGCTAGGAAAAGTACAGTGCTTTTCAGTTGGATTATAGCAATAGATGGTCAAAAGGTATAAAAGCCACCAGGAGATCACATTTTGTATGTTTTCCAAAGAGGGGACAATGACATTATTCATGCTTCCTAACTTTAAAACCCATAATGGCTTTTCAATCACTTATCCTATGATACTTGAAAGACTGGCTGCCTGCTGCTGAAAGAAAACTTCATCTTAAATAATAAATATACAGTAAAGTCTCTACATCTTTTACATTTTAGACATGACATATGACTACCTGTACATCTATACACTCATGAATGGCCCATTGCACACCATCCTAGAATGTGTAAAGATTTTTCTCCTGACCCACAAAATACAAAACATCAGAAGCAAAAGATCCACTGTTATACTCACAACTACCCATTTCTTTTGCAAAGAAATATAAATGGAGTTCTGCATGCCTTGCTTCATCTATGCAAAGTTTATTTTCCACTATAGAGCAGTCTGTTACACCACAGCACTCCTCCATACACACACACACACACTGTAGTTGTATGTCCAGAAACATGTTTCTGTTTACATATTGTTTTGGCTGGATCAAGGGATGAATCTTTGCTCTCATTTTAAAATCTAAATTGGATTGTCATGTTCCCTGTCATAAATGAAGAGCTAGTCAGGGGAGATACCCAGTGAATTTTTTAAAATAAGGAACTATATACAAAAGACCTTCTCTCCTTGAATTACTTTCTCTTTCTGGAATCTTGCCCCTTTCCCTGGCCTAACCTCCTAATTCAGCAAGGGGAGGGGCCATGCAAGGTATAGCCACACATATCCTTACAGGGATCATTTAAATAGCTAATTATAGTATTAAAGGCCTAGCTCAAGCTCACCTTAAATGCCCAAGGTTAGGCTATGGTGAAATTTTAAGAGGGAGTTCCATAGAACTGTCAGATGGCAATTGAGAACCGCTTTAACTCCCCCATCCCCACACATGCATGTCAATAAAGGAAATGAAACAGAAAGACTGTGACTGGGTTCAGACAACACAATAACCAATGGTAGTTTAAGTAGTCAACGGTTGGTTATTTAACCCACCATGGGTTATTGTGTTGTGTGGAGGAATTTTTTAAACCAACGGTTGGTTATTTGGCCAAAATAACCAATGCAATTGGTTATTTGCGTTGGTTATCTAGGAGTACCCCTAGACTACAAACCTGATCTTTCAAGGGGAGTGCAACCTATCCAAAACAGGCAACAAAGCTATCTCCTGAACTAGGGAACCGCTCACCCACAGGGCTTCCGTCTTGCCAGGTTTCAGTTTTAGTTTATTAGGCTTTATTCAGCCCATTACTGAGGCTAGGCACTGATCTAGGACTTGCACAGCCTCACCTGATTCAGATGTCACAGGGAGATATAGCTGTGTGTCATCAGCATCTTGATGGCCTTTGGTTCCAAATCCCATGATTGTTCCCAGTGGCTTCATGTAGATGTTAAACAACATTGGGGACAAGGTGGTACAAGAGATGTAAAATTTCAAGCCATGGGGAAAAAACGGGCATTTCCCGGGATTTTTGGGAACCCCGGGAAATTTTATGAAAAATTGAAAAAATGCAATATTAGCACTTTTTACAGATTTAAAGTCACTTTGTTACTTTAGGAACATAAAATGTAATTATGTAGAAGTTGGTTTGGCATAAAATTATCACATTTGGTACATTAAAAGTTATATTAAAAGTACAGTGTATTCAAACAATTATTACAAATTGATTTTTTACTTTTTTAAAACTTTTTTTGTAACAAATGGAGCTACAAGCTCCTGTACTGTAAGGAACGCCTGAACTGTAAGGAACCTCTTTGGTTTTGCCAGTTTATGAAGAGCATGCAAAAAACAATTTTAAAAAATACAGAAGACACCATCAACATTAGTAACAAAGAAAATTATTTATGTCTCCGCTAGTTCTCCACAGTGTCAAGCAGACATAAAAAACCAATCCCATAAAAAAATAGAAATCATTTGGAGAAATAAATATATGAACACCTTGTCTTCAACATTTTATTCATCATGCTAAAATAAAACATTCCGTAATCCATTTTTTCTTCATTTTCCCCCGTTTTCCCAATTATTTGGAAAAATGGGGGGGGGGGGGGACCCTGCTTTTTTCTGAATTTTTCTGTTTTTTTTTTCCAGGCCTTCACAGCTCTAGATGGTACCCTGCGGAACCCCACAACTCATTTGCCAATGGGCCGAGGAATAATTGGACCCACAGGCAGGATTGAAACCACTGTAATACAGTGCCTCTGATAGCCATCCCATGGAGTCGATCCAGGAAAACACCATGGTCGATGTTATCAAAAGCCAACAAGAGAGCGAGCAGAATTAACAGGGTTCCCCTGCCTCAGTCCTTTCTTTTATCCCAGTAACCTAAACAAAGGATTTGGGAATAACCATTAATCTGCAGTAGGGTGGACACTTCTGAATTGTCAGAAAAGAGGACATAACATCTACATATGCTAATTTATATGTATAGGTGCAAATTTAGAAAGTTGTTTTAATTTAAATAGAAATAAAGTACATCTCATCATAGAGTAGAACATTGTGATCAGGTGACCTGTGTGCCTTGCTGAGTCTGCTGTCCAGGTCTAGCTCTTCCTTCTGATGGTTCTTTATCATTCATCTGGACTTGGACTGGACAGCCCTTCAATCAGAAGACACCTTCAAAACAGGACACCTGGCCACCATTTTGCAATATATTTGCAAAACTGGAATATGTGGGGTGGGTGGGAAGAGGTATAAAACTGCTGTTGTTCCCTTGGGGAATAATTAATATTACAAAATAAATGATAGGTAAAGCCCTCCTGGCAAAATCATTCATAATTTATTTTATTATATTCTTCCAAGTATATTACCCTACCATAACCAGCATTTTATTAATTCAAAGTGGTTCCTTCAAATCAATATATAAGATGCCATAGTTGACAGACAGCATGATTCCATATATACCTATCTATAAGATCATAGAATCATAGAGTTAGAGGCAGGGCTGGCCCTCCTATGAGGCAGAATGAATTCTGTACCTCAGGCAGCAGAATGAGAGGAACAGCAAATTGTGTGTCACCACCTGGCCAGGAGAGTCTGCCTAAGAGCCAGGCATTGTGGAAGGGGTGGCCCAGAAGATTTCCCATAGTACAAGTGATCTCCTGGGACAATGTTGTGGATCACTTCTTTTCCTGAGATTTTTAAGATGCAATTCTATAACCACTTATCTATAAATAAGCCCCATTGAAACCAATGGGACGTAATTTAGTCATGACTAAATTAGGTGTCATTGATATTGGTGGGTCTGCTCCAAGCATGACTAAATCTGGATACAACCCATAGTATCATGAACTGGCACTACCAGGTAAATCAAGCTGGAGTTCCTTTTGAAAGTTAACCACAACCAGGGTGGATTTGATTTAAATCAATTTGATTTAAATCATGATTTCAATCACGATTTCAATCGCTACTCGGAAAGACTCGATTTAATCAAGTGACTTTCCCCCCCCCAAAGTGCACTCTTCCTCACTATAAGTTTAATACATATTTTACACAACTCAAGAGTTACCAAAGACCCATTTTTGCTGGTATAATCTTAATATTTACAAGCAGATGCAGGTTTCAGTTTTAGCTTCTTGTGCCAATCTATTTCACTCCCAACAATCTATTTATATAATTTTTTTAAACTTAGTACTTAAGAGGCAAGGGGTTGATTCTGTGTACATAGATTTGCAAAAGAACTCTACAGACACAAATTCACAGTTTTGAGAACTGTAAAACCAAGCATCTGTGATAATATCTTCTAGATAGAAAAATTGCCCAATAATCTTACAGAAACCTCTGGAAGAGCATGACATTGTGAATGTATTAATGGAATTCATTTACCAAAAACTTTAAACATTGCATGAATATACAGCCTCATGCTACATAATTAAAAACTAATCCTTATTTCATGGTGAATAATGTTTGGACTATAATGTATCTTAAATAGAAAACTATTTTAGATAGATTTTTCCCCAAAAAGCATTTTATTAAAAATCCAATTTAAATTTTAAAAATCCGATTTAAATTAAAAAATCCAATTTAAAATTTAAAAATCCAATTTAAATTTTAAAAAACCGATATTTTTTTTTTAAAAAGCATTGATTTTTTTTCCACCTGAAACCTCATTTGACTGGTTGAGACATGGCAGCATCCTGTAGTCTATCTATGCAATATGATAAAAAGTAAGCCTTGGGATCACACATGCTCCCCAACTATGTATAGAACCTTGAATGTGAATCAGGGCCAACTTACATACATGCTTATGGGAGTAGGCCTTACCCTCTGTAGGAAACTATAGGGGAAATCATGGTTCCCTACTGTCGCTTCTCCACTCCTGCTTCTGTCGCACAATACTTCCTCTTTCTCAGCTGAGAAGAAAGAGGAAGTAAACAACAACCACATGGCTCATTCAGTGGCCGTTTGTGCCATGCCACTTCTGCACACAGCAGGAGATTGTGGCAAGTTCCGTTTCTAAAAGTAAATCGGACTTACTGGGATCTTTCATTGTCATGGGAAAGCCAGAAAGAGCGGGAGACACATGGGAGGTGGACAGCATTGTGAATAGGATCCGCGAAAATCTGTGAGTGCCCAGTAACGAGTGTGCTATAAAATGCTTGTCTGATGATCCCCTATATTCTTCCTGTGCTACCTGTAAGTCCCTCTTTTGGAATTCCGTTCTTGAAGACAATTTTACTGTTCAGCATGCTGTATAAAAGTGTCATTTGTCCACTTGTTTCCTATTTCAGATTCTTAACAACAAAGCATAATTTTTGCTAAGTGATTTGCATTATTTCTATTTAACTGAATTGCTTAAAAAGGGAAAAGTCAGGAATATGAATATTAGCATTACTGAGAGACAGAAGAACCGTAGACCCTTTAAGCAGTATAATTTAAATGCACCTCCTGCCATCTTTTCAATGGTAACACAACATGGAAGTGTTTTTAATCACTGTGCTCCAGATTTCTAGCTAAAACATCCAGCTGACATACAACTTGAAATAGTTTTGCTTCCAAGGCTATGGAAAGCTTAGGGTTCTTTTTTATTCCAAACAAAAGAGATGATTAAAGGTGATAAGAGATTATGTGTGCTTTGAAAATAAGAGGTCTGAAATAGCTTGAATGGGTGATGGTATGTATTTATTTATAGATCTTCCAGTCATAGAAAATACCAAATTTAGTATAATACTGAGGGAACTAAAGGAGATGCTCTCAGCTGTGCTGATGACTTCTTTGCAGGTAAGCATGAAAAATAGAGCGAACACTGCAAAAGAACAGAAAAGGAGGCATACACGAAGGAGCAGAACCAGCATCAGGGCTAGCCATTGCTAGACACCTGCTGAGACCCACACCCCAATAAGGGGGGCACTGCCAATGCTTGGAGCCCCCTGGCCCTACTACTGCTCTTCCTTGCTGTCCCTGCCTTTTCACCTGCCCTCTTTGAGCATGCAAACAGGGACCAGAGTGAGGAGAGGTAAGTTTATTCCTTTTTCAGCCATGCCTCTGATTCTGGCATTTTGTCCAGCATTGCTCACGCTCTTTCAAGCTAAATGAAAATCAGAATACTGCACCCAATTGTAAACTGGATCTTACTACTTGAACCCAGGGAGTCCACCTTACTCTGACATCCAGACAACAAGGCTGTCTTAAAAGCCCTGTGGTGGCTGTATAGTGGCACTGCATCAGTTATATGATGCAGCTGCCAATTCGCTGCCATTGCAGGGCTTTCCCACAAATCTGGGCATTTAAAAAGTCGGGAACTTACCCTGACTTTTTATGCTGGAGCAAGGTCAGCACAGCTTTGACAAGCTGGGGGCATTCCTGGGCAGAAGGCAACCTCTGATTGGTTGCCAGAAGCGGGGCAGGGGCAGTCCCAGTGAGCTGAATGGCTGTCAGAAAGCCCATGCTGCCTCCTGCTGTTCGGATTACCCATGGCCACCCTGCAGCAGTGAAAGCGCAGTTTTCCCCCCAAAGTGGCAGCAATGTGGTACCATGAAGGCAGCATCCTGGGCAAATCAAAGAACAAAGGATTTATTATTACATATTAAACAAATGCCACATCCCCAACAAAACATCAAGGCCCACCCCGATAAGTCTATAGCCAAATGAGCTCTCACTTCTTGAAGAAAATGCTCTCTCAGCAACTTGTTGCAAAGCAGTTTCTTTCTCTGTGGGATAAGCACAGCAGTCTTTTTCTCCAGAAGGCAAGAAAATATTCTACAATCTTCTAGTTTCACAACCCCATGAACAGCAGCTACAGGAATGCTTCCTCCCTCTTTCCACTCTCTGCCTCAGGGCCTTTGCTTAAATCTACACCTGGTCAACATGAGCACACCCACACTAACTACCAGTTAACTCACATTAACCCTTTTCAGACCATAACACCACATACTATAATCTTCCTATATATTATATATTTCCTTTCTATTTTTATAAACCAACACTTAAAACTAGGAGTATACAAATTAATTCTCATCAAGCCCCCTGGGTTTCTTTTCCTGCTTATATTACATCATTACATTACAAACCTATGGGATCCCACCTGTTACACAATACCTAATTTTACACTTACCCTGTATTTTATAGATCTGTACAATACATGTAGCTTTGCCCATAACATTGCAAACCTCTCGGCTGGCTGCGTCTACACTGAGACTACATTATTACATCATCTAGAGCACAGCAACAACCAATAATGAGTAGTGTGAAGACACCACTTACATCCATCCATGTCAGATTTCCCAGTCCCTCAGGCAAGCACACATTCTGGCAAACTGACACAGGACACCCAAATCAGTGAGATTTCTTTATTGCTGGAAATCTCACAGCAAAAGCTTAATGATTACACACTTCAGAAATCATATAGCTGATGGTCAGTAGCTATAGGCTCTAAGAAATTCCAGAACAGTCAAAAGCTAATCACTACTACCATGATTGAGGTCCTCATCAACATGGTTTCCCCGTTGCCATCTCCACAGTTCTGAACACAAGGGAAGGGTCAGTCCAAACACGCATTCCAAACCTGGACAAGGAATGGGGATGATTCCTGGCATGATCCTGCAGGCAATCAAACAGCAAATTCTTGAAAGGCCTAACCATACACCCTAAAGCGAGCTAGTCCAATTTTGAATCATTCATTGGTAACTCCAGGTTACATGGTCAAGGCCTAAACAAGATCAAGGGAAGGGTAAACCCACAGATGTAAGGTTCTGTGCTACTGCTTTCACATTGGCAGCTGCATGCAGCATGAGTGGGAAGTCCAAAAGTTGTAGATCAAACCCAGTGTGCCGGTACACTGAGCTGATGACAAAGACACACAATCCACAGCAAACGAGAGTTCAAGCTTATGAAAAGCCTCACTGTATTTTTCATGACAAGTCCTTAACAATCCAAAGTTCCAATTAGCAGAGTCCATGTGTAAAGAGCCTCCAGAGACCCAGATGATGATGGATTCAAACAGGGACGGGGTCTGGGCAATGCAGACAAGATATTCCTAGCAAACACTCCTCACCTTTGCATCAGCTTAAAAAGGGAGATGTGACTGTTAGATGGCGGCTCCAGACCCCTTGACAGACAAGGGCTTTTGGCCTCTCAGCAAGGCCCCTGTCCGAACAGATAGTCTCTCCTAAGGCTACCAGGATGACACTTCAATCTGGGTGATCCTTGTGTAAACCCCACCTCAACTCAGGTTCTCACAGAGAGCTCCCAGGCTCCCTGCTTGTCAAGGTCAACTTCCCAGATGGGTGGGGAGAATAGAGTGACTCCCCCTGCTCTGCTTTGAGAACACTGACAGAGAAAAGCTCACACAGATGCTGACATTCCACAGGCCGAATAGGTCCGAACACTTCCAGGCAACTTCTAATTAAATCTTAGCTACAACTACAAGGCCCACTGTAGTGCTGAAACTATGCCCTGACAACCCATTTATCATTCTTTTCCGTTGTAGTTCACTTAATACTTAACAAGCTCAGAAGCCAGTGTGCATACAAAGACCCATGCTTGATCAGAACAAAGGCCAGTCTAATCCAGCATTCTGTTCCTAATAGCCAACCAGATGCCTGTGGGAAGCCCACAAGTAGGACATGAGTAGGCTGACCATATGAAAAGGAGGACAGGGCTCCTGCATCTTTAACAGTTGCATAGAAAAGGGAATTTCAGCAGGTGTCATTTGTATGCATGCAGCACCTGGTGAAATTCCCTCTTCATCACAAGAGTTAAAGCTGCAGGAGCCCTGCCCATTTGAACTCGAATGATTAGATCCAAAGAGGCAAGGGCTGTGATGAAGAGGGAATTTCACCAGGTGCAAGCAACATACAGGATTGTTAAAGATATAGGAGCTCTGTCCTTTTCATATGGTTACCCTAGACATGAGTGCAGTAGCACCATCCTGCTCATGTTTTCAGCAACTGGTACTGAGAGACCTCTGATGCTGGAGGAAATATGTAGCCATCATGGCTAGTAGCCATTGATAAATAATAGTGATGTAATCAGAAGCTGCCTGTTGGTAGATAAAAGAATAGTGTGAATATTGTACAAAGAGAGTAGAAGACAAAGGGAATCGTCCTGCTTTCCCTCCCAAATTAATGAGGATCTTGTTTTATATGATTTTCTATGGCAAATGATGTTACTTTGGGACACAGAAGATCATTCACCTCAGATATCATGTAGAATTCTCAGATATAGAGGTTCAGCAAGGCTGGAGGCCTTGCTGGTTATAAGTAGATTTAATTAGAACTAGGCTGGAATGTTAGAATCTGAGCAAGCTTGTTTTTGTCAGAGTTTTACGGTTAATCTCAGCCTGCTGTACGCTGAGCTGACTACAAACACACAATCTACAGCAAATGCGAGCCCAAATCTATGAAAAGCCTCACAGTAGTTTTCATGGCACAGTCTTTAAAAATCTAAGGTCCAAATAAAAGAAAATCCATGTGCAGAGTGCTTTCAAAGTCCCAAACAATGATAGACCCAAACAGAGAAATTTCAAGCCATGAGTCAAAAGTTGTTCTTAGTAAAGGCCCTTGCTCCTTGCTCCAGCTTATATATATATAAAAGTGTAAGCCTGTTCAAAACTACTTGATAGACAGAAGCTTAGCCCATAACTCATGCCCATGTCTAAACAGAGCAGCACTGCTCAACCCACCAAGATAACACTACAATCTGAATGACTCCTTCAACAAAGAACGCCCACCTTTCTAAACACACTATCAATTTCCTAGAAAAGTCTAACAGCTTCAAAGCTGACAAAAAAATGAATGAGCTTCTCCCGTGAAAATGCTGACAGAACAAGCTTGCACAGATTCTGACATTCCAACCTAGTTCTAATTAAATCTACTTACAACCAGCAAGGCCTCTGGCTTTGCTGAACCTCTATACCTGACAAGAACTAAAATTGCAACATGTTCCACATAAATATCAGCCTTGTATGTTGAACATTTTACAACAGACCCAGCTTTCACCTCAAAAAGATTAAAGCTGAAATCCTATACTCACCTGTGAGTATGCCTCACTGAACTCAATGGAACTTAATTTTGATTAGACATGTATAGTTAGGCTATGTGATAGATACGCCCTCGTGTTTAACTTAATTGTTACAACCTTTTTAAAAGCGTTAGCTTTACATATTTCATTCTGTAACTGAAATTACAGTTGATGGGGAAAGTGTTCATAGTCATGTTATAATAGTAGCTGTCTATTTTTTTAAAATCACTTTTTGTAATAAGAATTTGAAGGGGTTTTGCCACAAATTTCTGTTGCTATTTATTTCTTCTCAGCTCATTGTCACCTTAAGCCTGCTATGATTCTTTTCTGTTACTAATTTTTGTTTTCAGGCATAGAAACAGAAGTCAATTAAGCAGTTAAGATTTGAATATTCCCTTTTCTAAATCAACTTGATTTTTTCGAAGACGTTCATTATCATTCTGACATGATGCATTTTCATATTTGGCATGTATTATTTCCATTTGAAATAAGTTAAAATTGTGAATTCCAAAAGTCTAGCATTCGAATTTTCATGTCTTCTTTGCAAAATGCCAATATTAAGCAGAAAGATTAGCACAAATTCTTTTAACATGACATATACTAAACAAGCCTATTCTGAAAAAAAGAAATAATCATTGTTATTATTTTTTGCATTCCATATGAGCATACAGCTGTCTTTACCTCAGTCCATAATGCTGAGCAAGATTTTGTTTTGATTTTTGCTCAAAGCTTGCATCTTAAAAGATAACAAGGAAGCTGAGCAGTAAAATCCTCTTTTCAAAACAATGTTTAACCATTCAGGGGTGTTGTTTTAGTACTACATAATACCTAATTCAAGTCACAAGGATCCCAGATTGTAGGACTAATGGCAGTAGCAAAAGAAATAATTTGGACATGTGACTTATACAGAGTGGAATCAGGACTCAGTTTCAAATTGTCTTACAATAAAATTAGAAACAAAATTAATTATTTAAACATCTTTCACAGAGGTAGTAGCTGATTTCCCACATACAGAATTAATAGAGCTGTTGTATTGATCAGAAATGATCAAGTGATATGTTAAAGAACAAAACTAACCACAAACAGTTACGTCTCTAATGAGGCTATGCCTATTAACTTTCTTTTCCTTTCCTCTGCTACGAAGGTTCACCAGGTAAAAACACTGAGCAGGTGGAAATGGCAAGAAATCTTCAATGGTGAATTTAGTGTGCCATCTAGTGTTGATTTTTATTGCTACGAAGACCACACAGATTTCTCATGCAGTTGAGGAAAGGTTTTCAATGTACTGGATGCCCTATAATATTCAGAAGGTAAAGACATCATACTATGAGATAATTACATTTCTTTCCTGCATGGAGAACTACTAATAGAAATATAATGTGAGAATAGCAAATCCATGTTGATTTTGCTGGAGTAATCCATGTAAAATAACCAGCAGGAATGTAGTATCTTGTCACAACCATATATTTTTCCTGTTCAGTGCATGTTCCGCCACTGAAGAAAAATGTTGCCTCAGAATCTGAAGTATAAATAAAATCTGTAACTTCAAGAGTCCAGTGAAAAGGAGTCTCCTTTAAATAAATCAATTTATATGAAAATAAATTGCGCTTTTTGGAACAGCTTTCATTTTTGTAAAAATGAGAAAAAGAAAAAAAAGAGGATACGACTTCCCTTCACACAAAAAATAAAGGCTGAAAGCCTATGCATATTTAACTGGGAGTCAGCACCACTGAATGTAGTGGGACCTTTTCTGAGTGAATAGGTATAACATTGGGCTACATATGTGCAAACTAAATTTATATTTATTTGAAGGGTTCTACTGAAATTAATGGAACTTATCTAGGGTGACCAGATGGCCCGGGGTTTCCCGGTCCTAACCGGGAAACCTGGGGCGATCCGGGCCAACCGGGGGGCGGCGGGGGCAAACCGGGGCGGTGGGGGGGTCACGTGGCGGTGGCAGGAGGCGGGCGGGCGGTGCGGGGCACTTACCTGCTGGGGCGTCCCTCCGGTGCTCTGAATCTACTGAGAAACAGGCTTCGCGGCCTGTCCCTCAGTAGCGCGGCGGGTGATGACGTCATCACCCGGCGCACTACTGAGAGACAGGCCAGGAAGCCTGTTTCTCAGTAGATTCAGAGCACCGGAGGGAAGCGGACGCCCCAGCAGCAGCAGGTAAGGAGCGCGGGGCGGGCGGCGTGGCGCGGGTGGGGGGGGCGGCGCGGGTGCGCGGGGCGGGTGGGGTGGCGGCACGGGTGCGTGGGGCGGGTGGGGGGCGGTGCGGGTGCGTGGGGCGGGTGGGGGAGCGGTGGGGGTGCACGCGGCGGGGGGGCGGCGCAGGTACGCGGGGGGGCGGGGGGTGGGGGGGCGCGAGGCACTTACCTGCTGGGGCTTCCCTCCGGTGCTCGGAATCTACTGAGAAACAGGCTTCGCGGCCTGTCCCTCAGTAACGCGCCGGGTGATGACGTCATCCCCCGGCGTTCTACTGAGGGACAGGCTGCGAAGCCTGTTTCTCAGTAGATTCGAGCACCGGAGGGAAGCGGCTGCCCCTGCAGGTAAGGAGCGCGAGGCTGGAGGCGGGAGGGCCCTCCACTTACCTGCTGGGGCGGCCGCTTCCCTCTGGTGCTCAAATGTACTGAGAAACAGGCTTCGCGGCCTGCTCCCCATTTACCGGCCTTGGTAGGAAACAAGTGCTCAGTGTTAGGGAGCGTCAACAAATTCCTTGTTGGGTGGCTAAAGCAGCTTTAGTAAAGCTGCTTTTGCTACCAGACAAGGAATTTGTTGACGCTCCCTAACGCTGAGCACTTGTTTCCTGCCGAGGCGGGGAGCAGCGCAGGCATTTTAAAGCAGGCTCTTCTTCTTTCTCCTGCTGGGAGCCCAGGAGCAGGGCAAGAAGGGTGAGGGGGGCTGCAGGGAGTCATGCGGCGGTGGCGGAGATCGGCGGTGGCAGTGGAGGACCCGGTAGGTCCGGGCTGGGTTTTTTGGGGGGTGGGTGGCTTGGTGGGTGGGTGGGTGGCGGGGGTGTCTGTTTGTTGGCCGCATGGTAGGGTGACCAGATAAAATCCAGGTCAGGGCTCATGTAACTTTAACAATGGTAGAGAAAAGGGAATTTTAGCCAGTGTCGTATGCAATTAGTTCCTGGTGAAATTCCCTCTTCGTCACAACAGTTAAAGTTGCAGGGGGCCTGCCTTCTTTTGTATATGGTCACTCTAGTATAGTGCCTGCAACTTTAACTGTTGTATGAAGAGGGAATTTCACCAGGAACTAATTGCATACAAATGATACCGACTGAAATTCCCTTTTCTCTACAACTGTTGAGCCCTGACCTGGATTTTATCTTGTCACCCTAACTGGCCATGGTCCAGGGTGACCATATGAAAAGGAAGCCAGGTCTCCTGCAGCTTTAACAGTTGTAGAGAAAAGGGAATTTCAGCAGCTGTCATTTGTATGCATGCAGCACCTGGTGGAATTCCCTCTTCATCATGACAGTTAAAGCTGTTGTTGTTGTTGTTATGATGCCTTGAGTGAGTACCTGGATGGGTGTTGTATATTTTATGTTATTTTATTTTTTGCCTTGGGTGTGTGTGCATGTCTGTGTGTAGATTTATTATGTTGATGAATGTTATTTTGCCTTGGCTGGCTGTGGATTATTATTATTATTTTAATCATTTTGCCTTTGGTGAACGTGTGTGTGTGTGAATGAATTTTTATTTTTGCCCTAGGTAGGTGGATTCCCCACCATGAACAGCACCATTGGTTTGTTGCTGTAATAAAAAAAAATATGGCTCCAAAACTGCTTTTGTGCTGATACTGATGCAGATGTTGATTATTATTACTACATGCAAAGGGGTACATGCTCTCACAACTTTCAGCTCAGTTCCAAACATTGCTTTTCTGTATGGCTTTGAGATTATGGTTATTTTACAGTGTGGCTTTGTGGATTTCCCCCCCCCCCCCAAAACCTGGTGAAAGGTTAACACTTAAAGTTGCAGGAGCCCTGCTCTCTTTTGTATCTGGTCATGCTGGGAATTGTCCTGTCCCAGCAAGATACAATAATAATAATAATAATAATAATTTATTTATAACCCGCCTCTCCCTCCGGATCGAGGCGGGGAACAACGATAAATATAAAATACATATTAAAATACATATTAAAAACAAATAAAAACCAATACATCATTAAAAACATCTTAAAATTCAACTGGATAGGCCTGCTGGAAGAGAACAGTCAGTGCATAGTGTGTCTTGTCTTGTCTGAGTGTGTCTGGGTCTCCTAGCATCTTTCTGTAGAGCACCTGCTGGTTGCATGATCCATGAGGCCAGGCTCTGGTGACTGCATAGTTCTCCTTGACAGGAGGGGCTTGCACTTGCTAGAGAAAGGTGAACAGATGTGAAGAGACTGCGATTGTATATTCATTTATCTGGGAGTAAGCTTTATTGAAATCAGTGGGACTTGTTTCTGAGGTTTCTTTGGGCAGGTTTCTTTGGGTCCCCGATTGGATTTCTGTTCTTTGCACACTGAGGCAGTGCAAATTCAGGAGATATTTGGATAAAAGGAGGGAAAGATCCTTGTCTAGCATTGTGATAATGGGTATCCGTTCTGGCCTTTCTTTGTATTGCTATTGGCCATGGTCTTGTTTACATCCTATCTAAACTGCTGAAGCCTAATGAACTGTTTGGCCGTAGGAGCGGTGGATGGAGGGCCTGTGTCTGTGTGTGCGCAACCTCTTAGGGGCTGGCCATGTTGGGGTGTTCTCTTTTTTGGTTTCCAAAATATGGCCACCCTTCACACAGAGTATAGCAAAAGCTTCAAAGTACAGCAAAAGCTACAAAAGTAGGACTGAGCAAAGTTAATTTCAGATACATTGAATGTCTCACTTGTTCTTTATTTCTGTGATTTTAATATTAAGGTAGCACGTTTGTCTTAACTGTGTGCTGTGAAATCAGACATGTTACCAAGGCTATGTTTGGGTGGGCATGCCCCTTGGGGCTGGACCCGCCCCTGGGGGCCGGACATGTTGGTGGGCGTGCCCCCTTTGGGCGGCCATTTTGGACCTGGATTTTGGTTTCCAAAATCTGGTCACCCTAACTTATCTCCATGTAAACATGTTTGGAACAAGATGTTAGCTTGATTATATCTGTCATTTTACACAGCATCCAAGGTGAACAAGAACTAAACAAATTATTTAATTCCCCCTTCCCCAATTTGGCATGAAGTAGGCATTACTGCACTGTGCAAGCTTTATTTGTAGTCTGTGAAGTGAGCAACAGTAAAGTTGTTTGAGGATTGCAGAATATTTTTGTTGTATCCAGGCAAAAGATCAGAATGCTCTGAACGGTCAAGAGGAAGACCTAAAAGCAAATTGTAAGAAGAGAAATGTTTCTCTCCCCATTGTCATACAGTGTGGTTCTTTTCAACTCTCAATGATTATTCTGCTCTGAGAAGGCAGAACTGCAGCATAGACTGCGGTTGTAGTGACATGAAGATTGGTTCAACAACAAATGGGTTGAGCACATCACCTAACTTAATAACAGAACAGTGAATGATCTCTTGAAGACAATTATCAATTGTTTTTCTCACCTGCTGAGACCAAATCTTCCCTTCTGGATGAAAAAGAGTAATAAAAGCTTCCCCAAAAGAAAATTGTGTTGCAGCTCATTCATCTATGAAGCTGACACATGTTTGTAATTTGAGCTATATAGCTAGTAAGGAGGGGGGGGGGGGTTGTTGAAGCTGGGTGCTCCATTTAAAGCCAGAGAGAATGTTTACTCTTTTTTAAAAAGTTGCAAAAAAAAAAAGCACTTTAATTTATGGCTCTCAAGTACCTAATACATAGCAAACTGCCTGTATCCAGAGCAACCAAATCACATATGAAAGATTTCTATTGTACATAGTGCCCGGGTAGTGGCTGCTACTGCCATTGACAACAGCAGGTAGGCTCATGGTAACAGTGCAATAGACAAAAGATAATGGAACTGGAATGCTGAATCCAAGGACCAACAAACAATCCAGACATAATGAGCCAGGGAAGCTGAGGGTCACAAGAAATTGCAAGAGAATCTCTATGGCTATATAGGCTAGCTAAATGTTGTCGTTTTGATAGCACTGTTGCTGCTTGACAGGCTTGTACACATAAGATTGGTTATTGTGTTTCCAATGATATTGATATTCCATTTACATTCAGCATGACAAAATCACCAAGGCCCAGTCTCACAGGCATCTCATCTCTTTGTAGAAACATACATTAAAGAAGAGAGATAATAGCAACATGTCAATACCCTCAGATAAGTTTACTCTTATAATGGCAAGTCCATGAACTATTTGGGATGTCATAAATTTCCCAGTGGATAAATTCTTAGGCAAGATGCTGATCATTTGCGGAAACCTTCACTATCTTCCACCCATGTGGTTCTGATTTCCCTGCACACTGAAAGCATATGAAATAGTGCCACAGAGAAGGGGCTCTGCATGTGAAGGGTGCCTTAGCTTTGTATTGCACCATAGCAGTCATTTGCTCATAGTTTACAACTGTACTCTCAGAGACAATTTGAGAGACTGAGTTAATGATACTTAGAGGGGATCTACACAGAATCTTTGAGACGTTTAGGTTTGGTTTCAAGGACGCCTTTGGGCACACGACGCAACTACTAGTTCACTTTATATCAGTTGTTTTTTGGACTGATTCCTTATGATTTATAATGTTTTTTTCCTTCAAAAAAATCATTTTCTACATGTTAATGTGTCCTTACTTACCGTTTCATTGCTGCTGAAATCAAAACTTATTTTATCCAATCGCATTCATGGGGGCGTTTCCTTTTGTTCCAGCACCCAAATGCAGCGTTACTGTGTTTGCCTTCCCTCCTGCATGTTGTCCTTTAGTGCTCTACTGATCCTAGGGTAGTTGAATCAAAACTGGAAGGAAGTGAAAGGAAGGGGGGAGAAGGAGGAAGTGGGCATGTCCATAACGGGAAAAGAAGCTATGGAACAGAAAGCAATGACAGAAAGAGGCTGTGTGCCCTAACAAAGCTACCTGAAAACGGGAGAAAATATAGCCAACAATGTTAAGGACTACTCATGTGCCCTGTTACGTTTTAAACTGTTGCAACTTAGATCGTAATTTTCAAGATTTTGGAATGTAACAAACGTAAGTGTAGATCTCTGTGTTACGCAGTCACAATACAGAGTGAAATTCCCACGTGTTTTGTGTTGTGTTGTTGCTAAATAATACCATTCAACTGGGTAGGTGGTCCTGTATAAGGCATATATATACATGCCCTGTGATATTTGTGTCCCACAAGCACTATTATCATATCACAAATGATCAAAAATGATAAAGCACATTTTAAGAAATGGGAACATTTCCAAGACCCAGGCCAGATCTACACCAAGCAGGATAAAACACTTTGAAAACATTTTGAAAACTATATGGAGTGTGTCTTGGGGTCAACAGTTGTCAAAACTGTTATAAACCATTTTAAAGCAGTAGTGTAGATCCTGCCACAGTAGACGACAGGCTGGAATTAAGAAGAGCAAGAGGAACATCTAGCTGCAATTATATAAACGAAACTAAAGAAGAAAAAAGATTGGAAACTAAGAAGGCTTGCACAATCCAGAAAAGATTGCACTTTAAAGCTCTACTGAGTAGTACTTAATACATAGAAAATATTTTCTCTGAGAATACTCTTGTGAATATTTATTGAAAAAAGCCCCCTCAGCAACAGGGCATCGATGAATATTGAAAGCCATGGACTAAATCAACACAATGTGGGTGTAACTCCTTGGCAAATGGTTACTTGTAATATCTGACCATGTGGTGAGAAGAATTTTATGGCAATGCACACAATTTCTGATCAGATCCCTATGAGCAGTATGTTCCCAGCTCTTGACAGGAAGTTACAAAGAACTGATTAACCAAGCAGTCAGATGTATACTGTGGTAATTTGCCACCAGTAAATGGCCATCTGTACTCATTCACCCATTATTTTCCACAAACTTCTTAAGATCCTTTGGAGCAATATTCACCATACATATCTTACTGAGGTCATTAAGTTTACTACATCAACATGGTGAAAACAAGATACAATGCAAAACTCTGTTAAATGGAATAAGGAGCACCCACTGGGTAAATCCAAAGGTTCCTTTCCTTCGATGCAATAAGTCTTCATTCCTCCAGCACCTTCCATCCGTGGAAAGTGTCCTTTAGTTGGAAAATGCTCTTTCCATCAAAGGAAGAAATTCTTTGGGTCCAAACTATGAGCCTATCTACACTACTGCTTTAAAATGGTTTATAACAGTTTTAAACCGGTTAATAACTGTTATAAACTGTTTTAAAGCAGTAGTGTAGATAGGCTCACAGTGTTTTCTAATATACATTTTTAAGAAACAATGCTTTATTTTGTTGTTAAATTTCAAAATTCCTTGCCACACCCAAATATGTTGACATGTATATCTTATCTCAAAATATTAGACTGATCATTACTTTAAATACCATATTGATGTTACATCATGAAATACACTCTACTGATTTATTGTTCTTTATTTTAAATATATATATATCTGAAAACTTTGATCTCATTCTTTAATCAGGAAACCTCCCTTGTGGTCTGTGGGAATACCATGGACATAATATATCTTGACTTCAGCAAAACTTTTGACAAAGTATTCCATGACGTTCTAATCAGCAAACTAGCTAAAAGTGGGCTAGATGGAACAACTATTAGGCTGCCTCTACAAGAGAGGTTTAAAGCTCTTTCAAGGCACTTAAAAAAATTTACCTCTACAAGAACGGAGCGCAAATCGGGCATAGAGGCGCGTTATCTCTCCGATTATGCGCATTATCGAATGCGTGTTAAATCGCGAGTTTTATTTTGCTCCGGCCGTTAAAGCGCATTTTGACTATGTGAACAAGCGCTTATGCGCATTAACTACTTGTAAAGTTCATTTTGGTCATCCGTTAATGCGCTTCGCCGCCTCTTGCCGCCTCTTGTGCAGAGGTATTAGGTGTAAATGCGCTTCAGCGATTATGCGCATAATCGCCTAACCGGGCACAAAAGCGAATCCTTGTAGAGGGGACCTTAGGTGGATCCACAGTTGGCTACAGAATCTGACTCAAAGGCTCAGTTCGGAGGACACAATAAACAACTGGGGTGGGGGAAACAATCGTCAGTTGTACTGACTATCGTGTCGTCCGAATGCTACCATAGTCAACTCAGTGCTGATCCTAATCTACACCACAGTTGATTATTTATTACCATGTTGTGTGGGGAGTACCCCCTAGATGAACAACTGTAAAGTTGTTTATTACCCCACCATTGACTATCGTGTTGTCCGAATTGAGCGAAAGAGTGCTTATCAATGCTACCTTCTCAAACTGGGGGGAGGTAACGAGAGGGGTACCACGGGGCTCAGTCCTGGGATGAGTGCTATTCAGCATTTTTATTAATGACTTGGATGAGGAAGTGCAGAGAATGCTTATCAGATTTGCAGATGACACAAAATTGGGTGGGATAGCTAATACTCTGGCAGACAGAAACAAATTTCAAAATGATCTTGATAGGCTGGAGCTCTGGGCTGAAAACAGCAGAATGAAATTTAATAGGGATAAATGCCAATTCTACACCTAGGAAAAAGAAACTAAGTGCACAGTTCCAAGATGGGCGATATTGGCTCAGCAGTACTACAAGCGACAAGGATCTTGGAATTGTTGTAGATCACAAGCCAAATATGAGCCAACAGTGTGATGTGGCTGCAAAAAAAGCAAATGCTGCTTTGGGCTGCATTAATAGAAATATAGCTTCCAAATCGTGCAAGGTACTGGTTCCCCTCTATTCGGCACTGGTTAGGCCTCATCTTGAGTATTGTGTCCAGTTCTGGGCACCACACTTCAAGAAGAATGCAGACACACTGGAGGGAGTTCAGAGGAGGGCAATGAGAATGATCAGGGGTCTGGAAACAAAGCCCTATGAGGAGAGACTGAAAGAAGTGGGCATGTTTAGCCTTGAGAAGACTGAGGGGAGACATGATAGCACTATTCAAGTACTTGAAAGGTTGTCACACGAGGAGGGCCAAGATCCCTTTTCGATCATCTCAGAGTGCAGGACACAGAATAATGGGCTCAAGTTACAGGAAGCCAGATTCTGGTTGGACTGTTAGAGCAATATGACACTGGAACCAATTACTTAGGGAGGTGGTGGGCTCTCCCACACTAGAGGCATTCAAGAGGCAGTTGGACAGCCATCTGTCAGGTATGCTTTAAGGTGGATTCTTGTATTGAGCAGGGGTTTGGACTTGATGGCCTTATAGGGCCCTTCCAACTCCACTATTCTATGATTCTATGAACTTCCCTTTTACTGTAGAGATTGTTTTGTATTTGTCTGGGCTTGCATATGATAATTGACAAGACAGGAGGAAGAGCAAGACTTTTTTTTTTGGAAAATGTGCTCCTTATATTTCTGAAGTTTGTGAGCTCTATGGCATCAGCTCTGTAGCTTTTGCCTAAGTTTGTGTCCCAGCCTTTCTGTACCAATTGTGTAATAACAATGTGTTACTCTTGAGTAAAGACTTTAAATGAAACCCCAATTCTGGCAACGTGGCCATACATGCCATGGCCCATCAAGTACAACAACCATTGCTATATTTAACTGTCTGAGGAGGTCAGTGATGATAATGCTCACAACTTTGTTGAAGACTCATCCTTTCTTATGTCAAGATAACATGAAGAAGAACCATTGCTGGACCTTTCAGGTACCCCTAAATGACTTCCCAGTCAGCTTCCCTCTATCCTTAAGTTTCTCAATGAATGATTGGACCTTGATATGACTTGAAGAGACAATTTACCAGCATTGCTCCTTATAGCTGACAAAAGTATTGAATGACTGCTGCTGGCAACAAGAAGGAAATTGTCCAAGCCCAGCATATTTGTTTGCAAGGATGTTGAACCTAATTCATCCTTAGGGCCAAATTCCATTTTGGAGAAGCTCTTGGGGGCCATGCTCCAGTGGTTGGTGAGGCCAATAGCAAAAGGAGTGGGGCCAAAATACCACCATGTTTTAGCTGCCAGTGACTAAGCCTCCGGTGTATTCCAGCCTTTTAGAATGGGGAAAACCCTGCACAAAAGCCAGGAAACCACCAAATGGTTAGCAGTTGAAGAAAAGGAGGTGTGGCCAGGGAAAGGCTGTGGCCATATGAGGAACCTTAGAGGGCTAGATTGGGACTCAGGCCTGTGGTTCTGCACTGCTGCTCCAACGCAGGGGTAGGCAACGTGTGGGCCAAAACATCTCGAAGGCCTCAACTTCCATAATCCCTTACCATTGGTTATACTGGCGAGGGCTGCTGGAAGTAGGAAGCTACAGGTTGCCCGCCCCTGCTTTAATGTTTTAGAAATGTGTTTGTAGAATGTAACTTCAATGATGGGCTTACTTAGGGTTACCATAGGGAAAGGAGGACAAGGCTCCTGTATCTTTAACAGTTGCATAGAAAAGGGAATTTTAGCAGCTGATGTATGCATGCAGCACCTGGTGAAATTCCCTCTTCATTACAACAGTTAAAGCTGGAGGAGAATAGAGTGACCAGATACAAAAGAGGACAGGGCATGCATAAAAATGACACCTGTTGAAATCCCCCTTTCTATGCAACTCTTAAAGATGCAGAAGCCCTGTCCTCTTTTCATATGGTCATCCTACTTTTATTAGCATTTCCCCAGATACAAGTTCTCTGCCTTTAACAGCTTCATACAAAGATGGCCATGTGTCCTACATTAGAAGGGACAGTCCTCTGTTTGATGATGGACTGTCCAGTCTGAGTTCTGTTTAAAGATAAAGAATGATAAAGCGAGGAGGGGACCTTGAAGTTGCCCATCATCAACAGGCTGAGCAGGCATGCAGTCACCTGCTCCCCACTCCCCACTATAGTGAGATGTATTGTATGTATATTTAAACTATAGTAGTTATTTCTACATTTGCATCTATATATGTAAATTAGTATATCCACATTTCATTCACGTTATCTCCTCTTTTGTCCTCTGATTTGGTGATGGATAAGTGACACCCTGTGCATACAACAGAGATTCAATTACTGCAACTTTTCTCAACATTTGTTTATTTAAAGTGTCTTTGCTACATTCTATGAGAAGTATCCAAGGGCTTTTCTACACAATTCCTTTAACCACTATTTTACCAAGACTTCTGTTTTCAGATTCTTTGTGAGAGTAAGATCAGCTCCTTTTTTTCCTGGGGAGGTTTCTTTCTCTGCCTTTCTATATATTCCATTACACAACCACTAGGTGGTGCTGTGTTATAGAAGAATTGCACAAATAGACCAGGTTTCATGCCACCATTCACAAAAATACCAGACTTTCCATGTTAGGAAAAATACACACATGGTTAAATTGTTGCAAAGAAAGGGAGAGGCCCTGGAGGAGGATGACATCACACATAACTTTATTTACAGTCAACAGACCAGTTGTACAGCTCATTTGGTATGCAAATAGTACTACAGCATATCAGTAAGCACAAGATAAACAATTAAAATAAAATTAGGCATAGGTCTGTCATTCTTATTAGTTTACACTCCCAGTTTGGGCTCTATCATCTTACATCGTTAGTACTTTACATTAAATATACAGTCAATATTGCAACTAATAGCATAACAAAAATCACATTTGGTACACAATTAAAATTAACACACATAATCATCCCGTAAATCAACGTTCTCGCTTAATCAAACTTCCATTTGGGCCCTGCAGTATATCGCAGATGCGAGAAATTTTGAGACTTGCACAGTAATAGTCTTATTGTTGCCCTGGAGAAGATTCATAGTTAATATTTTCAAGGAACAGCCCGGGAAACACTGAGTAATCGGTTGTAACAGGTCATTCCTAGCCCCAGTGTAAAAGCTGCAGCAGAACAACACATGCTCGATGGTCTCCACCTCTGTGTTGTTACATGGGCAGTATCTACTTGTTACTGGTATATTCTTAAATCTACCCTCCAGCAATTTGGAGGGGAGGACGTTAAATCTGGCCAGGGAGAATGCTTTCCTATGTTTTGGAATAGTTAACCACTCCAGTATTCCATTTTCCCCTTGAAGGCATAGTCCGTGAGTCCCTGTGATTGGGGGCAACATGGACCTTGTGCCACTCTTCGCAACTCCTGTAGATCTATATCCAGTAGCTTCTGCTTAATAACTCTCTTAGCATTTCCCATCTCCAAGGATAATAGATAAATGGGAGAAAATCCCAGGGTGCCAGTCCTCTGAACAACTGCCTTAATCCAAGGGTATCCAAAAAAAGTCTAACAAAACCTGTGATACCAAAGTATTCGGGGAGAGGGCATGGTATTGTCGGAACCAGAATAATAGAATATTAGTCCAGGCCAGACATTTCAATGAACTTAGGCCAGCCTCCAGATTTAATGCAGCTCCAGGTACACATCTTAGTACACCAAATATAAGTCTGAAAAACTGTGATTGAACACCCTCAAAGGAGCCTCTGTATGTTGGAAACCAAATCGGGACCCCAAACAAGATCTGGGCCACCACCTTTGTTCTATAAACTCAAATAGCTGCCAGTAAAAATTTACCCCCGCCCCTACTTGAAAAATAATCTAGATAGTCCACCCACTGTTTGCTCGGCTTTGGCCTTGGCATAATCACCATGTTTGTTCCATTTTAGGTTTTCCTGAAACCATATGCCCAAATATTTGTATGAGTCCACTTGCTCAATTTTTTTTACCCCCATATACCAAGCAAACCTTCTTTTGCTTTTTGCAAATACCATTACTTTAGATTTCTGATAGTTAATTGTTACATTGTTCTCTTTGCAGTATTCTGCAAAACCATTTAAAAGTCTCTTAAGGCCCAACCGTGTCTGTGATATCAGCACTGCATCGTCTGTGTATAAAAGGATGCAGACTTTCAGAGGGCCTATCTTAGGGGGGTGGGATTGTATCAAGGCCAGCGAGTGCGGAAGATCTACCAGATATAAATTGAATAGAGTGGGAGCGAGAATGTAGCCTTGCCTTACGCCCCTGGTGGAAGCAAACTCATTAGTAAGATGGCCCTGTTTACTACAACGGACCTGAGCGATTGAATCAGAAGCAGCAATCTGTGGTCGATAGAAAGCTGTTCCAGTTTACTCCACAAACGGGAGCGGGAGATAGAATCAAATGCCGATCTTAAGTCTATAAATGCTGTAAACAGTTTACCTCCCTTTGGGGCAGTGTATTTGGAGGCTAAATGGGCCAGGACCAGATAGTGGTCGGTAATAGAGTACCCTGCTTTAAACCCAATCTGCTCCTTACCCAAGATGTTATTATCACAAATCCACTCCCTCAGTTTAATGTTCAGAAAACTGGCATAGATCTTCCCAATTATGGACAGAAGGCTAATAGGTTGATAGTTTGATGGATCACCCTTGGGGCCCTTCTTGTAAATCGAAACGATAAGGGCCCTCCTCCAAGCCACAGGGATCAGGCTAGTTTTATTTATTGTTGTAAAAAGAAAAGCTAACATAGGTCCCCACCAGATAATGTTACTCTTCAGCATCTCTGGGAGGATCCCATCTGGACCTGGGGCTTTGCCTAATTTTAGCTGTAACAACAGGTCCTCTATAATACTTGGATTAACATCTGGCCAGTCAGGAGTATTTGGAGCTAGTACAGGGACATAATTTAACCCCTGACTGTCATTAAATACCCTGCAGAAGTAATTTCCCCAAGTTTCCGCAGATATATGGCATTCTAAGTCGCTGTTTCAGTCTCTACCCACCCCCGACACCAGTTGCCAGAAAGTTTTACCATTATTTGTAATTGTAGCCCCAATTGACAATTTCCATGCTTCTTCATCTGCCCTGTGCTTTTTCCATCGCAACAACTTTTTGTATCTTTTCTTATGGTCATAGTATAACTGGGGGAGTTGACGTTCATAGTTCACTCGGTAGGAATGAAAAATAATCTGGAGCTGTTTCCTCGCATTAGCACATTCCCCATCAAACCACTTATTACCCTGAGATCTTTGACCATTTAATCCTTTTAAGAACCTAGGCTTAAACTGCAGGGCAGAGGACAAATCCATTGTCAATTCCTCAAAGGCTAGGATGTAAACATCAGCTCAATACTGTTTAACACGTTTGGTGAGCCAACCAGCTGTTTGAAAGCATATGCAATTTCATTTGTCCATCTGATTCTTTTAGTGCTAACAGTACAATACTGACTAGACAGAAAATGGTGGCATACTCCCAGCCGCAAAGACCCGGGGACAGCCTAAGTTCTAAGGGCAGGTGATCGCTTACCAAGTATTCTGCAACTCTAAACTTACAGCCCATATCTTTCAGATGCTTATGTACTATAAAGTAGTCAATCACACTGGACCCTCTAGAAGATATACACGTGAACTCACCCTTGCTGTCCTCAATTGTACTGCCATTTAAAATGGCCATGTTATTCCCAAACACAAACTGGAGCAGACAGTGTCCTGCAAAGTTACAAACGGGATCCTTGGAATGGTGTAAGTTAGCTCTGAGAACTTCTCTATCTGTCCCAGTGCCAACTTCCTTATTTTCTGGGTCAACCATATAGGTTCCCGTTCTCGCATTGAAATCTCCCACTAAAATCGGGTGGGCATGTGGGTATTTAGCAGTTAATTTCAGGGGGGGGGAAATATCGAGTTTACACCAGGAAATCGTTGTCAGCTCCTTACAGGTTGATGTAACACAGTACACATTGACCAATAATAGGGTTATCTTGGGAGCACTAAGTTCCAGAATCAAGGCCTGTGCTGTGTGATCACAGTAGGTCAACTACTCTGGCCTCAAGAGAAGATGAAATCAGACAGCAAAGTCCCTAAGAATCTCTGCCCTTGCCTTTGTTACAGCACGCTTGTAAACAAACGAAACAAAGCCATTCAAGGATGACATCATGGAAAGCACCTGCAAACCACAATGAATGAAGAATCATGCACCCATGTAGAAAGGCTCCCAGTCTGCCTGCATGCCAGTGGGACCCACCACTAGTGCAACGGGGAGCTAGCGGTTTAACAAATAACCAGAAATGAGCGGAAACATTCATTTCTGGAATGGATCAGGTCAGTGGAGTTTGAAAAAGGAAGCTCTGCAGGCCTGTACCAATAAAAAAAAAGAAACATTCCCAGGGTTGATTTTGGAACCACTCTAGCTTTCTGTTTTGTGAATGGTGAGTCCCACTTGTGCAACAAAATGAGCGGGAGCATATTGACAGTATTGAATGCTATCCACTGAACCCAAAAAGAGCCCTGCTTCCCCACAGTGGCCAACCAGACATGCATGGGAAGCACACACACACTGTCCACAAAGGCAGTAGCCTTCCAGGAACTTGTAATCATGGTTAGTAGCTGCTGACAGACTGTCCTTTTAAATCTATTTCACCACATCACATGGCTGCTCCCAAAATGGCTTCTCATTAGAATAAAAACAATTCAATGGCTAACCTAAAATCATCATGAAACTCACTTTAAACCCCCCAACACAGCCAAAATTAGAAACAGCCATCAAAGAATCAGCAAACTCCTAACAGAAAAAATCAATTCTGCAGCCACTAGCATCAATGTGCAGTGAAGGAGAAACCTGAAGAAACCATGAGTGTTTTTTTTTACGTCTTTCCTGCAAAGACTGTAAATGGCATGCAGATAACCTCAAACATTTAACCTGCAGTTGCTTGTCTTTCATGTCTACATTGCGTCTACATTGCCCTGGTTTGAACAAATAAAATCTAGGGTTAAGATTAAGAGTGAAATTAGTGTTTGCTTACCTGCAAAAGAAAAACATACAGTCTCATCTGCATTAGTGATATAATGCAATTGATCACATCCAAATTTGGAATGAATGACTATATTGCAAACTGTGTAGCATCTAAATAGATCTGACTCTCTTGAGCATTTCTTTAGCATTCCACCAATTTCTCAAATCATTTTTGGAATCAGGACAGAGCTAAACACAGAATCAACTTGAACCAATAGGAGAACAGTCACTGAAAGTTATCCAGTGTACGAAACACTTACTTATTCATCTAATAAAAATCTATAGAGCCATGATTGCAGCTCTTTTCTCATCCCAAAGAAATGAATCCCTCTCTCATTAGCCTCCACATAGGTTCAGATGTTATACATTGTGGTAATTATTTCCAAATCACAAGTGCAAACACTCACCCTGATTGGAAAATTAGCAGATTTCAAACTCGGATAATTTGTTCTTAATGAGGAACTTGTTGAACTGAATTTAACAATTAGCTCACTCCCTTTGGTGGCTGAGTGTGGTGGGGTTAGGTGGCTGAGATTCATGTAAGTACATAAGTATTTTCAGCCAAAAGGGAAAAAAATTAAGTCTGAAATCCTGTGCATGCTTTCCTGGGAGTAAGTCCCACTGTATATTTCTAAATATAGCTATATACGATCAGACAGCACACACAAAAATCTAGTCTAGACCATTGTATGTGGTATTTGATCATTTCAGTGCTTTTCTGGAGCAGTCAGTTCTGAGGCTGTGATTTATGAAAGTGTGGTATAGTTGATCAGAGACTTCATAGTGGTACAAAAAAAGCTATAGTTTCCTGTGGATGCAGACACTGGCAGCATTCAGACAACATGATCATCAACACAACTGACGATTGTTTTCCACCCCCTCCACTGATGATCGTGTCGTCCGAGTGCTGCCACTCTGTTCCATTATGCTCTCTAGTCAAATAGCTGTTGCAAGTATTTTAAGCACTACAAAACTTATGAAACCTGTTCATGGGGGGTGGGGGTGGGAATAATGTTTGAACCCACAGGCCACAGTAGCTCTATCATACCACGATCAAGTCTCTGAAAAACTATAATTTGTACCCAGCCAAAGAGCTGGCTTGTCATTTGATGCTAAGTCTATCCTCTGAAGAAAGGCTCCTAGTTTTCAAAGGAGTAAACCCCCAAGAAACAGTGCAGTTAATTTTTCTATAATCCTAATTTAAATGTGCAATCAGTGCTGTGTGAACTGCTTGAAAATGTAATCATATGTGCCAAACTTTGGATAGGTACAGACTAACAATCTTGGTCTAACAAACTATGATTTCTTAGAGCAAGAATAAGCATTGTCCCACATGTGTTCCCTTCTTTCATTCCTTATCTTATGCACATAGTAAGTCATATGCCATTCTGTATGCTACCACAACTATGCATATCAATGAGATCTGTGTGCAAAATATTTGGTCATAGTTATAGGGATAATCTGAATCATTGTATTTAGTCATCATAAAGGCAACATAAAATACTTTTTTTCTCTTTTGTTGTAATTCATCAGTCCACAACTTGGAGTGAAGTTCCATAAAATGCATGATTTTATGGCAAATAAGAGTACATAGTTTTAAGGAAGATGTGTAAAAATTAAACCATGACATTGTAAGATAAGTCAGTCTTCAGTCTAGATTTTGTTTTGGTTTTCTTCACTTTAAGGGTTGATTGGTTTTCATCATTATCAGTTTCTATACCCAACACAAACTAAATTTGCCATCCCATAGACACCACCAGGCAAATATGCAAAAGATGGCTAAAACTGGAACTGGTGAGCTCTTCTTCTAATAGTTCTATCAATCATAGGGATATTTCATCACATGATGGCTCCTTTTAGAGCATCTCTACATTAAGAAGATTACTGGAGAAAACCACAGGAGACATCCTGGCTGCATTGTATAATCAACTGCAAACTTCCATGAGTGGCCAGTCATAAGTGTGCTATATAAATTGCTCATTTAGAGAAGCCTTTAGCCACTGTGCTATTGTATCAGTTTAGTCTCTCTTTCACTCTGAATATTTAGTTAATGTGAATTTATTCCATGTGCACCAATATTATTCTTTGCATTGCCATGTTATAGAAATGCTTTGCAAGTACAGCAAATGCATTGGTCAGAATGCAGAAAAAACAAGAACCAATATTCCAGCTAACATATAGTCAATATCTAAATGGCTGATGCTTCCTTATAAAAAAGGTTGGTTCCCATGCTGATCTTGATGTTCGGTTTTGTGGCTTTTGCTGCCTGGTCTGAATCCTGTGGAAGCTCCAGGTCATCGTATCTTTTCCTGTAGATTACTTGGGAAATCAGAGTTATGAGAAACATTTCCACAATGAGCAGTTGTTGATTCATATCTGGAAAATAAAAAGGAACAGGTTTAAGACTGGTAATGAACTGTAGTGAGCTCAGATTTGTTTTTGCTAAATTGATGGAATGTGCAATGTTTCAGGACCACAAGTATAGTTGGATTTTTACAGTGGACCTATACGAATGGAGTTAATTATTTGCTCTCTTCCCTGTATTCTTAATATCTAGACAAGTGCCTTAATACAGCTCTATTAGTTTGGATTTAGGGTGAGTCTTCTTCTCTAGCAGGATGCCTGGATCCTCCTGTACGTGCCTCAGTTTCATGGTTATCGGAGGAAAACAGACATGGTTACTACAGGTGTGGCAACAAAAATATCACACAAATATGCTCCATTAAAAATATGTCACCTTGGGTGGACTTGGGCGAGAAAGCTGTCTTACAAATAAGTTGTTTTACCTTGCTTTAATCTACCACAGACCCGCTTCTCCAAGAACTTTTGAGTAGAAACAGGGTGCAAATGTAAAATAAACAATAATGATTAGAAAATCAAGCCTGCCTCATGTGTCAAATACCATGATTAAAAACACATGTACCTGGAAGCAATTTCCATTGTGGCAAATCAGACAAATCTTCCATATTTGTAGCACCTTGCCCATGCTATCCAGTTAGGAAATTCAATACCGTATTTCCTCAATTCTAAGACGCACTTTTCCCCCATATTTATGTCTGTAAAAATGGAATGCGTCTTAGAATCGATGGCATCTAAGAATCGCCAGATTTCTCCAGCGCTGGTATGGGGTTGAAGTTCCCAACCCCCACCCACAGCACCACTTGCTTCTATCACAGTCACTCCATGCCGTTGGCATTGACCTCCTTGGCCTCCAGTGCTGCCCCGGTCTGTGCCACCCAGGTCCTCGCCGCCAGCGCTGCCCTGGTCCTCGCCACCAGCACCGCCCTGGTCCTTGTCACCAGTGCTGCCCCGGTCCTTGCTGCCAGTGCCACCCGGGTCCACACCGCCAGCGCTGCCCCGGTCCTCGTTGCCAGCGCCGCCTTGGTCCTCATTGCCAGTGCCGCCCCAGTCCTCACAGCCAGCACCGCTGGCAGCAGCCTCCCCAGCCTGGAAATGCGGCGTTACTACAAAGTAGGCCATGATCCCGCAAAATCTCTTGCGGGATTGTGGCCTTGGGCAGATCTACACGTAGTCCTTGACGTGCCCTCCCTGTGCCACGAGCCGCCCTCGGAGCACTGCACTCCACCCAGTGTGGATAAAGCCTCGGAGGCTCCGTTCACGCTCTTGCTGCCACCACCGCCCTTTCACCCCGGCCGGTCCTGGGGTGGGAGGAGGGAGGGATGTAAACAAAAGCCAGTGATTGGGAAATCCCTCTCCCAATCGCTGGCTTTTGTTTACAACCCTCCCTCCTCCCTCCTCGGGACCAGCCGGGATGAAAGGGCAGCAGCGGCGCCGAGAGCACGAGTGGAGCCTCCGAGGCTTGATCCACACTGGGTGGGGTGCAGCACTCCGAAGCAGCTTGTGATGCAGGGAGAGCGCGTCGAGGACTACCTGCCTCTACTTCGTAGTAATGCCATGTTTCCAGGCTGGGGAGGGTGATGGAGGTGAGTGGGGAAGGCCGTTCCTCACTGCCGCGGTGGCAGCACCTCGCTAGCAGTGGCCTCCCTGGCCTGGAAACGTGGTGTTACTACAAAGTAATCCACGATCCCGTGAGATCTGTCACGGGATCATGGCCTACTTTGTAGTAACGCCACGTTTCCAGGCTGGGGAGGCCGCTGCCAGTGGAGCTGGCGGTGAGGACCGGGGCTGCAAGGACCGAGGCGGTGAGGACTGAGGCGGCGCTGGCGGTGAGTGAGGAAGGGAGGAGGGGGACTCAGGCCTGGGCCGGCCCGGCTCAGCAGGTCCCTGGGTGGTGGATTGAGGGGGGGCATGCACAGCCCTACCGTATTTCTTCGATTCTAAGATGCACTTATCTCCAATATTACGGGTCTGAAAAAGGGGTGCATCTTAGAATCGACGCAACGCTTTTTTCCTGATGGTGGCCCTAAAATTAAGGTGCATCTGAGAATCGATGGCGTCTTAGATTCGGTGAAATACGGTAATTTAGATGTCTCCAAAAGGATTCTGGATTAAAATATGGAATTCCAAAGGCCAATACAATGCAACTCAGTGGCAGCATTCAGATGACACTTTAGACAATGGAGGGGGGAAGAGGCAACCATCAGTTGTGTTGCTTATTGTGTCATGTGTCGGGTGACACACAACACACTCACACAACTGATGGAACGTGATTAAGCAATGGGGGAAAACAATGGGCTGCTCCATTGTTTATTGGAGCCCCGTTGCTTATTATAAGGTTGGGACTTTCAGCCGCGCAATGGGGGAGAGGCAACGTGTCATGCGTCAGGCACTGCAAAAATAACATACCGTCCGTTGCCTCTTCCCCCCTCCGTTGCCTAAAATGTCATCCAAATGCTGCCAATCTCTTGGAACAAGAGCAATTGAACTTGTCTTCTCTTTGAGTCTTCCCAGATGGGAGACAATTGCGCCAGGTAATTAGTAATTGATGATGGGCTCATTGTTATTCTTAGATAATTCCAGACAAAGGATGCTAGTTTTTGCATTTGGGGCACTAATGAATCAGTAACAACATAGGCATTCTATTAACGTCCATATTAGATATACAGCAACCTAGCATTCGATGGAATTGTAAATAGTCTAATAAAGCAATAAAATAGGAATGTAGGGCAGGGGTGGGGGAACCTCTTTCAGCCTGAGGTCCAAATTCAGTTATATAGATTTGGGCCACATTCCAGTGGCTGGTAGGGCCGAAAGCAAAAGTGGCAGGGTCAAAAATACCAAACACACACACAACCCAAGAAAATTGTAGCTTAAAGCTTGTATTACTAGTAAGTAAGACTTAGGAGAGGCATTTCTACTATGTAGAAAAATTGCACAAAAACTGGGAAACCACCAAACCATCAGTGGTTGGGGGAAACAGGTGGGGCCAAGGAATGGTCATCTGTAGAACCCTGGAGGACTGAGCCTGAGGTTCCCCACCCCTGAGATAAGGGGTGTGTCTCTTCACAGCACTACTTTTCTACTACTTCCTGGTAAAACCCCATATCACAGCTGTGGGGCAGGGGCAGGAAATCCTCACAGCAAGAGGGAGCATGGGCTTTCTGGCAGCCATCTGGCTCATTAAGCCCACCCCCTCCCCTTTGTCCGGTCTTTCTGTGCTTCCGGTGACCAATCAGTGGCCACAATCTGCCTCCCCTGCGTAAACCCGAAGTGAGGTCATGACCCACACACAGAAGAAGGACAGCGGTGACCTCACAACAAATGGAAAATCATGACTTTTTAAGCATGCAGCTTCAGGGAAATGCTCCGTGATGGCTGTGAGTTGGTGACTGTGTCGTATGATCGATGCAGCACCACCAAGCAGCCACCATAAGGTAAATAAGGCATATAGACAAGCTCAAGAGAACAAGGAGCAGCTTCTCAGATTGTAAATACAGGAAATATGCTTTGAGAATACATACAAGACAAGATAGAGTCAGAGAAATAACTTTTGTCTGATATGCACACCTTTAACATATGGGATTCTGGAATGTTTTTATTTTATAGGTGCATTGTTATAAGCACCAATCTTATTAAGAGGCTTGAATTTCAGTGATACTGTTTAGAAATAGAAATGTATCCTTAGGAATGCAGCTTAATGGAACATAAATAAATGAAGTAACAATAATCTAGACATGTTTAATTGCCTCCAAAGAATATATAAAGGAAATGCTGAACATGCAACATTGTGAGCTATACTTTTGGATAGCTACCCCCAACTTCTGGCCACTAAACATGTCTGGTGAGCCTAAACTTAACAATTTTTTTTCTTGGTTTGGAGCCTTGACTTAAGTTGGTTATGAAAGTATCATGTGTTTGAATCTATGCAAGTATAAGGTTTGTATTTAGTATGCTTATGCTGATATTATTATAACAAGGAAGGAAAAGAAAGATATTGTCTGAGAGTGATTTCTGGAAAATAGAAAGCTCTGTATGTCCTATATCTAAAGTGAAGAATTAATCTTACTCTAAGATGGTGTCTTGTGTGAGAGAACCAAATATGAATCAAACAGGTATCTGGGGTTGTCTACATACTGATAATATCTTTTGAAAGAACCTCTGAAGAAAGGCATATGCTATACCATTTGTTTCATCATGGGGATTTCTTCCAAATAAATATTCTTAAGATTACAGCCTGACAGTGTTTTCATACATGAAACTTAAAATTATCTTCCCGTTTCTCTTGAGCTACTTATGTGAACCTTTGATTGCTATTAAGATGATTTTGAAAAGTGTAACAGACACATTTGTAATTCAAACGAGCAGTCTGGCCAATGGAGGACTTGCAATCACATTTCAAACTGACTAAAGGAAACCAGCTAAAGGAAAAACAACTTTAACCCTTACATGTAAAAACATCCTTACAGTGTGACCCTGCGTATGTTTGTGCGGAAATAAATTGCCCTGAATTCAATGGAATGGACGTCCTGGCAATGTATGAGTGGGTAGTCTTTTGCAATGCTGGGTAGTTGGTCGGGGCACACATGCATGCACACATGTAGTGGTACAAATAGACAGGAACTGTGATTGGAACTTTTGGATTGGATTTTTTCCCAAAAGGAAAACTGTGGCTGCATGGGGGAGAGAATCCAGATCAGGATCATAGAACAACAAGAAACAGAGCTTAAGGGCTTCTCTAAACTAGTGATTATAGCACGCTTGTGAGTGGCCACTCACGGAAGTTTGCAGGTCAATTTCATGATGCTGTCAACAGCCAGGATGTCTCCCACGGTTTGCTCCCAGTAATCCTGTGTTTTTATAACACAGAGATAATCCGGTATCTATTTATGATGGGATTTATTCTGCTACTAGATGGCCTTGTTTCATTGCAGCCTGTTCTTTTCAATGGCATTCCCTTTTCAATTCAAAATCACGTGGTCACTGTTGGTCACTGTATGAAGGAGTCCGCTTTGAATGCGAAAAGATCTGAGGCTGGTAAGGATGTGGGTGGGGTGGCGGTTGTAATATAGAGAACCCCTAACCTTTCCTTCCTGTGCCAATTTTCTGATCTGATCATCTCTCCCCACCTGTCAGGATCAGGCCTGTTCTCCCAAGTGTGGGGGAAGGGGTTGTGGGGGGTCAGTCACACTCAGAATCTGAAGAAGAAGAAGAAGAAGAAGAAGAAGAAGAAGAAGAAGAAGAAGAAGAAGAAGAAGAAATTTACCAGCTAACACAGGAAGTGGAAGAGGAGATTTTCCAAGACTCTTCATGAGTCAAGGATGAATCTTCCCAGCAGCTTATCTGTAAGAATACAGGTGGCCCAGAGACCATCCCCCCTTCCTGGGAACTCAGTCTCTGTCTGAGAGGGAGGGGACATCAGAATTGACAGATCCCAGAGTCTCCTGCAGGGTCAAGAGGGTCAAGTGTTGTACCTCTTGGGGTAGCAGCTCGCCAGAGGCTTCTCAAGAAAGACCCTCCCTAATGAAATGTATCTATTGGAATGTTGGGAACAGCCCCGCTTGAGTTGAAAGCAATTGCCTAGCTTTGTTAGTCAAATTAAGCTTAGAGCATAGCTCCTAGCATTTATGTACCCTTTAGGTGAGAAGAGATATTTGTTTGTTGAATAAAGTATTGTGGATTACACAGCAGACGTCTTTATTGTCTCGTACTGGCAGGGGGGCTTGGAATCATGACACTACCCATCTTCGAAGCTGCTATCGCAATTCAAATTAGAAAAAGGGCACAAGGAGAACCATTCCTCCAACAGTGACATATTGCTGATCTGAACTGGGGTCCATCTGCTTTTCCAAAAAAAACACAAACCCAACAAACAAACAAAACACCACCCAATAATGGATCTCTCACTGTCACATATAGCTTGACCCTTACAGTGCAATCCTACACATGTGTACTTAGAAGTAAGTCCTATCGGGTGATTTTGGGTCAGTCATAGACTCTCAGCCCAACCTACTACACAGGGTGATTGTTGTGAGGATAGAAATGGAAAGGAGGAGGATTATGTATGCAGCCTTGAGTTCCTTGGTGGAAAAAAGGCAGGATATAAGGGCAATCAATCAAGTGGGAATCACGTAGTGACATGTGGAAGGTTTGGCTCCCAGGGCTGAAGTTCAACACCCATAGGGTATTGGATGGCAGGCAAAGCATACTTTTGATGTCAGTCAGACAGTAAAAATTCAGAGAAACAATTTTAGTCTTTACACTCCTAAGCATGGAAAATTCTGTGCGCTAGAAGTGAATCTAAAGAGGAATCCACTTCAGCCTGTCAAAGCAACTTCAGTCCACGTGACTTACAAGCTCCTCTTGCTAAAGATGAAAGTGGGGGTGCACAAGCAATTGCCCCTTGCATAGCCAGTAGGTTGATGATGGTTGCTTGGAGCCGACTCAGAATAAGGACAAACTGCAAAAAGGCAAAGAGAGAGAATAAATACATAAAAGGCCATTTTGGTTCAGAGTGACTATACTTTAATTCTAAAAAATGTTTTTTTTCACCTTCAATTAAAATAAATCCTGCTCAGGGGGATGACGCCAACAAGCACCATCCTTTTGGGGTCATTCTTTCAGAGGTGGCACACAAGTCAGGGTGCTAACCTGTTTGGTTCATGTTGAGAGAAGAAGTGATGGTGTATATTTTGGGGCCTTCTTGGTGAGAAAAGGAGGTGTCCAAGGAGAAGAAAGATGTGGAAAAGAATGCTCAGCTGCCAGTCATTGACCTGGTTCGCACGGTCAAAGCAGCCCACTGTGCAGCACATGCTGGTGTGTGGGGCTGCCATTTTGAATATTCAACACCTGACCATGATTTGACATGTCATACAAACCCAGTTACCATGGGTTATGTAAGGGTTAAACAACATAACCTCACATAACTCATGGCCTCTGGGTTCGCATGACATGACAAGCTGCAGCCCGGTGATGAATATTTAAAACAGAGAGCCACTGCCCATGATTGTCTGTTCAATCATGCAAGCCAGACCATTGTATATGTGTGAGTGTTTTGTAACTCCCTCAGAACGGACTAATTGGGTGGTGAGAGAATGGAGTTATTAGAATATTTTCTGCTGTCTCTGTTTGGGTGGGTACTAATGTACTACATTTTTATTTTATTTTAAAGCTGCTGTATCATTAGAGAATTTGATGGACTGGATAGGTTTAAATGTTAACACATTTTAAAGAGATGTTTTCTCCTATTGCCCTATGCTTTTTGTTTTGTTTTGATATGTCTAGTGATATGAATCAGTTTGTGAAATGCTGCCATTTTGATAGTTTTTTTAAAAAAACTTTTGTTGTTTTCATATATTTGGGGAAATAAATTAGTGATTTTGCTATTTTGTTAGTCAAATGTGGATATTATATTTTATATAACTATGGGTTTCATCCAACATTGTGTGAATGAACTTCTTCTCATGAAACAGGATTTCCCCTTTCTCTTCTCCCTCTTCACCCCACTGAAAAAAATCTGCTCTGGAAGGTCCCACAACCCTTCTACTTCAAAAAGATACAGTGCCATCTAGTGTTCTATAATAAAACATATAGAAGGCATAGGGGTGGGAGAATCCTGGAAAAAGGCATGTGGAAAGGAGATGATCTTAATCCTGCAAAGAATCTGGAAGCAGAAGTCCCAGTAAGGATGCGGGATAAAAGCCTCATGTAGAAATGCTCTTAGAAGTAAATCCTATTGAGGCTCTTCTTATGTACTTAACTTCTCCCATTGATTTCAGTAGGACAAGTTAAGTATACAAGAAGAGCCTTCCTGGTCAGATCAAATGCTTGTCTAGTCCAGCATTCTGTTCCCACAGTGGCCAACCAGCCTTATCCTCCACGAATTTGTTTTATTGCCTTTTAAAGCCATCTAAGTTATGACTTAACTTACATCCCATTGCTTTCAATGAATTGGAAACTAAGTTCAACTAAGTTGCAGTGTGATTCTCTACACACTAACCTCAGGGTTAGCCTGATTAAACTCAATAGGACTTACTTCTAATAAGGATTGCAGTATCACCCTGTGGAGATTGCAGTTTACTGAAACAATTTGGGCAATCCTAATTTGACCAATACCTCTCATATCTTTTTGAAGTACACTTTGAAGTTTTAATATTGTACTGATATATCCACAAAGCTTTCCCCATGCAGAGGAAAAGGAACTCAGCATGTGCCATGCTTCCTAAAGACTTCACAGGCTGTAAATATTTCTGTTCTCCATTGTTACCCAAAAACCTAGAGTGAGGTTATCATAAAACAGGAATGAGCTCCAAAGACAATATTTCAGACTTAAAATCAAAGCTTTAAGTAATCAAGCTTTTTTTTAAAGAGGTTTTTGATTGTTGGGCTATATCCAATGCTTTGTGAGCAAATTTCCCTCATGCAGTGCAATTTCCACTTCCTCTCCCCCCCTTGCACCTTATCCACAAATCTACTCCAGAAGGTCCCTCCAAATCTGCTGCAGAGGGTCCCAAAACTTTCTGGAACAGATTTGGGTGCCATGCAGGGAGTTGTGGCCGGGGGGCAGTGGGGACGTTCTATAGACGGTGTCCATTCTACTGATGAATGGAAACCTCTGGTACAATGCTCTGATTCTTATTTTCCTTTGCCAAACTTGACTAGGAGCCTATCTACACTACTGCTTTAAAACGGTTTATAACAGTTTTAAACCGGTTAATAACGGTTATTAACCAGTTTAAAACTGTTATAAACCGTTTAAAGCAGTAGTGTAGATAGGCTTTAGAACTGTTCTCAAGGAGAAGCAAAATCAAGGCCTGCAACAAACTCTCAACTGTCTTACCTGATAAAGTGCAAATTTAGGAGTCATCTTCTTGCAGTGAAGGAGAACTCGAACGTGGTGAAACATAATTCCAATTGGCCACAGGGCAATGATTGTAAGGACACCTATGAAGCAGTTGATCCATATGGCAGTTCCACTGAGAGATAACTGAAAGGCAAATTGACCAGATGCAAAGACTATATTCCATGGCCTCTCATCGTCTGCTCTAAGCCAATGATTATTCATACAAGAATTCATCATATACATGTTCCATTTTGAACTTAAATAAACTTAAATAGCTTTCAGCAGCACTGGAAATATCCCACCTCAGACTCTATCTGTGAAGATTGTTAACCAAGGCCACAAGAAGAAACATCTCTAGGCCAAGCTATTTGTTTATTTGTTTGTTTGTTTGTTTATTTAAATTTAATGCCAAAGCGAGCTAAGAACAATAAAAATCAAACAGAATGTAACTATCAAAAGTCCAAGGAAAAGACTAAAAGCATTAGAACAGTGGCCAATTAAACACCGAGACGATTGCATTTAATGTGTCTAGTTTTTTCCTTCAAAGTAACAGTGACAGGGAAGGGAAATCAAAACAAGGACCATAGTATGCAGGGAATAGTGATCCCTCCCCTCCCCTGTGGTCCCAAGAAAAATACCCCCATCCCGCTGCAAACCTGTTATTCACATGGAACAAAGCGTCTATCGGTGCCACTTGCTTAAGCCAGCACCAATCCTCCTTTTCACCAACACCATTCACCTACTGCAGCCTTCAGTGTTATGTCCATTCTGATTCAGAACATCCCCTAAGCCTCAGAAGCAGCTGTTCAGGGGGAGGACAGGATAGGGGCCTTAAGTGCGTAGGTGAGGCAAAGACACCATTAGATGCAACCCAATGGAAACTTCCCTTCCGGACAGAATATCGTATTTCACCGGATGTAATATGCCATCGATTGTAAGACACACACCTTAATTTCAGGGCCACCAACAGGAAAAAAGCTTTGCATCGATTCTAAGATGCACCTTAATTTCAGCACCCCTTCCCCCTCCCCACTCACCTCCATCGCCATCGCCGTCGCCCGTCCTCACTGCCGCCGCCACCGCTGCTCCGTGCTGCTGCCAGTGCTTGCCTTGGCCTGGCAAGGTGTTGTTCCCAGTAACGAGGTAAGCATTGCCAGCAGTGCGGAGTAGCGGCGGCGGCGGCAGTGAGGATGGGCTACGGAGATGGAGGGGAGGGGAAGGGTTAGGGCCCCGCAACTCCCCCCTCCCCCCTTACCTTGATCGCTGCTGCCTCAGCCTGGGAAGGCTTCAGTACTAGGAAGGAGGCCGAGATCTCCCAAGATCACAGCCTCCTTCCCAGTACTGAAACTTTCCCAGGCCGAGGCAGCAGCGATCAAGGTAAGTGGGGAGGGGGGACTTCTGACCAGCCCTGTGGGGTCCCTCAGGACCCACTAGGGTGAATCGTGAGGTGGGGGCATGCAGAGCCCTAATGCCTTCTGCAAAACATGGGAGAAATCCCGCAGTTGCAAGACGCCATAGATTCTAAGATGCACCCCATTTTTACAGATGTAAACATGGGAGAAAAAGTGTGTCTTCGAATAGATGAAATACAGTATCAACATTGGGATTTTAACTGAGACTGGGTTAAACACCTGCCCCCCTTCCACTTTCCCAATCCCAATTCTTCTCTCCCTGTGTCTGTTATGTAGTGTGTGTGTATGTGTGTGTTGGGGGTGGGGGACTAGATATATTAAATGCAATCGTGCATTTAACATCATGTCTAGTTTAAGAACATAAGAAGAGCCATGTTGGATCAGACCAAGGGTCCATCTAGTCCAGCATTCTGTTCACACAGTGGTTGCCCACAGGAAATTCACAAGCAGGACATCAGTGCAGCAGCAGCATCCTGCTCACGTTCCCCAGCAACTGGTGTACATAGGCATACTGCCTCTGATACTGGAGGGAGCATATAGCCATTAGGACTAGTAGCCAGTGATAGCCTTCTCCTCCATGAATTTGTCCAATCCCATTTAAAGCCATCCAAAGTGCTGACCATCACTACATCTCCCAGAGCGTTGTGTAGATTGACCCTCAATACCACACCTGGATCAAAAGCCAATTCTAGCAAGATAACTACTGATAACTACAAGAATGTCTGATGTTACAGAGTGGTGATCTCTTCCACAGTGACAGAGGGTGGTAACTGGTTAGGGAACCTTTGAAGCAGTTTATCCATATAGCAACTTCACTGATTTGATAGCAGTTGCTGAATTTACACAGATTCCTCCAACACTCTGCCCTTCTTGTAGCATATACTGCTAATCCCCTCTTGCGAAGTATCCTGCTTCTCTTGGTTAGTTTTTACCAGCCAGAAAAGGAATGGATACAACTTATAGCTGTCCTTTCACATTGTCCCGTATGCTAGTATTCACCCATCAATGCAGGTAGAGGCAACTTGGTGGACTCCAGGTATTTTAGACTACTACTCCCAGAATTCCTGACCACTGGCAATGCTGGCAGGGGCTGGTGAGAGTTGCCTACACCTGCATTACTATGTGATACTTTCTGTAACTGATATAAATAAACAGGTCAAGACTGAGCCTCTTGGAGATGGAGGAAACCTTGGGGACGCCAAGATCTGCAAAGTACTGTAGGTGTCATATTTGTGGCAATCTTGATCAGATGAAATCATTAGTCCTTAGGTCATATTTTAGTGGGCTATTAGAACATTCCACCAGCAAATGTACTGGCTGTGTGTAGAGAAGTTTCTTGCCTAGCACTAGTGCATTTCCAAAAAGGGAGATATTGTTTAAAAATGGCTTCAACATGGGGTCAATCCTCAACATGCATGTTAAATTGTCTATTGTCTTGCTTCCTTGTGAGTTACTTACTGTTTTATTTGCCAATGATCTTGCATGAGTGGTATCATGCAAAGTTGATGGCAAATAAAACAGTAGGTTGGACTAGGACAATAGACAACTATTTGGAATATTGGAACAGATTTTGAACCACGGCTTTCTGCACTAGCCAGTTTCTTCGTGAATAGCAACACTGTTCAGCCCTCTTGGTTTAAATACATCTTGGTCTTTTTAATTTTTACATTTGCCTTGCACCTTGACTATGCTATGCACCTGCTGCAGATTAATCTGATTTAGCACTACTTTATGCTTCTCGCCACAGTATCATCCAAGACAATGAGGATTTATGCCTACATTCCAATTGACACTTTCCAGTTTCAAAACTGTTCGATGCTCAGGTATTTGTTAAGTTTTGATAAGTATTCAGTCATTTGCTTACATCAGAAAGGCTGTAGTTTCTGTTGGTCCAAAGCATTACTGAGAGAAGCAATAGCACAGGGCAGAGGAAAGCAAACTGGAAAGTCCCCAGCTTCAATAAAACTAGTGTGCGCCTGCGAAATTTTAAGAAAAGAAGTAGGTAAATAACCTCAGCAAAGACTGACATGGCCATTTTGATTTACTGACATCATTGGGTATATTGCCATAGAAGTAGCAAAGGAATGTAATATTCTGAAAGAGTGGCCATCTCAAACACATGGTATGAGATTTCCTGAAATCTGTTGAGCTAAATCTGGTGCATTTAAAGTGTCTATAATATCATTAGCTGGATTTCTAGTGTGTGGATAGTCTCATGATATAGTTCAGTCACTAGGTGCACTTGACTTAAGTTGTAACTTGGAGGAGTCAGGAGTTTCCTGTTACTGTTCTATTCTTGTTTTAAAAAGACAATAAAGTTCTTGTCTAGTTTCCTGGTTGCTGTGTCCTCTTAACAATTCCATGACATGCAGGCACTGTGATCCTATAGCTATGTGTAATTGCAGCAGGACACCAATGTAGCTGTAACGGCATCCCATGCACATTGAATCTTTCCTCTGTACCTGAGATTCTATTTATTGCCATATGTCTGCAGGGATGTATTCATAATGCTGTCAAAGATGCCACATACATGAGTTGTCTGCAACACATCACTTCTTCACCCAATTGTATACTAATGCAGCAGCTTTGTGCAACACCACCATGTCTCATCTAGTGATGGTAGCTCTTGTTCATATATCGGGTGTTACTGGCAGGTCCAGCACCAGGGTCGAAGGAGCCCTTAGTAAAATGCTGTCTTGTGGGCCACCCTCCTACAATGGTAGCCTCCCCAGGGCTCTGGTGGGCTTACATCTGTGATGGGTGACTCCACGTAGTGTTCATGATTTTACACTACAGTGCCCTGGAAGTCAACTCAACCTTTGGTGGCATTATTGGAGACAAATATGGCACCTGCTTGGAGCCAGTATGTGGGGGGGGGGGGGGTGCTGTTTTGACAAGAGGGTCCAGAGCAGATATTAGCATTGGGCCCTACCATAGTGCAGGGGCCCTGGCAGCTACCTAAAAATATCAGGTGCTGACACTAGCTTTTGTTATTAGTATGATTTACAGCCTGTGCACTCTCTCCTAAACTTCAAACCTTGAACTGCATCACGGAATACAGAAATGTGTATTCAGTAGATGTATGATAATGTTTGCTTTTCTTACATCTTCTTGGAACTGTGCAAACTACTGTAGGTATATTTTTTCTTAGACAAAGTAGAACATTTTATCTGGCACTGAACCAGGAAGTCATCAGTGCTGAAGTTAGGATAACCTGTTTTGTGTTTGCAGTCATTTCAGATTTGGCAAGCAAACATGAATTCTCATGTTAGGCTATCAGTGAATTTATTTTATAGTATTTATTTTAGCATTGATCCTAATACTAAGATGCACAGGGATGGCTAAAAGCAAAGACTCTGTTGTATCTTTAGCATTGCTGAGAAGGTTGGGAATGTCCATTTACGATTCTGGTTCCATTGGGAAGATGTGATGGACTTAGAATCATAGAATCGTAGAGTTGGAAGGGACCCATAAGGCCATCAAATCCAACCCCCTGCTCAGTGCAGGAATCCAAATCAAAGCATACGTGACAGATGACTGTCCAGCTGCATCCTGAATGCCTCTAGTATGGGACAGCTCACAGTACCTTTTCCTCTGTGCCAGGAATCCATTTAAGCTGGAGGTTGATCTTAAAATGTTTTTGAATGTCAGGACTCATCTGAGAGGCATGAGAAATACTACTACTAGAGAGAATGTATCTGAGCATGTCTGGAGCATCCTTCACGCCTGATTAACTACTGTTGGTCTTTATGCATCTGGTGTAACTTCCAAGAAATCTTGTATTTTTCATTTCTTTTGCTTTTTTAGAAAATAGCCATTGCTCTTTGCTCCTGAACTGTGACTCCCACTCTGGCATATGGATTAGACTAGCTTTAATGGCTCAGGGTCTCCCTTTGGATGATTTAGCATTATACCTGATATGGTGAAGAACTGGGATTGCTGCTACAAGTGCGAAGAAGTCACAGCTACCCTAACTTTTCCCCTTCAAGCTAGAAGGGTTCAGGTGAACGGCAGCAACATTGAGTGAGAGGAGGCCCGTCTTACCCCCCCCATCCCCCCCCACTGCCTTGGAAGTAGTCATGCCCTGGGCCATGCTCTGGTTGGCAACCCTATTCAACTGTCACCACCAATTACATTTTTTCCCTTCCTCTCTCTATTTAGATCTCCAACCTTCTTCACTTTGCACCTCAGACAGTCTTGTTAATGAAGGCAAGCTGCTATTTAATGTAGATAGTGCTATATTAATGAACTTTGGCTTAATATAATTGCTCAATTAATACAGCCATAATTGCATAATAATGATATAATTATAGTGGCAATTTTTACTCCTGCAAATAATTACAGAACTATAAACAGTACAAACGAGTGAACAAATGAGCTGGCTGATCACCTCTTCTTGCTTTCTCAGGAAAAACTAAGGGCCTGCTAAAGAACCTGCAAGTTGTTGATAGAGTCATGCCTCCCTCACCCTCTGTGAGGCCCAAAATAGTCAAGATGCTGAGGGGTCTGAGGATAGGTCTCCCATGGGTTTTACATTATTTCAAAACTGCTGTGGTAATGAGAAAGAAAAGGCACATCAGAGGAGGGCAAGGTATGTTTAATCCTTTCCTCCCATCCACTTTCCACAATCTAAATCCCCTCACCCAAGGAACCTTTGGGGAAAGACCACAGCTCCATGGTAGAGCACACGCTTTGCATGCAGATAGTCTCGGCTTCAATCCCTGGCAACTCCAATCCAAAGAATACCGCCAATCAAAGTAGATAACACTTGGCCAGATGGACCAATAGACTGACCTGTTCTTAGGAGGGGACACCACAGCATCAGCGGCATCACAAACTATAGTGGGACATCATCGCAGCGATGTCGAACGACCCCAGACTTTTGAGAGCAACCATTGTCATCAGACATATCATATTCACCATACAACTGATATAGGGGTATGGAAGTGTAGAACAGAAGTAAGACATTATATCACATCCTAGAAGCATTCCAAAGGAGCTGCCATCCCAAATCTCTAGGTATAGTTTGCTAGTAGCTTTTAGAATTGTGATGATTCATACTTAAACGCTGCCCTTAGGATGGACCTGTCTGCTTAGTCACACTCTGAATGTTGTGGAAAATCCTTGCATGCGTACCACCCTGTTCATGGCACCCTGTTCATTGGTGGTTTTCAAACTATGTTCCAAGGATTCCAGGGTTCCTCTGAGGCATATCAGGGGTTCCACAGTTAAAAGGTTCTCCACAAGGCATATTGTCCACTATTTCCAATCTTCCCCTGGAACATATAGCTACAACGAAATTTGGGGTGCACTCTGAGGCACAATGTCAGTTCTCAAAAGGAAAAGGTGAGGCCCAGCAAACCCAGCCAGTTACCCATCCTTCCACATTATATAAACTTAGGCAGGATCTACACTACTGCTTTATAATGGTTTATAATGGTCTTGACAACTGTTGGGGCCCATGCCACATTCCATATACTGTTTTCAAACCACTTCCGAAGTGTTATATCCTACTTGGTGTAGATATGGCCTCAGTGGAACACTTCTTTGGTGAGGTATCTTCTGAAACATGCAAGATACTGCTTTAGCGATTGCAGCATAATGTTCTCTGCTCAAGGCATTGCAACTAATGTTAAAGATACAATCGGGCAAAATTTAGATCCTGCCCTTTCCCTAAAACAACTCCCTTAATTATCCCAAGTCCCTTCCAGGGGGCTATCTAACTGCACAGAAAGCCCTGGTGTGTGTGAGTGGTGGGCTTTCTGGCAAAGCTGTGGAGAAAAACGTTGGGGACTTACCCAGACTTTTTTCTCTGGAGTAAGGCAAGTATGTTGCATCCGCCATCTATCCTCACTCTGGAGTCACAGCGGAGGCATGGGCAGGTGGATGGTGCCCCATGATTAGGCTGACCATATGAAAAGGAGGACAGGGCTCCTGTAACTTTAACAGTTGTAGATAAAAGGGAATTTCAGCCAGTGTCATTTGTATGCAATTAGTTCCTGGTGAAATTCCCTCTTCATCACAACAGTTAAAGTTGCAGGGGCCCTGCCTTCTTTTGTATATGGTCACTCTAGTATAGTGCATGCACCTTTAACTGTTGTGATGAAGAGGGAATATCGCCAGTAACTAATTGCATACAAATGACACTGGATTTTCTCTACAACAGCTAAAGTTACATGAGCCCTGTCCTCCTTTTCATATGGTCAGCCTACCCATGATTGGTCGACGTCTGCTCAAGCAGAGGGCAGAGGGTGGGCCCGGTGAGCCTATTGGCCATTTGAAAGGCCATGGTGCCTCCCTTCATGTAGGTTACTTGCCACTATCCCACACCAGCAATAAAGTGGGGTTTGGTAGCGGAGGGTTTAGAGTGGAACCTACCACTCCAAGTTCTTCTCTGTAAAACTGTGGCAGGCACTATCAAGTTACCACCCTTGGTGGATGGTTGGAGATGCAATGGGCAATGAGGCCATCCTCTTTCATCCCAAAGGTCAAATTCCATTTCAAAGTGGATGTGACCAGAGGCAAACAGGGTGGGCAAAATACCAACATAGTTTAGATTAATGCTCTTCCAGCGACTAAACCTTAAGAGAGGTATTTCAGCCTTTCAGAATGGGAAAGAAACCATGCATAACCTAGAAAACCACTGAATGATCAACAGTCAGAGAAAAAGGGTGTGGCCACCTAGAGAACCTCAGAAAGCCTGATTTGTCCCCTGACCATGAAGTTCCTCACCCCTACTCTAGGCAGTGCAGGAATCAGAACCAGGGTTTGCAGATGCATCCTGGAGGCTTGAGGAAGCTTGTGTGAACGCTCCAGTCTGATCCCTGCACTGTCACATTCAATATGCACGTGGAGCCTTTTCTTCCTCAAAGAAATGAGGGCCTGTGATTTCAATGTGGCCAGGCAAGCAGCAGATCCCTCTCCCTTAGCAGTCTAACTGATTGGTTCTAATAAGAAACGCACCTCTTGATGTGCACGTGTGGGAGGCAAAGGCAGAAGCAACAGCACGGTTCCGTGCTAATCTTGAAGTGGTCATTCTCAAAGCGTCTGAGGAAGAGTTTCTGACCTCCACACTCTGTCATCATCATGAGCAGGAACTTGTAGTTTACTATAGCGAAAAAACTAGCAGAAAGGGTGGGAGGAGAACTAATGTATAAACATTTCTCTGGTGATTATTCCGGTCTGTGTAGTTGCTCCACATTTCATACACAAGGGTATATTCGCTCCCCCCATTCCACACACACACAAATTAGAGTTCTGTTAATCAGCCATCCTGCTGGTTTTTGCATTGTGCTCTCTAGATTTTGCTTTTCCATTGTGTGTTTTGCTCTCTCTCTCTCTCTCTCTCTCTCTGGGTGCCTCTACAAGAGGCATTTAAAGCTCTTTCAAGGCGCATTAAAAAATTACCTCTACAAGAACGGAGCACAAATTGGGCGTAGAGGCGCGTTATCTCCCCGATTATGCGCATTATTGAATGCGCGTTAAATCGCGAGTTTTATTTTGTTCCGTCCGTTAAAGCGCATTTTGACTGTGTGAATAAGCACTTATGTGCATTAACTACTTGTAAAGTGCATTTTGGACATCTGTTAATGCGCTTCGCCGCCTCTCGTGCAGAGGGATTAGGCGTAAATGCGCTTCTGCGATTAAGCGCATAATCGCCTAACCAGGCGCAAAAATGAATCCTTGTAGAGGGGACCTCTCTCTCTTTCCTTGTAATACCAATGTTAAAACATTTGTTGGTTCTACCATAGGGTGACTAGATAAAATCCAGGTCAAGGCTCCTGTAACTTTAACAGTTGTAGAGAAAAGGGAATTTCAGCCAGTGTCATTTGTATGCAATTAGTTCCTGGTGAAATTCCCTCTTCATCACAACTGTTAAAGTTGCAGGGACCCTGCCTTCTTTTGTATATGGTCACTCTAGTATAGTGCCTTCAACTTTAACTGTTGTGATGAAGAGGGAATATCACCAGGAACTAATCCAATTCAGCCAGTAACAGAATTTGTTTTCTAAAAAACCTCAAACAAATATTTTTAGCTGCTATGGCAATCAATGCCACCATTTAGGTGACATAAAACTGATTATCCATTAGAAGTTCAATCAAATTTATTTTGTGGAGTTTCACTACTCCATTACCTCCCAGATGCAAAACATACTGTTCTTAATTTTTCTGTTTGGCAATAGCAAACAAGCCTCAGCGCAAACATCTCCAACTTGCAGATTATTTCTAGATTGACTGATTTTTATCAGTTCCCCCCCCCCACAGTTTTTTTAAAATAAAGATTTCTGCAATGTTGCATTAAAAAAAATTGTGCCCTGTCATAGGTCAGGATCTTGTTCTGTAGGACATTCTTAAGAAATAAAAGAGGTTCTACTGCTTCAATCCAGTTTCCAGTCAAAGGAATCTATGAGCTTTTAGTGTATACACTAAAGAATACAACTTCAAAGGCACCCCACTCCACCCCACCCCCACCCCCATCCTCACCATAAATACACTCCTTAATATTCAGTTCTTTTATCTAGTTTGCAGTTTCTACACTAGCATCAGAGATTGAGTTAACATTATTCTTCTCACGTAGCAAAAACTGATAAAGGATTTTATTTCTGTGCAACAAAAGAGATGCTTTTACATATACAAAATAACTGTATGTTTGCTTGATGCTAATGGCTGTTAAAATGGAAACAGCCCAAAGTTCAGAAATGCCACTAAGAACAGAAAAAGCACATACACTGCTGCAGTAAAATCTGCAAACATAGTTGAGCGAGGAATCCACATCCCAATGCAAGATGTAGTAGCTATCACCTAGAGAGAGAGAAATAGCAAGATTTGCAAAAATAAAAGAGATTTATGAAATTTTCAGCAGCTGAAATCTGTTCTCTACTGAATGAAGCAACATTTTCCCCTGATTCTAAACTTTGATCAGACTTTTGACTTTGATCATAGCTGTAAAAAATAAAAGAGTTTAAGACATTTAGGTGCAATCCTGTGAATTGCACTCTGTGTACTTGTAGGCCCCCAAACTCTTAAGAGTATCCTATGCAGGGCAGACAGAGGACAGAGGGGATCCTCTTCTCCATGCTCCGTCTGCCCTGCAGTTGTTGCTAAGAGATGCTCAATTTTGAGCATCTACCCGGGGAGCTTCGGAGGGAGGAGGCTGTGCATCGCATAGGAAGCTGTTTAAAGCAACTTCTCCAGGCTCCTTCCCTCCCCACTCCTGGGAACACCCTGCTTTCAGCTTCTCCACACTTGGTTTTATGAGCCCAGAGAGGCAGCCACCATGGTTCACTCCATGAGGGCTGTGAGGGGGGAGAGAGAGCGGGGAGCGCAGTTTCCTGCTCTGAGGTTGGAGCCAGAAAACCAACAATTCCTGTGTCCCACCAGATGCTATCGAGGGGAGATAAGATTGCTCCCTTAAAAATTTATCCCACAATTGGGATGCTGAAATGTTTCCTCCTGCCGGCTCATGATTTTCTCACAATGTCATATCTTATATGTCATATCTTAAAAAGTATTTATATTCATTTTGGTACTATGAGTATTGATTTTTATGATAAGTGTGAAATTAACTACACTGGGGGGGGTCTCCCCAAAAAGAAGTACGCAGCCAATATAGCTCCTAGAAATAAGATCATCAACATTTAGCCCCAGTGTGTGCTGGATCTGCCCTGTAGAGATGGCTGTCATGGGGAAAACTGGTCGTTTGGGGTTCACTACATTTCTCCAGAGTCCCCAGCTCAGCTTGCATTTGTGAGCCAAGCCGTGAGTTTTTTCCTGAAATCCAAGAACTTTCTCAGTCTTCCCCCCTTAAAATCATCATTTATGCAACCTGCTGCGGTAATATGCTTAATTTTGCGCAAATTGTTCCTGCAATTTTCACAAATGGTGGGCACATTTTGCACAAATTAAGTGTCTTATGGACACAATTTGCACAAATTACACAAATTATGGCTGCAATTTGCATAAATTATGTAAATCATAGCTGCAATTTGCATAAATTGTGATTTTAAGAGGGAAAACCCAAAAATCTGCAAGCTGGCCTGTCTCGATGCAGATTCTACAAGGGGCCAGATGACATTATCTTCCACTTGTAACCATCCCATGTTTTCCCTCCACTGCTACCTTCCCCCCTTCCCCCCCCCCCCACAGCAGAAAATCTGTTAAGGAGAATACAGTTAGCTGCACAATGCCTTTTGATTGGTATCACTAGAAACCCTCTGGAAGCACCCCACATAATGCCATCATCCAGTCATTGTCATCCTGTATTTTTCCTGTAGTTCTTCTGTTTTTTCCCATCAATCTGTAGAAAGTTTAACTTTTTCCAGAAAAATGGAAGAGTACTACAATTTCCACAGGTATAGATGCCTTTAGTGCTACATTTCTCTCTTTTTAAAAGGGTGAGATTCTGACATGTTTAATGATGTATCAAGGAAGTGAACCCATCACAACTCAGCCCACATTTATTATAACCCATATGGTAGTTGCCATTTTATGACCCTGTTGTTGTTTTTAATTGCCACTAAATGCTTAACACTTTTATTGTTTAATGATTGCTAATTGATATTATAGAATTATGTTGTTATATTCTATCAGTGCCTGGCTGCGACAATGGACTGGATGAGGGCTAATAAACTGAAACTCAATCCAGACAAGACTTGAGACGCTGTTAGTGGGTGGTTCCGCTGACCGGATGGAGGGTCTTCAACCTGTTCTGGATGGGGTTGCACTCCCCTTGAAGGAGTGGGTTTGTAGCTTGGGGGTTCTCCTAGAACCATCTCTGTCACTTGAGGCGCAGGTTGCCTCAGTGGCACTGAGTGCCTTCTACCAACTTCGGTTGGTGGCCCAGCTACGTCCCTATCTGGACAGGGATAACCTGGCTTCAGTTGTCCATGCTCTGGTAACCTCCAAGTTAGATTACTGCAATGCACTCTATGTGGGGCTGCCTTTGAAGGTGGTTCGGAAGCTGCAGCTTGTGCAAAATGCAGTGGCCAGATTGATAACCAGAACCAGTAGGTTCGAGCATATAAGACCTACTCTGGCCCACTTGCATTGGCTGCCTGTATGTTTCCGAGCCCGATTCAAGGTGCTGGTTTTAACCTATAAAGCCTTACACGGCTTGGGACCACAATACCTGATGGAACGTCTTTCCCAACATAAACCTACCCGAACACTACGTTCAACATCTAAGGCCCTCCTCCGAGTGCCTACTCCGAGGGAAGCTCGGAGGTCGGCAACAAGGGAGAGGGCCTTCTCTGTGGTGGCCCCCCAATTGTGGAACGATCTCCCTGACGAGGCTCGCCTGGCGCCAACATTGTTATCCTTTCGGTGCCAGGTCAAGACTTTCCTCTTCTCTCAGGCATTTGGCAATATCTGAGGAGCCTGGGTTTGTTTTTTTGTTTTGTTTTGTTTTGTTTTTTGTAGCTTTTTGAAATGTTGTAGTGGTTTTAAATGTACAGATTGTGTGTATGTTGTATGTTTTTGCTGTTTTAAGTTTTGTATATTGTTTTTAATTGTTTTTAATCCTATGTAAACTGCCCAGAGAGCTTCAGCTATGGGGCGGTATACAAATGTAATAAATAAATAAATAAATAAATAATGCTATAGTATTAATTTTGAAAACAAAAGTATTTAAAATTAGCAATAATTAAACATATTGCTGAAATGGAAGCGAACTAAAAGTCAAAAATAGTAGTGTTCTAGCACTATAATAACACAATACAAAAAAAAGAACATTATAGCATTAGACTTGTCTTTCACTAAACCCCCCCACACACAATACAATTAACGAGCAAAGTGTGTTAGTGTTATTTAAAGATTAATTTTAAATAATCAAAAGACCCCTACTACAAGCATAATAGTGAATGACACAATTTGTGCGATAAAAATAGCCTACTGTGGCTAATTATTTATCCCATCTAGTTTATTTAAGCCACAGTGGGCTGCAACTTATGCTGACACATGGTGGGAAAGATTTGAATATTCAGTGCCTTGCTGCGACTTGTCATATTGTGTGAGCCCAGGCAACAGGGATTGTACGAGTGTTAAACAATCCTAGCATAACCCATGGTCTGTCTTTCGGTTGTTTAACTCTCACACAATCCTATACTCACACACGGCAACTACATCTTGCCCACGGGTGTGGACAGAATATAGTGGGATGTACATAAAGAAAAGGCACAATACTTCCCAGAGTGTAGAAAATCAATTGCAATTCCACTTGTTGTTGCTTGCAACAGAAGGACAATTATTGGATAGGAATAGGAACCACCCATTTGGAAGCAGCCTTAGACATAATTGATTATTATCTAGTCCAAAGTTAGGCATAACTAATAATCAGAATGGAACCTCTCCCTTCAGGAAACGTGAGATGGAGGAACCTGACATTGGGTAGGCGAGTAACCTAGTGCCAACATAGGATGCTGCCTTATTCTGGGCCAGACTCTTTGTCTGTCTAGCCAGGGTTCTTTAATCTGACTGGCAGCAACTCTCCTGGGTCTCAGGCAGGGAATGTCTTTCACAGCACCTGCTAGCTGATCCTTTTATCTAGAGATGCAGGGGATTGTACCTGGGGCCATCTGCATGAAAAGTACGGGCTTGATCATTAAGAGGAAAGCCACCCTTTAAACAGGGCTGGCCCAAGACATTTTGCTGCCTGGGGCAAAGCATAAGAACGCAACCCACCATTCCACCTACTGAAGCCGACTGGATCAGCAATTGAATCTTACTTCAACACTGGTGTTAGACAATATCCTCCATCTCACCTGAGGGCAGCGGGCTAGCGTAGGGGTGCAGGGCAGAATGTCTACACAGATCTGTCCTCCCACAGAGGGGAATAGTCAGGAGGAGGCTGCCACTGCTACCCCTTCCATGTCACCTGGCATCTCCTGCCTCACTTTGTCTAATGGTAGGATACCCTTACTATGGACTGCTATCTTGAAATTCCTTTTTTCTAAATGTGAGAACTATTTGGCTTTTCAATATTGAATTCAGTTTTTTTTATTATTATTATTTTTTATTTGACTTACTGGAGCAATTCCATTTATCCAAACAAAAATTGACCTTTTGGAGTGGGGGATTTTGTGGTAGATGTAGAAAACTTCCTCCGCAAACACCAAGCTGGCAGTCAATGTCATTAAAGTCAGCATGGCAAGGAGCAATATTCCTGTTAAATCAAAGCCTAAAGGGATTTAAAAAAAAGTGTAATGAATTTAAACAATTGCACCTGTTAAAGAAATGTTAGACTTCAGTTAATATGTTTAATATATGTACATTTGCCTTTTCTTCATAAAATGAACAATATTAAGCATATAATTATTTCACAGTCTTGGACCATAGAATTATGTTTGCCACATTGCTATGGCTGCTGATCAACATTTCTTTCATTGTTGGTTAATAGTCTAGACTGGCCATCTGATGTGTCATCAATGGAACTTAAGCAAATGGTACTAGGAAATGGTAGCTCCTGACATTTGCAAATCTCTCTGCAGTTTTGAATGAGATACCCATCAAAGCTTGGAGAAGATGACGTCTAACCAATGGAAGGAGGGGACAGAGAGACAGAAAAACAATTAGGAAATTTGAATTAAAGACAGAGGCAATGGGAGAGAGCTGAAAATTTCTAGATAGTGCTAGGTGAACCTGAGGAAGGGCTAGGGTGACATGTGTTCTCTTTTACAGAGAACAATCTTGTATTTGAAAAGCTGCCACAGAACCATCCTCTATTTGAAGGCATCCTCTGTTTAAAGGACTGCCATGGGGGTAATCTACATGGAGACGATTTCCCATGCGATTTAGTTTAAAACTGCATTTTCATCCATTTGGATTTGCTCCTCCCATGGCGCACACAGCCATTTAAAGCATCTTATACATAAGAAAACAAATGCTTTCGCATGGTAGACTGCATGAGAAACAGCATTAGTTCAGGCATACGTGGGTGGAGTCTCATGACATCAACAAGCTTCATCCTTTTTTAAGAGCCATTAAACTTATGTACAGGTCTGCTGCAGTGGATAAGCAGAGATGTAAAACAAAAGGCATCAACAAGCTAAAGTTGTTAAATGTATGTGAGGTCCGGTGCAGCTGATAAGTGGAGATTTAAAACTAACAGCAAAGCAACCTGCAATTTGCCATCCCTCTCTCCCGACCTGTGCTGAATAAATGCAATTGAAGACAATGTAATTTACTTCTGAGTAGACATGTTTATCTGGGCTGTTTTCAGCTAGTTGTTCCTTGAGGCCATTAGTCTAATGTGAATATGTGTACCTGCACAAAAGGGGAGATTTAAAAAAACAAACAAACAAACAAACAAACACAATGGACTGACTTTCTCAGGGGTAAAAAGCAAAATATGATCAATGGAGGGTGAAGCCAACTCCACTCCTTGGTTCTATCCTTTGCTAACGCAATCTCCCCTTCCTCCTCACAGCACTGTTTCCCCCAGCTGCTGCTGAAGCCAGTATTGCAAGTTGAGGTCACAGAGGCTCCCTCTACATGATTGCTTTAAGGCTCTTTCAAGGCGCATTACAGATTTTACCTCTACAAGAGCGGAGCGCATAACAGGAGTACAGGCGCTTTTTATCTCCTACTATGCGCATTTTCGCATTCGTGTTAAATAATGACTTTTTGTCTGTGTAAACATAAGTTAGAGCTCCTTACGTCCGTGTAAACAATTTCTGAGAAGTCGCATTAGCGATCAGAGTGGGCGGACTGTGGTTGTGATGTCATGCATGAAGAGTACTGCCCCTTCACTGGGAACACATCCCAGTTTTTCTTTTAGTTTTATTTCCTGTCTCCTCCGTGCCACTTCCTCCTTGTTTTCCATCAATCTGGATGGAAGCTCCAGGACTAGGTGACCCAACATGAACTGAAAATAAAGTGTCTTTTAACTCCCCTGCTGGAATATTTTTTTCATGGAGACATAGGGCCAAATGGAGGTGGTTTCACAAGAAGCAATGGGGGGGGGGGTTCAGTAAAGATGTGCGGATCATTAGCTATCTGCTAAGACAAATCATTCCCTCGCTTGCTGGGTTCCTGACATTGAGCTGCATATGTGTGTGTGCGTGTGTATGTTGTACATCACCAAAACGACAAGATATTACTGAGAAGGGAAGAAGGGAAAACCTTTGATCTCGCTGGGAGGAAGAGGAGGAGGAGGAGGAGGAGGAGGAGGAGGAGGAGAAGGAAGGAGCCTCCCCTGTATGTTTTGGTGTGTGTGTGTGCGTATCTCTACACTCTCACTCACTCGCTCCTTCTCTCTCGTCTCTCGCTCCCTCTCTCTCCAGCAAAAAGGAAGGGAGAGAGGCAGCTGTGACTAAAAATCTCTTTTAAAAGGGGCTGCAGGGGAAGCTTGCGAGGTACATTCCCATTTCCTCCTGAGCACTTGGGAGGGGGGACAACTTAAAATTGCGATCAGGAAAAAGGGGGGAGAGAGGCAGCCATGACTAAAAATACGTTTTAAAAGGAGCTCGAGGGGAAGCTTGCGAGGCACATTCCCATTTCCTCCTGAGCACTTGGGAGGGGGGGAAACTTCAAATGGCTATCAAGACAAAGGGAACACGTAAACCAAGTGTTCACCGGCAGGTAACCCAGGTAACCACAGGCGGGAGATTCTGGTGGGCGGGGAGAAGAAATGGTGAGAACCTGAGGGGACAGTTCCTCCAGCAAAAAGCGCATTACTTTCAGCAACATTTCCTTGTTCCTTCTCCGCATGTAAACAACTTTAAAGTGCCTTGCAGAGAGCCTGTCATGTGCTTCGACGGCTCTCGTGTATAGGTATTAGGCGTAAACGTGACTGTCAGGAAATGCGCATAATCGGAGAATCTGACGTAAAAGCGACCTCTTGTAGAGGGGGCCGTGGACTCCCAAACAGCACTGAAGCCAGAATGCTGGGGAAATCCATCACAAAACAACTTTGTAAAAATGTGTGTTTTATGGCATGAAGTGCTTAAAAAACAGTTAATTGACAGCAAGTCTTAGCCGTGACCCCGGATGAACAGCCCAAGTTCTGTAAATCCAACTACCGACACCAGGGGGCTGTCTATATGCTCTGGAATCCCTGCGGTGCCTCCAAATCTGCACTGCGTCAGTTATATGATGCCGATGCCAATTCAGACCCATCCTGGGGTAAGAGCCGAAGATCTGCAGCAGAAAAGTCGGGGCCTTACCCCAACTTTTCCTACCCATGCAAGATTAGCGTGGCTATTCCACCATCTGTCCTTGCTTTGGCGCTGCTTGGGGATGTTCCCAGGCAGAAGGCGACCTTCCATTGGTTGCCAGAAGCCGTGGGAAGGGGTGAGCCCAGTGAGCCTAATGACTGCTGAAAAGCCCGTGCTGCCTCCCCCAGTGGGGATTATTCAACACCACCCCACACCAGTGATACTGTGTCATTTGGCAGCAGAGTGACACCAACTTGGAACTGTGAAGACAGCCCCAGGGCAAATGTAAATCTTTCTTTCTAACCTGCCTTCGTTGTTTAGATTAGGGTGACCATATGAAAAGGAAGACAGGGCTCCTGTTTCTTTAACAGTTGTATAGAAAAGGGAATTTCACCAGTGTTATTTGCATGCCTGCAGCTCCTGATGGAATTCCTTCTTCATCACAACAGTTAAAGCTGCAGGAGCCCTACCCTCTTTTGTATCTGGTCACCCTAATATAGCTCGTGCAGCTTTAACTGTTGTGATGAAGAAGTAATGTTTATGCTTGCAGCACCTGGTGAAATTCCATCTGCTGAAATTCCCTTTTCTGTACAACTGTTTAAGATAAAGGAGCCCTGTCCTCCTTTTCATATGGTCACCCTAGTTAGACATCATCCTAGTTTTGTTCACAACATTTCAGGACCCAGTGAGATAAGCTTTTTTAAAACAAAACAAAACTGCAGGAGATCCTAATCACGGTCAGTTAGGTCCTGAAGGGCTCTATCCAATGCTAACCATCTGCCTGTGGAATGGAAACCAAAATGGAACAGAGTTCCGCTCTCTCCTGCAGCCCCCCATGCACACCCCAAATCTACCCTGGAGGGTTGGGTAGGGTGACCAGATAAAATCCAGGTCAGGGCTCATGTAACTTTAACAATTGTAGAGAAAAGGGAATTTCAGCCAGTGTCATTTGTATGCAATTAGTTCCTGGTGAAATTCCCTCTTCATCACAACAGTTAAAGTTGCAGGGGGCCTGCCTTCTTTTGTATATGGTCACTCTAGTATAGTGCATGCACCTTTAACTGTTGTGATGAAGAGGGAATTTCACCAGGAACTAATTGCATACAAATGACACTGGCTGAAATTCCCTTTTCTCTACAACTGTTAAAGTTACATGAGCCCTGACCTGGATTTTATCTGGTCAGCCTAGGGTTGGGGGCTCTCTGGAGCAGAAAGAGAGATGCCTGGGGGTGCAGGAGGAGAACAAGGGGATGTCCCATTGCACAAATGGAAGTCTGCTTACATGACACTGGATGGAAACCTTACAAGCTGTGCACAGCTACATTTTACTTTTATATCTTATTGTCATATCCCAGTATTTGCAGAAGTTAGGGTATATGGGTCTCCCGTGCCATTTTGTTGGTCCATCCTGAATGCTGAGGAACAATCCCATACTTCATTTGAGAGCAGCAGAAATGCTGTAGCGTTTAAATTCTAACCTGGCTGGCTAGTCAAACTGTTAATACAATGCCAGTGCAGAAGCATTGCAGGAAATCCCTATTTTGATCCACATAGATGAAGTTCCTCAACCCTGATCAAAGGCATTTCTTACTGCTATGGAGCACATCTCTGTTTGTGTTGCAACTCTCATTAACATAAAGGTTATGGGTGAACTATCTACCATTCAAAGTTGTTATGCATTCAATATTAGGACTCAATTTACTTTTCAATCCTTCTGGTGAGCATGAATATTTTCTCCTAATTTCATGTACCATTTAAAAAGTAGTTTGCCCCGAGATTGCAATGAAAAGAAAAGGTCTTTAAAAACTTAAAGCACCCACACACACTTTTGATCAGTCTGGAAAACACCCAAAGAAGGATCGCTTCCCACAGACTTTTGTTATTTATCAACAACTGAAGAACTTACTTTTCAATATTACTTGGGCGAATGGAGGTTCATTTGCAGAACAGGCAGGATCCGATGTGCTATTATTTCCTACTTCTTCCATTTCAGGAACCTTTTTCAGGGACTCTTATCCCTTCTTTTATCTCTAGCTGTTGGTGTTCAGTGCCTTTTCTTTCTCTGACTGCAACAGTGGTAGAGAAGACTGAGAATAAGCTGCTTCTAGTTTCTCTTTGTTCTTCCAGTCAAGCTCTGCTGGCTGATTTCTGTGACGGACACATTTGGAAACTGTGGTATTTGACTCTCCAAATGCTCTGCTACTTTTCTTCTACTATGCCACAAGCTAAGAGGTAGCAAAACATTAGCCAGGTGAAATGCAGAGATTCATGACAAAGCACTGGTAGCCAAGTATAAAGGGCCAAAAAAGATGAAACAAGAAAGGGAGATCTAAGACTGAAAGGGCAGTCTGATGTTAGGTGGGTGTGCCACACCTTTTCCACCAACTGTTACCAGCTTCATTGCCCTCAGCAGGGTGCAAGGCTGAAAACAGAACATTTCCGTATCATTATGCGACATGTTCTACAGAAAGAATGTCATTGTGCTTTGATGTTTTACTAACGTTCCCTTTTGTTCAACTTTAACAAAGATTCATATTTGGGAAGGAATGTAGCTCAGTGGTAGAGCACCTGCTTTGCATGTAGAAGGTCCAGATTCAGTCCCAGGCATCTCCAGGTAGGACTAAGGGAAAATCTTCTCTAAAACCCCAGAGAGCTGTTGCCAGTCAGTGTCGACAATACTGGGCTAGATGGACTCGGTATAAGGCAGTTTCTTATGTTCCTATGTTGTAGTTGTAAGTGTGTCACCTATGGATGCTGTTTGATAGGAAGAGGGAAAGAACCAATGATGAATCAAAGGTACATTCTGTGGTTTTCAAACTTTCTCCTCAGGGAATTTTTCCCACATCGAATTTTCTTCCAAGAAATCCACACACATCTGGCACAGAATCGCTGTACGTGGCAGAGGATACTAATCTTAGAACACGTTCATATACCCTTCATGCCTGATGTGTATACCTGAGCCCAACATGTTCTATTAGGAGCAGCAGACATTGGTCTCATGTAAGTGTTAAACACATCAGAAGAAGGCTTTTAAGGTAGCTTAATATTAAAATCCCTACATAGAAGAGTGATAAAATAGAAATGTTTCACTTGCACAATCATGCAGGCTATTCCCATCACACAAAGTCCCAGCCCTGGATAAAATGATAAATCTTCCAACCCAGTGTTCCCTCCTTTCCAAGTCAAGGTACACAGTACCCAAGGCTGGCCAAATTATTTTGGCATGAGAGATAGAAAAGCCCACAAGGGTCATTCCCATGAAATAATTAACAATTTGCTGCCCTTTCATGACACTCAAAATTAGCTGCCTAAGGCTGCTGCCTCACCCTTCATAATGTAGGGTTTGGGAACGTGGGGCTCTCCAGATGTTGTTGGACTGCAGCTCCCATCATCTCTCACCACTGACTATGATGGCTAGGGCTGGTGGAAGTTGCAGCCCAACAACTTCTGGAGGGCCACATGTTCCCTACACAATAGCCTAATGGTATGGCTGGCCCAGAAGAGTTTGCTTTCACTTTTTACTGTGTTTTGAGGGGAATACATGAACATTCTATGTTTTGGGGGAAAGGCCATCAGCCATGTTGCAGGTATTATTAATAATAGTAATTTTAAATCTTGATTTATGGTAATAATGTAATATTGAGTGGGGAGGAATATTCAGTGGGGTTAGTTATTGAGATGAAAGAAAAAAATCCTCTATCAAATGAGACAGCTTAAAGGTTAAATATACTGGCCACAACCAGCAGAGTTAGGTGTGCTTAAGGGCATTGAAATCAATAGGATTAAATATGCCTAACTGTGCTAGATTATGGCCTGTAGTTTAATTTTAAAACTGACTGGATGATTCAATGCTTGATAATAAAAATGTATTAATGCTTGTGTGGTTTCAGCGATCAGTGCAAGGGTCAAGGATTTTTCTTCTTCTTCCCACCTACAGGGTAATACAATTGGCCAAATTCTTAAGAGGGAAATGTTTAAAATTGCATCTGGAGCTATCAAGTATCACCCACTGTTGAAAGAACTATATCATACTGGAAGGAGCAATAGTCCAGTTCAATATAGCAATATAAAACAAAAGGTGTAGGTTGTTTTTGTTTTTGCCTGTGCCAGGATATGACTTTAAAGTATGTTTATAATAAACTGGTAAACAAATTCTTTTTTTTAAAAAAAAATGTATAGGCGATGTCTCATGCGTCAACAACATTCCAGCTCCATGTAGTAGTATTTGAAACAATACGGCTAAACTCTCTCTATTGAATTCCCAACATTACTGTCTAATTTCAATCTAGCAGTTCTAGTAATGCTTTTTGCAGAAAGTCATTTAAGAAAATGAAAGTATAAGTATAGGCTATGAATTAGCCTAAATTAAACAGTTTTTTTTAATGAAAGCTTGTGTTTAACTCCGATGCACTGGAATCAAAGGGACTTCTGATTTGAGATGAGTTCTTGTAATTGCCTAAAATATAAATGTTAGCAGATAAGCTATTCTGAAATGCCCAAGTGCTGCTTCTTCCACCTCTTTATTTCAGAACTAATAGTTAGACTTTTTTATAATTTGCTTCATATAGTTTATTTAAATTCTTAGTAATTTGGATCCCTAAATATCTAAAACTGGTGTGACAAATTGGTTTCGTTTTCAAAACTTTTTGATGTGCTGACATTTCTCTATACCCGGGTCTTTTTTGGTGCTTTTCATTGAGCTAGGATAGGCTGACCATATGAAAAGGAGGACAGGGCTCCTGTAACTTTAACAGTTGTAGAGAAAAGGGAATTTCAGCCGGTGTCATTTGTATGCAATTAGTTCCTGGTGAAATTCCCTCTTCATCACAACAGTTAAAGTTGCAGGGGCCCTGCCTTCTTTTGTATATGGTCACTCTAGTATAGTAAATGCACCTTTAACTGTTGTGATGAAGAGGGAATATCACACCAGGAACTAATCGCATACAAATGACACTGGCTGAAATTCCCTTTTCTCTACAACTGTTAAAGTTACATGAGCCCTGTCCTCCTTTTCATATGGTCAGCCTAAGCTAGGATATATTTTAAATTAGCATTTTCAAGTTGCCCTGGAGGAGCTGATGTTCTATGTGGCCATCTCGTTCCGTTGCTAGCCACGCCTCCCCCATAACACAATCCCTAATACTGAAACCAACTCTGCAGGTAAGAGTGGACCCACTAGAGTGCAGTGCCCCCTATTCCAACTTCATGGAGTGGGTCCTTTAACTGTTGTAATGAAGAGGGAATTTCACCAGGTATGAAATGCATACAAATGATGCCAGCTGAAATTGCCTTTTCTCTACAACTGTTAAAGTTACATGAGCCCTGTCCTCCTCTTCATATGGTCAGCCTAGTATTGGTTGTACACATAATAGAAAAGGTACTGAAGTATAGTTCAGACAGCTTAGATGGGCTTAACTCTGCTTTCTAATCCTTTGGTTTCTAATTTTGATCTACCGGATTATGTATTCAACAATTTTTTAAAAACCAAATTGGAAATTGCCATAAATACTTAACGGAAAGTCACCTAACTTTTTAAAAAGGCTTTTTAACTCTGTGTTAATGTCAAATGGAATGTTTTAATCAACATATCAAAGTCCAGGAATCTGGATTCCACAAGAGACATCTAGATTTTAACATAAAATAATGAAAATTAGTAGGTTAGTGATGCCTTACATTACCATGTAAATTTTACTTGGAACAACAGACTATCATAGACAAGCAGAATAGTCTTGGTCTTGCTAAAATTGTTGGGGGCGGGTTTGAGGTCACAAAGCTTGCAGTTTGTTAAAAAAAATGTGGAATTTCATATTTTTTAGTGCACATTTTCTGTAATGTATTCCTTATCTGTGCACGTTTTAAACTGTACACATTTTCCCACAAGTACATAGCTGAAATGCAATTTTGTGCGCACTTTTCTCAAATATTTGCATTTTGTGCATATTTCCATAAGAATGTAAAAAGAGCCATGCTGGATCAGACCAAGGGTCCATCTAATCCAGCACTCTGTTCACACAGTGGCCAATCAGCTGTTGACCAGGGACCCACAAGCAGGACACGGTGCAACAGCACCCTCCCACCGACGTTCCCCAGCAACTGGTTCACCCAGGTTTACTGCCTCTGATACTGGAGGTAGCACACAGCCATCAGGACTAGTGGCCATTGATTTTTGAAGCCATCCAAATTGGTGGCCATCACGAAATCTTGTGGTAGCGAATTCCATAATTTAACTATGTGCTGTGTGAAGAAGTACTTCCTTTTATCTGTCCTCCCACCAATCAGTTTCATGGGATGACCCCAGGTATTAGTATTATGAGAGCGGGAGAAAAATGTCTCCCTATCCACATTCTCCACACCATGCATAATTTTGTACACCTCTGTCGTGTCTCTCCTTAGCCTCCTTTTTTCCAAGTTAAACAATCCCAACTATTGCAAACTTCCCTCATAGGGGAGATGTTCCAGCCCTTTGATTATTGTAGTTGCCCTGTTAATTACCCTTTAGTTGCCCTTTTAGTTGCCTTTAATTCCACTAATATGGGCATTTTGGTACATCTTTTTCATGAGATGAACTGTATCAGAAAAATGTGGATTTCAAAATGCAACTCTGTCTTGGCTCCCTGAGCCTCAGGATGGCCAGAGTGGATAAATACATTAAAAAAGAGCAACAACGTGAATTTCTAGATTATAGATACAATCATAATAAAGATTATTAATTGAACATTAATATGGGAGTATCAGCACCAACAGTGGGGGACCAAAACTCATTACCCACAGTCTGAATGAAAGAGCAACTTCCTGCCTTTAAAAAGAAATGATGCTAGTGTATGAAATATGGCATCTAGATTTCTGTATTTTTCCTGTATGTCTAGCTACCCACACAACACTGTAATAGGACTCTAATGGTAGTGGTTTCAAACACATAAGTTCTACCTTATCTTAATGTAGATCTTAGAACACTGCCATTATGCTGCCAGCAGTGTTAATGTACAGGGTCCCTCCCTACATATTCAAAGCAATGCATTAAGTAAACTGGAAAATCTCCACAAGTAAGTAATGGGAAATAATTTGAATTGGAAAAAGAAGCACTGACCTCTACATCAACCTTTGAAGTTCTGCTCATGCATCTCATTTCATGCAGCTATTTTGTTTGTTGCCATTCAAAATATTAATGTAGCATCTTCTTGAAATGAGCATTTTGATCATTCTGAGAAGCATTATGCAGAACTGTCTTAAGCAGACTGCTGTGCATAGAACTCAGCCTCTCAAACCAGAGGCAAAAAGGACTTTTAGAGTGAGCACCCTGTGGACCAAGATCTACAGGCTCCTGTGAGTACACATAAATCACTTGCATAGATGTGAAGGGGGTCTGCCAGTTTTACCTTCTGTTGGAAGCCACTGAATGCAGCTTTGAAGGATCTCCTGACCTTCAGGAGTGGCTTCTCTGGTGATACAGAGGATGCCACTGGAAGAGGGAGACAGAAAGGTCCTGTTATGGACAGAATTCGTACAAGCAGTTATTTTCTACTCATATTGGAAGGGAGATTTTTATAATCCTACATAATTTATTTATACCCTGCCTTTCTATGCTGATAAATATGCTTAGAAACAATAATATGCTTAGGAACCAAAAGGTCTTTAGAAATCTGATATATGTCATAAAATATTCCCAATTTTTTCAATCAATGTATTGTCTCATATAAAGGTTTATAAGTGATCAGTTTATTCATAAACATGACATTATGAACAGTTATACCACTCCTGAATACTGGGGTTTTATAACCAACTTCCAATTGGAAATTAGCAATATTCCAGCCAGTACATAATGTGATAGATGTACTATAAGTTTCAACAACAAAGGAGTTAAAGGTAAAGTATAATTTATTATTCTTACTGTAACAGACAATAATTTTGGAAAGTCTACAATTAGTCCAAATATCCACCAAGCATGGAGCAGATCTGCAGGGCTGGCATCAAAAGTAGGCACTGGTGGAGCACCTGCCGAGGGCTCACACCCCAGCAGAGACCCATTGACAAGAGCTGCCTGGATGTCCCCTCCTCTTACCATTGCAATCTGTTTCTTCATCTGCCCAGACAACTCTGGCCCAGACAACGGTGGTGGTGGTGGTGAGCATGATCAGTAGATACCTCTGCTCACTTGCTCTCTATCAAGCAGATGTGGTGGAAATGATGAGAAAGAGGATGAGGAGCAATAGCAGCTGGTGACAATGGTGACGAGAAGATAGACTTTCTGAGGGAAGGGGGCCATTGAGGGTGTCTTGCCCCAAAGCCCTCAAAAACCTGTAGCCGGCACTGCAGATATGCACCAACTGTCCTCGTTGGACAGTTGGCATATTCTTATATTGACGTCTGCGTTAAGAGAAATACTGCCTATACACATCAAACCTAGGCATCCAATGACAGAATAAGTTAGGGTTGGAAAGTATCCAAAGTGCTAAAAGTAACTGAACCTTGATAACAGAAAGTATTTTCATGTAACATGTAGAATTCATAAGAAGACCCCTGCTGGATCAGACCAAAGGCCTGTCTAATCCAATGCATCCTGTTTCCCACTATGGTCAACCAGAAGTCTATGGGAAACTCACAAGCAGGACATGAGGGCAACAGCCCTCCCCCACTGCGCTCTGAATAATTAGTTTCTCTGGTAATTTATACTCTGATCCTGGAGGTAATATATAGTAGCCTTTTCCCCCAACCTCCAATATGGCTGATTTGTTTTGATTCTGCTGGCCAGTTTCCACAGACATTTCCTATAGCCACAAAAGCTTTAATGTTCCCCTCTCTTTTTTGTTACTGTGTGTCTGCCCTAGGCTGCTACCGAGAGAGTTGGCACCATTTAATGTGCATGCACACAAGACCGGTAGGGTGATCATATGTCCGGTTTTGCCCAGACATGTCCTCCTTTTTGCGCCATCTGGGGTGTCTGGGCAGAATTTCTATTATTTCTTTAAATGTCCGGGAATGACACGGGGCAGGGCGCACATTTCTTAGGCCTCTGGAAACTACGCAGATCGACTACGGCATTAGCGTAGCCACACTAACAGTGTAGGCGATTTGTGCAGTTTCCAGAGGCCTTAAAAACGCATGCCCGGCTCTCCCCGCCCCCCAGCCAGTTGATGCTTGAGGGGTGTCTTAACGCTTGCACTAAGAGAACTTTCAGGCATCAATTGGCTTGTGGGGGGGCAAGCTTGGCGCATGTTTGCTGGGCCTCCAGAACTGTGCAGATTACCGCTACCATTAGCACATGCACAGTTATTCTCCAGCCACGCTAATGGCAGCGGGAATGGAATGGAATGGAAACTTTCTTCCAGACACTTGGTGTGTCTGTGTGGTGGGGGAGGGAATGTGTGAAGCTGAATTCTCCCCCCCACACCACCAAGAAATCTTTTGCATTTTTTCATCTGTATTATGCTATGAATTCAGCATAGTGGATTGTGTGTGTGTGCAATGTGGGGTGGGGTTACAAAACTGTTACAAAAAATACAGAGGGGTGTGAGTGAACTCAACGTATGTGTGCACAGAAATGTATCAAGCATGAAAAAATGTATCAAAAGGAGTTGTTGTTTGTCAACAACAACCAAAATAGCCTTCATGGTTACTTTCAAAAATCTTTTTTCCAAAACATTTGATACTATTAGGGTGACCATATTTTGGAAACCAACAAGAGGACAACATGGCCGGCTCCCAAGGGGGCATGTCCACTAACATGTCTGGCCCTAGGGGGCGTGTCCAGCACCAAGGGGGTGTGCCCACCTGAACATAGCCATGGTCACATATCTGATTTTACAGCACATAATTAAGACAAATTTGTTCTACATAACATCTTAATGTTAAAATCACTGAAATAAAGAATAACGTATCTGAAATTAACTTCACTTATTCCTACTTTTGTAGCTTTTGCTATACTCTGTGTGATACATTCTCCCCTTCCCTCAAATATATTTTCTGATTGTATCCTCACTGTGCTGCAAACTGCTGCTGCTTTTAACAGGGCTTGCTGTCGGCTGGCTGGCTTTTTTATTTTAAAATTTCATTTTTTTAACCTTGTGTATGATTGTCACAAGTTTCTTTACTCTAACATTAGGGTGGGTGTTATGGGCGGCAGACACTACTTCGCCTATTCACACTTCTCACTTATATACATTAGCTTCTCAAGGCTTGCACATTGACACCACTTCTCACATACAGATTTTGAACTCCTGTCTACTTCCTGCACAAACACGTGACTCTGAGACCCTCTTTCTTATGCCCTGCGTTGTCTGCCAGCACCATAGAGCTAAATTACAACAGGTGTCTCTGGGCTGTCTGTGCAGCCTCTGTTGTCTCTCTCTCTAAGTCATTGCAGCCAAACCAAAACATTTAGCCTCAAACAATCTCTCTCTCTCTCTCTCTTCAAAGTCTCCCGATTGTCCAGCCGGGCCGCACACTTGTGGCCAGGGGTATTGCTTATTGTTTGGTCATGTCCAGTGACTCTTACTTTAAAAAACTCCACCGCCAGCCGCCTCCATCTCCTCTCCTCCTGCACAGCTGCTCGACTCTGATGCACTCTTAGGGCCGATCTACATACGAGGTTTTTGACATTTTATAAGGGTTATGAAAACTCTTTGGGCCACATGACGCACTCCCTATAATGTTGCATATCTGAGGTTTTTTAAAACTCACTTCAGTTATATACAACGGTTTCACTTTTAATAAATCGTTTTAAGTAAAATAATGTGTCCTTCCTTACCGTTTGTGATTCATGGGGGCAGTGCTTCCTTTACTGGTGCCCAAATGCTTAGCAGTTGATTGGTGGGGAAGAAAGAGGAAGTGGACCAGTGAACAACAACACCCACAATTCTTAGCCCTATAGTCGCTAGGGAATGACAGAGGAACTAAGAAGGAAGTGGGTAACTGAACTACAACCCCCACAATGCCTTGCCCTAAACTCATTGAAAAACGAAAGAGAAAGAGACAGGGCAGAACAGAACAGTGTGTGACTGCACACACTGCTTTAAAGACGGAAGACTGTTCTCCTGTAATGTGAGTACTCAGTAATGTGGCCTAAGACGTTTTAGAACACACCTATTTGGAACGTTTTAAAATACTTTTTAAAATGTTCCAAAGGACTGTGTAGATCGGCCCTTAAAACACTCTGGGTGGCAAGCCAGCCTCTCAGAGCCAAGCTACAGGTGAATCTGGGTTGCCTTCAGCCTCTCTCTGCCTTATGCCAGCCAGCCGATGTCTCCAGCTTCCAACCTCAAACAATTCCCCTCTCTTTCTCTGCCAAAGCCTCCCAACAGTCCAGCCAGGCTGTGCACTTCTACCCTGTGGCTAGGGTGCCAGCTTATAGCCTGGTCACATCTGATGACTCTTGTTTTAAAAAACTCCATCGCCAGCCACCACTGTCTGCACCAACACTGGACTCTGAGATGCTCTTAAAAGGCTCTGTGTGGCACGCAACCTCTCAGGGCTAAGCTACAGCCATCTCTGAGTTGTAACTCTGTCTGAAACTGATTAGGCTGACCATATGAAAAGGAGGACAGGGCTCTTGTAACTTTAACAGTTGCAGAGAAAAGGGAATTTCAGCCAGTGTCATTTGTATGCAATTAGTCCCTGGTGAAATTCCCTCTTCATCACAACAGTTAAAGGTGTATGCACTATACTAGAGTGACCATATACAAAAGAAGGCAGGGCCCCTGCAACTTTAACTGTTGTGATGAAGAGGGAATTTCACCAGGAACTAATTGCATACAAATGACACTGGCTGAAATTCCCTTTTCTCTACAACTGTTAAAGTTACATGAGCCCTGTCCTCCTTTTCATATGGTCAGCCTAAAACTGATGCCAGCCAAAGCCTCCAACCAGCCAACACCTACACCAACACTTGGTTCTGAGATGCTTTTGAAAGGCTCTGTATGGCATGTCAGCCTCTCAGGGTTCAGCTACAGCTATCTCTGAGTTGTGGCTTCAGTATAACTCTGTCTCTAAGAGATATACCAGCCAGCCCAAGCCACAAATCTATCAATTTTTCTCTGACATGCACTTCAAACATTCTGCATGCCAGCAGTGCAGACAGAGCCTAGCTCACAAGTGAACAAAGTGAAATGGAAGAGAAGGGGTTTCAAAGCAAAGCAACAACATGCCAGGTTCCAACATCCACATCAACAGGACATCCACAAAGATGAGGGCCTCTCTCTTGACTGACTGTTGGTCATGAGAGTTTTTCTCTAAGGATGACCCTTCATCACCCATGATGTGGAATGCTGAGAAAAAGGCCTCTGGTCTGTTCCGTTTTGCCCTGTGGGCTGCTTTGACTGACCTCTCCTTTCCCACATTTTGATCTGTGAATGCCTTGCCTCTGCTGAGCTCCAAGTGCCTGACTGCCCACCAAATCTGCAACAGGAAAGGTGCCCTGCTTGCTCAGCACTTCTTAGCTAAAAACTTGAGATTCCCTTGATGCCAAGGGCTGAAAATTCTCAAGGTACAATACCCTAAAGAGGAGGTTTGACAACCTGAATTTGAAGGATATGGCTCCAGCAGTTCTTTAAAAAAATAATTTTAAAATCTCAAAATTTACAAAATTCCTAAAAATCAATGGATGTGCTTCAAACTTGGCAAGGCTAAAGCTCTGTCCGGGAACTATCATGGTGCCAAATTTCATCTCTTTACCTTTAAAAATGAACATATATATACCCAGATTAAGAGCTAGGGGAATGTGCTTTGCAGTAACCTTTACTCACTGCCAATGTGTTTATGTTTATACTACTGCCTTAAATGTTGTTATTTATTTTATACTAAAAGGAAATCAAGCTGGCTGTTGTTTTTGCTGCATTGAGAGATTGGAGAGACGTCATGAAATTAACAACAGTAATGGTGTCTGGTCAGAGCAAGGCTCCTGCAGCTTTAACTGTTATGAGGAAGAGAGAATTTCACCAGGGGCTGCATGCATATAAATGACACCTGCTGAAATTCCCTTTTCTATACAACTGTTAAAGATTGTCGAGGAATTTCAGAACACAGAACATGAGTCAGGTTGCTTTCTTGCCCAAACAGGCTTTATTTCTTATTAGCATTTATTTCTTATCAGTAAGACTGACCACACTCTGAAGCGGAGCCACTTCAACACATCAGAAAAAGAGACTAATGACCAGCCGCTTAGTAACATATATAGGTTAAATGTCATCATTGATCATTCTGAGTTTAACAAATCTGGTTACAGCTTATATTGCTAAGACTAGGTTTCTACTACACGTGCACTAACTAATCTCTATTTCTTAACTTAGGAAAAGCTTGTTCAGCACTTTGGATGTTTCCCACAAAAACAGCTTCTTCACATTCACAGGCCTTATCAGTTTCATTCTAACTTGTACAGTTACATTCCAACGTGTATACTGACCTTCCAGTAAAATTCTATCACTTACTAAAAGACTCTAATAAAACTCCATAACAAGATACAGGAGCCCTGTCCTCTTTTCCATATGGTCACCCTAATTGAATAGGCCTTACTCACAGGCAGCCATATCCTTTCCCTTTTGGTCTCTGTTACCATTTCCTCCATCTCTATGTCTGTACATAAATAAATATAGAGTTGCTTATGTAGCCATGATGGCTTTAAAAGGAGATGAGACAAATCTATACAGGACAAGGCTAACAAGCACTACTTCGATGGCTGTATTAACTGGCTTGGGGAACATGGGAGGGAGGACTTCACACCCTGCTACGTGGATCTCCCAGAGACATTGGGCTAGCCATTGAGGGAAACAGAATGCTGTACTAGACGTGAAGCTAGGCTGACCATATTTTGGAAACCAAAAAGGAGGACAATATGGCCGCCCTCAAGGAGGCGTGCGCACCCCAACATGTCCAACATTCTACACCTCACAATTAAGACATATTATGTTCTACATAATATGTTAATATTAAAATCACTAAAATAAAGAACAAGTGAGATATTCAAGTGAGTCCAGAAGCAGCGGAGGACACGGACGGCAGTGGGGGATGGCAGCAGGTAACTGGTGACCCCTCCCTCCCTCTTCCCCCACTCACGCTCCTTACCTGCCGGCCCAGTGTTTTCTCCAGAGACTTGTATTGGGGGAAAGCTTTTTCCCCCCAATGCAAGCCTAAGGGGGAAAACACCTGAAATGGCAGTCCGTAATCAGATCAGAACTTCCAATATTTATCAGATATCTGATCTGATCAAATACAGGTACCCCCCAATATGATCGGATCCAATATTTTTAATATCGGAAATTCCAATCCGATTCCGATATTTCTGGCCATGCACATCCCTAGTTTTTAGGATTTATTTCGTTAAGAGAAAATAAAAGTAATCCAGCTACAACTCACGTGCAAGGAAGGGGTGGAGGGAGATCCAAAAAGGGTTTTTTAGGATTTATTTCATTGGGAGAAAATAAAATTAATCCAGCTGCCTCTGCCTGCTCATGCTGCCCACTGCCTGCCCGCCACCCACACTGCCCGCTGCCAGTCCACCTGCACCAAGCTACCTCCTTACCCTTCATCCTGGGCCTGTGCTGCTGCTGCCTCCACCGCTGTCTTCTTCTGGTTCTTTTTTTGTGCTTGAATTAAGAGGCCCTTTCATTCTGGGAAAAGAGGGGGGAGAGCAGGCAGCGCATTCTCCAAGGCCCCAGAAAGAGTGGAGATTGCCTACTTCCATTAGCGTGGCTGGGAGACCCTTTCATCCCAGGAAAGTGGTGGGGACGGGGCAGAGCAGAGCAGGACACGTTCTTTGGGACTCTAGAAAGTGTGTGGGTGGCTTACGCTAGTAGCGTAGGGCCAACGCTAGTAGCGTAGGGCCAACGCTAGTAGTGTAAGCAACCCGAGCACTTTCCGGACTTTTTAAAAATAAACTAAAAATCTGTCCAGATGGCCCTATGGCCAGAGAAAGGAGGACATGTCCAGACAAAATTGGACAGATGGTCACCTATAATAGAGTATGCTGAACACTTCTTTGCACAAGACACAGAGTTGAGATGGACATTCACGTTTATGAGGCAACTTTACCATTGCACTGCCATTCAGATTATATTTAATAATTTGTGATGCCAAGGGAAAAATGTTTTTGACATTTAGGCATTTGCTAATTCCTTTTAGCTAAGTCTCCTCTTCCTTCGTTTTCCATTTCATTGAGAACTTAGTAATGTGGATTATTTTTAAGTGTACTCTTCTGTACTGTTCTGTATAATGTATAGACCTTTGTACAAATTATAATATAAATATATATAAATATAAATACTGTATAAAAGGTCTATACAAGGCAATTGGGGGTAGGGGAACTGAGGGTGGGTTTAAAATGCAACTTGTGCATAAAACTAGAGTGCTCTTTTTAAATATCTTATTTGTACAACTCCATAATATAATATACAGATGCAAACAAAACCCCAAACTTTTGCAAAAAATAAAGAGCAAAACAACCACCACCAATAAGGACAACAAACTGTATCTAAAGGTGTTTTTGTGTTAGCAGAAGGAGCTTCCTTTCATAGAAAGTGGGGCACCTAATATTTGCCAATTCCTCCTAAGGAATTAGAGGAGTCTCTGGAATAGTATAGGATATGTGTGGAGGACTGCAATAAGGGGGGGGGGGATAAGCTCAAATCAGATACCCCATGTCACACAAGCAAAGCACTTTCTGTTAATGCAAAGTCACTATTGAATACAACATAATAATGATAATTAATAACAACAAATTAAAAGCGCAGAATTTTATTGTTCTCTGTTTTTAGGTGCCCAATTTCAGGCATGATAAAATATACATGTCTGCATATAAATTTCCCACTTTTGCAAAGATACTTGTAATATGTTTGGTTTTGAATATATACATTTGCAAGTGTATGAAATTCATTAAATATCAGGATAGAAACAACTTAATCATACAACTTATTTAAATTATTTTGACCCACTTTTAATTTAGGAGCTCCATTTGTTGTATGTATTGAGAGATTTTACAAATGAACACATTTAATCAAACGTACAAGCAGTTTTGCTCCACAAGTAGCAGATTTCTACAACACACATTCTAATAGAAAATACATCACCATATGTGCATTTGCTTGAGTTATTTGTGCTTACTTACTCTGTAGTGCAAAGGTCTCTAGCTGGCGCTAGAAGATAGTAATTCGTTTTTTTAATAATGCATTTTGACCCATAGACCTTCCTCTCCAATTTGCTTTGATATAACTGGTATGATGTATATTTTGTAACAATTGCTGATGATTGTTCATCCTTCCTAAAAAAAAAAATAACAGGGTTGCCGCCGTTGTTGTTGTTGTTGTTATTATTATTATTATCTCTCTTTTCTTACTTGTGGTCTTTTACTGATTCAGAAGTTTCCTGACTGTTGAACATGTTTTAAATATGGCTGCTTTCTGGATGTGTGGATGTATTTTGGTAGGCCTAGTTTCTGAATGTTTTCTGTAAAAAAAGTTTTTAAAATGATGTGATGCTGGTGACCGATGTGACTAACAGAATAATTGTAACTTTTTCCTGTTGCCATAGTTCTTTAACTTTAGGCTGACCATATGAAAAGGAGGACAGGGCTCATGTAACTTTAACAGTTGCAGAGAAGAGGGAATTTCAGCTGGTGTCATTTGTATGCAATTCGTACCTGGTGAAATTCCCTCTTCATTACAACAGTTAAAGCTGCAGGGGCTCTGCCCTCTTTTGTATCTGGTCACTCTAGTATAGTGCATGCAACTTTAATTGCTTTGTTGAAGAGGTGATTTCACCAGGTACTAATTGCATACAAATGACGCCAGCTGAAATTTGTATGCAATTTTCAACAAAGCAATTAAAGTTGCATGCACTATACTAGAGTGACCAGATACAAAAGAGGGCAGAGCCCCTGCAGCTTTAACTGTTGTAATGAAGAGGGAATTTCACCAGGTACGAATTGCATACAAATGACACCAGCTGAAATTCCCTCTTCTCTGCAACTGTTAAAGTTACATGAGCCCTGTCCTCCTTTTCATATGGTCAGCCTATTTAACTTCCATAGCCAGAGGTGTATATTTTCCTCTCTTTTCCTCTTCCTTTACTGCAACATTTTTGTCATTAGGTATTGCTATGTCAATGAGGTAGATGTATTTTCCTTTTTATTTTTTTATGACTGTTATGTCTAGGGGTGTGCACGGACCCCCCGGATCGGATCGGGACCCGGATCGGGACCTCCAATTTTGTCACGGACCAGTTCGGACAAAATCGGAGGCCCCCCGGACCGGATCGAGTCCGATCCCGACCCAAAAATCGTAAATTTTTGGATCGGCCGCCATTTTTCCCCCCATAGACTTGCATTGCAATGCAAGTCTATGAGGAAAAAATGGCGGCGGGTGGGTGAGGGGGGGCCTAACTCCCTCCCCCCCGGGGCCGTCCGCTGTGGACGGCCCCGGCAGGTAAGCCCCCTCCCCCGCGCTCCCTACCCCCCCTGGGGCCGTCCGCTTCCATCCGCTGGCGCCCGCGGGCGCCAGCGGATAAAAGCGGACGGCTCCGGGGGGGGTAAGCCCCCTTCCCCGCCACTGCTTACCTTCTCGGCCCGTCCGCTCCCGTCCGGCACCGGCGGCTACTACCAGCGGGCTCCGCGGCCTGCTCTAGAGTAGCGCGCCGGGTGATGACATCACCCGGCGCGCCACCCTGGAGTAGGCCGCGGAGCCTGCTGGTAGTAGCCGCCGGCCCCGGACGGGAGCGAACGGGCCGGGAAGGTAAGGGCCCCCCTCCCCCCCTCCGCGCGCCCCCTCCTCCCCTCCACGCACCCCCTGCTTACCTTCTCGGCCCGTCCGCTCCCGTCCGGGGCCGGCGGCTACTACCAGCGGGCTCCGCGGCCTGCTCTAGAGTAGCGCGCCGGGTGATGACCCTAACCCTCCCCCCCCCGCTGTCCACTTTCATCGGCCAATGGAAGCGGTGGTGGGCGCCAGTGGGCGCCCGCCGATCCGCCGATCCGCCGAACCGGTTCGGAGCCTTTTCGGACCGGTTCGGATTGGATCGGCCGATCCAGCTGTCAGATCGGAAATCGGATAATTTATCCGATTTCCCACTGGACCGGACTCGGATCGTGGATTGGGTCCGATCCAGTGCACATCCCTAGTTATGTCTGGTTGCTTGCAAAGTATTGTCTTGTCCCAGAATTGTTCTGTTCCAGCATAGCATGGCTTGGCTTCACTTGTTTGAGTGTGTCTGGATCTCCTAGGCTCTGAAAGCATCTTTCTGGAGAGCACTTGCTGGTTGCGTGATCCACGAGGCCAGTTTCTGTGGGTGCATAGTTGTCCTTGACAGGAGAGGCTTGCACTTGTTAGAGTCAGGTGAACAGATGTGAAGAAGCTGTAGTCCTATATTCTTTTATCTGGGAGTAAGCTTTATTGAAATCAATGGAACTTGTTTCTGTCATTTCTTTGGACAATTTTCTTTTGGGTCCCTGATTGGGATTTTTGTTCTCTGCACACAGAGGCAGTGTAAATTCAGGAGATATTTGGATGAAAGGAGGGAAAGATCCTTGTCTAGCATTTTGATAATGGGCATCTGTTCTGGCCTTTCTTTGTATTGCTACTGGCCATGGTCTTGTTTACATGGCTAATGAACCGGAGATATAATGACACATTTTTAGATTAGTTTTTAACTGATAATCCTCACTTCAACCAGAAGTTGAAACAAGCTAAGAGGTGCTACTGAGAAGCGACTGCAGCAAGCCTGTAGTCCAATTTGTTCCATGGCTAATGTTTGCAGGGTAATTGTATTTTATACTCTTTCTGAATGCTAGGTTGCTAAATTATACTAGATTTTTCTGCATTTGTCAACTGCTTCATTTGTTCAGTGGTAGCAGTATGCTGAATCTGTGAGTACGGATATGAGAAAGGTAATGGGGAAAGAGAGTTAAATGTTAGGAAAGGTGAAACTATGGTCCTCCAGTGAAGGATTTGCAGTCAGAAAAGATATTTGATGGAAGGGGAGTCTGTATCACACAGAGTATAGCAAAAGCTTCAAAGTACAGCAAAAGCTACAAACGTAGGAGTGAGTGAATTTAATTGCAGATACATTGAATGTCTCACTTGTTCTTTATTTCAGTGATTTTAACATTCAGATGTTATGTAGAACAGGTTTGTGTTAATTATGTGCTGTGAAATCAGACATGTGACTAAAGCCATGTTTGGGTGGGCACACCCCCTTGGGGGCTGGGCACGTTGGTGGGCATGTCCCCTTGGGGGCTGGGCATGTTAGTGGGCACTCTCTCTTGGGGGCAACCATGTTGTCCTCTATTTTGGTTTCCAAAATACGGTCACCCTACGTCTGGCCATGAAAATGGCGGCCAGCCTGTCTGGCTATTCTATATCGAATGTTTCTCCTGATTGGCTTGGTGCAGTTGCCTCCTCAGGCAAGCCAGAAATGGTAGTGGTGGTAGACTGTATGACAGAAATTAGAGCTGTTGCTATTGGCTCCATTATTTGACTGCCAAAGCCAATAGCAAAAGAGTGCCAGAATATTTGAAATCCAATGTTGGCAACATGGTATTATTACCCAATCATTTTTCACATGTCGTGACTGTCCCATGCTTGGATTAAAGCTTTATTCTATCTCCCATTGCCTTTTCTTTTCAACGGTACCTAAAATAACCTCTTTGCTTCATCCATACCCTCTCAGTCATAATGTTGCCCTCTTCCTGCTTACTTGATCCCCAGTTACCACTGAATCCATATGCTATTTGATAAGTGCAGGTATCTTCTTTTCTCCTTTAAAAAAATGGAAGCAGAAAATGTTCCTAATTCTGTCAAGAAAATGACTTTCAATCCCCATCCCTTGCATATTATTCTTGTGAGGGTCAGATGTGAATCGATTTCTGACGCTGCTTTTTTCATAGCTGTAAAGTGGTAAAATGTGGAGTGCTTTGAAGTTAGAAATGTAATTGTGGAGACATAAAAATTGTATCCATAACCATCACAGAGATATTTATCTCGAGATGACTGTCTCAGTGTCCTTTAGAGCAATAACTGCAACAACTGAGAACCTAACAGAGGCAACTGAAATGTTATGACTCATTTACTCCTAACAAGTCTAATACACTTCAGCGAAAGCGTATTGCACATGACATAAGGGACTCTCTGATATACTGGGGAAAGCTTCAAAGGCCATTAAAATAAAATACCAGCCATTACTACTGCTCAAATATTCTTCAGTGTCTAAATTAAGCCACCAATACCGAAGATTGTAATTGCGTTATTCTCTTTGATTCCTTGTCGCTCAGAGAAATGTCTATGTTTTGCACACTCTTTGTCCTACAGGAGTGAGGGAGATAAACCAGGCTGCTAAAACATGTTATTTTTATTGTCATATATAACATCACTGTTGCAGTATCATTTAAGATGTTAAATACACACACTTTAAATTCATAAAAATAGCTGAAATGGCTTCCTCTGACTGAAATTCAGAGGCAAGACACAGCACAGAATGCCTTTCTGAAGGGAAGAGATTGCACAGCTAAGTAACCTAAAAATCTGTGCTCTCTTTTCTTCTCAACAGTGTATACCTGGAATAGAGCCTATATTCTCAGGCGCCAGCTACCCAAGAAGCCACCATGCTGGACAGCAGCAAATAACACAATGAACATAGGACACTGCCTTATAACAAGTCACACTATTGGTCTATAGAGCCCAGGATTGCCTGCTTTGCCTGGCAGTGGCATTAGTTCAGGGTCTCAGACGAAGGTCCTTCAATGACCTGCTACCTGGAAATGCTAGAGAATTGGATCTTTTGCATGCAAAGTATGTGAGCTCTACCACTTAGCTATAGTCCCTTCCCTTTTTTTTTTTTTTTTTTTTAGTATAATTTTTATTCATTTTTCAACAAAACAAACAAACATACACATAATACATAAACAAACTAACTCCCTCGACTACCCCCGTGTACCCCGCCCCCCGAGACCTACTCCCATTCATTCATCTTCCTTCCAGAATTTTAATGACTCTTTTGAAGGCGACTGTCCCTTTCCCGATCTTAAAACATATTCCAAAAAGGGATTCCATATATCTCCAAAATCACTCTTACTGGACATTCCCCTCATTATTTTCATTTTACATGTCAACATATCATTCAATGCTATATCCCAAATTTCTTTATACCAATCTTCTATTTTATAACTTCGTTGCCCTTTCCAATTTTTAGCAATCATTATTCTAACGGGTGCCAGGAGGTTGTTTACCAATTCTCTATTAATTATATGCTTATTCCTGCTATCCCATATTGCTAGTAGAGCTAGCTTCGGGTTTAATTCCAATTTACTTCCAATTATATCACTTATTTCTTTAAAAACCTTTTCCCAGAATTTTTGTATTTGTTCACAGCTCCACCACATGTGAAAATAGGTCCCAACCTCCTGACATCCCCTCCAACAATTCTTAGACACTTTTTTATCAATCTGGTGAAATCTTACAGGTGTTAGATACCATCTCCAAACTATCTTGTAATAGTTCTCCTTAATTCTAATCGACAATAATTTCAACATTCTTACATTCCACATCCTTCCCCAATTATCTTCATTAATTTTTTCCCTAATATCTTCTTCCCATACCTCTTTTATAATCTTAAGTGAGTCCTGACATTCCCCCTCTATTAAGATTTTATATATCTCGCTAGTGAGTCCTTTTTTAGCTCTGGCTTCCTCTTTTTTTTTTATTTGTTCAATTAAATCTTCAAATCTAGTATTATTCCTACATTTCTTATTTTTTTTCCTCCATTCCTCTGTCCATTTCACCAGTTGCAGAGACTTAAACCACGCTATCTTCTGTCCTTTAAACAAATCTTTGATATGCTCACTATCTTTCATCTTTCCCATCCAATTCCTTAGCTTAAGAATATCTTGTTCTTTCAGTCTCACTTCCATCTCTGATTTTAATGCTCTTGGGAAGTTTCCCACTACTACAACTGGGGCTAGCGGAGAATCTCCTGGTATCTATAGTCCCTTCCCTGACAAGATAAGCCAACACTGCCTAGCAAGGTAAGCTGACTTCACATCTAAACCATTGACTCGATCAGCTGACTGAGTTGGTGGTGTGCATCCTCTTCATATGTGTACTACTTGATACCTGTAGCTCAGTATTTCCATCTGTGAAACAATGTTGTTTTCAGAACACTTGTAAATGACACTAGAAATATATATATATATATATATATATATATCTGTACAGCAGATAGCATATCAGTGCAGTGATATAGAATGTTTCCTTTCTCACTGGGCAGCTTTTACGTTGACTTCCCAAACATCCAAGGAATGCTGGATAGCATAAACCTTGTTCTTCAACAGGAAAATCAGATGGCACAATTGTCTTTTGGACTATATGGCTTCCATCTGGATTGGGAACTGAGTAGTGTCGTTCAACATGTGAGCATCATCAGATGAGCGTTTTATAGCATGCTCATTACTGGCCTCTGACAGATGTTTGCAGGTCCTTTTGATGATGCTGTCCGCTTCCTGTGCATTTGCTCTTTTTTCGTGACAAAATAAGACCTGGAAAATCCTATTTTTTGATTGAAGCAAAACTTGCCACCATTTCCGGCTGTTTGGAGGAAAAGCAGTGCAAAGAAAAGGGGAATTGCTCACCCCTATTGTAGGACAACAAAGCGACAGTAGGGAAATGTGATCCCCCCCATCTGTTGATGCTCACAGACACCTCCAGCCTGCTTTCAACAAAGAACAATAGGAATCTCCCACATCCTTACAGTGAAGAGGCTAAAGCCACTTTGCTTCATTTTAAAGATATATTATTATGGAAGAATAAGTTGCTCCCAATGGTAACAAATTGGTTATGTAAGTCAACTTATACTTGTATTCATTTTGATTCGGTTGAATCATATTTAGGTTTAAAGGGATTTTACTTGCTTGTTCAGTTTGGGGCCCAGTAAAGGTGACCAAACTGAATGCACAATGAAAGGACTCTTCTCTGGGTAAACTACAGAAATAATTGTGGTTTTATAATGGATCTGTATAGATGATCCTCCATTCTTGTTCTCTTTTGCAATTGTTGTTCCTGATTTTTGTTTTTTGTATTGTTGGTGTGTGTGTGTGTGTGTGTGTGTGAAATGTAAACACACATAAACCAAAAGAGAGCTTATTTTGAAAAATAGGGGAAAGAAAATAAGACTAGAGTCAATAAAGAATCCTTAAATAAAGAATTTTAGTAAAAGAACCTGTGAAGATTTTTTTAAAATGGAATGTACTTTTCCAGTGCTATTTAAAAGAGGGAGCTTTCAGAAATTCCTAGCTGCTATAGTATACACACACACACACACACACACAGAGGTTTAAATCTGTTACAGTAATCAGGGCAACTGTCACAGAGCTTAAGTTAGGGAGAAGACCAAATCAAGGTTCTATTCTTTGGCAGAAAGCTATACTGTAGTTTAAATTAGTGTGGTACAGCTGAACCCTTATTTAAAAAGTGTTCGCACTGACATTGCAAGAAGAGAGTTTCTTTGTTTAATGGCACTGTCAGAGCAGCACACGTTCTGCTGAAACCCGTTGGAGTTAGACCTTTTAATAGAAAGTGACAATTTAAATTGCCATGACGGTGGCCTAATGGTGCTTAAAACTGTTACTAGCTGAAGCTGCAGTTGGCTTCAGACCAGTTTGTTAAAACTCAAGAAAAAGGTAGATGGGAGTGGGGAAATTAAGTGATGAATAATTAGTCATTCCTTTGTTCTTTTCTATAATAACATTAGCCATGATGAACTCATTTGCCTGTACTGTTCATTCTGTTGCATCTCTGTACTTGTTATCACCAGTGCTAAGAAAACCTGATCACTGATCAGCACTTTCCCCTTTCACTCTCCTTCAGTGGACAGTCTGCAGCCTTTCCTCCCTGCTTTCTTGGCCCATGAAACTGTAATAATTTGTGCCGTTTGTTTGCTTGAGGTCTGGTCTTGCTACTGTTAAAGGTCTTGTTTGCACTCCTGCTATTGGACATTCAACGCAGCAGGAAATGGGATAAAAAGCCACAGGGTAGTTTTATGTTTCACGGGTAAGAAGTAGCATGGTGTGCAGTGCAAGGAAACATGGTGCTGCCTTCTTGCAGAGGCAGTCAAGGCAAACACATCAGCACTTGTGCCACCATTTGGCTCCCATGCTATGGCATTAGGTCTAAGCTGTGATGCCTAATGGATCTTCGGGGCAGTTGCAAACTGAAAGAACATGTGTTCCACAAAAGTGGTGACGTGGACATTCACTGCCCAGACACCAATCTGATCTTAGAACTCCAGGGCCTGTTCTCCAGATATTTCCCCAAATCCATGCACAGATTCTGTGCTGGCATCTGCTTCTATTCTATGGACACGTTAACTAAAGAGGAAACACACATCAAACAAGAAGACCTGGGGCTTTTTTAAATGAGCAATTTATAGCATGTTTGTAACTGGCCACTCATGGATGTTCGCGGGTCATTTTGATGACAACCTGAGCCTCCTGTGCGTCTCCTGCTCCTGTTCCCAGTTTTAGTGTCAAAAACTAAACCTAAGAAAACCCGACTTTGAAAGTCCTCCTGGTGATATACCATGTTATAAAGTTATCTCTATCACTGAAGGTGAATGAGACATAAAAAGTGAGACAAATTACTTAATGGATGGGTTCACACGTAACGCTAAACCATGGTGGATTACTAACCACTATGCCGCATAGATTATGCAAACATCCCACTATTCCCATTCTGCAGAGCGTGGGCTCTTAGAGTGGCGTGTTTGAATGGATTAACCCATCATGAGTGGTGGACACATCCCACACAGATGAAACACGAACCTATCATGGGTTCCGCCAGAAAATAAACCATCATGACTTAGTTTGTTGTGTGAACCCAGCCATTGTGTCCTCTAATCTCTAACTATAACTAGTCTAGAATGATAGAAATGGATATTTGTCGGTGCCCACAAAAATGATGGGAATCCATTAGGCAAAACTCTATTATATCAAGGTAGTAACCTCTGTGTTTAAATTTTGTGTCCAAAATTCTACTATTATTGCTTACATTGAACTCTGAACCTAAGTATAAGGTTAAATTCACTTCTGTTTTGTAAGGTATTAAGTGGAAAGAGGCACCACTATAATTTTGGGGGGGATTGGCGTAAAATGTGTGTAAGTCACTCCTTTCAAGTTCAACATACATTCAGTAGTTCTTTAGATTCATTTATGTGGTGCAATTCTGGCACCTCAGTTGTGGATTGCTCTGCCGAAAGAGACTCAGCTGGCACTCACATTGTGGAGTTTTGGGTGTCAGGTGAAGACTTTTTTATTCTCCCAGGCATTTTAGTTCTTTTATTTTGTGGTTTTTAAATATGTTATTATATTTTCAAATCTTTAGATTGCTCTGGTTTTTATTTTGGTTTTATACTGTAGTTTTATTTTTTTTAAAAAAAAAAGTTTATATTATGTTTTATCATGCTTTATTTTATGGTTTAATTATTGTGAACCACACAGAAAGCTTCAACTATTTGATGGTCTAGAAATGTAATAAATAAATAAGTAAATAAATAAATTGTGAACTGTATAATTGCAGCAAAATTCAAAAGCTCTGCTATCTACCCTGTCAATGGACATTTCTACATGAGGCTTTTATCCCGCACCTTTACTAAGGCTTCTGCCTCCAGATTCTGTGCAGGATTAAGATTGGTTCCTTTGCATGCTTTTTTCTGGAGGGTTTCTTTCTTTGCCTTTCTATATGTTCCATTATACAACTACTAGATGGCACTATAGTACAGCAGAATTTCACAATTATATGAGACTCTCATTCTGCCATTTCTAACTAATAGCAGACTTTCCTTGTTAGGAAAAAAATCACAATGATTGTTTCAAGGCATGAGAGAGGCCCTGGAGGATGACAATGTCATGTAAGGGACCTGCAAACTACCGTGAGTGAGCAATCATGCGTGCACAATAAAAGCTTCATATAGAAAGGCTCTATGTGATGCAATCTGATCCACTGCCACAATTTTCAGATATGATCTTCCCAGTATGACACTCTGCATTATACTTTCTTGGCCATATGCAACCACATTTTATAAAATAAGTGACATTAATAAGTCTTTCATACACCATAAAAATAGTCAAAGCCCAGTTAAGCTCAGGATTAGATGCTCTTAAATTGTTATTTGTTATTGCAGTGCGTATATGGGGTTTTTCCTTTTGTTACCCATTCTGAGCCTTTGAGGTGGGGGCAGGGTGGGAAGTATAAATTCTAATCAGTCGATTTGAACAGGACATTTTCTCTCTCTCTCTCTCTCTCTCTCTCTCTCAGCCCTACAGATTTTTGTAAAGAGAGATAAGTGAAGCATTATAAGAGACACTGTAAACAGAATACTGACATGATTATTAAAATGATAAAGCTGAATCACAAAATATGCCCTGGTTATTTGTTCTCCCATTTTGAGCCAATCTAATAGCAATCTAAAAAGTGTGTAAACTTTCTCTGTGCTTGATAAATGTTGAACTCCTTGCATCTTTCCCTCTGTTCAACATCTCAGTAGGATAGGATGAGAATAAACTAAGACTTTGTATGCATGAGTAAACTCATCCTGAGAGATCATGGCTCAGTTCTACAACACATTTACTTGAAGGAGAGTCTAACTATATATTACACACAAATGTGTACAATGAAACTCTGGCCTAATCTACACTTGCTAGTTATCCCGGGGTCAGCTCAAGGTCATCCCTGTGCATCCAAATGGTGTACAGGGGATCCCGGGGTCTACTGGGGATGACGTTTCAATTGTCCTGGGATAACAGGGACCGTGGTTTTCCCAATTTTTCCCATGGTCCTGGGACAACCCCGAGAACTGCAGGCGGTGTGGCCCTCGCTCCAGGGTCCTCCCTCCTCCCTGTGAGTAGCAGGAGTCTTCAGACATGCACGGAACTGTGCAGGGGGCCCCTCCGTGCCCAATGGGAGTGGGGGGCAGCATTTTCACCATCCCCAGGATGGCTCTCAGCATGTTGGGGCACTGAGTGTTAAGGTTTTTTTTTTAAAAAAACCTTACCTTTGGCGCAGGATCATGCCCACCAATTGCACAAACCTCTTCCTTCTTCTTCTTTTTTTTTTTAAACTGCGGCAAGAATGTCCCTCTTGACTTCTGGGATGACGTGCTGGTGTTTAGAAGCAGGGGGGCGATCCTGTAAGCAGGTAAGCCCAGGACATCTTGTTGGGAGTGTCATTCAATCATGTGAAAGCCATGCCCTACCTGGAGTCTGAAGTGCTACAGTCCAGTAACAGTTTTACAACCTTGCCTGCCCTTTATAGGGTGACCAGACGTCTGGATCCCCCCGGACAAGTCCGAAAAAAGGGGGGGGAAATTGAGTCCGGGGGGGGGGGATTTTAAAATATCCCCCAAAGTCCGGAAAAATTGGGCCTCTCCCATCCAATACGGGCCTTGCCTTTAGCTAGCACGCTAGCCAAAAACAAGACCCAGATCGGCCGGGGAAGAGGCCGGAATGACATGCACCCAAACTTCTGGGTGCATGTCATTCCGGCCTCCTCCCCTCCGCCATCCGGGCCTTGTTCTTGGCTAGCGTGGTTGCGGAGGAGAAGGAGGAGGAGGAGGAGGAGAAGACAGACGGAGGAGGAGAAGAAGAAGACAGACGGAGGAGAAGAAGAAGACAGACGGAGGAGGAGGAGAAGAAGAAGAAGAAGACAGACGGAGGAGGAGGAGGAGGAAGAGGAGGAGAAGACAGACAGAGGAGGAGGAGGAGAAGAAGAAGACAGACGGAGGAGGAGAAGAAGACAGACGGAAGAGGAGGAGAAGTGTCATGAGGCAGTCTGAAGAATCTTCCTCTGAGGAGGAAGAAGGGGCAGAAACTGCAGCTTTACCCATTCCCCAGGACTTACCGGAGGAGGAGGAACAGCAGGGAGGTTCCTCAGAAGAGCCCCAGGAAAGCCACCCTCTCCCACCCCCTGTTTCTAATGAGGAAGATTTGGGGCCTGAAGAGGTTTATCTGGTAACTCCCCAGCAAAGGCGGCAGCTCAAACGTGCAGAGCAAGCTCGTCCCACAAGACGCAGCATGAGATTACGAAAACAGAGCACAGCTGACACCAGCCTTAAATAAGATAATGAAGGAATGGCACGCAGCTGTGAAGAGGCTCAAGCGAGGATAAATTGGGTGAATGCATAAGCAAAGATTCGTTGAGAACAACCGACGTATTCGGCTCTTGACACCCTGCGTACTTCTGGATCGGAACCTGTGGACTGAACACCCGGCTTGACTGTTTGCTTTGGACCTTGAACTGCTGTAAAACCTGGTTTGACCTTCGGCTTCGACATTTGGACTGACTGAACTTTTGGTGTGACCCTGGCTTTGGTAAATGGACTTTTTGAATACAAATAAAAAACCCTTCAAACAAATAAGTGCTGGCGTCCTTCCCAGACATTCTTAGATAAGGAGGTTGGCGGGCTTCCCAGACCAAGAGCTATTAAAATATGACAAGAAGAAGAAGACAGACGGAGGAGGAAGAGGAGGACAAGAAGAAGACAGATGGAGGAGGAGGAGGAGGAGGAGGAGGAGGAGAAAGATGGAGGAGGAGGAGGAGGAGGAGGAGGAGACAGATGGAAGAGGAGAAGGAGAAGAAGAAGACAGACGGAGGAGGAGGAGGAGGAGGAGGAGGAGGAGGAGGAGGAGGAGGAGGAGACAGACGGGAAGGAGGAGGAGAAGAAGAAGACAGATGGAGGAGGAGGAGGAGGAGGAGGAGGAGGAGGAGGAGGAGGAAAAGAAGAAGAAGAAGAAGAAGAAGAAGAAGAAGAAGAAGAAGGCAGATGGAGGAAGAGAAGGAGGCAGATGAGGAGAGAAAAAAAAGGAAGCGGCACCAACAGCAACAGAAGAGGAACCAGCAGGAGTAGGCTGACTATCTGAAAAGGAGGACAGGGCTCCTGTAACTTTAACAGTTGTAGAGAAAAGGGAATTTCAGCCAGTGTCATTTGTATGCAATGAGTTCCTGGTGAAATTCCCTCTTCATCACAACAGTTAAAGTTGCAGGGGCCATGCCTTCTTTTGTATATGGTCACTCTAGTATAGTGCTTGCAACTTTAACTGTTCTGATGAAGAGGAAATTTCACAAGGAACTAATTGCATACAAATGACACTGGCTGAAATTCCCTTTTCTCTACAACTGTTAAAGTTACAGGAGCCCTGTCCTCCTTTTCAGATGGTCAGCCTAAGCAGGAGCAGCACTGGCGTTCAGTGGAAAAGCGGCGGTGGCGGCGGCGGCGGAGAACAACTGACAGCGGCGGCAGACCAGCATCAGTAGAAGGTATGTGGCGGCGGCACTCGTAAGCCCTTACCTGGCCCTGTTCCCTTCCCTCCTAGACAGAAATGAGACGTAGTTAGTAAAGGATTTATTTTATTTACACCTGCCTTTCCATTAAGAATAATACTAAAGATTGCTTGGATTTTACATTGCCAATGTTTTCCAACAGATGTGAAGAGACTGGGAGTAAGCTTTATTGAAATCAAGCTTTATTGAAATCAATGGGACTTATTTCTGAGGTTTCTTTGGACAGTTTACTTTGGATCCCTGAATGGGATTTCTGTTCTCTGCACACTGAGGCAGTGTAAATTCAGGAGGTATTTGGATAAAAGGAGGGAAAGATTCTTGTCTAGCATTGTGATAATGGGTAGGGGTGTGCATCGGATCGGATCCGATCCACGATCCGAATCCGATCCGCCCCAAAATCGGGAAAATCCGATCCGATCTGATCCGATCAACCTCCGATCTGATCCGATCCGATCCGACGAGGTCCGATCCGGATCGGACGCCATTTTGAATGCTTTTTCCCATAGCCAAGTATTGTTTTACAAAAACGCCTGTAACTTTTTCATTTTTAAAGATAGAAGGATGAAACTTGGGCACATTATACACTGGTTAGGGACAGTTATCTGTGAGAAATTTCAGAAAGATTGGTGCATGCGTTTTGTGGCAATTAATTTTTTAATAAATACCCAGGAATGCCTATAACTTTGTTATTTTTAAAGTTGCATACATGAAACTTTGCCACATTGTAGGTGATACCTTGGGACCTATGTGTGTAAAATTTCAAAAACGTAGGTGCTTGTCTTGTATGGCAATTAATTTTAGAAAAATGGGTAGTAGTGGGGTAAATACATTTACGCCTCCCATTTTTTTTATTTTTAAAGATACAAACAGGAAACATGGGCACATTACAGGGAACACTTCACTTGATATGTGTGTAGAAGTTCAGAAAGCTGGGTCCAGGCATTTGGTGGCTACGAATTTTTTAGATTAAAAGTTATAAACGTTTTTCCACAGAGGCTGGGGCTGTCAATTGCACCCTCCCGCCTCCCGGGAAGAAGAAGGAAACACTTTCTCTCATCTCTTTGATCCTTGCACGCTTGGCTGCAACTGAGCTAGTATCCATTACAAAAGGAGAAACAAAGTAGCACTTGGCTCCTGTCTGCTTTGATACTTTCACTTTTTACTCAAGCAGAACGGCTGAGCCTAGGATCACTCACTCTCGCTAGGATCGTTACAGGAGAAATTTTCTACAGTCTTCAAAGTGGTGTGTGCAGACACCTTGCCACCACATGCCTGGACCTATCATTCTGAAATTTTACACACATATCAAGTGAAGTGTTCCCTGTAATGTGCCCATGTTTCCTGTTTGTATCTTTAAAAATAAAAAAATGGGAGGCGTAAATGTATTTACCCCACTACTACCCATTTTTCTAAAATTAATTGCCAGACAAGGCAAGCACCTACGTTTTTGAAATTTTACACACATAGGTCCCAAGGTACCACCTACAATGTGGCAAAGTTTCATGTACGCAACTTTAAAAATGACAAAGTTATAGGCATTCCTGGGTATTTATTAAAAAATTAATTGCCACAAAACACATGCACCAATCTTTCTGAAATTTCTCACAGATAACTATCCCTAACCAGTCTACAATGTGCCCAAGTTTCCTGTTTGTATCTTCAAAAATAAAAAAGTGGGAGGCATAACTGTATTTCTCAATGGGCAAGTGCTTTCCAATGATTTCCTATGGGCAAGTGCTTTCCAATGATTTCCTATGGGCAAGTACTGTCCAATGATTCCCTATGGGCAAGTACTGTCCAATGAATCCCTATGGGCAAGTGCTGTCCAATGAATCCCTCATTGTTTCAAAAATTAATTGCCACACAATACAAGCACCTACGTTTCTGAAATTTCACACACATAGGTCCCAAGGTACCGCCTACAATGTGGCAAAGTTTCATGTGTGTAACTTTACAAATGACAAAGTTATAGGTGTTTCTTTCCTCATTGTTTCAAAAATTAATTGCCACACAAGGCAAGCTCCAATGTTTCTGAAATTTCGCACACATATCAAGGCAAGTGGTACCTGTAATGTGCCCAAGTTTCCTGTTTGTATCTTCAAAAATGAAAAAATGGGAGGCGTAAATGTATTTACCCCACTACTACCCATTTTTCTAAAAATTAATTGCCACACAAGACAAGCACCTACGTTTCTGAAATTTCACACACGTAGGTCCCAAGGTACCGCCTACAATGTGGCAAAGTTTCATGTGTGTAACTTTAAAAATGACAAAGTTATAGGCATTCCTGGGTATTTATTAAAAAATTAATTGCCACAAAACGCATGCACCAATCCTTCTGAAATTTCTCACAGATAACTGTCCCTAACCAGTGTATAATGTGCCCAAGTTTCATCCTTCTATCTTTAAAAGTGAAAAAGTTATAGGCGTTTTTGTAAAACAATACTTGGCTATGGGAAAAAGCATTCAAAATGGCGTCTGATCCGGATCGGACATCCGGTCCGATCCGATCCGACCATCCTCCGATCCAATCCGATCCGATCCGACCCCCCAGGTCCGATTCCGATCCGCTATCCGATCCGGGGGGTCAGTGCACATCCCTAATAATGGGCATCTGTTCTGTTCTGTTCTGGCTTGTTTACATGGCTAATGAACCTGAGGTGTAATAACACATTTTTAGTTTAGTTTCTCACTGATAAACCAGAAATTATTATTACTGCTCTAGCACCAGAAATGTAGCAGTTGTGCAATGTGGAATTGAAATGATTCATTTTAAGATATAAAGGGGGCTGTACGACCATTACATCCAGCATCCAAAATTGCTTAACAACATCATTGTAAGCTGGTGTCTGACTGGGCAGGGAGAGACGCCCAGCAGCCAAACACTGCATTTTGCCATTGTAGACTGTGAGGCTTCTTGCAAGAGGTGAGCAGGTATACTGGTTGCTGTCATGTTTAATGGAGTGCCAGAGGTCTTCCTCACCTGTTGCTTTTTCCAAGCTGGCCCAGGTCCCTTACCTGGGATAGGGGGACAGAAGTGGTTTTGCTTTCAAAAAGGGATGTGAGCAGCAATGTCTGGACTAAGGGGCAAGGTAATAAGTGAGTGCATAGGGTGGCTTGTTTGGGCTTGTTTGAGTATGCCTGGATTTCCTAGGCTCTGAAAACATCTTTCTGAAGTGCACCTGCTGGTTGCATGATCCATGAGGCCAGGCTCTGGTGGGTGCATAGTCCTCCTTGACAGCAGGGGCTTGCACTTGCTAGAGAAAGATGAACAGATGTGAAGAAGCAGAGGGACCTCTTGTTCTTTTGTGTTTGAAAGCCACAAAGTGTCTTGTGGCATCTTGAAGATTCACAAATTATGCAAACTATGTTCACCTTGTGTGTGACAGACAACTTGCTCCACAACTGCAGAAACTTCCCCCTCCTAATTCTCATCCCCTCTACAAGGATTCGCTTTTGCGCCTGGTTAGGCGATTATGCGCATAATCGCAGAAGCGCATTTACGCCTAATCCCTCTGCACGAGAGGCGGTGAGAGGCGGCGAAGCGCATTAACAGATGTCCAAAATGCGCTTTACAAGTAGTTAATGCGCATAAGCGCTTATTCACACAGTCAAAATGCGCTTTAACGGACGGAGCAAAATAAAACTCGCGATTTAATGCGCATTCGATAATGCGCATAATCGGGGAGATAACGCACCTCTATGCCCGATTTGCGCTCCGTTCTTGTAGAGGTAATTTTTTTAATGCGCCTTGAAAGAGCTTTAAATGCCTCTTGTAGAGGCACCCTCTGTCAATGATCCTGTTTTGTGTTTGTAATTATTTTGTGTTTATGTTAACACTTTAGGATTGCAGGCCCTACTGCAGTCAGTGGGACTTACTTCTGAGTAGACATGTTTAACATTGCACTGTTCAACTTGCTTAAATTCTATCACAGTGAAGATTTATCATGAACAGCAATAAAATACTAATGGCCCTGTAAGCACCTTCATTTAAGGCTGCAATCCTATATTCATTTATCTGGGAATAAGCTTTATTGAAATAAATGGGACTTTGGGCAGTTTTCTTTGGGCAGAGCACTCTCTGATTGGAATTTCTGTTCTCTACACACTGAGAACAGAATTTCCAAATATGTCTTGAATCCAAATATTAAATAAAAGAAGGAAAGGATCCTTGTCTAGCATTCTCATTGATAAACAGAAGTTGAAACAAGTTAAGAGGTGGTAATTTTGTTCTATAGTTAATGCTTGCAGGGTAATTGTATTTTATACTCTTTCTGAATGCTAGCTTGCTAGTTTGTTGTACTAGATTTTTCTGCACCTGTTCAGTGGTAGCAGTATGCTGAATCTGTGAGTATGGGTATGAGAAAGATGATGGGGAAAGAGTGTTAAATGTTAGGAAAGGTGAGACCATGGTCATCCAGTGAAGGATTTGCAGTCAGAAAAGATATCTGAGTGAAGGAGAGAATCATGTATCACACAGAATATAGCAAAAGCTTCAAAGTACAGCAAAAGCTACAAAAGTAGGAGTGAGTGAAGTTAATTTCAAATACATTGAATGTTTTACTTGTTCTTTATTTCAGTGATTTTAATGTTAAGATGTTATGCAGAACAGGTTTGTCTTAATTGTGTGCTGTGAAATCAGACGTGTGTCCAGGGCCATGTTTGGGTGGGCACACCCCCTTGGGGGCTGGACATATTTGGGTGGGCACGCCCACTTTGGGGCTGCCGTTTTGTCCTCCTTTTTGGTTTCCAAAATATGGTCACGTTAGTAAAGTAGAGCTGTTTTACATAACCATTCCCCATGTGTGGGCTAACATTTTGCTGTCCTGCCTCTAGCCAATTTGGTAACGTCTTTGCTAGGGCACACCAAAATGTCCACATGGAAATGCAAGCAATTAAGGTGGGGACAGACTTGGCTGTGCAGTGAAGCAGTAATAGCCAGTTCACCAAGTGTCCAAAGTCATTCCATCTTCCCTCAAGTCACATTTCAAGATCCTTTCAAGAATGTGAATTAGGACTTTCCTATCTCTCTATGTGTAAGGTAATGAGCAACCCAGCAAAACAGAAATTGGTGCAAAACCCAAGGGCTCCTGCTGCAAAGTTCTATATGCTAATATTCACGGCTAATCTATTATGCCCACAAATATAAAAGAGACAGAGCATATTTTGAAAATAATTTGCTAGAGAGTAGAAAGGGGTTCTTTTAATAGCTTTGCAACAATATCTGCTTTTCCAGAAAAAAAAATCTTAAAAATAATACTGTCCTGGAGTGAAACGAGTGTAGACTACCAGTCCCATTATATTCCTACAGTACAGAGAGATTAAATCGTCTGTATCTTATGTTTTTGGCTAAGATTGTTGGCAAATTTCTTCCATCTATTTTATTGCTTAAGAAATAAGCTGCTAAGCTTCCTTCCAGTTCTTATACATTATTGCCACCTATTGGCAAATGTTTCAGACCACAATGCTCTAACTTACACTACTTGAATATCTGAACTGTTGTCTTTTATTACTTGAGCATAACTTTTCTTATTACTCATATATTCTGCAATATATATCTCAACCATGCACTCTTAAAGATCAAAGCAAGCCAGTGCATACTTTAAAAGCAAACTAATAAAATAAAATGAAATCCTTAATACGAACAAGTTATTGGAATAATTTGTTAAACTATTTATTTATTTAGAAAAAAAAAAGAGCTCCTGAGCATTTCACCAGCAGCCCAATTACATTGTATTTCCAGACAGGGATGCGCCTACACTTGCATCATTGCAAAACGAGAATTGTGATCTAGTCGTGTAAAGTAAACATGCAAAGATTGCAGAGCAATATTGTTGCATGCTAGCTCCCCCCCCCCCCCCATACTTTATATTGGGTTGAGTTGTATCTGGCAGTGGGTGATGAGTTGGGAGCCTTGCATGTGCAGGTGTACACCCATTCATGCACATGTGCACATACATGAACACACACACATACTCATTCAGTGTACATGAAGGGGCTTTGTCTGCATGACCAAGGGCCTTTCAAAGAGCTTGATTGTGCATACAGAGTTTTATGTGCACAGGCTTTTTCACAACCTGCTTCTCTTTCTATACATTTGTAGTATACATGGTTAGAATGTATTTACAGTCATGAGGTCTGCATTGTTTGTGAAGCAAGTGATAGTGCAGACAGGTCTGTAGTAGGTGTCTGGCACTCATTGTGGACCCAATGTTTTCCTTTTGTCTTCAGGACTGGTCCAAGTCATTTAGCTGCCTGAGGAGGACAAGTCCATAATTTCACATATTGAAGTTAACTTATTTACTTATTTATTGCATTATATCCCACTTTTTTCTTCCAAGGAACTTAAGGCAGCACACATAATCCTCCTTTCTATTTTCATCTTCACAACAACAACCCTGTGAGGTAGGTTGGGCTGAGAGTCTGTGATTGGCCCAAAGTCACCTAGTGAGCTTCCATGGCTGAGTGGGGACTAGAACTCGGATCTCCCAACTCCCAATCCAACACTCAAGCCACTACATCACACTGGCTCTTGACTGGAAACTGAATCTTAGTTCAACACTGGCAATGGGACAGTGAGGGCAGCAGGCTAGTTTAGGTAGGTTGACCATATGAAAAGGAGGACAGGGCTCATGTAACTTTAGCTGTTGTAGAGAAAAGGCAATTTCAGCCAGTGTCATTTGTATGCAGTTAGTTCCTGGTGAAATTCCCTCTTCATCACAACAGTTAAAGTTGCAGGCACTATACTAGAGTGACCATATACAAAAGAAGGCAGGGCCCCTGCAACTTTAACTGTTGTGATGAAGAAAGAATTTCACCAGGAACTAATTGAATACGAATGACACTGGCTGAAATTCCCTTTTCTCTACAACTGTTAAAGTTACATGAGCCCTGTCCTCCTTTTCATATGGTCAGCCTAAGTTTAGAGGGTGAAGGTCAGGCCATATGGCACACCCAACACTTCAGAAAACCTTGATTTTGCCATTACCACCATCAGAACACTGATGGCGGAGTGGCAATGGCAGTGGAACTCCTTCTCTGCCCACAGACACCAATCTCAGTTGGTGGAGAGGAAAATTCACAAAATCTTAGAACACTTCCCACGATGTTTGTCAGCAGTGTAACTCTAATAAAATTGTAATTTTAACATGGTATTCCTAGGAACAGGGATTTTGCAGAGATAGGGGACAGCAAAAAGGACTGTCCCTGGTAAATAGTTAGATCATAGGGAGAGGTTACTTCCTATAAGCAAGAATGGCTGTGTGGAGGATAACACCACCGCTGGGCATGCATGCCTGGAGCTTTGAGATCCATGACCTTGGAAGGAAGAGTGGTGTTTATTGGCTAGTTTATGGAACTGCTTGTACTTGGATGGGATGGCCTGCTCGGATTTCCAAACTCCATTGAAGGCAACTGGGAAAGGCAGTTATGGGTTTTGGAGAGCCTTTGGAGTAAAACACTTTTGCCCCTTTAGATGGCTGACTGGTGAACTCTGGAGGTTTAGGAATATCCTCAGTGAGTTCAACTGTCTAGCATACCTTGGCCAATAGGGTGGAGGAAATGTCTGCCTGACATAGGCATCTCTGGATGGAAGATGCATCCAATTCCTCCTCTTCACATTCACTGCTGCTGTGGGATACCTCAGAAACTGATAGGGACACAAGAGACAAGACAGGCCATCCTTTCTCTTTAGGCTTAGTTTTGGCTTATGGGATTGTGCTCTCTTGGGATAGTTCCCTTTTGATTTCTTTTGGTGGGGGGATGAATTTTCTACTCTGTTGGAAGCAGCAGCAACAGAGGACTGGGAATCTGAAAGAGCAGCCCCCAGTGGGAGACCTCTAGGCCCTTTTATATTTACACTTGCTTCTACTCCTGGAAGTATGTCCAGTCTTCTTTTGCTTCCCCTTATGCCTCTTAGGAGGCAACGGGGACTTTTATAAACTAAGATGCAATCTGCTCTGGATGGAGGGAAGTACTACCTCTCTCTGGAACTCCTTCTGAGGGCTGCCTAAGAGTTTTCTCCTTCCAGAAACTTCTTATCCCAGCAAGCAGGTTGAGGGAGACAGTTATTTTAAACTGACCTATTTTTATTATTACCTACTGCAGTTTAGCATGATCTGTAATTTGGGGTATGTTATGGATATTTTAACTGTGTGGGATTTTCTTTAAATTTTATCAAGAGCTCTTTCTAGCATACCACTTTAGATCCAGACCCATTGGGAATCTTTGTGACTTGGAAATTTCGCTGGGCATTGTCCATGCCCTTTTCAGCTAATTTTAGCATCAGCAGCTTTAGAAACTCAATAAGATTCTCAGGAGATTTTTGTACCCAATGGCATATTGTGAATCATTTGCAATTATGGGGAAAAAATACACCCTAAAGGTGCAATGCTATGCATATTTTGACAGAAAAAAAATCCTACAACTCCCGGCATTCCTCAGCCAGCAGACTGGCTGAGGATTCTAAGAGTTGTAGGACTTTCTTCTATCAAAACAGAAGAAACAGGTGGAATCCTAGCAGAGTTTGTTTGTAGAGTCAACATCTGCTTCATTTTATAGTACATTCTATAGTAGAATGACCCAGTTTCAATCTCTGGCATCTCTTGAGTACTAATATGTAAAACAGTAACATATCAAATGAATATTCATTAACAGGAAAATAATCTGATTTTTATTTTTTTCACATTATCAAGTACACATTACAACGTCACACATCCCTATATATGAGTCTATGTAATTTGTTTCTTCTTTCTTTTTACAAAGTGTACACAGGGAGGGACATAAGAGTATTTAACAAGCATTTTTACAGAACAATTATTTATATTATGTTGTTGGTTGTTGTTTTTTAAAAAAATGTACCGTTTAAAACATGGAACTGAAACATCAATTTTATAGCATTTGCTAACCAAATAAAACTAGCCTGTAACTAATATCAGTACATTAACAATAACTAGCTTTTATTTTCTCTTTATACATAAAATTGTACAAAATCCACTTGACTAAATGCTTAATTGCTTTTTTAAGTTTCCAAAATTATGTTTCAAACCAAGGATTTATTATTCCAGATGTTAGAGAAATAGAAAGTGGGCCAAGATGTTGTGTTCTTAATCTGAATGATTGTTCTAAAAAAAAAAAATCCCAATAAGAGTAATACATTTCAGTAGCAGACTGGGAATTGGAGGAGGATGAATAGATTTTAATAGGCTTGAAAATCATTTATATGTAAAGATCATTTAGACATTTGGGCAAGACTTCAAAGAAAAATGAGATACCTACATTTCATAGGCTAGCTGCTGAATCCTGAAAACACATGTGTCAGTGAGCACAAGTGGTTTTAGGAGGAAGCAAGACCTTAATCCTGCAATGGTCACCACAATCCCAAAATTTTTACAGGGTTCCACACAACTCCACAAGAGCTTACTTTACTACAATATAAAGGAATGGTCCATGGCCATGTGTACAAGGGAACTGCTAGATCAAAGCTCATGAGGATGCTCGACTAGCATGGTTTCCCACCAAGTTTTCCAGAAGTTTGGTGAACATGCAATAATCCACAGACATTAAAAGATCAGAAACAAATATTGCTCCACTTAAAACCGACAGTCTTAGATTTGTATAAAACTAGATGTTTAAGTTAACATCAAAATTTTATGTTCACATATGACTTTCTCATATAGTAATTCTCTCTATTAAACAAAACCAATCAAACAGGGAACACTGGAATTTCTGAAGGAATGTAGAGACATTATTTCTGGCCATATACCATAGGATATAAGCCTGATTCATTGGGATATCAAGTTTCTGGTTAAGAAAACTAAATGGGGAGAAATAGGGAAGGTATAATGCAAAAACTGTTCAGTTGAAACTTACTCCTCATTTTCAGTATGTTCGACTAGAGCACTTCTGGAACCAAAGCAGTGGTGGGGGGAAAGAAGGAACAAGCAAGCAAAGGGTATCATAATATTTTCTTCTTTTTAAGCAACAAATGTGGCACATGTATATCACCAGAAAGGTGACATCCCTTACAACATGCTTCGGAATTATTGTTTCTTTGCTGAAGTTTTAAAGTATATAGAGTTTTTGTTTGCCATGAAGCAGACTGCAGCAGCTTTGCCTTAGCAATTGTTTTCAGGGCACATGTGGTCATTCCATCATCTTTCCAGAAGTATTTAGACAGAGAAGAGGAACTGGATACATTCTAGAAACTTACTGCTTTTTAAACCATTGGTTGAAAGGACTACTCCTTCTTACTGAACTTATTCTGGTAAGAAAAGCTCTGTTTCCTAAAAGAGCATCAGAGAAAACATAGAAGTTGCAGAAAAATAAATGCTTCAGAAAACCACACCTGCTTTTATTCTTTACTCCTCCATCTGATCTCTCTAAATAGTGTATAATCTTTTAAAGTTTTCCAAGGCTGCTGGTAGATTGTTAAAAATGTGACTGTACCAAATATTTCATACAGTTGGAGTCTTCTAATAAAATTGCATTTAATTGGGGTAAACTTGGCAACAGTCAGTTGAGTAATTCATCCTGTCAACAACTGAAACAATACGTTTCAAAACACAAATACATTTGTAATACAGAACCAAAAGGCAGAGAAGCAGATAATTAATACTTATAAACAAGTGCAAGTTTTCCTTTAAAATTCACACCTATTGAAAAGAAATGCTCCCAGCAACCAATGTATTTCTTACTTATTATGGAAGTATTAAACACTACATAAAAAGAACCTCAAATAATGGAAAATAGTACTCAAATGAATATTGTGTCACAAGTTCCTTAAATACCAATGAGATAATTAAGTGGGTCCTATGGTACAATGCTGTATTTTGACATTGATTTCCCCCAGGTTATTTTATACAGCCCTCTCTATGATGTCTTTATTAAGAGCAAATTTTAAAAATCTCTCTTTAAGTCATGACAAAACTGAGTTAGTATGGTCAATGAATATGAACCATGTATGTAAGGTAAATATTTCAGAGAACTAATGTGGTTGAAAAATTCAGTTTGAGACAGTTTACTTTATTAAATGCAACTTTATTGTTGCTATCCTTCCTCATTTATTAAACAAACGGAAGAGAATTCAGAACACACTAATGAACAAAATGTGTAAGTCAACTAGAAGCAATAATCCTATCTGTATACAGCACTAAATCAAATGCACAATATTTTGTTTGTGTGATCTGATTTAAAATACAATGACTGCCTAGAAAGCATATCTTTTACACACACCTTTCCCAAATTCATAATATCTAGAAGAGTCCTCATGGCAGCCCAATATCTTTATGGTGCCGCATAATATGTTGGTTCTTTTCAGAAGGTCTTCGAAAACCTTTCTTGCAGAAGTCACAACGGTGAGGGTAGTCTTTTGTATGAATGGAAATAACATGCCGTTTGAAACCTGAGGCATCTGTAGTGCTATACTCACAGTACTCACACTGATAAACTTTTCTACCACTGTGTGTTTTCATGTGTTTTTTTAGTTCCATTTGCAGCTTGAAGCCTTTCTTACATCTCTTGCATCTGAACGGAAGATCCTTCGTATGAACTGAGAGAATATGGCGACTTAGAACAAACGGATCAGCAATCTTAAAGTCACAATGTCTGCACTGATGTAATTTTTTGCCTTTGTGCACTGCGACATGTTTTTTGAGTTCCGATGGCCTGTGAAAGCCTTTATCACACATGTCACACTTATGGGGGTAGTCCTTTGTGTGAACGGAAATGATGTGTCTCTTTAAATCACTTGAGTTTGAGCTTTTGTGGTCACAGTGCAGACACTGATGTGTTTTGCTTTCTTGATGCATAAGGATGTGCTGTTGCAGTTCTTTGGTATCTGAAAATATCTGAAAACAAATGTCACACTTGAAGGGCATTTCCTTACTGTGTCTAGTCTTTACATGAGTTTTCAGGTTGGAAGAGTCAGCAGACCTATACTCACAATATTGGCACTGATAGGGTTTTTCTCCAGTGTGGATTCGCATGTGTTTCTTTAGCTCTGATGGATGCCGAAATCCTTTGCCACATTCCACACAAATATGGGGAAAGTTCTTACTATGCACAGCCAGAAGATGACGATTCAGTAATCCCTGCTCTGCTGTTTCATACTCGCAGAATTTGCACTTGTGCATTTTGTTTGCTGCCTTGTCCCTGTGCACCATCTTGTGTGTAAACAAAGCTCCTGCATGAGAGAAACTTTTCCCACATTCATCACATTCAATTAGCTTCTCTGTCTTGGTGGTAAGCTTGTGGCTCTCTAGATGGTTATGCAAACTTAACTTTTTATTTGTAGTGTAATCACAATCAGTGCATCGATATTTTTTCTTCGCAAGAAGGTGTTCAGGGTGGTTTTTCATGTGCCTTTTCAAGAAGCCCCTGGATTTAAACTTCTTCCCACAAATCATACAGGGGTAGACTGTCAAAGGATGGCCATCAGGCCCAATTATTATTGCTGCAGAATAAAAGCAAAACCAAATCATGAAAATGGCACTTATTAAGGTGATCCATTAATATATGTGTACTAACAATGGCCACAATCCAACTGATGTTATATCAAAATCCTATCAATTACAATGGAAAAGTTAAGCAGGTGCTTAAATCTTTCATACTGAAATCAGTACAATTTCAAAAAACGTAACACTGCCTGGGTTGCAAATGATGTCCAAATCAATTATTTGTGAAATACTAATGACTCTGACATATTGGCTTTATCTCTACAAAACTGAATCAAAATCATCCTACACAAGCAGGCGAAGGCTTGCAGCACTTCAATAATTGGTAGCAATGTCAAATGCTAACATATCATTTAATTAGACCAGCCAAACCTGTAGAAACTAGTCCTCTGACATGTCACCAACTGTAAAATTTGCATTCTTTCAAAGGAGTCTTGTAATAATAGGAATCTTTTCAAGGGTTGATTAATATTTGTCATGTTTAAGGGTACATTTCCAAAAAAGTACATATAAGGTTAATGCAAAATTTTGACTTGTGCAGAAATTAAAGATGCCTATATGCACCCTTTTGTTTTGTGCAACTCTCAAATAAGTAAGCAAACTACTGGAGCAAAGGTTAAATATAAATATTTAGCAAAGGTTAAATATAATCTGAAATAATGGTTTCAAACAGAGCACTTGAGAAAGGAATTATATTAACTTATAGTGCAAGAAAAAATATGAGAAGCAAGCTAATACATACATACAATACAGTTTATAAATATTTCAATCACTAGGGCTATGCCAGCAAAGAGCATAATTCCAGTAGCAATTCCCGCCCCCCCCCCCCGCCCCTTTATGAACCACGTAGCAAATGCATTACATAACTGCTGAAGCTGCCAGAAAGACAGTGCTCATGGCTCTGGTACCAACCACACCCATAACAAGCCTGTGCTGGCAATACGAGCACAACAGCTTCATATATACTCCCTTATTCTATGCATTAGTCACTGGCAGTACTTGTGGGAGAACAATGTATCATTAAAAACTTCGCTTCTCTAGCCCATTTCTTTGCTACCCCTGGATCTTCTTGTCGACAAATAATCTAAGAGGTGTGATGGAGAAACTGCCGCTGACATGATTATTGCCAGTGACAATCACAGGATAAAAGCACTGTCTAGATTGGCTATTAATGAAAATTTGCTTTGAACTGCAATTGCTACCTTATTATTACTGTGTTCAGACAACACTCTAAGCCACAGTGGTTAAACATTTTGAGCTAAATATTATGGCTTAACGTGTTGTGTGAGCATGACTTAGTGTGTCTTGTGAACCATTCCTAACCATGGTGGCTACATAACCACGATTTAAACATGTTCACTAAACATTTGCTGCAAAAGGGTCAGCAGCCTAACCATGGCTTAGCATGTTGTCTGAACAGGCCCTATGTTGTAAAACTAGACTATAAAAATGCTACCATTTTAAGAACTTGTTTGAAAGGTTTAGTCACTTGCACAGTTCCAGCTACTTCTCCAGTCTCCAAATCCTCATTCTAAGGCATGTCCTGTATTACAAAGTTCACGGAGCTCTTGCAACTTAAATCTCTATCAATCTAACACTTGCTAAAATAGCACAATTCTACAAAACCCTAATATTGTGATCAGAATAAAGTAGTCCTATTCTTTGTACAAAATTACCAAATGTTTGGGAAGCGCTGTGAATTTTTGTAAGTATGTGTGTGAGAACACACATGAACGTACTTGTGTCTCCCAAGAGTATAGCACGGGCTATGTGCCTATAAGGGGGGAGGGGAGACTCTTATTAGATTATGGTGGGGATAATTATGCATGTGCATGTGCGTATGTGTGTGCATGCAGATTTTCACAAGAATGATGAGTGGCATTCACTAGAACTGCAAGCATTCCCATTTTCTGTCCCTAAAAAAAATTCTGTGTGGTGCACCTATGTGACTTTGTAGGATGCCTTGGTAGGTTTCCCTTTCATTCCTGCCCTCTTTCAATAAGTCCATGTACTCTTTGCCAGTACAGCTCATTTTCTTTGCACTGTATGTGGTAGGACATGACTTGTGCTGTGTTAACATCTCTTCCAAATGACTGAATCACATCCTGAGGAGTATAAGGAATTCATTGGTTTTTGTAATCCACAATATTCAGTTCATTATACATGTATTTCTAAAGATTGCAAGCTTTTGGATCAACTCCTCCCCTTAAAAGAAATACACCAAACAATTTGATAAGAAATATCTTCTAGAAAACTATATGCTGTATTCGAAGCAGTATACCAAGTTGATAAGACATATCCACATGTGCAAAAAGGATCGCATATATCCCACTATGATTATATCTAAGTACAAAGGGGATGTCCCTACAACAAAATGTTGTAGTGTGGAATGCTCCTATTCAAGGTTCCAGCCAGGCTGTCTTCAAGAATACTCCATTCTATTCTATTCTCCAGTGGTCAGCCAGCAGTCCAAGGCATACTCAATCCTCACTGGACTGTTTCAGGATTTCCCCACTTACGTCCCCCTGCTTTGCCCCAAAGGCTTCTATATGTCTGCAAAATAAGCCTGCTGATACCTCCCCTCTTGCACATAAATGGTGTTATTTTGGCAGTAACAGGAAAATGAGCTCGGTCTTGGTACATAGGATTTGTGCATAGTGTCTACAGGCGCATGTTTAATTGCACATTTGAGTGCCAAAACCTGACCTTTCAATTCCATCATTTTCCCTCCTCTGTTAACATTTCTAAATTGAGAACATGTTATTTTTCCCAAGTAGTGTTTCAAATGTTACAGAAAACATAGTACAGAATTACTGGATAATACAGCTCAAATAAAAGGACCAAAACCACAAAATGAATGCATCTACGCGACTGTGCTTTTGAAAACGCTAATTGAAACTGTGTTTCCACTCTCCTTCTCTTGACAAGCAATCATCACAGCCACCAGAATAAATGAGTATTCACCTGTTTGGTATTGTCTGGATTCCAGCCTCCTCCTCTTCTTTGGTTTTTGTTTTGCTAGTCTCCCGAGACCAGCAGAGTCATCTATGTGCAAGAGAGCGCTCGCAGTTCCATTTCGGTTTTCAACTGCATCAGTGTTATTACCTAATGCAGATTAAATATTACATAGAATCAGTACTAAGCACTCTTAAGGATAAAACACTGACTCTGAATGATAAAATTAAGTTTGAAGAATTAAAGATGAAAGTTAGTAGATGGCTATTCTGCCTCTTTTTATAGCCAACCTGGGCAATGAATGAGGTTAGATTCTCTCTCTCTCTCTCTCTCTCTCTCTCTCACACACACACACACACACACACACCTTTGAAGGCTGCTCCACATAGTGCACTGTTCAAGTGTAGATGCTTGTCACAGATATCCATGGTTCATGCAGATTTCACCACACCACCACAATTCCAACAATTCACAGTGGCATGGTGAAAAGGTAGAGATCCATATACTAAGCAGATACACTTAAACAACTTACCACCATGGAGTAGCCTTCAGTGCAGTTTGGACTTCGAGGGGCCACCAAGTTATTGCTTGTTTGTACAACATGGGAGTGGGAACCATTTTCATGTGGAGCAATGAAATGTGTGTGAATGTCACAACCGCACAGGGAGGGCTGACCACTGTATCTTTTCCATCTGATTGCCAACCTGCTTGGAGGGAAGGCTAGGGTGGAAATAAACCTCTGCGATCAGCCCTCGCTACATCCTTGCAACAGTCACACAAACTTCCTTAAAAACATAAGAAAAAACATACTGGTTCAAGCCAAAGGCATACTGTTCGCACAGTGGCCAACCAAATACCTATGAGAAGCCCAAAAGCAGGACATGAGGGCAATAGCACCCTTCTTTTCATGTTCCCTAACAACTGATATTTAGAGGCTATTGCCTCTGATACTGGAGGTAATATATAGTCATCATGACTAGTACCCATTGATACCCTTATCCTCCATGAATTTTTCTACTCTCCTTTTAAAACCATCCAGGTTATGGCCATTAGCAAATTCCATAGTTTAATTATACACTGTGTGAAGAAGTACTTCCTTTTTATCTATCCTGAATCTCCCTCCACTCCCTTATATCATGAAAGCTCATCATAAGAAATAGCTGGATGTGTGTGAGAGAAAGGGAGGTAAGATAAAGGTTCTGAATAAAAGATGAAAAGGTGTAATTAATGTATCAAAATTGCACATTTTATCTTAGTTTTTCACTATTCTGACTCCTCTAAGTTTCAGAATTTATACCAGCAAAATTCCTGCTTCTCTTTAAAATCACATTGTTTATGTTTTGTAGAGAGGAATAGCCTAGCAGGAAAGGGATTAACAGGGTTCCACAGTTGCTGTTGTATTTTCCCTCTCCTATTTTCAATTCTACAATTAGACTGCATATGACTTGTGTTTGGTAACCACTGCAATTTTCTTTTTATTTCTGTTCCATTTCAAGCAACAAAAGTATGACTGCTGAAATAATTTCTTCTGAATAGGGTGCAAATGATACCTACATACTCCTATACATAAATATTGACACAAAATTTGGATCACCACCCAAAAATGATTGCATTTGTTTCTCCTAAAATAAAAGATCAGATACTAATATCCTCCATATGCAACTTTATAGAAGAAACCTACTAAAAGGGATGTTCCCCATCCCCAAACAAACACTTATGTTTTGTAGATGCCAATGTAGTTGATCTTCAGAACCCATAATACCAGAAAGTTATCTTGTTTTATGACTGCTTTTATGTAACTAATTTTACATAACTTCAATCATATAGCAGATTTTGATTTATGATTTACCATAAGCTGCTGCCCATGCTATTGGCATAAAGCTTTTGATTTCATTGTCATCAATTTGCTGTTCATGAGCAGCTGCTGCATCTTCCTCTCCTACGATCACTTCCATATATACCTCATCAGCAATTTCTGCAACATCTAAAGAGAGGAAGAGATAATATGTAATACAAATTTTATATCATTTCAAACAAATTCCTACCCCTAAATAAAGGCCACATACTTACTTAAATCTTCATCTTCATGTTGAGAATCATTTACTGTCATATAAACCATTTTTTCCCTTGGAATGCGAACACTGCTATTTTGATTAATTAATGTGTCCCCGTGGTCATTTTCAGATTCACTTTCCACAATGTCTACTGTGCCTCCTAAGTAAAAAGAATTAGCAAATGTATTTTGTAAGAGCATGTTCCTATTAAATAATAGTTTAAATCTAAGAAATAGTAAAAGAATCTACACAAAGATTTAAACGAAGCCTAGATCAGGAGCAGATTGGAAAGGACCAAGTCAGAAAAAAACAATACTATGAAAGATCTACCATGCAATCTTCTGCATGTTTACTCAGAAGTAAACCCCACTGAGTTCAATTACTGTATATAGGACTGTAGTCCAAGACTCAGGGTCTGCAATTAATTTTCCTAGAGGGACAGTCTCAGAAAAGTGAGGGATAGCAGGTGTGAATCTAACTTCCACTCTTTAAAAAACTGCCAGCAAATTATGTCATCACATTCTCCATAACTTTTTTGTTTCTAGTTTCACAAAGGGGGAGGAATAGTCCCATGACAGCTCCCAGGGGTGCAGCTTTCTTCCAGTTCTAATCCCTAGTTTAAGATACATATTTTTTGGAATGCTTTACCTATATCATCATCTCCAGGATCAGCTTTGAAAATATAGACTTTGATAACTTCTGGGCAAATGTCATCCATTTTACATGGATCACCTTCCGATTCAGATTTAATGTCAACAGAATTGTCTGTTTCTGTCTTGACAGCATCATCCACTATAAGAAAAACAATAAAATGATTAGCCCTGCATAAATAGACTGCATAAAACAGAAGTTTAGCATTCAGATTTTAGAAGCATAGAAAAGTACAATAAAATTAACCAAACATGACAGTGAAAGAAATCTTTATGTAATGAATTATTCTGTTCCATGAAAACTAGGAAGATATTGTGTGGGTGTGTGGGGTAGTGGTGGGGGAATCAAGAAACAAGGTAAATAAAAAAAATCCCAAATGCTCTCCTGCATTGCTTCACTGAAATAAAATATTCTTTTTAATTATCGTCACCAAATTGAAAGAAGTAACAGAATAGCCATACTAAAAATAAAATCTGGGTTTCTTTATTGTTTGCTTTTGATCACCAATGCAGAGATTTAGTATATTTTGATCTAAACAAAGACACTTAATCAGAAATGGTGTAAGCAATATGTATATATGGTCCAAGAAAGGTTAGAAATTATCCAAGTAACATGCATGTTCGTAAAATTCTCTCAGTGCCACCATTCTGAGCTGCCCAAGTTGGTGATAGTTATGAATAGTGCCAAACCTGGGCAGAAGAGGGCATGGACAATTTAAGATCAAGATGGGCTGGTGAAGATCAGGCATAACCCTGCAGCCCTCTGCCTAAACCTCAGTTAACTTTGTCTGCCACACACATATTATTTGTGCTCAACAATGGTACAATTTTAAGAGATTTATATTCAGCTGAAAAGATATGGATATGGTGCCCCTGCAGACCTTAGTATAAATACTTCAGCTCCCTAGAAAAGAAATTGATGCTTTTTTTAGACAAACATAAACATCTGTGTAAGAGTTGTTTGCTTCTGTCCAGGGTTTTTTTTCTGGAGTGTTAAGATTGCTCACCTAGTGAGATGAGCAATCTTAACACGTGTTTACCTGCCCCCACCCACACCACAATAAAAAAAAACCTGGAGAAGAGCCAATTGCCCTAATCCAGCAAGGGTTATCTACACATAGAAATAGGTTTGTCCTTCCAGTTCTGTCACCATCCAGCACCAAGAGAAGGCCAAATTAAGCGAGTTATAGGCTGGTTGGAGCCCTGTACTTGGAAAGGTATTAGCCCATTGCAACACAATCAAACTGCAAGTACACTGATGAAAATTGGGATGATTACTAATAGCAAACTTAGATTTGTTACGAACAAATCATGCTAGATCAAGGGACAGAGGAAATGTTGAAGACACTCGGCACAATCCTATCTAGAGGTGAATCTGGAGTGCTGCACATCTCTGCTTGTGCCACAACAGCTGAAGTAGCATTCTATATGAAGAAGCTCTGTATAGCTCGCCTCATCAATGCCTTGTCTCATCGATCTTCATTCCCCCTCCTTGGTGCATCTTTGCTATTTTGCCATACTAGGTTACATAGGCTGACCATATGAAAAGGAGGACAGGGCTCCTGTAACTTTAACAGTAGTAGAGAAAACGGAATTTCAGCCGGTGTCATTTGTATGCAATTAGTTCCTGGTGAAATTCCCTCTTCATCATAGCAGTTAAAGTTGCAGGGGCCCTGCCTTCTTTTGTATATGGTCACTCTAGTATAGTGCATACACCTTTAACTGTTGTGATGAAGAGGGAATTTCACCAGGAACTAATCACATACAAATGACACTGGCTGAAATTCCCTTTTCTCTACAACTGTTAAAATTACAGGAGTCCTGTCCTCCTTTTCATATGGTCAGCCTAGGTTACACCTAGACTTGGGACTGGGAACAGGTGGAAGTCACTATCAGCTTGAGAGCCACTGCCTCAGCCTGTACACTCCTCCCACACTTTGCCACATAGTACGTGAATACATTAAATTTCAATTGGCATTACAGTCAACAAAAAAAGTAGGCAACCGCACGTCACATTTAAATAGATACACAGATTAAGGAGTAGAAATTTGGATTCAAAAGCATGTTTGCATTTTTCTCTGTAAAGCAGTTACAGGCTGGACTAGACTACACAAAATTAGGCATCAAATTAGGCATTAGGCTTAAAAACTGGTAGAGCTTGTTTGGGAAGCTTAAAGCAAAGCATGAAGTAATAGGGAAACTTTCACTTAGCATAAATTCTAGTATAGGCATTCACATCACATGATAAAGGGCGTGGATTTATATTTTGTTAAAAGAAAAGAACAAGTATATATTTTTAGACTGGAACAAGAATTCAGAACATATTGGTATATAATGGGAATCTAGCAGAGGCAAGTACCTATTACTAAGTGGAAATAGCTGAGTAGCATCAGACCTAATCCTACAGATATGCGTAGCTATGTAAGTTTATCACACTGGTTGTGCTAATGTAGCCAAGGTGAAATCCTCTGCCTGCTACACAGACAAGCCTGTCCGCCCTATACTGCTAGCCAGCTGCAATCATATTGTAAACATTATTCCTACGTTTTCAGTGCATAGTGCTGCAGTGACATAGATGGCTCATGAGGGTCAAAATTCGTTGACAATGTTGCAGGATTCTCCTCAAGTACACCTCAATTAATTCCTGCCGCATGCCTTCTCTTCCCAGTTCTATTCCTTTCAACAGCTTTGAGTGTTATTCCTGGGCCGTATCTGGCAATGAATGCCATTGCCAACATAGGAGTGCCAAGGCATAGTGCTGCCACGTTACAACAGTCACTGGGCCCCAATGTAAACCCCTATCTGATGGCTCAGCAAGTCACAGGGCTTGGGACATCAAAATGAGAGTTGAACCTTGGTCCTCTTCATGTTTTTTGTTAATCAGTGGTACTGGGGACTTTATTTGTAATAGTTACAAAAAAAATATTAGGCACAATTATAGTATTAGGAACAATTATATGTACTTTCTGTAAGCGTCCTTGGGAGAGCTTCTGCCCTGAAAGGTGGCTAACAAATGTCTTAAATAAATAAATAGTTCAGCCCTTAGGAAATAGTTGTCTTCTCCCACTCACTCACTCACTCACTCACCCACCCTACCCAACCCTCCATTGCTTTTTTTTTACAGAAAAAGGAAATAATCAAGATTTGTAACAGTGATAATAAATAAGCTGCGTTTCCCCAGTACAATTGTTGCCATCTTGGTACCTTCTCCCGATCTCTACCAGGAATTACATACAGTGGTATAACTGCATTTAGATTAAATTTGCACCATAAGAGTCCGACTAGAACAGAATCAAGGAAATACTCTGGATTATGGAGTTTATAGATAAATTCGTAGTTTTAAAAATATTTTACCCAGACACTTACAGGAAATCATAAGGTAGTCTTCACAGTTGCCCTTGTTGTCATCATGTTCCACAGGTATTCCACTGGCATCAATTACAGCTTCAGAAGCACAGTCTGCTACCAACACTTCCGAAACGACATCCTCTCCCAGAGAACCTGTGACAATTTCTGCTTCTACAACATTATTATGATCATGAACTACATGTTCCATATGTCCAACGTCAGGTACGTGCATTGACTCATTTGTGAGTACATGTTCAGGTATCGACATTGCTGAAGCTGTGATCTCAGAAGATAAAACGTCTTCTGGAACAGTGCAGTGTGCTAAAGACACTTCTTCAGTAACATCAGTGTCCAGCACTGGCAAAGGTATAGTAACAGTTTGAGATATATCTGCATCTTCTATGATATCTGGACACTGAACATCTTCTATAACAACGTCCTCAATGACATCTTGGATTACTACAGAATCTGGATCATCAGGGACAAAGTTATGAACAGTTATATCAGAATCCTCCACATCTGATACATATACAGTTTCCTGTATTTCAACGACAATTTCATTTCCATTCAAATGTGTTCCATCAGCTCCTGAAATACATAAGAATAACCAAAATAACCAGTATAGCCGCAAGTTTCATGAAATTCAGCAAGTCTTACTTATAGTTGTATCCAACGGTGTCCATCCACCAGCAGAATGGATACTGATTGTGGAGCAGATTCCCCCTCCTCCCTGCAGCCCTCCACCCTACTCCAAATCTGTTCTGGAGGGTTGGGCAAATCCTGTGGAGCAGATTTGAAGGCAGATGGGAGGCTGTAGGGGGAAAGAGGGGAAGGGAAAATGTTCCTGTGCAAGTGGAAGTCCACTCACATAATGCTGGATGTAGCCCTATGAATGTAGGGATAATCCTGATCTTAGCATACCGGACAAAAATAAAACCTGGGTGCTTCTCCATACACCAGACGCATGTTCTTGAATCTTGTGATACATTCCACATGGTTAAAAGGATTACATCTACCTTGCTAGCTCCTGCTTCCATTACTGTTCTGTCACAATCATTTTGTGTGGGAGCAGGTTGGAAAGGACCTGAACATCCTAGAACTGAGGAAAGTGTCAGATGGGTAGGGCTTTGCAGAGGGGTAAGGGAAGAGGAGTGAAAAGTATGTACATCTAGGATAGTGTCCATCCTTTACATCTAAAGAAAATGAGTATCAGTTTTATCATACCTTAACTGAGAACTAATAAGCAACTGTATTAATATGGAAATATTTAAACATTGTATAGTGCTTTTTGAATGTTAATTGTAAGAGATTTTATTCAGATTCTCTGGGGGAAGAGTCTTAATAAATGGACCACCTGGTGTCATTTAATAAAGGCCCAATAGAGTATAAACTTCCCAACTGCATTTAGAGAAAGCAATCTCAGATTACATGTTATTTCCCAGCATACCTGTAGGATCAAAAAATGCATGTGGATCATGTGGCTGTAGCTCAAGTCCATCTTCATCCATGGCCTTTATATCTCATCAGTCACAACGTCTATAAAATTAAAACAAAACAAAAACCCTTACAACTAGTTTTCCATATCCATGTGTGGCATACATATTGAATTCAGTAGATAATGATGGTTCAAAATCATCGAGGGAAAACACATTGTCAAGAAAAAAATCAGCTCCTTAGAACTTGACTTTTTGCCTATTTTACTGCAGAGCAGGTATTGCCACTCACAGGGTAGGGACAGCAGATGTGTTCAAGTCCTCTCACTGCTTGTTATATAGGCAGTGAGAGCAGCAGAATACAGCTATGCCAGGGCAAGAAATTCCTGCCTCATAATAACAGCATTCCTCTCGAAAGGGTTCAAAAAATGAGTTCAAAAACTTCTTGCTACTCTGAACTGTAAGTCACTTTTTCAATCATTCCCTGATCTCTTCATTATGAGTTCCAAACATAGATATGCAAAATTACAAGAAATAAACATTAACTGTATTTTTTCTGATTTCATCTTAGCCATGATATATAAAACAACAACACCCATTAAAGCTACCTTTAGATAAAGGCTCTGGATAGTTAAGACATTTGATTTGCTCCAGTATTGTTGATGAATCCAGAATATATAAAGATGTATTACCACAGTATCAAATGAACATTTCCATGCATAATAATCTGCTCCCGCTCACCTCACAAGAGGCAAAAAGACAGGATTTGCTGCTCTTTGTGAATATATGTGCTGAGATATTCCACAAAACAACTTCTACAACCTTCTTCCTCCCTGATTGTGTCATATAGCCTTCCAACACAATCCTATACATGTCTACTCAGAAGTAAATAGACCCACTGAACTCAAGTTAAGTTGGTATAGGATTCCAACCTTTATGGGAGACATTGGTAATTTCTCTGTGTGTGTGTGTGCGTCAAGGTGGCTGTAAAAGTTAGTATTTCTTTCCCCGGGCCCATAAAAGTGAAAGCTGTTATCTATCCCATTATTTTTTTACTGACATCATTTTATTGTTTCTTGCAAAAGTGTTCATTTGATTTTCACTGAGGGCTCTCTTGTTTACAGTAATCCAAACTGTTTACTTCACACATTATAGCAAGAAACACAAAGCCCCCAAGGAGCCTACAATTAGCCATACATCTGAGGGCACACTGACTGGCATCCCCACGTGTGAATGAAGCTCTCTTGGGCTCCACTGTTGGTTACCCTGAGAAAGTTCTTTTTCTCTGTGCTTGTCCTTGTGATCAAGAGTGTAAAGCTGCATTAAGTCGACTTATGGTGGGATTTTGAATTCAACTTCTTGGTAGTGTGCCACCTCTATCTTGTGAACAGGTTTAAAACCCCCTCTCCCCAACGCATGTCACCCTGTCCATCTTAATGAAATCAATTGGTCCAGACCATCCCCCCCCCCTCCCCCTCCAGCATCGCCAGTCAGTGATGAAGTGTTATTTATGCGTTTCCAGGAAGAGCCGTTTGGACAAAAAGTGGCACATGGCGATGCAAGTAGGCACGCGGTGTGTGTGTAATAGCGGCGGCAGGAGGACGGGGAAGATGGGACAGGACGGGCGGGGGACATGTGTGTATTGCTCGTGCCCTGCAGAGACGGGACAAAGTGTAGCCGCTCGGGACCGGAAGGCAGGGAAATCACAAAGCCAGAAAGTGTCTCTCACTCCGCCGCACGCCACAGCAGCGGGGAAGAAGGCTGCGAGACTGGAGCGTACCGGGCCCAGGAGCAGGACAACTGGGCACAACACAGGAAAGGAGGGGAGGGGCGAGCCTCCCCCGCTGGCGCCGTCTCCGCCCTACCCTGCCCGTAATGGGGACTGTCTGGGGCCAGAAGCGATTAATTCAAAATGGCGGCCAGCACTCTCCCTTAGCCTCCCCTGCCGCCGCCATCTTGTCTCCTCCCCCCAGACGCTCTCCCTCCGACTCGGGCCTGGCCCCGCAGCCCCCTCAAACCGGGCCTCGTCCCTACTCCCCGTCCACCTCACAAGAGCCTGCCACCTTCCCCCTTTCTGGAAGCTGAGCTGCAGCTCCTCAGCCTCCCCTGAGCACGGCCTTGCGGCCCATTCCTGCAAGAAAGAGCCCTGGCGCGGCCTAGCTGCGGCCTTCTCGGGGCCTGTACCGCGGCGGGCGCCGAGGCCTGGTTCCGCGCGGGTGTGAGGGCCTAGCTCGGGCCTGTCCCGTGCTGCTTACCGGGCGGGGCGGCGGCGGGCTCGGGGCGGCCTTTCTCTGCGTAGCTGGGCCGATCTCGGTGGTAGTGTCGCTGCGGCGGGGCGGGCGGGAGCGGAGGGGAGGGAGGGGCCGAGCTCGGAGCTGAGTGGAAGCGGCCAAGCTCCCCGGGCCGGGCAGCCGTCAGCACGTCACGTCACTTGCCCGAGAGAGACCCAGGGAAATGCGGAAGGGAGATGCCGGCACACTTGCTGCCTGAGTCGCCTGCTCCTCGGCGCCGAGCCGGGCCGCACGGCGGAGAAGAAACCAGGCCGGAGACGCGAGGACGAAGTGGAAGAGCAGTGGGTCCCTGCCAGCCCCTCCCGCTGCAGCTGCCGCTCCTGCCGCCGCCTCCGTTCCAGCTTGGCCGTAAAATTCCGCTCCGGGCTCAGACTTGCTCAACTCGGTGCCGGGGAGCGGAGAATTATTTAGGCCTGGAAAATCCCCAAACTTTTGGGGTGGCTTCTCCACAGGCACTGCCCGGGGCACCCCCGCCTCCCAAATTTCAATACATCCCCCCTCGATCGCTGTATTTATATCTTCCCCACTGCCTTTTTGAAAGTGAAAATAAAAGGTACCTTATTTTGATTTTTTAAAATTAAAATATTATTTCTAGTCTCTCTCCTTCCTGCCCCCTCCCCCGCCCCAGTGTAAGAATATCCTCGGCCTAAGCGCGGACGCTTTTCTCTTATAGGCATCAACGAAGAAGATTGAAATATTCTGTAAAAATAGAACATTTGCATCAAATCTCTCAATATTCTCCCACATTTTTATGATACTAGTTTTCTTTGGAGCAGAGGCTAATATTGATACAGATTATTTTGTAAAATTCAAGTAAATGCAAGTGCGGCCAGCAAATATAATTAGTGCCATAATTGGGCAGTTCAGACATAGCTGTGGCTTATGTGCTATTTCATTAGATGGAAAAAATAACGTAGGGATTTTTTCCAACTTGTCAAGCAATTCTATATTTTCACTTACTGTGTCCTTTGCACCCAATAGGCTAGGAACTTATGTTTATGCAGTATCTAAAACGGATTGGTGTTTAATGGGGACAGAATAAGATTGTCGGGGGGGGGGGAGATAACAGCTGTCTGATAGGTAGACCTTTAGCAAGGGAAACATCCCATCTCCATACCTTGAAATGATTTGTTTGATAAATTTCTACCTGCTAGACATCTTTAAAAGGCAGAGGAGGCCTGCTCTTCTCTCCATCACCACCATTACATTAATAGTTTGTAACCTTAGAACACAGCTATATGACTATTTTTAAAAAGGTAATATTGTTTATTGTGGTTTTATTATGTTATGTTACTTATAAGATGCCTTGGTAGAATGGAAAGGTGGCATATAAATTACATGTCAAATTAAGGCTAGCTCTAAGTGTTAAGTTACACTGATGCCATGTATAATCTCATAAGAATGACTGTTGTTGTCTTAAATTTAGGTTAAACCCCCCCCCCCCCATTATTATATTTTATTTTTGGAAAAATTCAATTCCAAAAATATTGCCTGACAGTGGACATTTCCTTCACATTTTAGACATTTTAAAATGCTTTATTATTGTCTACTTTTCTGTGGGGTTTGGTCGCAATTCATAAAGTTGGGAGTCACTAGTATCCTGGTATTCGTTTAGATTCTCAGTCCACACTTATTTCCATCAAATATCTTTAGTTATTTCTGATGCAGAAATCTGCTTGTGCACCATTCTTTCAGTCCCATGTTAGTGTAGCATTCCACATTTATTACATTGTCAGCCCTTTACTGTGCTACTTTTGTTCCCTTAAAACAAGTTTATATGAATTGGATGTTTTCACTGTTATTTATGAATTTTATAGGGCTATTTATGTTTGGATATGATGTAGAAAGCATGGTATACAAATGTTGCGATAAATAAAATGACAAGTACTCTCCTTTGTAAAGAAAGTACTTCTTCACACAGTACCTAATTTATAGAATTCACTGCCACAGGATGTGGTGATCGCCACTATCTTAGATTGCTTTTAAAAGGCAATTGGACAAATTTCTTCAGGGACATTAATCACAATGACTGCATAACATTTCTACGTTCAGATCTGAAGAGTAACATTTCAGAAGGGTTTGATCCCATACTTTGCTGTGGGCTTCCCAGAAGCATCTGGATGGCCCCTGTTGGAAACAGTATACTTGACTAGATAGACCCTTCGATCAGCAAGTCCATTCTTACACTTTGTTGCCCACCAACAACTAGATAAATCTAAATGGTGTGTGAGTTATTGAACAAAATTGCTTTTGCAGCTTTTTTTTTTAAAAAAAATCAGGGCTGGTGAACTTCTGAATCCTCAATGGCTACTCCGTTTGCAGTCACTGTCCTTAGGGCTATCATGGATTCCATGTATTCAAGCTCCATGATGGTGCAACATTGTCCCAGTCTTAGAACAGTTGCACTGGCTTCTGGTTGGTGTCTGGACTCAGAGTTGCTGGTTGTAACTTTTAAAGTCCTACACAGCTTGGGAACAGGTCATCTTAAGAACTACATTCTCCCTCAGAAACCTCCCCAGATTACCTCTTTTGGCTCGCCCCCCCCCTTTTTTTTTTACTGGGATGAGGCAGGTGGTGACCTAAAATAAGGCCTTTTTCAGTTGTGGCACCGAACTGGAATGACTGTTGCCTGATGCTGACTCTGCTATCCTCAGTGCCAGGTGAAAGCTTGTATATATTACTTTTACTCTCATTGGTATGAAAATGGCCAAATGGAGAATGTCAACGCTCCTGATAACTGGAGAAGGAGTGTGTGTCTATCTAGACAGTGAGGCCACACCCTGTTCATCTGGCCGCTACACAGACCTGTCTCTCATCTGCAGCAAACTTGGTGAATGTATGTCCAAATTAATTATCAGTCTTGTAGCCTGAAACCTGGAGGAGTGTGGTATAGTGTTTAGAATGTTGGACTGGAAATCAGGAAATCCGGGTTCTATTCCCCACTCAGCCATGTAGCTTATTGGATGACTTTGAGCCAGGCATGGATTCTCAGCCTACCCTATTTCACAGGGTTGTTGTAAGCATAAAATGGAGAGGACCATCTAAGCTGCATTGGGTTCCTTTCAGAGGAAAAAAGGCAGCATATATATATATATATTTTAAAAAGTTGTTGCTACTGCTTTTACCTAAGGTCCTAATTAACAGTTTTAGGTGTTTTTGCCTTGTATATATTGCTTTTTTAAAAATAAACAACCTTGACCTTATTGATGAAAGTGTATATATAAAAAATAAATCATGAAGTGTTAGAAAAGTGTGTTGGGTTGGCCACGTATTTCAGAGCCATTCCAGAGAAGTTCAGAAAGTGACAAAAGTTGTATCCCAGGGTTTACATATAGTTGGTGGAATGGTGGTGGTAGGCAAAAGGGCAGGATTCCTGGGTTTTTTAATGATGCCTAACAGGTGGAAATTTATCAAGCACACCTTTTCCAGGCATGTAATTGGTATTGGGAAACGTCTGCTGAATGTCTGCCTATCAGACAGTTGTTGAAGGAAGAAAGGTTGCTTATCTCTTCCCCACTTAGGCAATCGTATTCTGATCCCATTGCATTTTAGATGTTACAGAAATGAAAAGCAAGTTTCTTACAACTTTGGTTGCAAAGAATACAGCAAATGAAAATATCTTGCATCAGGCAATATAGTTATTAAAATTTAAACAAACACTTTTTTGCTAGTCTTAATATATATTCTCGATACCTAACATCTTTTTGTTTGACTGGGTTGAAGACCACCCGGGCTGGTTTTGCTGCTTGGAGAGATCAGATTGCGTTAATTTGAGGGAGGCGTTACTAGAAGGTGAAATGGATTTGTGTGTGCTCATAGGTATTTTTTAAAGGCATTTAAAAGTAATAGGTCACATGGAGATTATATAGCAGTGAGAACACTCCCAAAGAGTGTGAACCCATCACACAAAGATGTGAAATATAAATCTGACACTTTATACGAGACCAAAAAACACCACTCTTGATTGTGTCTATACAGATTTTGATATAAGTATACAAAATTGGTAAAAGCCCAGATATGTATAGGGGTTGGTATGCGATACAAGGAATAAACTATTTAAAGCATATTTAAGCTACTTCATCCTTACTGATACCGGAACAGAGTCCTAGGAGCATGACTAAAACACCGTAAGGAAAAAAAAACAAAAAATAATTTAGAGGTAGCTAAAATAGCAGAGCAGACCAATCACATAATGAAACTTTAAAAGCCTGTACAAATGTTTTATCCTAACATTGGAAAGATCGTACTATCAGCACCATACTTCCATGAGAAGCGTGTTCCACAATCCGCTTAGGGATTTTATTATATTAAGCAGGATAGAAGTATCACAAATAAATGAAAATGGCACCACCACAGAAAAGGTTCCCTTCTTGACACATATTTTCCTTAACACTGAGAAGAGCCTCTACTGAAGATCTTAATATATGAGCAGGTTGGTATGGAAAGAGGCACTCCTTTGTTATTTGGGTTCCAAGCCATTTAGGGCTTTAAAAGGTAAGCAAAAACAACTTGAATTAGGCCCAGGAACAACTAGCCAGTCAATACAGCTCCTTCAAAATAGATGCAATATATTTTCACATGGCCACACAAGTTAGAATTGTGCAGGAATTGACAAATAGTCTTCCAGCAGCCCCACTAATTAAGGCTGCTGTTGTAGTGTGGGTCCCCTGGAGACCAATGCAAAAAATAAGTGCTTCAGATCATTGTACTCACAAAAAACACTTCAAAAGTCTTATGCTGTATCCATACTATAAACTTGCCACTTTTATACCAGGACCATGAAAAATTGTACCAGATTAAGCAGGAGCTGTGTCATTTTTCAAAGCCAATGTGTATGTATCTGAATGCCCTACAGCCATCTTAAACTGCTGACCAAGTAACTCAATAGTAAAAGCTGCAATTATCACTCCTTCCTAGCAAGTTCTTACGGAACTGCAAGTTTAGGCATGTTTATATAGACGTAAACTCCACTGAGTTCAGTGAGACTTACTCCCAGATAAACCTTTGGAAGTAACTCAAGACCATCACTATCCCAAATGATGAGTGAACATGAACTACAAGCACCCCAGTTATTTCTTGTTTGGTTTTTGGCAAGAACATTTAATTTCCATGTGTGAGACAGCAATATTTCAAATTATGTAGATAGTCCACATTAGTAAAGTTTTCCTCAGAAATGAAAGTTACTTAGATTTACTGTATCATAGCTGAGTTAAAGTCTAGGACTGTAAGTGGCAGTGTAATTCTTCACCTCTGAAATTGTCCTATATTCCTTTATCTGTTTTCTGATGTAGGGAGATCTTAACATGTATTTTAGGGCCAGAACAGAGAAAGACATCTGAAACTCCTTGTGTGGGACAGTTTGCTGTTCTTTCCCATATTAAACATCACAAATCCTAGAGGCATGAGTTAGATTATCTTTCCCTTGTCAACTATCCGCTTATTCCTGTTGTCTCACAAGGTTCCAATGAATAGGCAACAGCATAGAGAACCTATTCTTCAAGGGTTAATCTGTTATCACTGATTTTACAATTTAGGATCAGATTGTTCAGTTGTGTGATTTTCCTACCAATATATATGTTTGAGTTCTATAGTATCAACATTTCCTAACTGAACTCCAAATTTTACAAGCTCTCTCAATTGGGATGAACCATGGAAGATGGTAACCTATTTACATGACAATTATGAACACAATTTCAGTATGTAAGTGCATATAGCTCACATTTACAGCTGCCCATTGGCTCTAAAAATCTAGTAGGATTACTGATTTGTTTCTGCTTTTTAAAGAATCCGCCATTTCCTTTTTTTTTTTGTACTTTGACCATTACAGTAGTAAATGTTTTATAGGGGAGTTTCATGATACCCCACCCCCTGCAATGGTATTTTATGTTCCTTTCAGATTTTAGGAACATCTCTTGCGAAGCAAGTAAGATCAGTGACTCTTAGCAATCTAACTATAAGTAATAAGCAAAATGCAGTGATTTGCAGAAAGAAAATGTTAGAAAGCTGAAGGCCACACAAAACAGGGTATAGGGCAAGAATTGGAATTGATCTTCCAAGGAGTTTATTTTCTTTTTTAAATTCTTTCACTGACAATCTTTTGAGCTTTTTGCAACTCAAGGACTTGTAACAATTAAATGAAAAAATAAGCAATATTTTTATTTCAAAACAGATTATGGGGTATTGAATTACATTGTTTAAAATTAGATAAGCCAGCCCCAAATAGAGTCTCAAAGTGACATAAATTAAACATGCGATAAGTTTAGTTTTGCTAAAACGGGATAATTAAATCCATATTTTGCCAATTTATATGTTTATTGCAGATACTGACTAGAATTTTTAGTAAGAGGTTTCATTTCAGGTATATGTGGATATTGTCTGCAACAACTTCCATGCTGAAAATGCACTCCCAAGTGTATGAAAACACACTTCAGCTTTTACAAAGTGAAGCACTAATTTCTGTTTTTTAGTCATCATCCACTGTAGGCTTGATTGTCACTCCTCTTCTAATCTGTCCCCAGCCAATTAAACTGCAAAACAGGAAAACAGGTTTAGAATAACTTAAAAGCTGCATTTAAAAACACTACAGTGAAAAAAAGGTCACTACAGATTTAATGCATAGTATAAAGTTATCTTAATGCTTGCTCTGTTTACAATAAAAAAATGAATATTTCAAAATTGGTATCTAATATTTGCATAAATAGAATAAGAATACTACAGTAATTGTTTCTTTACATCTTGGGATTTCTACCATCATTTATACTAATTTAATTCTCTGAATGCTGGCCCTTATGTAGCCAAAATGGCTCTATCTACACACAAGAAGGGATGTATCAGCAAGCTTGGAAAACACAAAGATATGCAAAAGTATTAAAATAGTTAGAAAAATCCCTCAGAAATCCTCCACTCCTCCAAAAGAGCCCAATGAGGACTGTGCATGCTCAGTGAAGACAGAATCTGACTGACGGGAGAACATGAGAAGTGGAAAACCAAGGGGGTAGATGGAATAGAGTATTCTGAAAGCGGGCATAGCTTAACAGGAGCACTCCATACTGCAATATTTTGTTACAGGTCCTGTTTGTGATGCTTAATACTCTACTTGGAAACAGAATCTTATGAAGAACAGCAGTGAGAATGGAGAAAAGTATTCAGGGAAAAGTTGCAAATATTAACTAGCTATTAGATTTTGCTTCAAAGTTTTCTTCACACAGAATAGAGATGACTTAAGTATCTGAAGTTTTCTTTCCCTATTCATGGTGTTTGGATGATCACAGGGATAAAAGAAGCCATCGTGGCTTCTCCCCCTCACTCCCATGATGCAACATGGGTTGTTGTGTCATCTGAACCTGACGTGCAGCGGACTTGACTCTGTACCTACCCTACAACCCCTACTTCAAGTCGTGGATTGTAGAGTAAGAAGCCAACCCCACTGTGCTGAGTGCTGGGTTCAGATGACACAGCAATCCATGCTGCCTTGTGGGTATTTATGCAAATGAAAGATACACATGCCGGGAGAAGCCATGACCCCTGTGATCATCCGAACCCTACCAATGTCTTTCTTTAAAAAATCCACTGCCTTACTTTCCACATTTCATTCTTCAAAACCTGAAGGAGAAAGTACTTGTTCATGATGTATACACCCTATTAAGGTTGTTTTCACTGCTCAGTCTGAAGGTAAATATCATGGGCTACTATCAAAGTACCTCCTCTCACTTTGTAGACTGGGCTCTACTCTAAAACCTTAATTTATTTTATGTTTCCTGCCATCTGTGCTATATTAAGTCAAAGTGACTTATATTTTAAGTGAATCTAAAGTATATTAGAAGAACTGATAGATCTATCTTTTATTGATACTATTTCGACATTGTTTCAAACCAACTTACCGCCAGTGTTTCTCAACTCTTCGACTAAGGGCAATTTTTTCTCCTACTTCAGTGCACACAGGATTAGTTAGCACTATTTTGCCCAGATCAGCTTTCACTGCACTGACCCGTCCCCCAGTAGACAGTGATCCTATGTTTACCATTAGGACTTCGTTTTTGGATAGTTTTTGCACCTGAAATAAGTGATAAACGATCTCAAAGTTAGATACAACTTTTATCATTTAAGGTATACACAAGCATCACTTTCAAATGCCAAAGATAAAAAGGAACTGCAATTTCCCCCACCAGTTGCACACAGAAAGTGCCTAACCTTTGCAGCTTTCTTGTCTCCTTCAGTGCGGACACCTAGTAGTCGTCTCAACAAGAAGTAGGAAATTTCAAGTTCTGTGAATATTTCAGGTAGTGCCCCAACTGCACCAAGAACTTGACCCACCATTCGATCAGCTCGGCACAAAGTTGGATCAATCTTAGTACCAACACCTAACGACAAAAAGCTTCTGAGTATATTTGTAACATGCAACACATTCTAATGCATCAGATTACATTTAAGTTACTGAAATTAAGACAGAATTGGCCCTGTTTGCATGTAACGGCGGCAAATCGTGGGTTAACCACATTTGCTGAATTATGTGCGGTTTCTGCTTTGCATAATGAACCTCTGATTGGACTGATGGGAGGTTGTTATGTGATGTCTGAATTCAGACACAATGGCTCAATTCGGACGACACGTTAACCAACGGGTGCTAAGTTAAACAACTGTCAGTGGGTTAACCCAACGTGTCGTCCGAATTCAGCCACACCACGGTTAACCAACCCACAGTTGTTTAAATCGCGGTTTTAAACAACTGAGTTAAACAACTCACTTGCGAGTTGTTTAAAAGTTAGTCAATTGACTAACGTGTTGTCCGAATTCAGTCACGTGAGGTGCGTGGGTTAAACAACCGAAGTGAGTACGTTAACAGAAAATACCATAGAGGAGAGCACCAAGAGAAGCAGAAAGCGGACGGGAGCTCAGGCACGGATGAAACAGAGCGCTCGTTTCGCCGCCATAGCAACCAGGACGCCCGCCTCCCCCACCAGGCAGCCGGCATGGAGCTTGAAAAGGAGCCAGCTCCTACAAGCATGCAGGGTGCCCAGGCAGCTACCCAAACGGACAGGGAAGCGCACCAGAACGGAGCCAAGGCCAGGGGGGAAGGGGGAGATGGAGGAAGCAATAACCCCAGGCACCCAGGAACAAGGGGCAGCACCCCCACACCAACAGGGAGGACGGCACCCCATCCAGTGGTGACCCCCACCGCTACGCCACCCCCATCCTCGCATCACCCAGAAGGACGAGGGCAGGGGAAGCAGCATCCAGATAGCTCCCCCCCCCCATTCGCCCAACACGGCCGGACAGCGAGCGTAGGCAGATCCTATCCCCAAGATGCTAGAAATGCCTATGCAAGTGGTGCCCATGGGCGACAGCCAGCCACCTGCGGATGTTGTGAAAAACGAACAAAGGCATGCATAACAATCCCAAGGACACGAAGAGGCCCCGGCCACCACGGACAACAACGCCTACGCACAGGGCACATTCGCAGCAGGCACTAGAGCCCACCAGCACCCACCGACACACATCCACACGAGACAGGGAAAGGCAGGCCAAGGCACCCACCACCCTCACCACTGAACCACACACCCATTGGCAACATGGAGCCAGAGGGAGAGGGGCCAAGGGACGAACCGGCCGAGGACACCGGCTCACAATCCCCTGAAGAGGGGAGCAGCCAGGACCCCCAGGAAAGACGCAGAGCGATGCGCTGGTCCGAGGAGGAGATCGCCACTTCATTGAGCTCTGGGGGAGCCCGGAAGCCAGGAGGATCATGGCCACTGCCAGGCACAATAAGCTTTACCCATGGCTAGCCGAGAAAATGCAGGAACAGGGATACGACTGCAATAGAAAGCAATGCAAGGACAAGCTACACGGACTCAAGAGGAAGTTTAAGGAGGTCGTCACTCACAATAAAAGAACAGGTGCCCAGCCATGCACCATGCCCTTCTATGACGAACTGTCATGCCTGCTGTTGGAGCATCACGACGTCGTCCCGGGGCACACGGCAGGCAGCGGGGTTGCCACCAACGAGCCTCCGCGCACGCGTCAAAGAGCACGGCTGGACCAAGGAGCGCAACGGGAAGAGGGCCCCACAGCACAGAAACGAGCCCCCGGCAAGGCCAGTCGACCCACGGCCAACACCCCCCGCCATGGCCCCCCCCAAACCATCATCCGCTCCTCCTGCCAAGAAAGTCGCAAGGGCAGCATCCGCTCCCCCCGCCAAGGCAGCCCCGAAAACATCATCCACTCCTCCTGCCAAGAAAGTCGCGAGGGCAGCATCCACTCCCCCACCAAGGCAGCCCTGAAACCATAATCCGCTCCTCCTGCCAAGAAAGTCACGAGGGCAGCATCCGCTCCCCCTGCCAAGGCAGCCCCGAAACCATCATCCACTCCTCCTGCCAAGAAAGTCGCGAGGGCAGCATCCGCACCCCCTGCTAAGAAAGCTGCAAGGGCATCAGCTGAAGCATGGCCGGCCAAGGCGAAGCTGATGAGCCGGCCCGCAGCATCCCAAAGTCCATCGGTGCTTGCGAGGCCGCCACCTGTGCCGCCCAGGACAGCCACCGCCTCAAGGAGCATCACCCCCACGCCAGCCTCCTCCAGCAGCAGCAGCAGTCCCACGGCCTTCCTACACCTCATCTGTGCAGACATGCAGGTAGAGGACCCTGCACCTGCCCCCCTGGTGCCAGAGACCCAGCAGGAAGAGGAAGAGCCAGGGCCATCCCGTACGCGGGACACTCTCACGAAGGGGAGCGTGGCTGCCACCGTAGGGCGAGTGACACGGCCAGTTCCAGCACCACGCACATGGCTAGGGTCCTCGAAACACGCAACTATGGTGCAGGGAATACTGCATGGGATCCTGGATGTCATGACGGAGACGGGGCCTGTCTCCCAGAAGGAACAGGATGAAATGGAGCTGCTCGTGGAACAACAGGTGGGCAACGTGCTCGAGCCTGAACTGTCGCCGTTCCAGGAAGAGCTGCTGCATATTGACACGCAGGCCTCCGACGACACGTAAGTGGAGATGGAGGCGATGGAGGCGGAGACGCCGTCAGAAGTGGAGCTCGAGGCCGGGGAGGCCGTGCTGGAGCGGGAGATCGAGGGGTCCCCACAGCCGGAGGACGAGCCGATGGAGGGAGGGGCCCCCCTAGAGGAGGAGCTGCCGCCACCTCACGTAGGCGAGCACGGTAAGGTCAAGGTCGAAGAAGCCCATCCCCTGACCAACGCGCAGAGGTGTGTGCGTATGCACAACAGGCGCAGGGCAGACCGGCTGCAGGTAGCAAGGGAGTTGGTTTCTGTCACGGAGACAACTGGGGAGTGCATCCACGACCTGTTCACATGCATGGCGGCCGAGGAGAAGGCCAGGCGCACCAAGGAGCACGTTCTCACCGTGTGGGCCACGCACACAGCTGCACAAGCTGTGGAGGAGTACACCCAAGCCACACGGGAGGCCGGGAGGGATGTGCGTATAGGTCTGGAGCGCCATGTCACCAGCATGACCGAGGCCATGGCTGCCACCGATGCCATCATCGACCGAGACATGCGGGAGCGCACAGCAGCCATCGACAGCCAAACAGAGGTGCTCAGGGAGCTCGCCCAATCCTTCCGTGGAGCCTACCATGGGCCACCGCAGCCTGCGCCCTACATGAGGCCGTACAGATACATGGCGCCGCCGCAGCATCAACAGCAGTACATGCCCCCACCGATGGCCACACCATATCGGACCCCACGGTCGGCGGCGTCAGCAGCAGGTGCTTCAGGGAAGGCAGGGGGGGCGGCCGGAGGGCAAGTGCACCGGAGCATAGGCGGCCGCCCAAAGAGGGGCCGCACCATCCCACCAGACACCGACGAAGAGGGAGAGGAGGAGGGGGGCAAGGAGCCAGAGGGGGAGGAGGAGGAGGGGGTGGAAAGGGCCACCCAAGACGACATGGCCTAGGGCGAGGTCGTCCTACGCGCCCCTAGACCCAGCCCCCATAGAACCATAGGGACGTGCAGTTGTATACTCTCCCACACCCCTATACACGATAGGACCCCGTTAGATACGCGACCCTCTGGCCGCCGCCTCCCTCAGGCTGGTCTAGACGCTCAAGGCTATGTCCATCAGCATCCCAATGCAACAATGTTGCACGCGCTGGATGCCTCTCGTCCCCGGCCCTATCTCCCCTCATTGCAGCCAGAACCAGGAGTGATGGCAACACCCTACAGGTCCGACGGCCACCAAGCAGGGCGCATTGTCCGACGCCGAAGGGCCCTTCGGCACGGAGGTTGGTAACTGGGCTTGCGGGTGGTATGCATTGGTGTTAGTGTGGCCTCCGTGTCACTGATGGCTCTCCCCCTCCTCTCCCCCCTTCTGTTCTCGCCTCCCAGGGAAACTGCGCTCCCTCCGCCGTGCCATCTGTAGAAGGCGGAGGGCCCAAAAGGCACGCAGTCTCCACGCTCTGGAGGTGGCCCTGGGAGAAATAATACTACGCATTCTACATCTGGAACGAAGCGTCCGGCGCCATCGCTGTCCGAACCACGGCCAGCCGTAGGGTATTTTGGCAGCTTGGAGGCTCGCGCCCATCCTCCCTAGTTGCAGCGTAGTAATGGGCCGCTCTGCTGATTCCCCATCACGCGCCCCACTCCGGCCGCTTCCTGTCACTCCCATCAGCCTTGCAGGTGCGCTATAGCCTAAACAAATCCTCCTGCCCTCCCATTCCCACGCTAACGATGTGGACGGCCCCATGCTCCACCTCAGGCCCCACCTCTCTCCACCCTCCTGCTCCGCCTCGCCCACCGCTCCTCCCGTCCTGGCCGCCCCCTCTCCGGCCCGCCCGGCATTTGCAAGAATGTCCCAGAGAGAGCTCGCGACGGCCTGCTTGCAGGGGGCAATCCAGGCAGCCACGCAAAACCACAGCAATGATGACGAGGAGGAACTATTCCGTGCCCACCTACGCCGGCTAGGTGGGGCCATGCCCGCGAAGCCAGTGTTCAGGGCAGAGACCTTCCGCTGGCCGCTCGGGGCGACGGAGGCTGGGCCTTGTCTCCGGGCCACCGTCCTGCCACTGGTTCATCCCCGTGCTGCCTCCACATTGCTGGTGGGGACGTTGGCCGAAGGAGCCCTACACCGCGCCCCTCCCCTCTCGACGTCGGCCGAGCTTCTTGCCGAGCGTGAACGCGTGCGCCGCTGGGTGCTCCCCCAGACGGACGCCATGTGGAGTGAGATGCAGGACTTGCAGGATTGGGACAACAAGCGCTTCCATGGGAGCTTCCGCATGTCTCGCGCGACATTCAACTTGTTGATGGCCGAGGTGACCCCTGTCCTACAGCGGGAGTGTACAAATATGCGCCGCTGTATTCCAGTCTCCCGTTGGCTCGGCCTCACACTGTACAAGCTGGCGTTCAACACGGGCTACTTGCCCGTTGACCATCTTCGGGGTGGGCGTGTCTACCACGTGCGAGATCTTCCATGAGACGGTGAGCGTGCTGAACGAGCTGTACCTGGCCGACATCATTCGGGTGGGGGACGAGAAGAACATGTGTGGCTTCCGTGCCCTGGACTTCCCACGGGCGGTGGGGGCGATGGACTCGACCCACATGCGCATCCTGGCCCCACCCTCCCGTGGCGAGGAGTACTTCAACCGCAAGCATTTCTACAGCATGGTTGTGGATGCTAAGGGCCGCTTCCTGGACATGTATGCGGGCGTGTCTGGGCGTAGCCACGACACAGCTGTCTTCCGGAACTCCCCCCTGGCTGCCAAGCTGACATCGGGGCACTTCCTGAAGTCTGGCCCCGCTTCCATGTGTGGCCGTGAGGTGGGTCCGCTCCTCCTAGCCGACCACGCGTTCGCCCTGCAGCCATGGCTGATGGCCCCGTACCGCTACCCGCGCACCAACGTGCAGCATAAATACAACTACTACCATTGCTGTGCCCGCCTGCCCGTGGAGCGTGCCTTTGGGCGTCTGAAGGAGCGCTGGCGCTCCCTGTTCAGCTTGTTGGACTTGCAGGCCGACACCATTCCGGATGTGATGGTGTGCTGCTGCATCCTGCACAACATCTGCGAGTCCCGTGGGGACGTGTTACTGGCCGAGCACCCCGACCTCCCTCGGGAGGGCGAGGACGCCGACGCCATCCCTGTGGATGAGCGTGACATCGAGCCTTTGGCAGGGCCGGAGAATCCCGTTGGGGAGCGTCGCGCCCATGCGGAGGCATCCTGGGTGCATGAGAGCATCAGTGCCTGGATCTGGCTGCGCTACCCTGACCCCGTGTGAGCGTCGCCTGTGTACTCCCATCTGTGGACTGCCATCTCTCCCTGGCATGTCGCCCCTCTCCGCCTCGTCCCCTTGGCACGTTCCGTGCATGGCTCCCTGGGTGTGTGGCCTCGGCCGTCTGCTCTTCACCGCTGTGCCTTCCAGCCTCCTCCTCCTCCCGTCCCGGAGGCACCTATCCTTTCTGTGGGCTCAGCCCTGGCATACTGGTGCCCATGTGCCTTCCTGCCCATGTCTGCTTTCCCTGCTGAATAAAGTTTTCCAAACCACCCCGCTCTTGCCTTCTTTCCCGTGTGTGCGGACAATGCTCTGGGGGGGGGGGGGGCTGGGGGCCGTGAGTCTTCCTGGCGACTGCCGGGTCCCCCGTGTGGGGAAGGTGGTGGGAGGCTCCCTGGGGCGTCAGTGCCATCGTTGGAATTGCTCTGCTGGACGCGGGTGTTGTATTGGTGCTGCCTTTGCTCCTGGCAGACTCTTTGCCCGAAGCTGCTGGGTTCCGCCCGGTGACTGCGGCAGCCAATGGGGTTTGGGAGGTGTGTCCTGCATCATCCAAGATGGTGGCGCCCATGGTTTTTGGCCGCATTGCTTGCTGGGATACCTGCTGGAGGACTGCCGGAGTTCGGTAAGCGGGGAACATGGCGGCCGGGCTGCTGGTCAAAACCGAGTGCGCTTTTAACCACCAGGGTGGTTAACTTAACTTTGCATCCCCTGCTGTAGCGTGTCGTCCGAATTGAGGCCGCCTTTTTAGAACACCCTCAGTGGGTTAAGTCCTCTCAGTTGATTAATGTGTCGTCCGAATTGAGCCAATAAGTTAATCATGCATTAAACAATCCACAGTTAACCTAACGATTAGTTGTTAGGTCAACTGTGGGTTGTTTAACCCACAATTAACCTATAGCGTCTGGACTTGGACATCATATAACAACCTTGGTCAGCCCTATCGAAGGATGTATATGCAAAATGGCAGTGGCAAATCATTAACTGGACCATGGTGTCTGGGTTCGCATGGCACAACTCAACCTCTGCCTGAGCCAATTGAAGGTTTATTATGTAAAGAGAAAGCAGCAGGCGCTGCAGCAAATTATGAGTTAACTAAGCTACAATTGGCTGCTGTTACATGTGAACCAGATCAATTGAGTGACTTAAGAACTGAAGTAATTCACTTATTCCTTTGGAGCTTGCAAGAACTATGGAACTCTGATTCTCCCAAATTTTGCCATGCTGATTTAGCCACTTATGTTCTTAACTCTTAATTTTAGGTTTCTTTGGTGCCAGATTTATTCTTTTATACTATTTGCACTGTTTTGTAAGGATGTGATATTGTATGTATGCCATCAAATCTGCTGAATTCCATATGATTTCAGGGATGACTATTGCAGAAAAGCCAGCCTCCTCAAATCACCTACAGAGCTAATAAAAATGTGTAGGTGTAGTTTTCTCCCACTTCAGCCAAGAGGCAGAGCCATTAAGTAGATGGTCAGAAACCAAACCTAACACCGGCTTTCCTCTTCTCTTTACAATTCTTAACACTTCTGCTGCATGAGGTTCATTATGTTCTATAGTTCTTGGGAGTAATCCTGGAAAAAATCCCTCTTATTGAGAAAGTTGTTGGAAATGTATGCTCGCTCTTATTTCTGCAGCCTCCTAAATCTCTTGAATAGGCAGGAAGGGTATTAATGTGAAACAGTAACATACCAATAAGGCCTCCTGGTACAGCATACTGCAGATCATTGTGCTCTGCAAAGAGTGATACAATTTTGGAGAAGATGGGCTTGCACATAAGTTTTCCTTCGCTGTCCTTTGAGACAATGCCAGGTCTCACCTCAAGCTCCTGGCCTACCTATTAACAGAGGGTAAATGAAAGTACATTATATAACACAATATAACACAATGCCCATTTCTAAACAGTGTGACACTAATTGGTGGCACAAAATATTAAGTGATATTAATTTATAATTTATAGTGTAGAACTAAAATACATTCTATAATAGAATCATTGACATTGGTGAACTGCTAGACTAAGGGTTGCTTCATACTTACTAAGGGATAGACTTTACTTGTAATGCCATGAAATTAATCTTATGTCAACCTGACATATTTATGTTTTAAGAGAAAGATGTGTTTTTACATGGCTATTTTTTAAAATTTCTGCCACAAAAATTCAGTTGTGGGTGTGCTTGTATTGTATACCCACAGGTAACTATTACTTTGCCTTTATTTGTATTTAGCCCTAGTAGCAGTCTTTTTTAAAAAATAAGATTTGATCATACATTTGTAAAATTGGAAGTAATTTCCACTTAAGGTAACAGTTGGTGAGAAGTACTCTATTTTGATGAAAATGTCCACCCTTATTTATATTTTATTTTTTTTTAAAAAACCAGCATTAAGCAATAGAAACTGAAATCATAAGCCTGGATCCAAAGAATCTTACAAGTAGTTTCAGTAGCCTAAAGGAGGTTTGGACTCCTTTTTATCAAACACAACGAATTCCATTCGAAACAAAGGGGAGTATTGTAGCATTGTTCCAAGAAAAAAAGCCACAAATTTCAGTTATATCCAAATCCTTGGAAAATTATATTTGTTCCCTCCCTGGGTGTAAATATGACACTATGGGCTAGTGCTATAAATGCAGATGCTGTGCTTTTCTTTACTATAATCAGTAATGACTTGGGAGACAGCAATGGAAAGGAACAGACATTACCTTTAATACACCTTTTAGAATACTACCACCAGCTACACCTCCCTTCAGGTCATCAACTTCACATCCAGGCTTGTTGACATCAAAAGACCTAATAACTGAGAAGGACACACTTGATTAGGTACACACTTGATTAGGTTCACTCATATGTTAAGTTCAACTGATGCAATAAATGTGTATAAGTATTTTTCTCCAGCAACATTTTCTTGTTGACCAAACTACATTCAGTGTTGTACCCATGTGACTGTGCTAAGCACACACAAAATGCAAGCTCTCGTTTTTCCAAATCGTCACCATTCAGACTGAAACACATTTAAGAACTTACTTCAAAGGGCCATCAACATCAAGTAACATCAATATCCACACACACCTGAAAAATGGAAATCTCATGAAGTACTTCAAGCAAAGCACGGATTTTATTACTGAATTAGATATTTCAACAACTAAATAGACTAGTCATTTTTTTTCAAAGACATGACAAATTGGAGAAATTTGTTTGAATAGAGAAGTGAAACTTTTACAGTAAAAAACAGGATTAAACATTGGCTTAGGTCCAAAGCAGGCTTATGCAAGCACTTCTGCTTGTGTATGGCAGCCCTGCTGAATTCCTCCGATTGCCTCATTGTGCTGCAGTCCCATCCCATGCTGTTCTAGAGGGCCCATCAACCGTGAGGAATAGCTTTTGGGGGCACAGGAAGCTGTAATGGGAGGCAGGAGATAGGAAAGCCCTGCCACACAAGCAGAGTTTCATGTAATTTGCATAGGGCTGGTTGGATCCAAAGGTTCTTTTCTGAGGAAGGAAGGGAATATTTGGATCCAATCCGTCAAAACTACAATGCAGATGGAAAATCTTTACTTGTTCTTACAAGTATCTGCCTAGATTTTTTAGGACAGAAATAACTGTTTCACATCATTACTAATGGTTGATAGACCCATACTGCATGATGCAAGTGTGACTCATCACAAAGGCTCAAAAACAGACATTCAGGTGACAAAAGGAGATACAGGAACACAGTTCCTTTCAGGCAGACCACCCTCTTATGAACATATGCCTAATAAGAGAAACAGAGTAACTGAAGTAAGGATCCAAAGAACCAATAGAACTATTTCTGGGAGCCCCAAAGGGATTAAAGTTGAGGGTAGCTGCAAAAGGAGTTTGTGTTATGGTATAGGGGCCCACTCTTCAAGGGGAAAGGGAAGTAAAATTGCACTGAGTTAGCACTTCCCCTGCCTGAGCCAAACTGTTCCCTGATTTGTGACTTTACAGATAACGGAACTTCACTTGTAACCTCCTATAAGGCTGCAATCCCAAACTCACTGAAGATTGTCCCATTCAAACCAGAAGGATTTACTTCCCAATATATACACTTAGGATCATACTGTTAAGCATGGTGTATGCAGATACAAAAGCAAAGTCATAATGTTATGAAGTAATTAACCAGTAAGATCTATTATAAAAGCACACACTATTTTTAATATGAAAGATATACATCATAAATGTCTCCTACAGAATCCTATCATGCAAGAGAATGTCAATTTCATTTTTAAGTAAAATTGAGTTTGAGCAAGTTTCATAATCAACCACTCATGCAAACATTTTTCCTATATCACAATATTTCCTATTATCAAGTTTATGGACTCACATGATGATGATGATGATGATAATAATAATAATAATAATAATAATAATAGAAAACTGTTACCTTTATAACAGTATTCTAAATATGTATTTAATTCTCACTGCATCTTTTACCATAAACCAAAATTGTAGGCCAGTAGATGTAGTTTACACACAAGCGAACGAAGTTTGACAAGCTGACATACCAATAAGCCTTGGTTCTGATGTGAAGTCCCTTAAGGGCACTGGAATTTTCTTTACTATATACTCGCAAACAACTTCAATGTTGTATTTCAGCTGTGCTGAGATTGGAATAATTGGAGCTCCTTCTGCAACTGTTCCTATTTTGACAGATAATTATGTATTTTAACAGCTTAAAAGCACTAGTTACAGCATCTGACATGTTATGAAGCTAGCTATATCAAAAAGCAATTTCTACTTTTTTATTTTATTTACAGCATACAGAACAATGCACAATTGTTAGGAACATGCACCCCCACTCTGGAAAACAAAACCCCTGTTCTTTACTATCTATATGACTTAGCTAGATATACATAAACAATTCACTCAGTTTTAAGCTTGTAGTGGCAGAGGAGTCCTCTAGGGGAAAAAAACTGGCTCCAAATAGAATAATCTGCAGTAAATTAGTTCTAGTCCTTGAAAACCAGATGTTTGGATGGCCAAGATCCAAAGAAACTAGTGTCCAAGGGGGATTTGGACTCGTGATTTTTGAACGAAAGCCCCATGTGCCTTATGTTAAATTACTTTTTTTTAATACAGGGGAGTTTAAAAAGCAATTTGCACTATGGAACGGGAAGAGGGGCGGCTGCTCCAAAGATAAAACATTTTTAAAATCCCACTTGGAGACCTTATACTAGCCCAAGTTTCTCTCTGGATCCCAGCAAAGTGGGACCTAATTGGGGGGTGGGGGAGGATCATAACCCTATCCTATTTAAGTATTAAAGCATAATCAAATGAAATTCATATACAATTTTATCATGCAATGCCTGAATAGACCATTGTTTTGGAAATCATGCCTGGATGTGGGTACAGAAAGATAAAGTCCTAGATAAATTAATGAGACCTACTTCCAAGTACGTACTGTAAGAGGGCAACTGTGCAATTGGGAAGTTTGAAATACAAACTGCCACAGTTCAAAAACTTCATTCCATTTTGAGTTGAACTCAGATCAACTCATTCATGATTTGTCTGCCCTCTCTTTGAGAATGGGACAGAGGTAACCAACAATGGGGAGATTTTGCTAGAGACAGACAAGGCTTTTCTGAACATGTCAGGAGTATTATTTCCTGCTAGGAAGTATGGGAGTTGTAATTTTCTCTGCTTCCCAAACTGAATCAAGCAAGCCTTCCCTTCCCAAAGATTAAGAATTATTTTCCTTGGGAATGGATAGCTTCTCTCATCAATGCTTGAAAAGCCCAAGTGGCTTTTTTAAGCATTTGCAAAAAAAGCTGATACAACTTTTTTTTTTTTTTTTTTTGGAGACAGACTAGTTAGGATTAGGCTTTAAAAGTGTTAGGGCCAAAAGTGGTACAATGACTAGCATTAGAAAAGATGACTCAGGTCCAAACTTTTGCTAGAGAATAGATTACATTGGCAACAGACAACAAGCTTTTATCTGAGAATATGCATAGATTAGAATTATCCGAGGACTTTTAAAGAAAAATCAGTTGGTATTAATGACTTGTTTTCGATATTACCGAATTCTCATTTTTTGTAGAATACTTAGATGCATTTATTTCAGAGCCCAAGGGATGTTTCGAAATGTTCCATTGAAACAGAAAATTCAGTAATCTTGAATATTTAGGAAAGAAATTATGAGCATCTATAGGTAAAAAAATGTCAGGACACAGCCTGTAGTTATAAAATCGACTTTTCACAATGACACGGCAGCAGGAAGCTAGAAGGGAAAAAATTCTGCAAAAAGGAATGGCATGGCACATAAGGCCTTGAACCAACACCAGTTTCAGATGTTGCACAGATTGTACTGCTACAAACTTGCCTGCCAGACTGAATCCCTGGAGCAGCTGTGCAATTGAGCCCTGTTGCAGATCACTTAAGAGGACTACAGACTTGCACAAAGTCAGCGGTAAACAAAGTCATCCAGAAATGCTACACACACAAATTAATGCAGTAAATCAGGGGTGTTGAACTTCTTTCAGTTTAAGAGCCAAATTCCATTTTGGAGAAGTTCTTGGGGGCCACACTGCAGTGGTGGACGGGCTGAAGGCGAAAGGGGTGATCCAATAATACCAGTATATTTTAGTTTAAAGCTCTTACTGCCAGTAACTAAACCTTATGAGAGGTATTTCAACCTTTTACAATGGTGGGAAATGGCAGAAAACCTGGAAAACCACCAAACTCCATCTGGTGGTTGGGGGAAAGGAATGTAGCCATCTGGAGAATCCTCAAGGGCCAGACTGAGACCCCAGATGGGTTGGATTTGACTGAGGTTCTGCACCCCTGCACAAAACCCTAAGCACTTTGGTGCATAAGTCTCTGCCCTACTACACAAACATACTAAATGGATCCCTTGCTTAGCACTATGACAAGATTCCTTGTATCTCATCAGCTCAAGGCCTGAGCCAAAGATTTTTCAATGTTAATCCTCTAAAACAAGGATAACCAATCTTCTCAAACCCATGGGCACATTTGTATTTTCTTTTCGAGATTCCTACTTTTCTTGGCCGTCTCACCTGGACCCCCACTTTTCTTGACCTCCTACCAAACACCTTTCCCACTTCTGAACTATGATTCCACCCCCACTACCTACTGCAGCTAGCATATTCAATGTTATTTAAATGTTATATTAGATAGACATTTTTAATGGAATACTTGTAAAAATTTGAAGGCAACAGCGTTGTTTAAATGTAGGAAAGAAACAAAAGTACTGAAAACTTTTGACACACAGTTTCAAGCCTTTCCCAATCTGGCAGCCTCCAAGTATGTTGGACTACACTTTCCTCAGCATTGATTTCAGTGAGTTTCTTTCAACTGCTGCCTTTGTTTGTGCTTTTGGACTACAACTCCCACATCTGTCAGTCAGCATGTCTGGCTGGGGATACTGGGAGTTGTAGTCCAACACATCTGGAAAGCACCAGATTGGGCAAGGTTGTACTAATCAATTTTAGGAAACCAAATAACTGAGCATGATATGCTGACAATCATGTATCTACTTCAACAGAGTTCAACTCTTTCACTACAGTTGAGGCACTTTTAGCTCACTGTTACTTAATATTAGTTCCATTTCATACCGAGACTTAAATGTATTTCAATTACATACAGTATTCTCACATATTTGTTACAGATAATCACTTGAAAAACATTAATTACAATTCTGAAACTGCCACAGTTGCCTAATACATACAAGATTCCGGATAAGGGAAGTTTGCTTGAAATACAAGGGCAGATCCCTTGGCAATGACTGATTTTGTTTTGGAAACTCACCTTGCACAAAAGCCAGAATTTGCTCATACTGCTCCTTGGCTTGGCTCTCTTTTACCAAATCAATCTTATTCTGTAGAATTAGAATGTGTTTCAGTTTCATAATTTCTATAGCAGCTAAGTGTTCCGAAGTCTGGGGCTGAGGACATGACTCGTTGCCAGCTGGAAAGACAAAGGCACAAATGATTAGATATAGCAGGGTATAGGAGCTTGGTCAGATTCCTTAATGACAGGACAAGATGGAGAATGCTAGCCCCTTCTAATAATACTGTAGATTATTACTTTCTTAATAATAGTAATAATAATAATCTGAACATTTTACTGAAATCTTAACAGTGGGATTCACTTAACTGCTAGAGAGTAACCCCTACTTAATAGTGGATGAAATGCAACTCACCAAACTTTGTTTAGAAGCAAGTGTGAGTACCAGAAAGCAAAGTTATTCTGAAGTTTGAAGCTTAGATTTGAGCTGCATTTTATTATAAACAAGGCTGCTGTATTTCCAGATCCAGGTAATTATATCACTAGTAAAAATTATTGATGTTCTGTGAAATTGTCTAGTATTACATCATGCATGAAATGCATATTTACAGCAATCTGAATAAATACTGGCACAATCATACTCCTGGATTTTTACACATTTTAAACCCAGGTTTAAAGTCACCTTGGCTTTCACTCTTTGACATGGCTATGGTTGTATATACCTAAGAAATGTGTGGAATTCAGCCCATGAACCCAAAACTCTCTTGAATTTACTATTCTCAGAATAAATGCAAAAACTGAAATTCTGAAGTTCTCTTCTCCACCAACACAAGCTCTCACTATTATTGCTTTAGACAATGAGGACCAAACTAAACATGACATTATCCATGCAATGAGCATTGGCCAAATCATTTATTTTTAAGGATGTATCAGGCACAGACAAGCATATCTGGATTGGGAACATGGCTGAAGAGTAATGGGGAATTTTACCATTTGTCCTCTTCAGAGTCCCAATCTGGATTCCCCTACACACTTGCTCTTTCCACCGGATCCAAAGCTCCCATCGGTGCCAACTGAGAACATTCCTTCCAATACAATCAACAGGTATGGTGGCAATTATCCAGAGCAGGACTATAAAAGAGCAAAGGGTAAATGGCCCACTCCACCCCCCGGAAATTCAGATCCTAATCAGGATCTGCCCTTCTGGATTTGCTATTCCCTAAAGAAGAAATTATCACACAATTGTTAATGGTATGAATATTACCATATCTAGTCCAGTCCTGAATTGAGGTAGATTCTCACATTTCATAGCATAAAACTCATTTGCCACCACTTGGCTGCAGCTCCCTAGCAAAAGCATAATCTTGCTTTCCCGTTGACTTTTTAGGAATGTGTATTGCGTGTATATCATTAAACCAAACCACAAACTACTCTCTTCTAGAATGACAGCTATTCCAATGGAACTCAATATTATGCATCTTATATTTGCAAACAGAACTGGACTCATGACCAGTAAAAATGCTAGCCAGCTATTAAGATGCCACACTGCTATACTAACACCACGTATCAATTCCACACATTAAAATTACCTATTAACAGCAGAGCTGCATCCATTACAGCTGCTCCGTTCAACATAGTAGCCATCAAGATATCATGGCCAGGACAATCCACAAAGGAGACATGCCTGTCACGCAAGGAAGGGAAAACAAAGTAAGAAGCACTATTCACAGACAAAATGATCAGTTTCATTAAAATGATTAGTAGGTATGAAGGTTTAAGAGCCTGCAGTAACCACACATTAACACAAATCTGCAGAACAAGGGTGGGACCTTGAACATGTCATTAACATTAGCTTCTTATTCCTGAAGTGACTGCAGAATTCAGATAGGCAGCTCCTGTACTTTATAGGTTTAAAAGCTGAGCCAAACTGATTTCTCTTACTTCTGAGTTAACACAAGATTGTAGAGCTGCAGAAGTCCTACAGCGTTCAGTGGAGTTTACTCCTTAATTACAGTAATATCAAGCAACTGAGATATGCAATATGTTCCAAAATATTAACAGCAAATCCAGTGCCTCAATCTCTGCATCCACTGATTAGTACCAGATGATTCAGAGAAACATGCAAAATATAGTACAAGTGTGAAGTGCCTTCCCAATTTCACCCATTTATTCAATTTCAGCTTCCACCGCTCAGCCCTTGAGCCAAGCAGTTTTATGGTTTTAAGTGTGAACCACCCACAGAGCTTCAGCTATTGGGCAGTATAAATAAATAAATAAGCAGTTTAGCTCTGCAGGCAGGGAAGGCTGGTGAGGCATGAAGCACGTGCTCACCCCCTTCCTACCTCTGTACTCTTGGAAAGGAAGATGCTGTTATCAGACTCATCCCCTGGCAGATCAACTCTTTGCCAAGAGAATAACAAACTAAAACCAAAGTTACACAACTTACTTTCCAGCTGTGCAGCAGGAGCTTCCCTTCCCTCAGAGCAGATTTGGTGGGATGCAGGCAGCTGTGGGCGTGTGTGTGTGTGTGTGTGTGTGAGAGAGGATTCAATCTACCAGAAGTGTTTGTTCCTCTGCCAGAAGAACACTATAGGATACAACCCAATCAGTCCTACTTCCCTCCTCCAAAACTGCTAAGGCAAAGTATCACACAGCCATAACAACAGAAGGAAAAGCCCAAACAGCCAACAACTTCTTCCCTCTAGCAAAGCTAGCAAAGGCCAATCAGGTAACAGCTCCCTCCTTCCTGAGATCACAGAGATGAGGAGGCACAAGCAATCATTTTAGGCCTCTCCAGCACTTTCTGCCTGTTAGGAAAGCTGCTAGAGAATGTCCTTGGAATTTCACACTAGCAGAGCCAAATTTCCTGCCATGTGAATATTCAACACATAGCTCTGTTAGGCGTGCATGGAAATCATTGGTATCAAGACCAATATCAGCCATAGATGCAGTCAAGACAGCTATATATCAAAATCAGGTATTTTAACTATGAAGTATACTCTCACAACAAAATATTTTTTAAAAAAAAATCTATGTACAAACACTAAAGCATTCAGGTAGAACAAGTCATGTCACCTGATTAGTTTAAAATTCCCTTTGGTCCCAGAAATATCTGTAGGAAATTCATCAGGTGTACTGCTCCCACAGGATCGGTAACACTCTGGTCGAGAACAACTTGGATCATCAAGTTTGTATATCTAAAAAGACAAGTCAAAATGAAGGTTTGCACTAAAGAATAATAAAAGCATGGCTCAAATCAAAAGAGGCAGTTTGCTAGATGTATGGTAGTCACAAACCTTAGCATTGGCATAGCCCAGCTTGATAGTGATATTTCTTTCCAGTTCATTTTTGAATCTGACAGTATGAACTCCAGAAATAGCTTTTACTACCGTTGACTTTCCATGAGCTACATGGCCAATTGTACCTAGATTTTGAAAGCAAAGGTCAATTTCACAGAAATCCTCTACAGAGTAAAATACATGGATTTATCAAACCTTCAGCATCTATCTAAAAGCCCTTGTAGTACATCAGGCTATACCCATGCCTCTGAACCAAGAAATTTGTCTATTAGTAAAATATCAGCGAATTTGTTTGTAATGGATCGCAGAACACTCATGCCCTACTTGTGGGCTTCCCACAGGCAAGTGGTTGGCCACTGTGTGAACTGAATCCTAGACTAGACTGGTCTCTGGCCTGATTCAACATGGTTCTAATGTTATATTTAATCCCCTAAAACAATTCTTCCAACTCCAGGCTATATCCTCTACATACTAAGCACTGCCTTTTCACATTAACCAATTAGAGGGAAACACAAAATTGGAAGTTTTACAACACTTGAGGATCTCACAGTTATGAACTTCAGAATTTAAGCTGGAATAAAAAGTCCCACAGAGCTGGTCCAAAGAGGGTTTGGATATGCATTTCTCAAAACAACAGAATCATAGGCTACACAGCAAACCACTTGTGAAACAACTATCAAAGCTAACAAGACTCCCAAAAGCAATTTGATATGGCATGGGCCTGCTGTTCAGGAAAAAAAAGTAAAAGCCCCCACTAGGTATACGTTAGCCCTTGGGCATGCCTAAAGTAAAGGCATCCTTCACTGCATACTCTATCTCCTTAGTGCTACTCATAGCAGCAGCCTCATACCTAATGACTGTCTCTGTACCAAACCCAGCTGGAACACAGCATGGGAATGGGCATGCTGGTGAAATACAACTTAGGATACAAAAGACATTGGGCATAATGCACATTACCTCAGACAAAGACATCACCAAGGAGAGCGATCTAAGCAAGAACTAGGGTGATGCAGGTAAGGTGGGAACCAGATAAAGGACAAGTACTGGGAATGCAATGTAACTCAGGAAAGGAATTCTGTTTACACAATACTGAACCTCAGTAGAAGAAAAACTACTGGAGATTCACAAACTGAAATGATATCAGGATAGTTAACTGGCAAATTAAACAAACGGGGCAAAAAAGCCATAGAGTAGGTACCTCCCCAGGAGGAAGATGTTGATAGAAGCTCAACAGTAAAGCCTCTATCAACTGATGTAGACATATCTCCATTACACTAATTAAGATGGGACAAAGAAAGGTTAGCATCTCGATTTGTGCCCCAATTAATGAACAATAATTAGACTATATGCAGAGTTACATACATGTCCTATTAAAACCAATGGGCCATAAGCACACCTAACTTCGTGTTGGATTGAGACTTTGAACATGGAAGGAGATCAGAACTCTTATAGCACTTTCTAAGGGCACCTTGGTTTACACTGAAGTCCATGGCCTCAAGTAGCATGCAATTAATACATATCAACCTTCTTTAGTTGCATTTGTAGTAACTTACCTATATTAATTGTAGCTTGTCTGCTGATGACTTCTGGTGACAGAGGTGTCAACTTAGTAACATCCTGCAGGGAACAGATCCTCAGTGATTTCCAAAGACTTATAAAGGACCACATTACACATAGTAGCTAAAAGAGCTAAAATTGTTTATATTACTTGTTTTCTTCCAAAATAGATTGAAAAAAGTAAAACTTGCAGAATAATTAACGTAGAAGTATTCAGAAGTAAGGGTGACAAGATGTCAGTTCACTGACACTAAGTAACACATCTGGTTAAGTCTGTATTTAAAGCACCCCTCTATAACTTTAGCCTTCCCCAGTCTGGTGCCCTCAGGATGTATTGGACTACAACTCATCACCTTCAGTCAGGATGGTCATTCTGTCCCCTGGAGTAATCCCAGGGACCTGGCTGGTGCTGGGAAGAGAACTTGCTCCTTCCACTGCCATCCAAGTCTCTTTCATCATGCTGGGAGAGCCACAGAGAAAGGCTAAAATGGTGAGGGACAATGACACCAGTGGGCATGTCAGAGGGCCTGGTGGAGTTAATCTGGCCCACCACCCAAATAACAGTCTGCAGCTCTTCCATATAGTTTTCAGCAGCACAAAGTGCTTTACAGGCTTTTTATTTAAATCCTCTAAAGAAGGCATTTATTCCTATTTTACAGGTGAGAAACTCATGACTGAAAAAGCACAACGAAACTTGATTAACATAGAGTGCAATCCTACTTGATTTAGGGTGCAATCCTACTTGATTAACTTGGGGTGCAATGCTAGATGGGAGATGCTGAGAGTTGCAGGACTTTTTTCTGTCTAAACATGCATAGGATTCCACTATTAAGTAGTTTTTTAAAAAAAAAATGTAAGTATCTGTCACTCATGACCACCCTTGCAACGTAAAACTCACAGTGCAGTCAAGTAACACAATCCTTCGCCAAGTTAGGATTCTAAGCAATTTGCGATCAAACATCCAACAAATCAAAGTACATTAACATAAGGTATCAACCCCACCATGCTGAAAGTTACAGCCTGTATTTCTGTCAACCCTCTTGCTTCTCTCAACAGAAGCAACTACTAGACTCTGAATATTAGGCATGTGGCTTCATGCCCAAACAGTGGCAATATGTCTACCCACAGCAAGTCTCTTCACTTCCCACCCCCCCATGAATTCTGTTACCCCTCCTATTAGTTATACTAGTACAAGGGAGTAGGAAAGGAGAGGGAACCATCCCTGTGAAAGCAATCATGTGCCACCAAATTCTGATTGTGAATGAATCAGGGAGACTCCTCTCATTTGGCTGCAGCAAACTCGTGAACACAGGATTCCCATTCGCTTGGCGTCACGCCTAAGACCCGCGCTTACATGCAAAGTGAAGTTGTTTAGAGGGCGGTCGGGGAGAAGGAAGCGTGCGACACATTTCCCAGAACCGATATTTTGGGACTCCTAGCCCGCCACCTCCCGGCAGAAGCACTTGGCCTTCATCCTATCAAAAAGCCTCCCGCTCCCGTCCTAACTACGTTTGGCGAGGGAAAACCAGGCGAAAAACAGCAGCCAAGTCGAGGCTCGATAGATTCCACCATTCCCGTCCACCGCTTTGGCTACCCGGTAAATTACAGCCCCCCTCAGCCGCCTGGACGGCTGCGCCCCTCAGCCTACGCGTATCCCCCGGCTCTCCCTGGGACCCCTCCCCAGGACCACATGCTCACCAAGGTACTCAGGTCCTGCCGGGAGAGGTGCGGCTGCCCCAGTGTCACTCCCGCTTCATCCCCCGCCATCTTGCCCGAAAGGAAGTTAGGAGGCGGGTGAACCTGCCTGACCCCTCGCTACAGGACACAGCGCTTTCGCCGGCGCCGACCTCGGTGCCAGGAAACGTCGGGAAACGCCGCGGAGCAGAATTTCAACCCGCCGCCTCTTTTCGGTCCAGAGGAAAGCTTCAGGGGAGTTCGGAATTGGCTCAGGCAAGAAGCAAGGCAGCCCTGGAAGGACCCCGGGCCTGGCTGATGCAACCGGCACTTGTGAGGAAAGGCGTGACTGTGTTGAATCCAAGCAGGGAGAGGGGAGTGGGCGCTGCTCGTTGTGACTGAAACGGAAGCGCTGTGGCGCAGGGGCAGTTTCGATTGGACGGGCTGCCTTTCGAAAGACCAAAGCCGGATGCAGCTCCTCTACTAGTATGAGAAGGCCTATTGCATTGACACTAAACATATGCATAAGGGGATGATACTTAGTATAGCTGGGGTTCTGAAACAGCCTTTTACGATTTTAAAAAAAACATATGTCAGTTCTGAAGGCTACTACATATTGGCCTAGTTCGGAGGACACGATAATCAACGGGGGGGGGGGGGACAATCGTCAGTTGTGTTGCTTATTGTGTCGCGTGGAGGGCAATACACGACTCACAACTGACAGTGTGCTATTTTTGACGCTTAATGGAGAAAAACAATGGACTTGCACGTTGTTTATCCCGAATTCCATCGTTTAAAGTGTTGTGTGGAGGGAACACCCCCCTCTCTGTGTACTATTCCGTTTGGTCATGGAGTTCGCCTGCCGGAGCAGCCAAAATAACCCCTGCTGCTCCAATACAGCCGGCAGAACTTGCAGTGCATGCTGGGATACCGCCGGAGGACTGAAGGAGGTGGGAGGGAGGAGGCGCAGCAGCCCAGAAGGACGCCAGGACTTTTAGCTGCATGACAGGGGGAGGGGCAACATATAGTGTGGCGGGTGCTGCGGTGGCAGCGCCAAAATAGCGCATGGTCAGTATGCCATTTCCCCCTCCGTTTCCTAAAGTGTTGTCCGAATTCACCCATAGTCTCCCTGGACCTTTGGTCTTCATGGTTGTTGAGTTAAATTCATGCAGCTGCTGGGCAAAGTTATTAATACCTCATTAAAGGAGGATGAAGAGCAGTTCTTAAGAATGTGGTGGTCCGCTCTGCTCTCAAGAAACCAACATCATGTAAGGAGGATTTGGCTAGCTTCAGATGTGTTTCCAACCTCCCCTCTCTAGTGTGTAATAGCAGAGCAACTCAAGACAAATTCTTGCATGATACATCCAATACTATGTCAACTGCACAGCATTCCAACTTTGGCCATCTAATCAACCACAGTTTTGTATACCTGCTCCACATGATGTAAGAACTGTTGCGGATACAAACAAGGTCTTTACATCAGTTACTCCAAGACTTGTAAAACAATTTCCCCCAGAAGTGCAGAACTTGCCCTCCTTAGTACCTTTTAGAAGAGGCTTCAAAGTAGGTCTCTTTCCTTGAGCCTTTAGTGCAGTCTCCCCCAACCTGGTGCCCTCCAGGTGTTTTGGACTTCAACTCTCTTCATTCCGAGCCACCATGGCAGGTGGTCAAGAATTCTGGGAGTTGTAGTCCAAAACATCCAGGGAGCACCAGCTTGGGGATGACTGCTCTAGTCTTTCTGACAGTTGGTTTGTCTGAGTCAGTGTTTCATTTTCTTTCTGTTTTATGCTCTATTTTAATGAGCTTAAACAATGTAAGCTGCCTTCAATTTGGAGAGAAATGTTTTAAATGAACAAATAAAATAATTGCCAGCAATGTTAGTCTGCCATTTATATAGTCCAATCTGGACTGTCTTTATGCAAGAGGATAAATAGACATGAATCAGATGTGGACTGAGCAATCCTACACACCAATTATGCTGGGGAAAGTGATATGCTGCTGCTATGGTTGCACAACATCCACCAAATCCTACACTTATCCAGCCAAGAACACAAGGGGAAAAACACACTGCATTGAAAAACATACAAAATGTAGCAAAAACAAAACAAACAAACAAAACACAAGACAGCTGCATCCTCAGTACTTACAGCAACACCACCATTGCCTGCTAATCACGGGCTGTTATGGCGATGACTCGCCCGTGCTACTCAGACCAGAGGGAGCCATTGCACTTGCACATCCCCAAGGTAGTTTTCTGACCCCTCACACAACAGTGGCACAGCTGAGCATCATCTATTACAAGAGCTCCTGTGTCATAGGCAGCAGTAATTCAACTGCCACAAATCCTTAAGAATCCCTGCAGGCAGGGGCTAAAGCCCCCTTACACCACACAGGGCTTCCAAGTACTGTTTTTTATTGTAGCACACAAAGGGAAGAAATATATTACATACCACAGCAAACATGCTTAGGATTATGTTGTCTTGCAATCACTTATTCCAGAGTAGCCCTCTCTTAACAGGTTTCTGGCTTGAAGTCTTGCATGCAGCCTAGATCCAGCAAGAAAAAAACAGAGGAACTCTCGGGGGTGCACAAGGAATAGGCCCAAGATGTTTTGACAAAGGTCCCCTTTTAGAGGCACTATGAACAATAGCATTAACCATTGATATGCCATTAAAACATCTGACATTTTTAAAACATTAAATCATGAGTATTATTACAAAATAAGAACAGGAATGTGCAGTGCAATCCTGAGTATGTTTATTCAGAAGTATTTTTAAGTTCAATGGAACTTACTCCTAGGTAAGTGTGTCTATGGTTGCAGCCAATGATATTAACAAATATAAGGTTATAATTCTAGAACAAACATTGCTAACAATGACTGATTAACTGGAATACATTTTGTGTATACATTCAAGTAGGTATGAAGACATTTTAAACATATAAGTCACAACCTCCTCCAGTCACCTCTTTGCACATGATAGAATGTGCATTTATCAGTAGGAAAATATGTTCTGCAATATCTATGGAGGAAATAGTTTACTGTATGAAGAATTAAATGGCCCAGATAATAGTTTGAAATTGCATAAAACTGAACAGTGAATTTGTAAGCTGCCTTGATGGATGATTGCTTTGGAACCATATGTAAGTTGCTCTGAGCTCAGAAATGTACTATGTTACTGCAACAATGTATTTGAGTGGTGTGGTGTTGGACTTCAACTGGTAAGACTCAGGCATAAAGCAGCCCTCGATCTTGCTAAGTGATCCTCAGCAAGAAATAGGAAATATATATGCCCCCCCAGCCCTTTCGAGGAAGTGTCAGATACAAACGTAATAATCAAATATGAATACATCTCCAACATCTTTATCACTCACACCAAACTACAGTCCCCAGGATTCTTTGGGGAGGAAGCCATGACAATTGAACTGGCATATAACTGAAATAAGTTTGTACTGTAGAGATTTTTAATGAAGATGCGCCTTAGGCAGAGTTGTAAATACAACTGAAATACATGGCACATTCAGGGAAGCAAAACGGGAACTGATGAAATCAAGGTGAGGCAGGTTTTAAAGCCTTGAGGACGGAGGGCGAAGAAATAAGTCCACCGAGGCAGATTTTGTGAGGGGGAGAAAGAGTGGGAGGCTGACATGATTCCGCCGAGGCGGGCGCTGAATAGGAAGCGCGGCTATGAATGGGAAGCGAGAGGGGGGGGAGGCTCGTCGTTCAGGGTGCTGGGAGCGAGGAGGAGCTAGCGTTGCGTGTGGGGTTGGCGGCTTTTGTGAGGCAACGGCAGCGACAGCGAATGGAGCGGGCGGCCGGTGTGCGCGAAGTGGGAAGGTGGCAACGACGGCAGCTGCGACGGCCTCAGCAGTGGCAGCAACTCCGTATTCATGGAGATTCCTCCTCCTCCTCTCTCTTCTTCTATGCGCGTCCCTCTGCCTTCCCTACAGGTGGCGGCAGCGGAAGTGACGGTCAGTGTGGGGTGCTTGTCTTTGGGGGAAGATGGAGACTGTGGCTGTGCTAGGCAGTGAAGAAGGTAAACAACTGTGAGAGGGAAGGGAGAGGCAGAGACTCTGGGAGCAGGCGGGGGGCGAAGCCGGGGCCGGCAAAAGCCGGTGCCCGGACAATGCCTCCAAAAGAGGCCTCACACACGCAGGCATTACGCACAAGAGGTGAGGAGGGAGCCCAGGCGCGGCACCTCAGTCACTACATCGCCCACTTCAGCCCCCCTGTGAGGCTATCCTTCTCTGTCATTATGTTACCCAGAGACCCCCCCTCTCCGCAGGGTCAGCGGGAAGAACTGTGTCTTCAGTGCTGCTGAGAGGTAGGTGAAGCTAGTAGAGGGCCGTCCTTACTCTTCTTGTCTCTCTCCCTCTCCTTGTTCTATCTATATGCTCTTTGCCGCTTTTCTGGTTCCTCATGGGTTATACTCTTTTCTCCATACTCCTTCCCAGACTCATCTTTTCCTTCTTGTATTCTCCTCCATCATGTTTGGGCCAAAAAGGGCTCATTACTTTTTTTATCTTCCTCTCCATCCCAGTTTCAAGGAGCAATTGCTTTATTTTAAGAGAAAAGCAGCATCTTGGGTGAGGCTTCTCAGAGAGTAAAGGCTGTTAAGCCTATATAAAGTTGAAGATTTCATAGTCATGAATGGCTATTAGTCCCGATGGCTATATGCTACCTCTAGTATCAGAGCTAAATGGGTGGGAGGGTGCTGTTGCACTATAAAGACTGATCTCTTCCGACAGGCCTACCCAGTCGAATTTCAAGAGTTTTATTGGTATTTTAACAATGTGTTAGTTTTTATATGTTTGTAATCAGTTTTATGTATTTTATATCATTTGTTTTTAATGTTGTTCCCCGCCTCGATCCAGAGGGAGAGACGGGTAATAAATAAATAATAATAATAATAATAATAATAATAATTATTATTATTATTATTATTATTATGTCCTGCTTGTGGATTTCCCTTGGACAGCTAGTTGGCCACTGTGTGAACAGAATGCTGGACTAGTTGAACCCTTGGTCTGGTCCAGCATGGCTTTTCTCATGTTCTTATGATACCATGATCCTTTGGGGGTTTCTCAGCAGTTCCTATTGCTATTGGGAAATTGTGTGATGGCTCTGGGTGTCAGTAAGGCATCGTCCTCTCAGGTGTTATTTCTCTAAAGAGGGTGGTATGGTGAAGCTGTCTCCCCCTCTGGTTCCTTAGATAAACCAACCACGATTAACAAGGTGAGGAAGAAGATTGGCATTTCTCCTTGCCTTGTGTGTATGAACATACTAGTAATAGTTCTAAGAACACAAAACTCTGAAGTCTTCAATATTTAAAATGCACGTGGTAGGGAAAACAGCGTTACAAACTTGGAGTTTTATCTCCAATGTTAGTCATACTTAAGTCCCGTTCCATGTGTCTATTCTAAGTAGGACTAACATTGGATACAAACCTTGCTTTACATTAATCTCTATCCACGTTTTAAGCCTAGTTTGCATGAAGGTACTCTAGTGTAGTTTCCTTTCTATTTCACTTTTTGTTGAAGATATTACTATAAAATGCCCGAAAATTGCTTTTAATGGGGATTATGCTAAAAGAATTAGTGGAAGTTTATTATTATTAGTGTGGATTATGTCCACTACCAGGTGAATTGGAGTGACTGATGTACCTATTAAATTCCCAGTTTACTGTGAAATCATGACCCATTGGAGGCTTGATACGCAGATTTCTATGAGACTCCAAACTGCAAGACATGATCATTGGCTTTATTGCTGTCTTGGGAGAAAGGCAGGATATAAATGTAATAAACAAATATATTATTTACTTTTTAAAATAAAATTAGGGCTGTTATATGATTAAAGACATCTTTAAACAATAGTTTTGAAGGGGGGAATTATTGAATGTATGCATATTTGTGTTGCAACAACACCATCTTAGAAGACATTGCCTCTTATCGTGTGAGAGAAAGAGCCTTTCTGAGATTACACTTGTCACTTACCATTTTTGTAACTACTTATAGTAAATAAATAAATAAATTTGGAAAATTGTTCAATTAATCAGGACCATCTTCTTTGTTGATCATAAGTTTTAAAAGTTATTTATGTGTTTAACTAAATGGTGCAGACTGAATATAAATGTTACCTTAGCAACAAGCTGTCCAGTAATAATGCACGATGACCATATATTTGTACAATATGGCTTGTAAGATAAATATTATAACTTTTTGTGCAGAATGCTTCTGAAATACAGGAATAATTTTTGAAGCTTAAGCCTCAATTACTGAAGATCCCATAGAGATTTAAGTTGCTTCTTACTGAGCCAAATCTAAAACACTGTTTTCTGTACTGTGTCTCTGGCTGTATTGCACTTTGACAGAAATATTAAAATAGATTACTGTTGCTTTATTGGTATTCTACTTAAATATCATAGAAGTTAACTGTTGGCCTGATAGTTGTACCTAGCTTTAGTAATAAATGCAATGTAAATATTTGATTATCAATACTATTATAGCAGAAAGGTCTTTATGTACAAATGGCTCGTTCCATAGTAGTAGCATGAAAAATTTGTCTCAAATGCAGTGTTTTTCAAATTAATCAAAATTGACTATGGAACCAATCCAAATTTGGTGCTTTGTTTTTTCTTCCAGTTATGGCATTTTTCCAAAATGGCTGCTTGGATAATTTTGGTGTGGAAACTGCAAAAAGTAGAAATAAAACGAACAATTCGAACATCAGTATTAATAAGGCTGTAGAGTAGCATGCATAACTTAATTCAAACTGTAATTTCATCAGTGACATTGACATGTACAGGAACATAGATATAAGTGCATTGCAATTCATTCTTTTGAAACAGGACGTTTCCAGAACCATCTGACATACATTCACAATGAATGAAACTGTGGAAGAATAATCTAGTGTAGTTTACATACCATAATGATTCTAACCCCATGGTGATGGCAATAGAAGTATCTGTGTATTCACCAATGATTGTTTCTTCACATGGAGATAGCCTGGTAGATGGTATGCTGTTGCAAGCCAGCTGCCATTGGTAGAATCTGTTTACAGTCTACCCTATGAAAACATTTCCTTCTGTTCATTTACTATATGTGCATTCATTGTTGTCTTTGTACAGCAGTACAGTGCACCATTAAGTGTAGCCCTTGACTGCGTGAAAGAGTGACAATGTTTTAATCTTCTACCCATAGTTCTTAAATTGAAATCTGCAAAGGAACAAAATGTTTATAGAGGCAGAATCCCTTCTGTTCCGCCACTTCCCTTCTGCAAGTGGTAGGTCCTGCCAATTCTATTGCACAAGTGGGATCCAGCACAAGAGAGATCCTAGAGGAAGCCCCCAAATGAGTGGAAATCCTCATTTCTGGAAGGAGAGAATTCGGTGGAACTTATGAGAGCTTCACCGACCTGCCTACTTCCAGAAATGAACTTTTCCACTTATATTGAGTTTCCCCAGAAGTGCTAAATTGATGTTGCACAAGTGGTGGGGGCTTCTGGCACAACAGAATGAATGGGGACGGGTTTTGCCCTATGATTGTAATAGCAGAATCAACGGTCCTAGTTAGAATTCTTGAGCAACTAGCAGTGGCATCTTGCATGGTGTATTGCTTGTTTTTAAAAAAATGTAATGTCAAGAAAGTTAGACAGTCCTTTTTTCATTAACTCTTCAGAAGGTATACCCGTTGGTTGACAGCTGTGCTAAAGTAGTAATTCTAAGAAGCACATCTGTGTCTTCAGTCTCATATTTTCATTTTACTGTTGTGGCCTGGTTTAGTCTTTGTTTTTGTATTGACATAGGGGTGAGTGAAATGTTATCAGTGATTTCCTACGGTTGGTCAGAGGTGTCTTTTCCAAAACTTTTTAAACTGTGTCTGTCGTACACATTTTTAGTGTCTTTCCATCATTATCCTTCATTATGATAGTATCCGCTTTAAGAGCTAACTGTCCTTTACTGGAAAGAACCGCCTGAGTCTTCAGAAGACATCATTATTGCCTCTATACTACTGTGGAAATAATGCTGTTTGAGTACACTCTGCTCATTATAGTGGGGGTATTCAGCAGGTTCAAAATAATTGGGAATTCCAGAAATCAACCAAAATCCATTATTAGAGGGAACATGTAGGTTAAGGAATCATGAAATATGTTTCCCTGTTCCTTTTTATTTCCTTTTTACTAGATGATTGCACTTATAGATAATCAGCTGGTTAGGTGACAATGTGTGATGATCCTTCAATTTCACTCAAACTGAAATCTGACTTCTTTATTTTAAAAATTATGGCAACATACTTAAAATCAGAATACTTTCTCCTCCTCCCTCTAAATATTTTGTACAATATTTCATAAGACATTTTGCTTCCTGTTGGCTTGGTGTGTGTTTCCTACTCTCATTTCATTGGAACACAGAGAGCAGCAGTTGTCAGTGGCTTCCTTTGAATATAACGCTAAATCATAGTTTAGTGCAGGTGTGGGGAACCTCATTTAGCTTGAGGGCTGAATTCAATTTTGGAGAAGCTGTTGGGGGCACATTACAGTGCTGGGTGGGGCCAAAAATACAAAAGAAAATATTTAAAATACCAGCATATTTTAGATTAAATCTTTTACTGCCGATAACTAACCTTAGGAGAGACATTTCAGATCTTTAGAATGTGGAAAAAACTGCACAAAAGCCAGGAAACTGAATGATCACTACTCAGAAAGACTCGATTTAATCATGTGACTCCCCCCCCCACAGTGCACGCTTCCTTGCTATAAGATTAATATATATTTTACACAACTCAGAGTTACCAAAGGCTCATTCTTGTTGGTATAATCTTAATATTTACAAGCAGATGCAGGTTTCATTTTTAGCTTCTTGTGCTGACCTATTTCACTCCCAACAATCTATTCATTGAATTTTTTGAAACTTAGCACCTAAGAGGTAAGGGGTTGATTCTGTGTACATAGATTTGCAAAGGAACAATGGGATTGTGATCTCTGCAGACACTAATTCACAGTTTTGAGACCTGTAAAACCAAGCATTTGTGATAATATCGTCTAGATAGAAAAATTGCCCAATAATCTTACAGAAACCTCTGGAAGAGCATGACATTGTGAATGGATTAATGGAATTTAATCATTTACCAAAAACTTTAAACATTGCATGAATATACAGCCTCATGCTACATAATTAAAAACGAATCCTTATTTCATGATGAATAACCTTTGGACTATAATGTATCTTAAATAGAAAACTATTTTTAGATAGATTTTTCCTCAAAAAGTATTTTATTTAAAAAATCCAATTTAAATTTTAAAAATCCAATTTAATTTTTTTTAAAAAAAAATCATTGATTTTTATCCACCCTGGTTGGGGGACAGGGAGTAGACATCTGGGTAACCCTGGATTTGACTAGTGGGCCTAAAGTTTCTCACCCCTGTTCTAGCACCACAGAAATGAGCCTAGGTGAGTCTTTGTCTCATATTCTTCATCCTCCTCTCTTTTCCTCTGCCACAGCCATGAGGAGAAGATTAAAAATATTTGTTTCCACTTTCAAGTAGCTAGGGCTTATTATCATGGCTGAAACAGAACAAACTGTAATTTTAACTATGTTTGTCCAAATAAGCCAACTTCAAACCATGGGTTTTGATCCTAGCTTGTTTGAATAAACCAAGTTTAAAACTAGCCAGTTCCTTGTACAGACATAACAAAAAATCTAGTTAGTTGAAAGAGTGATGTTTCTGATCTCTTTAAGGTCATGTTAGAAGGGGAGCAGGTGTATGAATGTAATGCTGAACTATTGGGCGGTACATAAATGTAATAAATAAAATCTGAATGAGGCTAACGTGTGTATCTTATGGTAGTTATGAGAGAAACACGCAAGTAGGAATTATCTGTGTCAGGCTTGTTTACCTTTTATTGATGAAAACATTCATCCGAATACCAATCACCTAGATGTGGGTAAATTGCCATTTTTCTGTGAAGCTACCAAACATAAGCATAAATTGTCATTTTCTATGGCCTGGGTTGCATGTAACAACAACACATAGGTTCAGTATGGGTTATCATTGAATCATGAGTTGTCATTACATGTGAACCCTGCATATGGTTTAGCCATGGGTTGTTAAGCACAAACAACCCAGGAAGAGAACCTAGGGTTTGTTTTTGGGTTGTGAACTCTGGGTTGTTCATGACTACCAACTCATAGTTAAACATAGTGCAGAGTTCACACATAATGACAACCCATAATTCAAAAATAACCCCTACTCATCCCCTACTCTGGGTTGTTATGTGTGAACCAAGTCATAGACCTGGTTTGGATAACATGGCCCATAGTCTGTTCTAGAGTTAAGAACATAAGAAGAACCATGCTGGTTCAGACCAAGGGTCTATCTAGTGCAGCATTCTGTTTACACAGGAGCCAACCGGCTGTTGATCAGGAACCCATAGGCAGGACACAAGTGCAATAGCATCCTCCCAGCCATGTTCCCCAGCAACTGATGTACATAAGCTTACTGCCTCTGCTACTGGAAGTAGCACATAGTTATCAGGACTAGTAGCCATTGATAGCCTTTTCCTCTAAGAATTTATCTAACCCCCTTTTAAAGCAATCCAAATTGGTGACTACATCTTGTGGTAGTGAATTCCATGGTTTAACTATGTGCTTCCTTCTATCTATCTTGAATCTCCCACTAATCAGCTTCATGGGATGACTCCAGGTTCTGGTATTTTGCAAGAGGGAGAAAAATGTCTCCCTACTCACATTCTCCACACTATGCATAACTTTGTATACCTCTATCACGTCTCCCCTTAGTCTCCTTTTTTCTCAAGCTAAACAGTCCCAGCTGTTGTAACATTCCCTCACAGGGGAGATACTCCAGCCCCTTGAGCATGAGTTATGCCACACTTGCCTGGTTCACACAACATAACAACCTCAGAGAGGTGTTGTATGTGCAAAATGGCGCAGCCTTGCCATGGGTTAAATAGCCCATGGTGGGCTGTCACGTTGCATGATCCAGCCCTTTGTGCATCTCACAGCAACCATTGAATTGTCTTTGGAAAGGTAAATGAGGTGATCTGTAGCAATAACGGTGTCTGTCTCAGATTCAGGTATTTAGTTGCCTCTTTCACAAAATGTATTGCATGTAAAATTATTGATGCAGAATGTTCAGGTTCTTTGAACAGAAGTAGAAGATCAAGTTCGGGTAATGGACAAACAGGCTGATTCTGTGAAATGTGAAATGCCAACCATGTGTTTTATCATCTTCTTAATGTGTTGTTCTCAGACAGTTTTTTTGTTTTTTGTTTTTGCATTAGGATGCCAATTAGATATCTTTTCCACATTTTTTTGAATGGGTTGCATCAGAGTGAACGGGGCACATGAAAATATATTTGAATAGAAGTTGACATCTCAGATCAAATGTGAGGTTCAAAAGGTGCTATGTCTGCCACTTCCAAATAAGACTAAGTTCAAAGTGGCCTTATATTTTATTTTGATCAGTATGACATGACACACTACATGCCATTCAGATTTCATGCTTTCACTCTGAAGTGAGCATTTCCCCATCTTGACAGCTCAGCTATTACCTAAAATGTAATTTACCACATTAGATGGATAATTCTGTGGTGAATGTAAAACCTTATTAAGGGAATAAACTTGTATTGCCTATTTTAAGAACCAGAAGGAATAAAATTGAAAAATGCTAATTGGTTTTCTTATTTGCTAAGAAGCTGCAGGTGGTGTTAAGGTGACTTAGGGCACAATCGTATGCATGTTTAGACAAGAACAAGTGCTACATCTCCCAGCATGCCACAGCCAGCCATGGCTACGTGGAGCATGCTGGGAGTTGTAGGACTTTTTTTTCTTTCTAAACATGGCATAGATTGCACCCTTAATTGTAGCATTTGAGACTCTTTTGATTAGGCAAGATTGACTGATGATTGAGATAGCAGAAATACAATTGGTTGCTATTGCTACATATATGTGGCTTATAAAGAAAATCAAGAAGATTGAAGACACATTGTTATTTTTTAAATTTTATTTAAAGTGATACAACAAAACAATAACATAATAATACTAAAACAATAATTAATAATAATAAGTACAAATAAAAATAATAACTAATTATACAATTAAACTAATTTTTAAAAATGTGCTTTGTTCCTTCATCTATACTCAGAGTTGAAGCAGGCATGAAAAACCGGTTGTGATGCATATTGAACAAATCTCCCCCATATTGAAGACACATTGTTAACAAAAAATTCAAGCCCGTTTTAAAGATCCGAAGAACTACTATGCTTGAAGATCATGCTTTGCAGAATGATGATCTAAAGATGTAGTCTTTCTCTTAAGCTGTTACAGACATTTTAAGTGGTGTTGATCTTTTGCTCTACTTCTGTATTTAGTAATATGAAGGGAAGAACTAATGCATATAAAAAATTTTTTTTACAACTATAGCTATAACTGTTCCTGAATTCTGAATTCAGTGGTGACTCCACCTATTTCTAAAGAGTGCTCTTCCACTCTGCTGCTTGCCTTTTAAGGGCTGACAACCTTAGAAACATTTGGAAACCTTGCCAACATTATCTTAAAACACTGTATTTAACCTTGCTAAACTGAACGTCCACAAGCAATTTTCACTCTCAGTGAATATGACCAAAATCAGTTAAAATGTAGAGTTGCTTATAGAGTTTATAGTAAGACTGTTTCAAGATGCATAAGCAATTAGATTTCATATAATAAGTACTCAGGCTAGACATCTTTGATACTTTCAGAGGGAAGGTGAGAGTGCTATTGTGCAATAAGGTCAATAAGTATATAGTTCACTCTTGTTGAGGTAGGATAGTGCATGCATAATAATAATAATAACAATAATAATATATTTATTTATTTATTACCCGCCTCTCACAACAGATCGAGGCGGGGAACAACATTAAACATAAAATACAAAACTGATTAAAAGCACATAAAACCAATACATCATTAAAATACCAATAAAACACCAATAAAACACTTTAAAATTCATCTGGGTAGGCCTGCCAGAAGAGATCAGTCTTTATAGATCTTTTAAATTCCTGAAGACTGGTGAGTTGGCGGATCTCTCCCGGCAGGTCATCCCACAATCTGGAATAATAGGTTGAAAGGCTATAGTCTATATATTTTGAAATGACTACAACTCTACAATCAGTTATGCAGAGTGCCATGTGTTTTCCAGAAAACTTTGAATTGGAAAAATAGGTTAACTTGTATATTACCATTTGCACTGGAAAATTTTCAGTTTTATCAGAAAATTTTGAGTTTGCATCAGAATATCACCAGAAAGTGGTCTAATTTAGCCTATTTATTGTATTTGTATTTAGAAACCAACAAAGCAAAAAGTATCCTATGTTAATTTTTTATCCCAATACACCACAAGTATTTGATTTGAAATACTTGAAAGAAAAAAATTAAAGCTATCTTAATGTGATTTAAACATATTATGTAGACATTTTTATTGGAACACTTGTAAGAAAAAGACAATGGCATGTACTTATTTAAATAATATAAGCAGGGGAAAGTACTGAAAGTGTTGACACATTTATTCAGCCTTCCACAACCTGGGATAATCACTTGAAAAACATTAATTACAACTTTGAAACTTCTAGACTTGCCTAATACTGTATTTGCAGTTGGCATACATTTCATATTAAAGATGTAAAAATCATCCTATCTGTCCATGTTCTCCACAAAAACACTTTCTTCCCAATTCTTAGATGTGGATTTCTCCATAAAGTCAATTTTGGGGAAATCCACATGTAACACTTGTAATGTTTCTCTTTTTTAAAAAAAACACCTTAATCAGCTCATTATTATTTTGAATTTCTAGCCAAAAGATGTGAAGGCCCGGAAACCCCCCAGAAAAATTTGGGAAAAAGCAGGTTTTTCCTGTTTTGCCCCGAAACCTTTTTTGGGGTTTCTCTGAAAAATCGGAAAACATTTAAATAAATGAAGAAAAAATGATTATGGAATGTTTTATTTTAGCATGACGCATAAAATGTTGAAGACAAGGTGTTTATATATTTACTTCTCCAAATGATTTCTAAAAACTATGTAAATATCAGATTATTACAATTTCTGTGCACTGAGGACAAGCAAGTCCTAGGTTGCAAATTGAGACTACAACTCTCAAATACAAGAGCAAGATGCATTTCTGCCTCTAGGGGGCACTGCTATAGAAGCAGAGTCTGAAACTGATAGATAGCTATAGCTCAGAAAATGAGTCTGATTAAATTTCATGCATATTCATTGAGTCTTGGTCACCCCTTTTTCTCAGTTCTTTTTATGGGAATGGGTGCTTTATGTCTGCTTGACACTGTGGAGGACTAGCGGAGGCATAAATAATTTTCTTTGTTACTAATATTACTAAATTGTTGTTTGCCTGCTCCTCATAAACTGGCAAAACCAAAGAAGTTCCTTACAGTTCAGGTGTTCCTTAAAGTTCAGGAGCTTGTAGCTCCATTTGTTACCAAAAAAAAGGTAAAAACTTTAAAAAGTAAATTCAATTTGTAATAATTGCTTGAATACACTATATGTTTAATATACCAAATGTGATAATTTTATGCCAAACCAACTTGTACATAGCTACATTTTACGTTCCTAAAGTAACAAAGTGACTTTCAATCCATAAAAAGTGCTAATACTGCATTTTTTTCAATTCTTCTGAAAATTTCCGTATTTTTTCTATGGCTTCAAAATTTTTAGAAATTTTACATCTCTAGCCTATTCTTTATAGTATTCGTTTTTGCAATGCTCAGTTTTATATAATGCCTTGTTTGTTCCTTTTTGCGTCTTTATGTGCTAAGTGCTGAAGTAAGTGCAGACCTCTGCAGAATGTCTCTATCTAATTATTTTATAGTAGTTTCTTCTAATCAACATTTCGGAAGCTTAATTTTTGTAGGAATGGCTGGTATTAGATCAAAAGCTAGATATATCAAGTGTTATACTTGTCTATTGGATAAATCATTCTAATCAAAGATGGTAAATAAATTGGTTTAACTTAATTTAATCCATGATGACTGTTAGAAGTTGATTAATTTTCCTTTAGGTGTTAGAAAATCTGTTGTCTGCACTATTATCTTCTTGGTATAGATCAAGATAAATAGGACTGTAATTTTCTTCTTCCTTTCTGTAAAGCATAAGTATAGACCTTGCCAGTTTCCCATGAGTCCGCAAAATGTTATTGATCAATATATGCCTAATAAACACAAATTTTAGGAAAGACCATTGTATCCCACTGATCAGAATAGATTCAGAAGAATTCCTCAATGTACTACTCTGTATCATTTTCCCCAAGTCACTTTTCCTTCTTTAAAAACACTGAAGCCAAATTAATTTTCTTATTTATTTATTTATTTTATTGCATTTGCATACCGCCCCATAGCTGAAGCTTTCTGGGCGGTTTACAGCAATACCTAAACACATAGAAAATAGTGATCTGTTTATTATAAATGTTTATACCTCATGATCCTATACTTTTTAAAAAGTTTGAACTACATAATTTAAAATGAGAAGCAGAATATTTTAGAATTTCCCAAATTAGCTTCAGACACTGCTTCTAGAACCTGAAGATTAAGTTTTTATTCCTGAATATTCAAAATATTAGACCAAATGGACAAATAATTGTCATTATAAATATATGGTAATTATTGAGAGGAGTGTGGATATATATTTTATTGCTACAGAGTTTTACAATGCTACCTTTGTGAAATCAGATTTCTTTCTCATCTTCTTTGAGTGTATAAACAACTTGCAAGGGCATTGGTGCAGGGATACTAAGAAGTTGAGTTGAGGCCAGGGTGGATAAAAATCAATGATTTTTTTTAAATTAAAAATTGGATTTTTAAAATTTAAATCAGATTTTTAAAATTTAAATCGGATTTTTTTTAATAAAATGCTTTTTGAGGAAAAATCTATCTAAAAATAGTCCAAAGGTTATTCATCATGAAATAAGGATTAGTTTTTAATTACGTAGCATGAGGCTGTATATTCATGCAATGTTTAACGTTTTAGGTAAATGATTAAATTCCATTAATCCATTCACAATGTCATGCTCTTCCAGAGGTTTCTGTAAGATTATTGGGCAATTTTTCTATCTAGACGATATTATCACAAATGCTTGGTTTTACAGGTCTCAAAACCGTGAATTAGTGTCTGCAGAGATCACAATCCCATTGTTCCTTTGCAAATCTATGTACACAGAATCAACCCTTTACCTCTTAGGTGCTAAGTTTCAAAAAATTCAATGAATGGATTGTTGGGAGTGAAATAGGTCGGCACAAGAAGCTAAAAATGAAACCTGCATCTGCTTGTAAATATTAAGATTATACCAGCAAGAATGAGTCTTTGGTAACTCTGAGCAGTGTAAAATATGTATTAAGCTTATAGTGAGGAAGAGTGCACTGGGGGGGGAGTCACATGATTAAATCGAGTCTTTCTGAGTAGTGATTAAAATCGTGATTTAAATCATGATTTAAATCAAATTGATTTAAATCAAATCCACCCTGATTGAGGCTACACCGTAGTATGCTCTCTATAACCTGGTGCAATACTGTAGAGAAGGTTGTAGCTGTTTCATCTCAGCTTCTTGATGACCCTGTTTATAATTCTTAGCAACATCTGCCCATGATTCCTTCATTTGCAAGAACAAAAAATGATTCACCTCACCACTTGCAAATTAGGCTGACCTTTTGAACCAGGTTTGCAGTTTAAGATCAAAGAGGCTTGATGCATTCTGATGGATTTTAGTTGGAGTTAAAAGAGCTTAAATTACTTTACTAAAATGCTTAATGTAGGTAATTTTCATAGACACCTCCCCTATTCACAAAGCTTACCGTTTTGCAAAATGCCAATTTACGCTATTCACAGAGCACAACAGTTGAACAATGGGAAAGTTAAATATTTCTACACTTCATGAATTTTTAAAATTATAACATTTTCTTTATTTAAATTTTTTTCAGGTGATACATGGCAGGGGACGTGGAAGGATTTAGTTCCTCTATCCATGACACCAGCGTTTCTGCTGGGTTCAGAACACTGTATGAAGAGGGATTGCTTTTTGACGTCACTCTTGTTATTGAAGATCACCAATTTCAGGCTCATAAAGCATTGCTTGCCACCCAAAGTGATTACTTCAGGATTATGTTCACTGCTGATATGAGGGAGCGAGATCAGAATAAAATCCACTTAAAAGGTCTAACTGCCACAGGATTCAGTCATGTTCTCCAGTTCATGTACTATGGAACCATTGAACTGAGTATGACCACTGTTCATGAGATCCTGCAGGCTGCCATGTATGTCCAGCTTATTGAAGTGGTTAAATTCTGCTGCTCCTTTCTCTTAGCAAAAATCTGCTTGGAAAACTGTGCAGAAATTATGAGACTCTTAGATGACTTTGGTGTAAACATCGAGGGTGTCAGAGAAAAGCTGGATTCCTTTTTGTTAGAAAACTTTGTGCCTCTCATGGCCAGACCTGACTTCCTGTCCTATCTGAGCTTTGAAAAGCTTATGACTTACTTGGATAATGATCATCTGAGCAGGTTCCCAGAGATAGAGCTCTACGAGGCTGTTCAGGCTTGGCTGCGGCATGATAGAAGACGCTGGAGGCATACCGACACCATCATTCAGAACATCAGGTTTTGTTTGATGACACCATCCAGTGTTTTTGAAAAGGTTGGTGCGTTTGAAAGCAATAGATAAAATTCATCATTGCATTTAGGGAAGCATGCTGTTCTTAGGTAAAATTCCCAGAATTAAGAAGAGGGGAAAATAAGACACTGTTTTAGAAAATGGAACGTTGAAATTGTCAATGTCTGAAACAAGTGCCTTCTAGCTTTTCAAACACAAAAATTCTCCAGTTGCAAACTAGCAGAATTTACAGCCAGGAAACAGGTTTGCAGTTTTTTTCTGATTCTCAGTGATAGGGTACAGATAAGGTAATTGACAAGGTTGCATTTATTGTAATCTTTGAATTAAAATGATCTGTGCACATTAACTTTGGCAATTAATACAGTATAGTTGTGGAAACATTCCATTTTAAAAGAAAACCATACATACTAAAGGCATTTAAATTCCCGGTGTAAATTAGAAAATCATAAATTCAAGTGTCCTGAAAACTAACTGGAGCATTGATGTTAGATCAACAGAATCAGTGCAGGATCTAACATAATTTCTAACAATCAGAATAATATAGGAAGCTTTGGTATGGTGTTCAAAGATATGGTGTGCTCACGAAGGGGAAATGAGCTCTGATATGCTCTTGATTCCCCCATCCCCAGCTGTTCATGCTTACATATAGGCAGAGCTTGGAACATATGGACTTTCTGGGGACTTGGTTACCAACCTTGTTTGTTCACTTTCTGTTCCCTTCTTTGTAGGAGGTGGAGAGGGGTGCTGAGTTTTGATCACAATGGGGCTTATTCCTCTCCTATAGTTCTCTTCCCTTAGTGGGATAAATAGCATTAGCAGTAGGAGGTTGCATTCTCAGTCTGCTTGTAAGGGAGCCGTATAATGCTGTTCCTCCTCCAGCTTCTGTCTTCTTAATGCCAGAGAAGTGTGGGATGGTAGTAGCTGTGCAATTGATTGAAGTTGATACTTTTGGCAGTGTACAGGTACCTAGAGAGAACATAGGTCTTTGGAGGATCTAGTTGTTAGGAGAGCAGGGTAGTGTATGGATCAATCAGGAACCAAGCTTCTAATCCAGGAAAACTATCCAAGCAGAGGTAATTAGCCCATGGGGCTAGATATGATATTTCAAGGGTTAGTTAAGGTTTGACGCTACGAAGCCTGTTTAAATGGAAACAGCTGAAGCAGAAGAAATGGGGAAGCAGAGGAGAGCAAAAAGGTAGATGAACAAGGGATGATGCAACAGAGAGAGTAAAGTCTGAGATTAATGTAAAAGGTGTGCTATATTGCATAAGCAAGTTGAATGCAGGATGAAAACATTACATTGGGCTAAAGATGCAGAAGAGGGTGGAAAAGGAAAGGTCTGTTCTTGCTACTTGTGTCCAAGAAGCACGTTACTTGTAAGCGAAGTAGCAACTTGAGTGATCAGGGCTCTTGCTTTTCTCCCACCCTAATCTTATCACAAAAGTACGCATTCTTCTAAATAAATGCTTCTTGGATATGGTGTAACCATAGAAAAAGGAAATTAAAGCACATTCAAGAGAAGTATAATTCACGCCATACAAAGGGGTGGGTAGGGGGTTCACAGCCCTCATTTCGAAGTTGTAATTGGGAGAAAACCTTGCTTGGTCGCTTGATAACTAGAACTAAATAAGGGTGAACTAGAACTAAAAGTGTGTGTGGTTTTTTCATCTTCTTTACGAGAAAGTATGTCTTAATTATATTTTCCTCTGGCTGTACACAAACTGTTATTCTGTACACAGAGCATTTATTAACAGGTCTTAATTATAAACTATCAATACCTTTGTGTTATCAAATATAATTCTGCATTTACTATTTACCTGCTACTAGTACATAACTAATTAGGAAGATGGGGTTATGCAAGATTCCGTAACAGTGCCATGTCAGGGAAAGCTGTCGCACCCATTTGTTTATTTGTTTATTTATTTATTTCTTTTATTCCATTTATATACTGCCCCATAGCCGAAGCTCTCTGGGCGGTTCGCATTTGACATTTTTCCTTATTAGTATCTATACTTTAGTACTAAAATAACTGCTGAAAAGAATATGCACATGCTTAAATCCATATAGATTTTGATAAAGGTATGCATTGGAAAATTCTTCATTGATGTGGTTGATAGTAAAATTAGTTTTTTAGAGGAAAGCAGTCCTTATTACTACATTTGCCTTTTCATTCTAAGCTGCGTGGGGGTGGGGATGGGGAAACAATTCCTAAGTTGAGACTTATGTCCTGTGAGCAAATAGAGTGAAATAACTGAAGCCTTAAAAGATCAAGCTAAATAACCAAGAGCAACAAGTATGTTTTCTAACTCTTATTCCGAATGCCACACTTTTGAAATTTATTAAATAAATGTGTTGTATTCTGACTGTTGTGTACTGTAGTCATTGGTTACAACCATTTGATTTGATGTGTGTTCTAAATTTCCTTTTCCTTTTCATATGTAATACTCTATTTTGTGTTAGATACCAGTATATGTGCGTTTCTCATCATTGTTTTCCATTTCTACTTTTATTTTTTCTTTGTCTTAATTTTTGCATGTGTATCCAAAATAAACTTGCCTTAAGGTGCAATCCCATGCATGTTGAGACAGTAAAAGCATAGCTGTTTGGGGAATGCTGGGAGTTGTCGACTTTTAATCATCTAAACGTGCATAGGATTGGTCAGTTCACACACTAGTCTCTTAATGAGGTTCACAAGTACAAAACCCTTTCTGTGCCTATACTGGCTTCCAAAAGGAGAGAGAGAGCCTTTGTTTCCCTGGGGCCATTCGGACAACCCTCAATTTAAAGTGTTCATCACACTTTTATTTCATTGCTGTTTCTCATCTTTTGTTCTGCGGTCTCCATGCATAGTCCCAGCTTCTGCTAGCGGCTTTTGGCCATAGTCTCTAGCCCAGCCTTCCCCAACCTTCCAGATGTGTTGGACTGCAATTCCATAATTCCCAGCCAGCATTGAATGGCCATGCTGGCTGGGAATGATGGAATTGCAGTCCAACACATCTGAAGGGCACCCAGTTGGAGAAGGCTGCTCTTGTCCCTTTCCTCCTCGAATACTTTGTTCTAGCAGCATATTTTCTGTCCTGAGAACTTTTGAGTGAATGCAGAAGCTGCCTGTGAGCTCTCTCAGGGTAGGGTGGAGAGACAGAAGTGGTGCTATATCAGCCTTCCCCAACATGGTACCCTCCAGATTTTTGGACTTGAACTCCCAGCATTCCTAACCATTAGCCATGCTGGCAGGGGTTGGTGGGAGTTGTATTCTGAAACAACTAGAGGGCACCACTTGGGAAAAGCTGGGCTAGATGCTGAAGTCAAAAGCTGCTAGAAGCTGGAACCTAGCGTGGCAATAGTAGGTTCCTGGTTAAGTAATGGCAATGAGGTAAAAGAGGTCTAGGAGTACTCTCAAACCTGTATTGACGTCCTGGAGAAGTGGAATTTTCCATTTTTCTGGAGGCTGGTACTGGTAAGGAGGGAATTCTGTATATGACCCAGCAGAGCTTCATTAAGAGACTAATACATGAACTTACCCCTGGTTTACTTTTTTGTTCAGATTTCATCTTATACACAAGATAGGCAATCTGATCAAGCAAGAACAATATGTGCATAGAAACCACATCAAACACTGATCACTTTTCAGACCATGTCTCACATGGATAGTTAGGTGTTCCCTGGGATTAATATACTTCATTCATAAACCAAAATTCTATAATTATTCAAGATGGATTAAGCATGTATGATTTCCTAACATGTGATTGGCATACTCACATTTGAGAGCATTGGGGTGGGGGGTTATGTTGGGGTCTGTGTGATTGAAACAGGTAACTGGTGCTTCCAAAGCTGACTGTAGGTTATAACAATGTCTAATCTCATAATCATGATTAAATCAAGAATGCTCAGAGTGCTCATGCACTCCCCCTGCCCCCTTTTATATGAGTATTTTTAATGGGACCTATGGTATCAACAATTGTTGGCACCAAGTTTTTCACTAAGCATAGTAGTCATTATTGATTCTTCTGTTTAGTTTTTTAAAAAAATTACTGTCACACCTTCCTTCTTAGTTTTACCTGATGGCTTTCAGTAGTACATTACAGGTCTGAAAATTGGTTTAAACAAACAAACTAAATTGATTAACAAGTAAGGACTAATTTTCATAATCATTGGGGTTGTGAATTAAGAAAACATTATTTTTTGAGGCTATTTTGGTTGAAAACGTGATTCTGGGAATAAAAAAATAATGTGTAAAATTGAAAGATTTTACAGTTCAAAAATTCAAAAAGATTTATTTTGACGGTATGTAGAACTTAAAAACTTTACTAAAATACATTGTGACAGACTATTCATCAACTAAAAATAATTTAATTGGTTGATGTCCTTAGTATATTGAGAAACAATGATCAAGATACAAGATAGAAAAGGACACTCATGCTAAGAGGGGTATATTGTATTGAAGACAAATTCAACCAGACTGAAAATGAAAGGATTCATAGCTGCCATTCATCTCATTACTAGTAAAGAGAGAACTTTCCATATTTCATAGATAAAAAATTTAATTTTAAAGGAAGTATGTTCTAGATCAATTATTTTGTAACCTGCAGGAACAGGTTGTCACAATGCAATTGTTCTTTTGTGTTAGCTATAACTTGTGGAGTGGAGTAGTGTAAGTTCTGTTACACTTAAGTGAATGTTTTGTTCCTATTTCTTGCTATTGTATTATTGTGACCTATACATCCCTGTCTTAATGTACAAAGATGTAGCAGCACAAACAATGTTATCTTTTGTGGCAATATTTTATCTAAACTACTATTTTTCTAGATTTTTCATACAACTTCTTTTTGGGGGGGATTTTTTAAAGTTAAACTTAAAATTGGATTTATTAGTAGATATTTTGTGAAATCATGACAGTGTATTGCATCTAGAAAATTTGTAGAAGTTTAGATCAAGGTATATTCTTGTTTTGTTCACTTTTTAAATTAAAAGCAGAGATTTTTAGGTTTCAATACCAGATCTTGTGTCAGGTACAATATATTGTGGGAAATTCTAGGTAAAGTTACCTTAATACTGATTTTCAGAAAACTGGTGTGTTTTTTTGTGGGGAGAGGGCATGGAGCTGTAGTTACATGAAGACAGATTATAATATATATATGATCATATTTTTGTTGTGCCCTCTAGTAGAATAAAAGGTTGACATGATTTGATACTCTGATTTTCTGTACTTTAATTTTGATGACTGGAAGCTTTGTGTTGCAGGGAGTAGAAGTGATAAGAGAAATTAATGGACTACTGGTTCAGAGGCATATTTCAGAGAGGCAGATATTTGGAATTGTTCTTTCTGTCATACAATTATAGTGCCCTTGGGACAGTTGTAAGTTGCATCCACGAATGTGCCCAACTTGGGAATTACCACTTCATTAGCCTAACAGTTCCTTGCAAACTAAACTCATTAAAAAGGCACATAGCAGATGTGCATAAATATTACAGCTGTTTTTCTTAATTGTCATGAACTTGCATAAAGTCAACCTCAATGCCATAAGGCTGTTATCCTGTATGTGATTTTGGTTCTACCATGTTTGATTGCAAATTGCATAGTATATTATTCAAAGTGTTTATAACTGCCCCTCACACTATGCCCCTGCTTGTTGTTATCCCGTGCCTTTAACTAGAAAATATTATATATATATATATATATATATATATATATAGTACAATGAAGTATTTGTTTAAATGATGATTTTTTTTCAATATCATGCACAACAAAATCCCCATTTCCCACTTGCTTTGGATTTCTGTTCAACCAGACCAAAGGTTCACCTTGTTCAGAATCCTGTTTCCCACTATGCCCAATCAGATGCCCCTGGGAAACCCAAAAGCAGGATGTGAAGGCAAGAGCCTTTTCCTATTGTTGCTCTCTCTAACAACTGGTACCTGATATACACTCTCTGAACCTGGATGTTCTACATAACCATCATGACTAGTAGCCGTTGATAAAATGGTTCTCCATGAACTTTTGTAATCTTTTAAAGCCATCTAAGCTAGTGACAAGCACTATATCCTGTGCCTGTGAATTCCATATTATAATTATGACTCATTGGGAAGTTCTTTTTGTTTGTCCTGATTTGCCTACCAATAAGTTTTGCTGAATTGGGTATTATGATTTGTTTAATCCTTTCTACAAAATATGTCAAATTAATTGCTAAAATGTTTTATGGGGGCAGTCAGATGCAATAATTTTTATTTCAGTCGTTATGAGTTTTGTTGAACATAAACAAGGCATGTAGGGAGAAAGAAGTATGGGTTGTTCAGAAGTTTCCATAGGCTGCTGGACTTGCAGGATCTCAGTAAGTCTTATTTTCTGTAACTAGACCATGTTTTGAGTAATTAGGTAGTATTCTTTGAGAGAATTCTCCTCCATACTATTCTCCTTGGTCAATACACACGTGTTTTGCTCTGTCCTTAGGTGAAAACATCGGAATTTTATCGTTATTCCCGGCAGTTGCGGCGTGAGGTGGAGCAAGCTATGAATTACTTCCATAGTGTGCACCAGCAGCCTTTGATGGAAATGAAATCAAATCGCATTCGTTCTGCCAAACCCCAGACTGCAGTATTTAGAGGAATGATAGGACACAGCATGGTAAATAGTAAAATCCTTCTCCTGCACAAGCCAAGGGTATGGTGGGAGCTAGAAGGCCCACAAGTACCTTTACGCCCAGACTGCCTTGCTATCGTTAATAACTTTGTGTTCTTATTGGGTGGGGAAGAGTTGGGGCCAGACGGTGAATTTCATGCTTCCTCCAAAGTGTTCAGATATGATCCAAGACAAAATTCTTGGCTACGAATGGCAGACATGTCTGTACCACGCTCAGAATTTGCTGTTGGTGTTATTGGAAGGTATATCTATGCAGTGGCTGGGAGGACAAGAGACGAGACGTTTTATTCAACTGAACGATATGATATCACAGAAGATAAGTGGGAATTTGTGGATCCCTATCCAGTCAATAAGTATGGACATGAAGGAACTGTTCTTGGTAACAAGTTGTACATCACTGGTGGAATAACATCCTCTTCCACATCAAAACAGGTGTGTGTTTTTGACCCTAGTAAAGAAGGGACTGTTGAGCAGCGAACAAGGAGGACTCAAGTGGTCACTAATTGTTGGGAAAACAAATGCAAAATGAATTATGCAAGATGTTTTCACAAGATGATTTCATATAATGGCAAGCTTTATGTTTTTGGAGGTGTCTGTGTTATCCTGAGGGCCTCTTTTGAGTCTCAAGGGTGCCCTTCCACAGAGGTTTATGATCCAGATACTGATCAATGGACTATTTTGGCTTCAATGCCAATTGGTAGAAGTGGTCATGGTGTAGCTGTGTTGGACAAACAAATAATGGTTCTTGGAGGCCTTTGTTACAATGGGCACTACAGTGATTCAATCCTTACTTTTGATCCTGAAGACAATAAATGGAAAGAAGATGAATACCCAAGAATGCCCTGCAAGCTGGATGGTTTACAAGTTTGTAGCCTACACTTTCCTGAGTATGTACTGGAACATGTTAGACGTTGCAGCTAAAAGAAAAGACCCAAAAACTATTTATAATTTGATGGGATAGAGGGATGGGGAAAGGGAAAGCTGATTTAAGTCCACTGAAGACATAGTCCATTATAATACACCTCTTAAATTAATAAAGAGAGAAAAAAGTGTACAGGGAATGCATCTAGAGTTTATTAGGAATGCCAATAATTGTGGTTTTGTATGGATTTTATTTTTTACATGCTATTGTATGTTTTGAGAGGGGAAAATAGAAGTTGTTCTTCCATTTCATGTTTTAAACTCATATAATATGTTCATTCTGTGTGAGCGAAGACAACACATGCTTCAGGAAGCACTGGACTATACTGTTTGCAAGGTGGGTCGGAAACATATATATTGTGTGCATTTTATCTTTTTAAACTGTGTTAGGATAAAATTCAGCAGCCTTAGTAGAACACAGCCTGACTCCTAATGTAGCAATTAAAGGGGCCTTCCAGTTTGTTCCTGTACATTACTTGTTCTTTAAATATTTTTCTTCCATTTATAAGCTCTCCTGATTAGATCTGACAGTTTCATTTTGATATCAGTGACAATTTAAAATGGTTTGCTATTGTTTGCATGACTTTCCCTTTAGTTTTGTGCAGTAGGTCCAATAAGTCTGCTGAAAAATACACACGTCTTAAAAGTAACACTGACAATTTTCTACTAAAATACTCTAGGCTGCCTTGTCTGCATTGTAGTTTGTGAATAAAATATATCTCCGTATACATACAGGAATACATTGTAAGATCAAGATGAAATACATATTTTGTGCAGCTAGAAAAGTCTATTTTTAACTAGTGCACAGATATCAGCCATATCTTTTGAATTTTAGCTGTAGTAGTACCCTTTAATGTATTAAAATTTGTTGGGTAACTGGAGGCGTCATTCCTATCAATGTCAGCTTATATTTGGTATATACTGATTGATTCAGTAACATTTAAACTCATTTTACACTAATTGTAAGAAAAGGTGATTTTTGCAGTTTTTTACTTTACTCTTGAAATACAAATGAGAAATGTATATAATTATCACTAACATTGCTCTGTGTGCAAGGTGGTTGTGCTTTCCCCTAGAAATTTTTCCAAGAAGCTTTGAAGCCAAACAGTTTCTTGCATTGATTGAGCTAATGTGTTCAAAAACATTGGGTAAGTCAAACTTCTATTTTATTGTTTAAACAAACTTGGAAAATAACCATTGGCCTCACAGTTCTTGAATGGATGTCTGAGGGACTTGAGCAATTTCTTATCTTAAGAGCACTTTCTTAACTTGTAGACTTAGTCTGTAGATGAGTGATATCACTGGAAATAAATCTGAATAGAGTTCTGAGCTGAAAAACTGAAATTTCAGTATCTGCCTTTAAAAGTAACATGTGGAAAGTGGAGATATGCAAAGTCCTGCCTAGGCAATTTAAGGTTTGTGGATGCTTTGCAAACTACTGAGATAAGGCTCCACAAGAGACACAACTGCTCATGTAAAAACATGGACACATGAACTGTACAGTTTGGTTTCAGCATTTCCTAGATGGAAATCCCTGTACAACAAATATATGCTGAGAGTTCAAATATGCATACCAACCCCCCCCCCAACTCTACTGTGTTACAGTAACACACTTGACTGAAGTAAACAAATTAGCAATTGAAATTTGGTAATGGTACCCATTACAGATTATCATAGAGCACTTGTACTACCTTTCAACTATTGGATATAAAGATTTATAAGGATATGCATAGAAAAGACAAAGGACTACCTTGCGATTTCTTTCTTTTAGAATACCCATTTAATCAATAGTATAATGTACGTTATTGACTGAAGTGATAATGTATTAAAACTATTGCTAGGCAAAACTTTCTCATACCTTTCAACAGCAAGCCAGCCAGTAAACATATTGATTACCAATATTAGCAAATATTTGTGTGCTCAGAAATATGAAATTGTATATGCTTTCCAAACAGAAGCATTTGCAACCTTGATAGCACAGCCCCAAATGCGCACACCAGTCCCGAAATAATGTTTTGTTCTGTAGCAAACATGTAAACGTTAACTTCTACAAAAGAATGTTTTACTCAAAGTTGATTTGTTAGTAAAAAAAAAATAAAATCTTACAAGTGGACAAAGAGTCAAGTTACATCATCAGCATCTTTACATGATAATACAAAATTAGCATGCCAGGGAGAAAGTTCTAGACAGCCCTTCCCCCATTCCCAACATGTTAATTTTGAAAACCCAAGGATTTTTATTTTATTTTTAAATGGTGGGGGACATTCAGTCCCTCACCTGTGGCCCAAAATGGAACAGTCCAAGGACCAATGCATCTTATTGTGTGTTTCAGCTCTTAAGGCAAAACCTCTCCATAAATTCTATTGTCTGTTTGGTCTTTCATAATCCTGTTCAGAACAGGATCTTGCAGGGTTTAAAGCTGTGCCAATTGGCATACATTACATCACTAGTTCATGACTAAAGAAGTTCTGCACAGCAAAACAGTCATGTGAATCTAATTTTAATACTATATTTGAGCCTACCTACCAATACTTGATATAGAAAACCAGTGCTGTTTGAAAATTAATTATTCTATATTTAGGGCATAAGAATAATTAAAACAGATCATAATAAGACCATATAAAGGCCTTTATGACAACCTTATGTGTATGTATTACTTTTTGGTAGATTATGCTAAAATGCCCCTGCGCTCATGCTGTAATCCTACCATAGCACCAGATTTTGTGATGTATTGGTATATAAGTTAAGAATTTATGTGCTGCCAAAGTAAAATCCAAATTTGACTCACTCAAAACAAATTATTGTATAGTGGCTGCTCGAAATTCTGCTCACCATGAAGACCTACCAATTTTACCACACCACAGAGAATCACATTTAAAAAATGGTTTGTAGTGGCATGGTAAAATAGGATTCCTATGGACGAACTGCCTCAGATTTGTTTTGAATGTGTTTGTGCCGCCACAGCCTCAAACACTAGGCCTAGACGAGCACACCCCTCAGGCTAAGCACCACCACTTAAATACCTGAGGGAAGGGTAAAAGACGCACCACTTTTCCCTTATAGCAGAGGGGAAAAGAGCGTTAAGGGTTTTGAATAAGGTTCTCCTGTGAGTATGTTGGCTGAAGGTGTAATGATATGTGTTTCTTTATTAAACTTATAGAGCAGGTTACAAATCCAAGCTGACCTGTGGTTTGTGGTAGCAAAAATAAAAGAAAGCATTTATTGTTGTCAACAGTTCTTTCAAATCAATTTAACACTTGCCTATTCTTAACACTTCTAATAATCTTACTAATAATCCTAAATCCTTATAATCTCTTCACACACTCCTGACTAGAACACACACAACCAAGTCAATAAAATGATAAGACGTTAAGACGTAAAGATAATCTAAAACACTCCCTCACGCTATATATTCTCCTCCCCCCTCCCTTTCCCAGCATTATCAGTCACACCTACTCAGTCCAACATTCCGCACTCTCCAGACATACTAACCCAGACATAATTAGGGAGACAGAAATGTGGGGTATTGTCACACATTCCCCCCTTTTTTTGAAACCTGGGTACGGCACTGATGTGCTTGACACAGGGTTTAGGCAATCCAAACATTAATACAAACCTGTGCACTACCTAATACATAAATACATCACATTGCTTACTGGTAAGGAAACTGACACACCTCTCTATATATGTACATAAATACAATACAATCCTGCAAGGGGAAAAAAAACCAAAGTTAGTGACATTGTCCTCCACAGAGTTCGTGGCTCTAATGGAAGTCCATGAGCTCACTATTAATGTCTCAGGCAAAGTCTCACATTCCAACAGCACTGGAGGCCTCTCGACGGGAATGTCCATCCGCGACGACGTTCTCTCGTCCTGGCACATGTTGAATGTCCGCATGATATTCTTGCAGATGCCACGACCAACGTTGCAATAGTTGGTTGTGGTTCTTCATTTTATTTATTTATTTATTTATTTTTATTCCATTTATATACCGCCCCATAGCCGAAGCTCTCTGGGCAGTTTACAAAAATTAAAAACATTGAACAATTAAAACACCGATATACAAAATTTAAAAGCATAAAGCATAAAAACTAGTTAAAATTACAATATCCTTCTGGGTCAAAGCACAACAACAACACAAAACCCCTCATCATATGCTGTTAAATGCCTGGGAGAAGAGGAAAATCTTGACCTGGCGCCGAAAAGATAATGTTGGCGTGAGGCAAGCCTCGTCAAGGAGGTCATTCCATAATTGGGGGGCCACCACTGAAAAAGCCCTTTTTCCTTGTTGCCACCCTCCGTGCCTCCCTTGGAGTAGGCAACTGGAGGAGGACCTTCGATGTGGATCGTAGTGTATGGGTAGGTTCGTCTCGGGAGAGGTGTTTCATCAGGTATTGTGGTCCCAAGCCGTGTAAGGCTTTAAAGGTTAGAACCAGCACCTTGAATTGGGCTCAGAAACATATAGGCAGCCAATGCAAGCGGGCCAGAGTAGACTGGAGCCACATCAAAGCATGATGATCAGTCTGCAAGACAAACCGCTGACCCCACATGTAGGACCTGACTTTGTCCAAGGCCCACACGATGGCCAGGCATTCCTTTTGCACCAAGGAATAGTTGCGCTCTCGATCGGTCAACTTCCGGCTGTAGTAGGCCATGGGATATTTAACGCCATCTCTCGCTTGCGACAGGATCGCTCCAATTCCCACTTCTGATGCGTCTGTTGCCAACAGGAATTCTTAGTCGAAATCCGGTGCAATCATCACGGGCTGAGCACAGCACACTTTTTAGCAGCTCAAACGCCCTCTGGCACCCTCCTGACCACAGAATCTTTTCAGGCTGTTGCTTTTTCGTTAGCTCGTGCAGTGGTACAGCTATTTCACCAAATTTGGGTATAAAGCGGCGATAGTAACCAGCTGTCCCCCAAAAAGCATGCACCTGCTTTTTACTAGTGCGAATGGGCTAGCTACTTATAACTTCCACTTTGCTGGTGACTGCGGCAATGGTCCCACTTCCCACTACATGACCCAGGTAAACCACTTTCGACTTCCCAAACTGACATTTGGGAGCCTTAATGGTCAACCCTGTATCACTAATTGCTTTTGATACATTGTTGAGGGGAGTCAAATGATTAGAAAGGGACCCACTGACAATTGCAATGTCAATTTGCAGGTTAAGCGGATAATTGATCACTGACTTTTTTCCTCCCTCTACTTCTCTTTCCCCGTCCTTCCTTAGCATGCTCAGGGGACCTCTCACATTTCTCCCCAGCATCAACACAAAAGGGGAAAACCCTGTAGAATCTTGGGGCACCTCCCAGAAGGCAAACAGGAAGTAGGGCAACTTTCTATCCCTATGATCTGTGACATATGTTTTATTTATTGGTTTGATGGTTTCGTTGCACCTTTCCACCAGCCCATTTGTTTGGGGGTGAAAAGCGGTTGAAGTTATAGGCTTCACACTGCAACACTTCCACAAACACCTCATCACGTCGGAAAGGAATGCAGTACCCGTCACTAACGATCTCATGAGGAAATCCCAGCCTACAAAAAATCTTTAATAAGGCTTCTGCAACAGATAGGGCATCTACATTCCTCAGGGCTTCTGCATCTGAGAATCGGGTGGCAAAATCGATAATGGTTACTAGGAACCGCTTTCCTGATTGTGTGGGTCCAAGTCCAACCCAATCCGATAAAAGGGCTTATTGATCAGCTGTAGGGGATTCAGGGGTGCTCTTTGTCCCCACTTTTCCCCACCCTTTGACAACTTGCGCATGATTTGCAAAAGGTAGTAACTTCTCAGGCTATGTTTGGCCAGTAATACTGGGCCATTAAACATTTCCAGGTCTTGCCTATTCCTAAGTGGCCTGCTAAACAAGATTCATGGGCTAATTTCAGCAGCTGGTCCTGGTAAGGCTTGGGAACCACCAACTGCTTTTCCACCCTCCAACTCCCTGGTGTTTTCACTGGCAACCACTTTCTATACAAGAGCCCATTTTCCCATAAGAACTGTTCTTTTGACTTGTCACAAGTATCCAAATCTCCTGCCTCTCTGCCTGTGATTTCATAGCTGACAGGTTGGAATCTGCCACTGTAGCTAGTTTGAATGAGGCATCAATCTGAGGAATCTCTGAAGTAGCTAGGTTTTTTTCACTGGGGTTACTAGGCAACTCAGCAGGTGAGCTCCCTGCCGTTTCTACTTCGCTACAAATCTCCGCATCTATCATAGATCACGTGACTACATAAACTTTCTTGCCATTTGCTCTCATAAGATCCTTTCCTAGTATCAAAGGCTCTTCTTGACAGGCATTCACTCCCAATGTAATCTTTCCTTTAAAATCTCTCCAGGTAACTTCCACCTCTGCAAGGGGAATTTCAAATGAGACCCCGCTCACAGGTTTAATAGAAACCGTTTTATGAGGAATGATAACCAAATCTCCTCAGACTAAAGAAATAGTCGATCCAGTATCTAGGACAGCTAAATGTTTCATCCCATTAATCATAACTTCCTCCCATAAGGACTGATCTGATTCTTGCATGTCTTTCCACTGCAATCGGTAACATTGTGGACTCGTGTCACTCTCAGTATTTTCAGTCACGTACACTCTCCTGATTGAGGCACTTTTCTCTTTTTTCTCCTGAAGTCTAGGACACTGAGGTTTTATATGCCCTACAAGCCCAGAATGATGGCAAGTGAGATCTGTTTTGCCAAATAAAGGTCTGGTGGTGTTTCCTGCCTTTTCTGTTGTTATCTGGCTTTTGGCTTCCTCAGCTTCTCTCTTGAACCCTCCTGGTTCAGATATTGGCTTCATGTCAGTCTCTTTCTTAGACTTGCCAGCCATATTATAACCTCTGTTCAAGGAGAACTGGTCTGCCAACAAAGTTGCATCTTGATATGTTTTAGGGCCTCGATCCCTAACCAATAAATGGATGTCCTGTGGTATCTGGAAATTAGTTGATCCCTGATCATAAGATCAACCAAATCTGCTTGGGTTTTTACTTTAGCACAGGTAATCCATTTGTTAAAATGGTCAGCCAACTTGTGGCCTAATTCCACAAATGATTTGAGGAAGCAGCATTAGCACTCCTGAATTTCTTTTGTACACCGCCGCTTTGAATGTCTCAAAGTCAATCACTTCCCCCACAAGAAAGCTATTATATATTTCAGCCAAATCTCCCTTTATCAGGTTTGGGATAAACTTCATATAATCCCGTGGTTTTACTTCCTACATCATGGCTGCTTTTTCAAAGGTATTAAAGAAAATTTGCGGGTCTTGTCCCTCTATATAAGCAGTGAAATCTTTTGGAGATAACTTAGGAGGTTTGGTCCTTCCTCAGGTCTCCATTTATCTTCCCACTCAATTTTCTGTTTCTGCAAAGCAAGACGTTGTAATTCTACCTCACGATCTCTCTCTTTCTGCTGCAACTCAGCTCTCCTCAACTCCCTATCAGCCTCCTGTTCTTTTTCTTTCATCCGCTATTCAGCTCTCCTCAACTCTCCTTCAGCCTCTCATTCTTTTTCTTTCAGCTGCAATTGGGCTTTCCTTAACTCTTCTTCAGCCTCCTGTTGTTTTAATTCAATATCTCTTTGTCTTATTTTCTCTAATTCAATTCTCTCTTGTTGTTTTAATTTCTCCCTTTCCAGTTCCACATACTGAGGATACATTTCCATAGCTAATGGCTGCCTAGGGTTCATGTCACGTTCCCCAGCACCACTACTCGATAGAATTCAATAAGAGACCATTTTAATTTATCAGCTGATTTGCTTTCAACCAGCAAACCCAGTGTCTGACATCTGTCTGTGAGGGCATCTTTCTTTAATCCCAAGATCTCCATGTTTCTACTAGACAGATAGATATAACTTTAATAAATAAAATGAGACTAGGATTATTAAAATGCAGTCAGGAGTTTTAATCTTGAAATGGTAGCACTTCTGTACCACCACAGAGAAAATATCCTGTCAGACAGTTGTATCAAAACAACTTCTGACCTTTAATAGCTAAACACAGTACTTGAAACAGTAACTGTATCTCATAGAACCTTCTTTTCAAAACGGAGATTCCTTGTAATTTCTGATCACCAACTGACCAGAAAATTTACCTTGAAATCCCACCACACTGAACCAAATATGTGCCACCACAGCCTCAAACACTAGGCCTAGACGAGCACACCCCTCTCAGACTAAGCACCACCACTTAAATACCTGAGGGAAGGGTAAGAGTCGCACCACTTTTCCCTTATAGCAGAGGGGAAAAGGGTGTTAAGGGTTTTGAATAAGGTTCTCCTGTGAGTATGTTGGATGAAGGTGTAATGATATGTGGTTCTTTATTAAACTTATAGAGCAGGTTACAAAGCTAAGCTGACATGTGGTTTGTGGTAGCAAAAATAAAAGAAAGCATTTATTGTTGTTAACAGTTCTTTCAAATCAATTTAACACCTGCCTATTCTTAACACTTCTAATAATCTTACTAATAATCCTAAACCCTTATAATCTCTTCATACACTCCTGACTAGAACACACACAGCTATCATCCACACAACCAAGACAATAAAATGATAAGACGTTAAGACGTAAAGATAATCTAAAACACTCCCTCACGCTCTATATACTCCTCCCCACTCCCTTTCTCAGCATCATCAGCCACACCCACTCAGTCCAACATTCTGCACTCTCCAGACATACTAACCCAGACATATTTAGGGAGACAGAAATGTGGGGTATCGTCACAGTGTTAAAGGCCCTTTTTGCATGTAACACTAAACCATGGTTTAGCATGACATGCATGAGTAGCAGCAAACCTTAGGCTTGTGCAGTTCCTCCCCACCCCCACCCCTTCAGCATGGCCGTAATGACAAGATCAGAAGCTTTTGGTTTTAAAAGGACCAGAATTCCATATTATATCTGAACCTGGAGAAGCATTTGTTAAGCCAGGTTCAAAACCGTGGCGTATTAACAGGAGTGGGAAAGGGAAGCTTGTGAGCTCATCGCTGCTCATGCATGCAACACTAAATAATGGTTTGGTGTTACATGTGAAATGGGCCAAAATTTCTCTGCACATGGAAAGCTGGTATGTTGATTAGGTCATTTTGGTGTGGGTGTGCTTTCAAACACTTCCTCTATGTGCATATCTGAAATGGAACCAGATTATACCATGTACCCTACCCCTGGTGTCAAACAACTAGAGTATTATTTTTAGGGAGGGGAAAGATTGAGCACCTAGGCAATAGAAAATTAGAGGTCAGTGCTTTTAAATGTGTGCCACTTTTAACTAGATCTTTGGTTTTAAGGTATTGCTTTCATCATCATAGAAGAATGATTTGAAACATCAGGAGTGGGCAACTTATGGCCCTTCAGATATTTTGGCCTACAACTCCCATTAGCCCTAGCCACTATAACCAGTGATGAGGGATCACTGGTTATAGTGAGTTGTAGGCTAAAACATCTGGAGAGCCACAAATTGCCCACCCCGATGTTAAGTATTGGAGCATTAAAATGACACACTGAGAACAGAATGACAGAACGTGTAAAAATATTTTAACTAGTTATATAGAATTCTACAATGCTTGTGGTTATTACTTGATCCCTAGTCTCCATTCCATTGTAATACAGCCGTTTTAAGACTTGCAGCCCAATGCTATTCAAATTCAATTGGAAGCAACAAGCCCCAGGCCCAATGAGTTCACTGGGGCTTTCTCTCAAGTAAATCTGCATTGGGTTGCAGCCCTATTTTATTCAGTCCCCCTCTTATGTACACTGGATGCTTTTGTTTAACTGTTGTGTGTTCACTCTTATTACTTCTGTCCCAAATTGCAGGTGGGGGGAAATCAAGCATCTAAAGGATGATATTGCTGTTCTTGTGTCTTAGATATGGTTAAAACACTATTTGTCAACTTTATGTCAGTGCTTTTTAGCTTATTACCTTGCTTTCATTCATGATAACACTAATTTTGGTGGTACATTCTCAGGATTTCTATGCATTGCCTGAACTTAATTGAAACAGAAAAAGTTGGAGGAGAGTTTGCTCACCAGTACATTACCTATTATTATGGACTAGAACTTGTCAAGTACTAGGACCTTCATAAAGGACTCAAAACTTGATTCAAGTCCTATGTGTTCAATTTGCATTGGCTAACCAGCTGCCATTTTAAGTAGTGCCAAAAGCGTCTTGGGGCATAAAAGCTTAGTACAGGCAAATCCCACAACCCAACAGTTTTAAGCACCCTTTAATCAATTTAATGTCAAAGGGCTTAAGCATGCTGCGCTGTATTGTGGTCCATACATTTCACTTGGAAGGGCTGTATGTAGAATCCATCAGCTGTAGAGAAACAGTGCTTGGTAGCGCTAAAAGAAAAGTGGCTGCAGTGGACCTCCTAAGACCCAGTGGCCAGAGTCACATGATCATCAGGAGAAACTCCACACTATGGGTTGTTGCCACCGCCCTTGCCTGCCATTTGCTTAATTACCCATGTTGCACTGCAAGTTGTGGGGTGGGTTAGAAGTCACCCCTGCCATGCCCCGGATCGGACAGCACAACAACCTGTGACACTGCGTGGATGATTAAGAAAATGTAGGCATGTAAGCAGCATGTGCAGGGGAAACAACCCATACTGCGTCATTTACCTTGCTGATTGTGTGTACCCAGCCATAGTTTTGCAACCAACCAGTGTTTAGATGTGCTTGATAATAATGGAAAAGTTGACAACTGCATTTTAGTGGTATAAACCAGTCATTTCATCTTAGTCTAGGAAACCTAGTCTTAATTTTTTTCCTTAGCCTTGCTCATGTTTACACAACCTGATCATGTATTTGTTTTTATCTGTTTTAATGGTTTTATCTATTTTATGATTTTTATATTTATATTTATTGTTGTTCCCCGCCTCGATCTGGATGGAGAGGCGGGTTAGAAATAAAATTATTATTATTATAGTATTATAGTATTTCCCCTAGTCACGCCAGCTGAAGAAAGGAATAAAACTAGAATGAGAAGGATTCAGCATGCAAAAAAATATAATAGCATGTTTAGTATGAACACTTCTTATGCCAAGTAAGTTAGTGCTAGAAACAAAGATTTAGTAATCAGTTACACTTCTTAAAAAACATTGGGATAACATTATAAAGCTGTCACTGCTAGTTTTATACTTCATAAAAAAATTAAATGAGGAAATACGATTTTCTTAAATTTTGTTCACATACATTTCTAAAGTTCAGAGGACTTTTTTTCTGGGTAGAACAAAAGTTATGAATTGAATTCTGAACCCCAAAATTTGCAAATGAATATCCTTCAATAATTAGGGAAGTTTACTATTGATCTTAATACCACTGGAAGGAAATCTGGAGAAAATGTATGTAATAAAAGGAGTTTGGGAGCTGCAGTAGCAAGAACAATTTATCCATGCATAATTCAGTGCGGCTTGGCAGCATACCCTGAATGTGCTGACAGATGTTTCATAAACAATCTCATTAGCAAGTGAACTTGAAAAGTTATCTTCTAACTGCACTCTTCTAACTGTACCGCATATTGGAATATTTTTCTGGTAACTTTCCTGGGGCTGCTGTGAAACTCTACAAACTCTCTTTTTTAATTTTCTACACACATTTTTTTCTTCCCACTTTTTGCAAAAGTTAACTTATTCCAGGCTGTGAATGAATTATGTTCAGACATGCATATGTACTCTATTCTGTTTTTAAACTAAGATGTAAAAATTGTATATAAAGAAAAATGTAAATAAAATATTTTTAATCTTTATGGTAATCTTTTATGTGTTTGTGGTACTTTGCCCTTTGTGTGATATTCTTTAAATTCTTCTATGATCATGCACGTTGGCCTAACTGGTAAAGTATTGTTAAAGCATTTGGTTGAAATGCTAACATTGGCTCAATTTGGACGATAGTCAATGGTGGGGTAATAATCAACTTTACAGTTGTTCAACTAGGGGGTACTCCCCATACAACATGGTAATAAATAATCAACTGTGGTGTGGATTAGGATCAGCACTGAGTTGACTATGGCAGCATTCGGATGACACAATAGTCAAAACAACTGACGATTGTTTCCCCCACATCAGTTGTTTATTGTGTCGTCTGAATTGAGCCATTGTGTGCCCACAGTCTAGCCACAGTTAAGCACTTTAAAGCCCTGTTAACTTTAATGGCAGAGATTTAAGTTTTCTCAACTTTTCCATTGCAATTGGTGGGATTTAAAACTGATTAACTTCAGCTATATTTTGTCCAACGTTACAGTAATATTGGAGATTTATGTTTTTTCTCTTGATGCTATGCCATCATTACATAATTATAGCAGTATAACTTCAAAGAAGAAAATCTGGAATGTGGTTTGTTATACAAGTAGACACTGAGGCATTGAGTTCACTAAACATTTAATGTTCTTGCATAGCATCTTTGTTCTTAACTGCACTCTGGAAAGGAAATATTACTCCTAACTTTTACCCACCTTGGTCCTATCTACTATTTCCTGTCCAGATAACTACTTAATATTTATTTATTTATTTATTTTCTTTATTGCCTCATAGCTGAAGCTCTCTGGTCAGTTTACAAAGATTAAAAACCATTAAAGATACAGTATACAAAGTTTTAAAACTATTTACATAAAAACACAGACAACGTATCTCTAAAAATAACTTGTTGTTGCATCTAAGGATAAATGTCTTAGATGCATCATTTTCAAGTTCCTAGATAACTCTGCCTCTGCTGGGTAAAGCTGATGCGCAGGAGTCAGTGAGCTCCAAGGTGCCATGTTGTCGACCCCCTGCTCTATTTCTATAGCTTCTGTTTCCTTGTGCTATGTTTTATTCCCTCTTTATTCTTATCACTTAACTACTATTTCACATAGCCCACTAATTTGCCTAATTAAGAATCTTAAGCTAGATAATAATTATTCATAACTATCCATGTTCTGTCAGGCTGTGTTTGCACTGGGTCCACAGCAGGAGAGCAGCAAACTACATATAGAGAACAGTTTTATCTGTTTCCTACAACCATTTTATTCAAGTGAAAAAGCATGAAGGAAAAAAATTATCATAGTTTAGTCTTTCCCGATATCTTCAGTTCGTAGTGATCTGGCCCAGTCATATAGCTGTACTGCCTCATTCTCCCAGTCTTCAACTGAAAGTAGACTTTGGTTGCTTGGGCTTTCAGTGAATAAAACCATAGTTTCTGCACGGCCACTTAAATATGTCTCCTGAACAACAAAGTATAAATTATTCCAAAAAGAAATTACAACACTGCAGTTATCTTAGGCTCATACTCCACCCCCCACCCCAGAAATTACTTGGATAGTATCCAATCTTAGTCCTATGTAGAGGAGACCCATTGAAATCAATGGAACTTCAGTTAGTCATGACTAACAAGTTCCGTTCCTTTCCATGGGTCTACTCTACATTGAACTAACATTGGATACCACACATAGTGTGTGTTTTGTACTGTTAAGAGTATATTGATGCAAATCCAGAAGTCTAAATCAAGCACACAATTGCATTCATTTAACGAAGCTGTGCCCTTTTCAATGAACTATATGAACTCCTGTTTAAAGTAAACAATTTTGCAGCAGTATGATTCAGTAGATGAGTAGCAATCTTGAACATGAGAGACTTGAATTCCTATGCTAGGTCTGCCATGGAACTTATAACTTCAATCTCTCAACTATAATGTGTATATATGGCTGGGCTGCACTAATGCTTCGTTCTTGCTACTTTTCCTGAAGAACGAAGGGCCAAACAACCTAATCAAATAAATGGCCCTGAATATAAATAACTGCTTAACACACACCGTTGGAAAGAAGGCAGAAAAGAAGTGTCAGTTGCTTTCCCTATGTACAGTTCTGAACATGCACTGCGATGGCTGTGCTGCCAGGGGAAAGTAATGTCTCCATAGGAGTACTCACCACTGTTGCCAGCCTCAGCCAAGTGCACTGCAAAGGACCCAGTCATTACTATGTGTAAAAGGCTCTACACGTACTTGTACTCGCTGTGAAAGTAGCCTGTAACACAGGATCCTAGAGAATACTAGGCCACTAAATTACATTGAGGCATGCCTTGTCCAACATACTCCCAGCTGATGGGACAGGGAAGAGAGAATTTCAATAGATTTGAACATGGAAAACTGCTTTATTCCAAACTAGGCTATTGGTCCATTTAGCTCAATATTGTCTACACAGACAGGTAGTGGCTCTTGGAGTTTCAGGCAGGAGTCTTTCAATCTCTGCCTCAAGGTACCAGGTTCCTTTTGTATGTAAAGGATATGCCAAGGGTAGGGTAATCTGGTGCCCCTCAGATACTTTGCACTGTAACTCCCATCATCACCAGCTAGCATGGCAAATGGTCAGGTTTTAAGGAAGATGTATTCTAAAGTATCTGGAGAGGTACGCCGCTTGCATGGGTGTGTTCAGGATTCAAACCTAGGCCCTCTCACACCCAAATCAAGAATGCTGCCCCCTTCACTGGCCTTTTATGTGATCCTTGCTGCCCCCTACTGCTGAATTTGCTGTTTTGTTGCAGCACAAAAAAAGCCCAGTGATTTTGTTGTAAAACAAAGTGTGCAGAGAGCATGTGATGCCTGAAACTCTTCTGGGAGCATGATTTTGTTTTAACAAGCCATGCACTCCCCCATGCACCTTGTTTTTCAGGAAAATTGGATGGGGAGGGCTGATGGCATGGAAAGGGTCAGGTGTGATTTCTCAGAAGGGCGGAATTGGCCTGCAGAGGCTGCTCACCCCTCCTCTAGACCAGCAAGCCTCATCCAGATTCTCTGTAGGGATTCATTATCTATCACCCTGTTCAGACAACACACTAAGCCACAGTAGTTAAGTATTTTGAGCTAAACATTATGGCTTAGCCATCGTGTGATCCATTCCTAACAATTGGTGGCTACGTAACCACTGTTTAAACATGCTCACTAACCATTTGCTGCAAAAGGGTTAGTGGCCTAACCATAGCTTAGTGTGTCTGAAAAGGCCCTATGCAGAGTTGTTTGGGCAGAAGGAGATAGGTTGTGCTCACTTTTGGAGGGTTATCTATTCATTTGCTACAGAAACAGAATTTACCATTAAAAATGTAATATGTGAGCACACAACACTCTGGGATAGGACACTTTTGAAGTGTGTCTATATTAGTTATCTTTCTAGCTCGGGGATCCTGCAGAAACCCAAATGGTCCCCCACAATGGGAGTTCTGCTACCAGGATTTATTGCAAAGTCTAAAGCATTAAAAGGGCACTCACTTCTTCACAAATTGTTCTTATGACATCCCTTGCGTGTTTTGTCATTTAGACAGAAATAGATCTGCTCAAACATCAGGTTGGAATACTCTCCATTGGCAGATGTATTTGAAAGGACTATAGCCTACCTCTTGAGATCTGGCAAGTGAGAGTGCTTATTCACAAATAATTTTTGTACTACATTTTGAATATATAGACTACACACGTGCAAGAGCTGGGACAAGAAAGGATAATTGTTCCCACCAAAAACAAACATGAGCATTGGTGCAAGCCCTGGCTTATAGCTACTTGTAAGCAGCAAGTATACACGGCTTCACACATCACAAAAAAACTGCTTTAAACAAACCAGGGCATGCAAAAGGAGGAGGGAAAGTGTGGGCACATTATTTGTTCTTGGGCTGATTAAACCATGATATATCTACCTGAGATCATTACAGGCCTTTGTCTAACAGCCAATCCTAAGCATGTTTACCAAACAGTAAATCCAATTGAACTTGGAAGTACTTTAAGTAAACAAGCATAGGATTAGTCTGCTTAAATAATTTAATGCAGACATGAGATATAAGCGATCCTTCGAAAACTTTTGTAGACCATTAGAACCTCAAGAATTGAGGTTTTCTTTTTCTTGTTTTTAATGGCCCGGTTCACACAATCATGGCAGGGGAAATAAGCCGGGGTGATTGCATAATTACTCTCGCCAGTGCAGCTTGGTATGTTGTACAAAGCTGGGGAGGGTGGCTTGTTGCCTTGGTTAACAAGCCACCCAGAACCCTCAAACAGCCCATGGGTTCTGGATGGCTTGCTAAACATGGCACCAAGGCATCCTCGCCAGATTCACACGACACAACAAGCTGCGCTGGCGAAGGTAATTATGGAAATTCTCCTTGCATGCAGAGTAGGGAAAATATGTTGGTTCCCTTCTGAAAGTGGTAGGTCCTGCCAATTTGGTTATGCAAGGAAGATTTAGATCTTCCTAGGGGAATCCCTGAAACAATCAGAAATGCTAGTTTCTGGAAGGCAGGTCAGCGGAACCCCCTTATGCGAACACCAATCTGCCACCTTTCAGAAATGTTCATTTCTGCTTGTTTTGGGTTGCTCCAAAAGCGCTAAATCACTGTTACGCAAGTAGTGTTGGTTGCTTGCATAATGGAATTGATGGGATGTAAAACGATCACATTGCAATTTGTGAATTACAGAAAATTCTTCCTCAAGCTGGATGATCATGAAAAAAAGATTGTGCATGGTGTTTATCTGTGTTCTGCACTGTTCTGGTTTAGTCTGTCTATAGAACAACTATGTGACTCCCGCTCTAATGTTTGAAATAATAATAATAATAATAACAATTTATTTCTTACCCGCCTCTCCGTCTGGATCGAGGCGGGGAACAACAACATGATAAAATACATAAAACTGATTAAAACATGACACATATTATTAAAACTGCATAAAAATCCTAAAACATCCTAAAAAACATCCTTAAACATCTTAGTGTGCTCCAACAACAAAAATTTACAGCTTTTAAAGGAGCGTATTTCAATAAAGCTCTTTAAAAGAGAAGGTAGAATCTTAGCTGGTGAGATTTATCAGCTCTTATCTGAAAACAGTATTTTTGTTTTAACTGTACATGCTTACCGCTCCTCCTTTCCCAATCCTATATGCCTTCCTCATTTTTGCAATTTTCTGTCGAGCTTGGTAAGAACGACGTTGAGAAGGTCTGTACACTGATTTTCGGTCTAGTTTTGATAGAGTGGCAACTGTGGGACATGGTGATGGAGATCTAGAAGAAAACCAATGTTTTGAACACTTTATTTTACAAAAACTAACAGAAGTCAAAAACTGGTTTCGGATGTCACGATAACCCATTATGGGTTAAATAATCCACCGTAGCTTATTTAAACCATTGTGGGTTATCATGTTGTCTGGCAGGAATTTTTTAACTCACGATAGCTTATTTGGCCAAATTAACCCACTCTGATTACCCACCATCTGCAGTTGGTGTTATTTGAGCCATCATGGATTATCGTGTCGTCTTGTGGTCACCATGGGTTATTTTTGTCACGTACAGAGTTGTGTGGCAAGAGTGGTTCAGATTGCTGCTGCTCTGTTCCTCCCAGACTTCGGGAATATGTTAAAGCCACTAAGCCAGCAGTGTCTGTGGGTGTGTGAGTGGGTGGATGCAATAGGGAACAGAAACATCTTTGCCAGCAATGTCTGTGGACTGGGTGGACGGAATGCACAATTCCACTTTAAAACACTATAGTGCTTTAGTAAGACAGTTAACAGCAGAGTCTGTGACAGCAATGTCTATGGGGATGAGGGAGAGGAAATCCTCAATTCCAATGTCTCACTAAAATGCTATGGCGCTTTCATGATATTGAGAGCACTTAAAGGGGGCTATACCAGCATTGGCTATGGGGAAAAAGGCACAAGTGAAACTTCTGCAGGTGTGTCAGTAGCCTCCTGAGTAGGGGAGGCTGTACATTAAGTTTTGTCCTGATCTTGTAAACTTCCAGTGCTTTAGAGCCACCACTGCCTTGTTGGGATGATGCTGGAAGCGCTGAATTAAGCCCCTGTACTATACCTTGCCCAATGTTGTCAATGGGTGAAATGCCATCCCTGCTTGGGCAGGACTGTAGCAAGACAGGGTGGGGGAGATGACTCAGATTAGGCACAGTAACTTAATAAGTTATTCACAGTAACGTATTAGCCCGCTGATGTGGTGGGGCATCGTGGGTTAAGCCACCATGGTTTAAAGTGACATCAGAACATGGGCCAAAGGTTAGTATTTTTCACATCAAATTGAGGACGTCCCTGCTTTGATGTCTGTCTTGCGGCTGCAATTTCATTGTATGTCCAAATCTTGGTGTTCTGACGAACAGACTGAAATTTAATGTGAAACCTATTGCCTCAAGAAGTATTATGCTTGTGCTGTGAAAGACAGGCTGCTGATATATAGAGAATAGAGATCTACATGATTGCTTCCTCCCTCACTGGCTTTGATGAGAAGATACTAGGTGAACTTTTAGGGGTTGTTCTCAACACACACACAGATTCTCCATTGACTTCAACTGGAGTTTTAAACTTATATAATCTCTCTAAGGCAGGGGTGGGGAAGGGGCATGTTCATATGGGAAATCCCAGAGGGCTGGACTGGGACTCCAGTGGGGCCTGGATTTAATCCTGGGCCTGAGGTTCTCAGCCCTCCTTTAATGTGCAATGCTGTGCTGTTGCAGGGGGTAGCAACAAGCCCTCAGTGAGCATAGCATTCCTCCTAAGTTCTGCATCTCCCTTACCATGTTCCCATCTCTGCTTTTCTCTTTACATTGGTGGTGTTTTGCCAGTGGTAGTATCATATCAATGCAACGGTGACCTACACCCTGGCACAAACATTTTCTATCAACATTGCATTCTTTCTGCTGGTGCAGGAGGACTTAGAAGTGATCTTATCCGTGATCCTATCCCACCAAGCAGGCTTATAACCTCTAGTGAGGTCAGCCCTGTTAAACTTTTTAAGCAAGAATGCCACTTCAGAGCCTAACCAGAAGAATTCCCACACTGCGAGCTTGCATATTTGCTGTCAGTATTGAATGAATATATTTTTCACTAACATAGCATAACATGAGAAACAACAAAACCAAAGCACTGTGAAAATACATTTCTATCGTTCTGTAAAAGTATGGAAGCTAGCACTAATGTCTACAGCAATTAAACGACGCATTTCAAGAAATAAAAAATGGTAGCTGAAACACTTAGCATTCCATGAGACTATGTTAAATAAACAGTCGCTAGAGTGATACTAAACACAGTAAGAAGTTGTTTGGATCATACTAAGAGATTAATCCAGAGCTGTAAATGGATAGCTCAGGCTGGAGTAATGCATGGATAACAATATCCAGAAAGGGTGAATATCTGCCTTCAAAAAGCTTCAAAAGTAGCTATGTAACCTTATTTAAATAACCACCTGTGATGGTTTTGTCTGTGTTTTGTATTGATGCAATTCAGAGGTTCTTCTATTCCTCCTGTATATATTACAATCTGAATACAAACAGGAACTAGCAAATTATTGGTAGAAGAACAAATAGCACAGTAGCACAGCACAGCTTTAAGGACTCAAGAGGTTCCCAGGTTGGTCCCTAATTATACTCTGAAGCTAAAGTGTCGGAAGAGATGACCCCTCCCCTCCATAATGGAACAATGCGGTTTGATAATTGGAGTTAGGTGGACAACGGATTATCTCAATCTGGCAACACTTGACATCAATAAATCTGTCTTTTTTCCCAACTTGCTAGAATCCCATCCAGCCATACCCACCAACCTATGCACATTTGGCTTCTTGCCAGATGGTGCTGGTTATTTTCCTAGCAGAATATGACAACAATTTCTCTCCACTCTGTTTCGTGTAACTGCCTGTTTTTGTCATACCAGTATTATTTGAGGGCAGTGGGGTAGACAAGAGGCCCATTGGCTGTTGGGGCCAGGCCCACCATCTTTATTGGTACTGTAATGGCAGGACCGTGGACAAGGTGCAGACTTTTTAAACTGCTAGGTTTAGATCAGGGGTAGGCAACTTGTGGCCCTCCAGATGTTTTGACCTATCATCCCTCACCGTTACCTATGCTGGCTAGGGTGGATGGGAGTTGTAGGCCAAAATGTCTGGAAGGTCACAAGTTTTCCACCTCTGCTTTAGATGGTGTAATGGAGAAACTGCTTCCTCCCATTTCATATCTCATTATGAAGGCAGCTGAGGTGAATACAGTGACAGAACACAGCTACTGACTAATTAACAAAAGATGAGAACAGAGATAACTGAAACAGTCATGGCTTTTATTGAGCAGTATTGGTTGTAGAATGAGTTCTGATAGCATCACAGAGGAATAGAGTTGCTAGCCTCTTTTGTTCTCACAAGGCCTTGTGCCTTTGAAATGGGTGAAGAACTGGTGGCCCTTCAGATGTGATTGGACTACAGTTCCCATCAGCAGCCAGCATGGCCAATGAACAGGCATGATGGGAGTTCTAGTCCAGCCACATCTGGAGGGCAACAGGGTTCCCACTCCTGCCCTTCTTGGTATGGTGACACCTGTTACATTTCCCTAGAAAGCGGTTCTCTATCTTTGGAGTTTGCTGCTGCGGTGGGATTTAGGAATGATCCGATATCTGCTCAGCAGGTATACATTTATGAAAGGATCATGAGGAAAACTGGCTTCCCAGAATGCAGCATCAAGCCTACAGAGCACAACTGATTTGAAAATCCTTGATTCAGTTCATCTGCTGAAGATGGATTCCTAGGTATATGACAGGCGATTGCCCACTCCAAAAGGTGGCTCCTGCTTCAACAACTTTGTGAATGGCAAATGTCTGGCTTTCAGCCTTCCCCCATATGCCATAAGATGCAATTATGAGTGTCCAGTTAAAAAGCAGCATTATTTGGTGGCCAACAGAAAATGAAAATTGCAATTTTACATCCTTCTTTTTTTTGTTACTTTCAAAAATATTTGAAAATACAAAGGAAGAAAGAATAGACATTCCAAAGCACATATACAAACAAGTATGACAACAACTGAGATGCTTTTACCTGAATTGACAAACAGCCAAGACTTGAGCACGACACATTTCTTCATTCTGTGGCATTAGTAGCAGAAATGGCAGTTCTGCTCTAAGCCTGGCAGACAGCTTCCCAGACTGTGCATAGTCCATGATGTCATACAATATCATCGTTCTGGGAAAGTTTTCCAAAGACAGTTTTCTCCAGTAGTTATGCCTACCACCAAAGTATGATGGAGTCTCATCGATGTAACTGACATACTAGAGAGTCAGAAAAGAATTTTATGAAAACTTACTTATCTTAGAATTCTTGGGTATTCTTTGCGAGCTGCCTCCTTTTCTGCAAGTATTTAATTTAATCAGCCTCAGAAGATGAATCTAAGGTTGCAATCCTATGTACACTTACCTAGGAATAAACTCCACTGATTGAACATAGTGAAACTGCTGAGTAAACATGCAGAGGGTTGAAATGTAAACGATTGCTAGTAAAATTATTGCTGTAGAATCTGTTCACTGGATTGATGCATTTAGTTGAATTCTAAAATCATATTAATTTGCCATACAATCATGAAGTGTGCCGAATGTGCTGAAGTCCTGTTTTTATGTATGTTGTATTTAAGCTGGTTTTGGGTCAGTTCAGTTTGGTTTTTTTATTATCCAATCCCATAAGGGGTGAGATTGGGGAACATCTTAGCATAGCTTACTTTCATGTAGTCTTTCATTGTAGCAATATCCATTTCATCTGTTATTCCATATTTCTTATACTGAAGTTCGTCCTGCAGCATCTGATTATAATACTTCCGATATCCCATTAATTTGCAGGCATCAATAGCTGCCTATTAAACATGGGGAAATATAGAACAAAAATAACCTCAGCCTCACTGTAAATCCAACCAAAATTACCATTCTGAAATCTTCATGCTTTTTCCATACATTACATTTTTACAGTCTGACAAAATGAAAAAGTGCATCCAATTTAGTATCTGAAAAATCTTATAAGAGTTTGAAGAAATGTTCTCTAAGGCACAGTTCAGATGCTTAGTGGAAAGTGACGGAAGACTGGACACATCCTCTCTTCAGTCACAAACCTAATGTAGCATGTGACACAAGCACTCTCCTGGCTGGGAGGCCAATATTCCATACGTCTGATTCATGCGATCTTTCTTCTATACCACTTGCTGCAGGGGAAGAATCACTTGAATAAGTTCTCCTATGATACATTTGATTATTTTTATAAGATTTTATTGTAAGTTGTCTTGATAATGTATTTGAAGGGCAGGGTGTACATCTAACTAATAAATACGTACAAATAACATTTAATGAGTGGCAGATGCAGGATAATGTCCCAGAAAGCATGTGAAGCAGGTGTAAGGTGTAAGCAGGTATAAGGTGTAAGCAGGTGTAAAGAAGAAAAACAATTTGTACACTAACTATCTGTGACATCTTGAATTATAGCCATTAAAATTAAGAACACAAAGGAATCTAAAGATCTGCTTTCTAGATTGAAACTGAACAATTCATTCATTAGGCTGCACTTCAGGAACAGCTTTCTTCTCAGAGCCACTTCAAATATGACCACGTTTCTTCATGGCTAATGCTACTATGTAGGAAATTCATCTCCTCCTGAGCATCTACCCTTTTGATTCCTCCTCCTCCTTTTAAAACTAAGTTTAAAATGATTTTAGGAGCTGTGACAGCTACTAAAAGGAACATTGCAGGTACTACATACACATCATTATTATTATTATTATTATTATTATTATTATTATTATTACAACAATAATAATAATAATTTATATCCTGCCTTTTTCCCAGGGCTGGGACTTAAGGAAGTTTACAAAGTTAAAACATGTACAATTAAAACATATAAATATAAGTTTACAAAAGTTAAAATACAATTAAACCTACAGTAAAATTTAAAACATTTAAATTTTTAAAAAACAATAACAGATTTTAAAAACAAAACAAAACAAAACCATACATTAACATAGGTTCAGAGTATTTTGAAAAGCCTGCTGGAATAAAAAAGCTTTTGTCTGGTACAGAGGGAGCCAGTCTGGCTTCCTTAAGAAGGGAGTTCCAGAGCCTTGGAGCAGCCAAGAGAAGGCCCTCTCCCACATACCCATCAAACTATTCTTCTACAGATTTCCATTTCAGCAGTTCTTATCTACAACCTCTAAACTATTTTTTTTCCAATACTCTGAAGAGTTATTTATTGAGAGATAGTTTAAAAAGCAATTATCAGTTTGCTGGGGGAAATATAAAGATGGAAACTTTCAGAAAAGACTATTATGAAAGAAGAGAAGATAAAACTGCCCAGATCATACTCCCTGTATACAAATCTATGGTGCAACCACACTTGGAATACTGTGCACAATTTTGGTCACCACGCCTAAAAAGGATATTGTAGGATTGGAGAAAGTGCAGAAAAGGACAACTAAAATAATTAAGGGGCTGAAGCAATTCCCCTATGAGAAAAAGTTACATCAGCTGGGATTGTATAGATTAGAAAAATGGTGACTAAGCGGGGGAACATGATAGAGGTGTACAAAATTATGCATGATGTGGAGAAAGTGGATAGAGAGACATTTTTCTCCCACTCTTCTAATACTAGAACCCAGGGTCTTCCCATGAAGGCGATTGGTAGGAGATTCAGGACAGATAAAAGGAAGTACTTCTTAACACAGCCCATAGTTAAACTATGGAATTCACTTCCACAAGATGTAGTGATGGCTATCAACTCAGATAGCTTTAAAACGGGATTGGACAAATTCATGGAGGATAAGGCTATCAATGGCTATTAGTCCTAACAGCCATATGCTACCTCAGGTATCAGAGGTAGGAAGGAAGGAGATCGGGGAGCACATCGGAAGCTGCGTAACGCAGTTTCCCTGATCTCTTCCCCTCCCTCCTGAAGCCACTCCCCTTTCCCTCCGTCTCCATGCTCCGTTTCTTAGTGTGGAGACGTAGCTGGTGTGGAGAGATCCACACCAGCTCTGGCCCAAACCTTGGATTCGAGAAACCGAACAATCCTATGTCCCTCAGACACAGGTCCCCTCTACAAGGATTCGCTTTTGCGCCTGGTTAGGCGATTATGCGCATAATCGCAGAAGCGCATTTACACCTAATACCTCTGCACGAGAGGCGGCAAGAGGCAGCGAAGCGCATTAACGGATGACCAAAATGTGCTTTACAAGTAGTTAATGCGCATAAGCGCTTGTTCACATAGTCAAAATGCGCTTTAACGGCCAGAGCAAAATAAAACTCGCGATTTAACGCGCATTCGATAATGCGCATAATCGGAGAGATAACGCGCCTCTACACCCGATTTGCGCTCCGTTCTTGTAGAGGTAAAAAATTTTAAGCGCCTTGAAAGAGCTTTAAACCTCTCTTGTAGAGGCAGCCACTGTCTAGAGGACATAGGATTGCTCCCTTAGAGTTCAATCCTATGGATGCTTAGAGTGAGAAAAGTCCTACAACAGTTGTAGGATGTTTTCTGTCTAAAAATGCATAGGATTGCACATTTGACTAATTCTTTTAATCTCAAGGATCAAGTCGCTGTGATAATTTACTACTGAGTTACATCTGGATGTTTATTATTAGTATTCCCAAAATCACCATTAAGAAGAAATTGTTTCTTAAAATCATCATCATCATCATCATCACAATTATCCCATTAGTCACATCAGTCACCGGCATCTCATCAAAAAAGTACCAATTTATTACAAGTAAGGTGCTTGTAATAAACTACCAAACATCAAAAATAAGACTGAATGAATATAAAATGATCAAGGAAAACACACGTCACCTCACTTGTTGATGTTATTACTTTTTTCCCACTAATGTACTTGCTGTTTTGTTTTCTTGTCTTGCAAAATATCTTGAACACAACAAAAGGGGGAAATGCAGACCCAGCAAATCTGAAAGGAAAACCCCCAGAAGTCAATTACCTATTATTATGGAAAGGGTTATTTTTCATGCTTTATCATGGAAATGACTGTTTCAACCCCCAACTGTGGGGGGTTGCGTCATAAAATCCTGGCCAGCACAGTTTATGCAAGGATTAAACAACCTTCACAAAACCCCAGAATAGGTCATGTTTAATCCTCGCATAATCCCCACCGGCCAGATTTGCACAACACAACAACACATGGTTGGGGGGTGTATATTCAGGATGTCACCCACAAATTGTTTAACCCTTGCATAACCCCACCAATTGGGTTTGCACAACATGACAACCCACAGTCGAGGTTGATTATTCATTATTCGGGATGGTGCTTGTGGGCACCGCAGCTTGTTGTGGTTTAAATAAGGCATGACGAGCCATGATGTGTCGTGCAAAACCAGGCATACTCCACCTTGAGTGAGGATTGTTGTATTGTCTGAACCCAGCCGTAGTCTCTACGACTTCAGACAATAAGCTGGTGATTCCTGGGCAAGATCCTGGAGCGGGTGGTTGTGAGCCAGCTCCAGGCACTCTTGGATGAGACCGATTATCTGGATCCATTTCAGTCGGGTTTCAGGCCTGGTTTTGGTACAGAAACAGCCTTGGTCGCCCTGTATGATGACCTATGTTGGGAGAAGGACAGGGGGAGTGTGACTCTGTTGATTCTCCTTGATCTCTCAGCGGCTTTCGATACCATCGACCATGGTATCCTTCTGGGACAACTGGCTGAGTTGGGAGCGGGACGCACTGCATTGCAGTGGTTCCGCTCCTACTTGGCAGGTCAGCTCCGGAAGGTGGTACTTGGGGAACATTGCTCGGCCCCGTGGATTCTCCAGTATGGGGTTCCGCAGGGATCAGTCTTGTCCCCCATGCTGTTCAACATCTACATGAAACCATTGAGTGCAGTCATCCGGAGTTTTGGAGTGCGTTGTCATCAGTACGCTGATGACACGCAGCACTATTTCTCCTTTTCATCTTCATCAGGTGAGGTTGTGGATGTGCTGAACCAGTGTCTGGCTGCGACAATGGACTGGATGAGGGCTAATAAACTGAATCTCAATCCAGACAAGACTGAGACGCTGTTAATGGGTGGTTCTGCTGACCGGACGGAGGGTCTTCAACCTGTTCTGGATGGGGTTGCACTCCCCTTGAAGGAGTGGGTTTGTAGCTTGGGGGTTCTCCTAGAACCATCTCTGTCACTTGAGGCTCAGATGGCCTCAGTGGCACGGAGTGCCTTCTACCAACTATAGTTGGTGGCCCAGTCACATCCCTATCCAGATAGGGATAACCTGGCTTCAGTTGTCCATGCTCTGGTAACCTCCAAGTTAGATTACTGCAATGCACTCTGCATGGGGCTGCCTTTGAAGGTGGTTCGGAAGCTGCAGTTTGTGCAAAATGCAGCGGCCAGATTGATAACTGGAACCAGAAGGTTAAAGCATATAAGACTTACTCTGGCCCGCTTGTATTGGCTGCCTGTATGTTTCCGAGCCCGATTCAAGGTGCTGGTTTTAACCTATAAAGCCTTACACGGCTTGGGACCACAATATCTGACAGAACACCTTTCCCGACATGAACCTACCCAAACATTACGTTCAACATCTAAGGCCTCCTCTGAGTGCCTACTCCGAGGGAAGCTTGGAGGTCGGCAACAAGGGAGAGGGCCTTCCCTGTGGTGGCCCCCCAATTGTGGAACGATCTCCCTGATGAGGCCCACCTGGCGCCAGCATTGTTATCTTTTCGGCGCCAGGTCAAGACTTCCCTCTTCTCTCAGGCATTTGGCAATATATGATGAGCCTGGGTTTGTTTTTGTTTTTGTAGCTTTTTTGGGCTGTTGTAGTGGTTTTAAATGTATGTGTGTATTGTGTGTATGTTGTATGTTTTTGCTGTTTTAATTTTTGTATATTGTTTTTAATTGTTTGAATCCTATGTAAACCGCCCAGAGAGCTTCGGCTATGGGGCGGTATACAAATGTAATAAATAAATAAATAAATAAATGCTCCCCATGTTAAAAACAAAGCAAAAACAACTTCCTGTATATTGAAAACTAGCACATCAAGGAGAAAGGTTCTAATCTATCCTCTCCATATTTTAGTTAGTAATATAACCATAATACCTTCACTTCCATACATACAGGAAGAGGGTTGTTTTATGTGGCAGGAGAATTCATACATACTGTTGCCCACATGCTGTCTGTGAGTTTGCCGAGTGTGCACCGAGTGTGCAACTGACAGCTTGTAATACCTATTGAACTCAGTTGGACTTATCTGCAAACATATCTGGTGGGATTACAAGAATGAAGCTGTAAATATTAGGGAAATTCTCTAGAGTTCTCTAGAAGGCAATCCTATCTGGATGCCACCTGCTACATGGAAGCCTCCATTGCTTCTAAGATTCCTATGCCCTGCCAGGCAGCTGCCGGCAGGGCAGGAGGAACAACAGAGACACTTTTCGCCTCTCGTTCGGTCTTTTGATACCCCCCCCCCCCGATGGGCCTCTGAGACCACCTAGAGGACTTGCACTGGTGGGAGCAGACATGGGACTGGAGAGGCCTCCCCCTCCCAGTACACTGCCTTTGTCCTCTTCCCATCTTTGTCTGAGGTCATAATACTGACCTCGGAAGAGGATCCACTGTGGAGCATTCTGAGGTGGCTGGGAGGAAAGGCATGGGTGAAGATCCAAGCAGGATCTTCACCCATGCCTTCATTGTAAGTAAAAAATGCTATTTCAGGGCTGGTTTACATTGCCATTTTTTTCATAGTAAACTCTCACTATGGGATCTGAAATCCTTGCAATTCTTTTGCAGTTATTATTATAGAGTCACTACCACCTGATAAAATACAGCAGAAATTTTAATTTATCAATGGGAACGATCTGTCCTTAGTTGTTCTTCTTTGGGACACTGGATTCAACCTATCAGTGAAAGTATTTCAACATTTAATACTTGAGGGCAAAGATGGTCTTAAATAAATAAGCAAATAAATAAGCCTAATGAAAGTCATCATGTTCACCAAACCAGTGCGCATGAATGTACTAATTTTACCTGAATCGGACTTTACATAGAACAGCAGGGTCTTTAAGAAGCTCAGCCTCCAAAGGAGTCACTTTTTTCAAAATCTCATAGCTAATGCAGTGCTCCTGAAAGAAAAATGTTTTTCACTCAGTGAATTTGCAACACATTTTGTTTTTATAATCACCATATGTGATTATATATTTCCTCGATTCTAAGACACACTTTTTTCCCCATATTTACGTCTGTAAAAATGGAGTGCGTCTTAGAATTGATGGCGTCTAAGAATAACCAGATTTCTCCAGCGCCGCCCCGGTCTGCGCCGCCCCGGTCCGCTAGCACCAGCGCTGGGGAGGCCGCTGCCACTGAGGAACGGCCTTCCCCACTCACTGCCATTGCCGCCCTGGTCCTCAGCGCTGGCGCCGCTTGCAGCGGCCTCCCCGGCTCATCCACTGCCACTGCAGCCGTCGCCCCGGGCCAAGATCCGCCTCCCTCCCCCCTTCGCTGCCCCGTTGCGGGCAACCCTCCTCAGACCCCTGGCTGCGTTTCCAGGCCGGGGAGTTACTACAAAGTAGAAACAAATCTGCCCGCCCGAGCGCCTCTCCTCAGGAGCTCTTTTCCTTCCATGTCGCTTTTGCTGTGGTTGGTGCAGCCTCCGCCCTCCTTTTGTGTGTGTGTGTGTGCTGCTGTTTGTGAGGAAACGGAGCGGCTGCCACGTTCAGCGCGGGCGGGCGACGAGGAGGCAACAGCGGCGGCCTCCCCTCGGTTGATTCCTTTCCCCTCAGCCCCTCCGTTTATTCCTCCTCCTCCTTCTCCTTCGTAATGTTGCCTGTCTCCCCCATCCCACCCCTGGATGGACTGAGGGGACGACTACGACGACAGAAGCAGCGCCTGGCCGGGGGTCTGAGGAGGGTCGCCCGCAACGGGCCAGCGAAGGGGAGAGGGAGGTGGATCTTGGCCTGGGGCGACAGCTGCGGTGGCAGTGGATGAGCTGGGGAGGCCGCTGCAAGCGGTGCTGGCGCCGAGGACCAGGGCGGCAATGGAGGTGAGTGGGGAAGGCCGTTCCTCGCTGGCAGCGGCCTCCCTGGTGCTGGTGCTGGCGGACCGGGGCGGCGTGGACCGGGGCGGTACTGGCGGGGAGGACCGGGGTGGCAGGGGTGCATCTTAGAATCGATGGCGTCTTAGATTCGGTGAAATACGGTAATAGCAAAATCAGATGCTGTTAAGATCCGTATGTAGCCCAAATGAAGTTACTGAGAAGAGGGAGATAATCAGGATGCTCAGGGGAATCCCAAAATTTGAAGTGGTTACATAATCTTGTGGGGGGGGTGATCTAAGGGGGCAACATCCCCTCCTCAAATCAATGAGGACTGAATATACTTAGTGGTCACAATGCTGTGAGTGTCTAAACAGGTAAACTTGAGGCCCTCCAGATTTCTGGTTTACAACTCCCATCATCCCTCACCATTAGCTACTGGCTAGGGATAATGGGAGTTGTAGGCCAAAATATCTGGAGGGCTGCAAGTTGCTCATCCCTGTGGGAGGGAGAATGGAAAACTATGTGAGGGGAAGGAAAAGAAAGCACAGCTGGCTGGCTGGAACAATGAAGATACAGCACCCTCTTGTATATTCACATATTTCACTCTGAAAAGTAACAGTCGCTCTCCAGCAACTAGTTTTAACTAGAAAACTGAGATACTCATTACCACTAAGTCTAAGATCATCAAACCACACTATCTTTAAACAAAGCAGCAGTGATATGCTGCTAAAAATACAGTGGTTTTCTGACAGCTGGATCTTCCTTTCACTTGTTTGTGAAAGGAAGACAATTGTGAATGATAAACATACCCTCAGCGTAGGGTTTATGGGCACAGCCCTACTCCTGAATGCCTTATCCACTTTCAGGTTAGATTAACGCACACTATGTGGAGCTACCTTTAAAGACAGTTTGGAAACTTTAATTGGTACAAAATACATCTGCCAGGGTTTTGACAAGGATCATATTATCCAGTCCTTCATCATCTGCATTGATTACTCATTTATTTGCAGGCTCAATTCAAGGTAATGTTTTTGACTTTTAAACCCCTAAATGGCCTGCAGCAAAACAATCTCAAGTTTTGTTTCCTTCCACATAAACAGTCCTAGCATACACTCCACTTCTGATGCCCTTCTCCAAGTCCTGCTGCCCATATGTATGAAAGGGAAGCACAAGAAATAGGACCTTTTTGGTAACGGGTCCCCAAAGCTTAGGACAGCCTCACAAGAGAGTTTTGTTTGCCTGGCCCCATTATTGCTCGACTTGTGATGAGAAGCGAAGAATGGTTTATTTCTGTGAGCTTGGATGCTGGTTTTAAGTTACATCTGTCTGCTGCTATTTTTGACTGCTGTTCTAGATTCAGCATGTGGCTTTCGCCTTGTGAACTTTCCTCTTTTCAGCCCAGCGGCTCTGGGTTACTGCTTTCTGCTGTCGACAGTCACTGACAGCATGAGGATAGCTCACATGCATAGTCCTAGATTTCGGCTATTTGGGGGGTACGCGTGCATGTCTGTGTCATTACAAACAAAACAAAGCATGTTTCTCCTTGAATAACTTGGAGAATACCCCTAGCATACGAGAACTTGTTTTCCCATGTTTTCCCACCCAATGCATCCGCACACAGGGAACTCATTTTGAAACTAGGGAGAATAATGAGTGATTGAAAAATTGAACCAGAGAAATACATCTAATCAGACATCACCAAGGACAAGTACATACCGCTGCACGAATTGTGTGTTTCAGAAGTTTAAACATTCTTAACCTTATGTGACGCCACCACATCTTCTGAATAGTTCTAGCTGCATGTTCTTCTTGAGCTCTGGTGGAAAAAAGTATAAGTCACCCGATGTGTGAGCACTGTGAGTAGTTCAAGCTTAAAATGACTGGGAAATGTTTTGAACGGTAACATAAAAATGCCAGAGATTAGTAGACTGTACTAGTGAGCACAGAGTTGCCATCATTTTCACAACAAGCTGGGCACATCTACATTGTGGGGCTGTGCAAAAGTCTTATAGGAGGCATGAATTTGAGCTCAATATTCCTGTTTCAAAGATATTCGGACCACGTCCAAACTAAGTTGACTCAGATTCAAAGAAATCTGAGGCAAAGTGGGCTGGTCCCAAGGCTTTGAACCTACTTCAGCTGATGTCTTTCATCCCAATTTGATGCAGGAGAACCTCCACCAGTTCTCCATAAATGGAATATTCCAGACTTGGGGGAGGAAGAGAAGAGGGCATATTTTGTGACTGACAGGTCAAGCTTCCAATCAGGGAATGACTTCACAAAGGTTTTCCAATCATGGTGCTTTTGGGAAGGATATTGAAGCATATCAGCAGCTCTTTCGGGGATTTCCCTGCTCTTTGCTAGTTTTCTGCATACTATGATGAGCAGTAGCAGCAGTGCTTAAATAGGTTGTGGAATTGCTGCTTGTGCGACCTCCACTATTCCATCTGTTACTTCATTCCTTATTCCAGACAAGTCCGTTGCATCCTAACTTTTTAGAATTTACTTTTCCTGTTGCTTGTGTCTGTCTTGCGTCCAATCTGTGTTGTTAGTTATTAGGCAAGTCTCTTCCTTCATTCCATTTCCCCACCCCATTCCTGTCCTAGCAGCATTTGATTCAATAACATCAGTGTTATGAATGCATTTCAGCCTCCTTATACATTAATAATGTCTCCATTCACAAAACCTTGGTTTTCTCTTTGACTCTTCTCTCTCCTTCCCTCCCTCCACAACCTTCACCTCACACCAGTTTTTGACTGTCACCAAATCAGGTCGCTTCTCCCTTTACAAATTTACAAAAATACAGCTCTTGGGCCCCCACCCAACACATGATGTGGTCCTTACACTGTAACTAAGCTAAAGTATGTGTAACTGAAATAATCACATACTCTTCCCATGCTTAGCCATGCCTCCATTTCCCCCTTCCTCTGTCATTTCCTTGTGTCCATTTTTGATTGTTAAACCCCTTGGGTTTACAAGTGAAAACAGGGATATTCACCTCAGATTCATGCCTCATATGAAACGTTTGCATGGCCCGCGACGCAAATGTGACCAGCTTGTTGCTAACATGTTTCCAACTCTGTACTAACTATTACAATCTACTAACCTCGGCATTTTTATGTTCTTGTTCAAATCATGCCAAATATATATCTATATCTATATATCTATATCGTAAACTTAAGCAACAATAAATAAATAAATAAATAAAGGCCTGTGTCTGCGGGTATCTGTCTGATTCTGGGAGTGCCTGTGGTCTTTGCTGTGCGTGTTGCATGATTATAAAACACACTCACACAGGCCCCCTCCACAAGAATGCGCCTTTGCGCCTGGTTCCGCGATTATGCGCATTATCGTGGAGGCGCATTTACTCACAATCCCTCTGCACGGGAGGCGGCGAGAAGCGGCGAAGCGCATTAAAAGATGCCCAAAAAGCGCTTTCCAGGTAGTTAATGCGCATAATCGCTTGTTCACACAGCGAAAATGCGCTTTAACGGCCGGAGCAAAATAAAAGTCGCTATTTAACGCGCGTTCGAAAATGCGCATTATTGGGGAGATAACGCGCCTGTACGCCCGTTTTGCGCTCCGCTCGTGTGTAGGTAAAATTTATAATGAGCCTTCAAGGCTCATTAAACGCCCCGTGTGGAGGAGGCCACAGATTGTGCCTCCCATGCAGCAGAGGTTAAAATCCCAAGAAGGTGCAACCCACACGGCCATTGCCTTCTGCTCTGTCCCTACCAATTCGCAAAATAACTCGAAAGCAGGAGCGCAAGTACCCACTCCACCTCCAGCTCACCCAGCCAGGTCCGCGGAATAGCGGACACCTTTACCTCCGCCTTTCTTTGTCGCCAAGCGTCGCCAAGTGAAAACTGCTCGTCATCGCAGCTGACTTGGGCGCAAAGACCCCCTTTTCCCGGTGGCTGCACTCGAGCGCCTTTCAGCGGTTGCCTAGAAACAGGGACGCACTACTGGAACCGGAAACCATCTTCGGTTCCGCCCACTTAAAAAAAAATGGTAGCGTAACGCGTGCTAAGTTTGTGCTCTTCCGGTCTCCGTTCGCGGCGCGTGGCTTTACGCGTCATCACCGCTGCGCCGTATTGGAGGAGCGGTGTTGTCCCCGCTATGTTCAAGGTGAGAAAGTTTCACGGGTCGTTCTGAGAAGGGAGCGAACGATAGAATTGTGTCGGCTCCCTTTGGCGCGCGCCGTCTTTGCCGTTGTCAAGGAGCGCGCGAGTTCCGAGCTTCTTTGTGAGCCCTCGTGGCGTTCGGGTAGAGGCCGCGTTGTGATTTTTCTCTGTTGCTATGGAGACATGCTGGACGGTTTTTCGACGGGGGTGAAAGTGGGAGAGAGGAGGAGGAAGGGGGGGAGCACGCGCCAATGTTTCCAGCTTTCCTCATGGGGTGTAAGAAAGGACGACGCAGGATGAAGGGAGAGCGCGGGATGGGATATGAAGCCGTCAGTTTTCTAAAAAGAGAAAAACTGTGGAGTCTTGTGACACTTAAAGACTTAACAAAATTTTGTAGAGAAGCAAACAGTCGCATTAGTCCGTGAGTGGGGGGGAAACTACTCCAAAGTTCACTTTATGGCGATATCTATTTTAGGAAAAGCCAAAACGTCACAGATCAGTGAAGAAGCGTTTGAGTTGCCCAGAACTTTTCATTGGGTTAGATGTGAGTGCCTCCCCCCCTCCCAAAAGTACAAAAACTAGTGTTTTTTAGACCCAATGCCAAGGTGGAGATTGCAGACTGAATGAATTAGATCTTGTGGGTATCAAATTCTGTGCCCAGGAAGCAATGGCTGACCACCATTTTTAAAAACACGAGTCCGGCTACTGCTCAGATCTGTCCGAAACACACAGGTCCCTGTGTGGGCAGAGAGCAGAAATAAAGAGAAATGTGACAATCTTTATATTAGTAATGCTGGCTATTAATTTTACATGTAGGAATCCACCACCACCATACAGACTCCCTTCTTAGTGTTGGCCTTGAGAGTTAATACAGGCCTGGAATTAATCTAATTTCAGTCTGTTTGTAAAGTAGCTTCTGTTAAAAAGAAGCTGCGCATGACCTGGCTCTAATGGAGCTATTGGATGTACATAGATTGTGCCATAGGAATAAAAGATAAATAATGATCTTGCCTATCAATGTTCATCTTCCAATAAGGTTAGACTTTTTATAACTCAGTCCTATGCATGTTTACTCACAAGGAAGTCAGGTTGAGTTTAGTGGAGCTTATTCCCAAGTGCGTGTGCTTTAGGTGTGTTAACAGATGGTAGACGCCTAGCACTAACCATCAAAAGGCACAGTGCAACTATTCAGCCTTTTCTTAATATTTTTTTTTTTCTGGTAAGAAAAAACATGGAAAAAGAGGTGGGAAAACATAGGACAGCTACAAATGGAAGGTGGGGATGTCTGACTCTCCATAAAATTCTGTGAGTGGGGCAGTACAATTTTATTTATTTTATGAAATAATATCTGAGTGGTGAACAAAACAAATATAATACAATACAAATAAGATAACACTAAAAACAGTATTGAACAATCGTAAGCATATAGACTGGGTCACAGATCTCTAAACATGGTCCCTAAAGTATCCTGGACCTAAGCTATGTAGAGCAAGATCTGATGGATATTTATACAAAAAAAGCGCTACAACTCACAGCATGCCTGAGCCAGCATAGCTAGGTAGGGAATGCTGGAAGTTGTGGGACTTTCTTCTGTCTAACCAGGCATAGGATTGTGGCCTTAGGGCTTTAAAGGTCATCACCAATCCTTCAAACTCCTGGAAATATTTGTTAGTTGTCTGGTGTTGTACCTTTTCCCTTTCTACAGGGGGTGCTATAGGATCAAGCTTTGTAAAGTAGAAAGGTGCTTTGTATAGTAATTAACAATGTAATCCTGAAATAAATTTCTTGATCTGTAAAATGGGAGTGTTGAAGACCTACTTCATAATTATTAAGTATCTTGTAAAATGCAATGAAGTTAAGAGCTTAAAAGCACAATCATACTATGCATGCTGAGAGTTATAGCTCATTTTTCTGTCTAAAAATGGATTGCATAGGATTGCACCCTAAATTTAACTCTGTAGACCATTTTGAATACTGAACACTTGCAGGCCTATGTAATGCTCTACTCTTAGCCACTTGAAATGTTTAGAACAGGTTGTTTGAAAGAAGAACTTGGTTCATGAGAAATTTTGGTTTCACATATCATTAAATTATTATTATTGCCATCCATGTACATTATGTTTAGAGTAGCATAAGAAAAGAACAGTTTTTATCACAGGAAGATTATTTATTCTGTCTTCCAACTTTTGAAGTGTGTGTAAGCAGCTCCAGGAGCTTTTGGCTAAGAAGTGGGATATAAATGCTGTAAATAATAAGTAAATAATTTTAAAATGTAATAATGCATATAAAAATAAAATTATCCATCCATTTTTAAGGGGTTAACAAAACATAGTTTCATTTACATTTCATTATTGCAGTGAATTAATAATAAAATCATATTTAATCTTCAGTTTCATAATGTATAATTGAACATAAATGAATCAGCATTATTGATTATTTAAGTCAGTAAATTCTATAATGTTTCTGTCTTTCAAAAAATAATTTTCTTTCTAATCTTTTCTGCTTCCAGATGTTACAGTCACAGAATATCCTAACTTACTGAGTCCTAGCTTGTTCAAAGAAAATATTAACATTAGTGGAAGAATTACAGGAGTCAGTATTTGCCTGAACTTGACCCATATATGATATATTGCATTGAATTTAGCACTTGAATAATCTGTTTAACTTTTTTCTGTTCTCAAATCCCATATTTTAATGGAATTGGTACTCCCCTCTCTGATATGCCAGGCACCGTTGATCATGTGTTTCCTGTAATTATTAAAAACTTTCTTGCTTTTATAGTGATGTATTGTTTTTTCTAATTGTAAACTGCTTTGGGCTTTAAAAATGGTAAGCGAGTTATCAGTACTCTAAAATAAATAATATCCAATGTATGTTTTGATGATTATGCCATTGAATTGAATTAAGTCCAGGAGTTTTTGGCTAACATAGGTTCCTGATGATAACAGCCAAAATTTAGCACTGCTAGACAATCATCCCTACTTCTTTTTTTCTGGGTAGTGTGAAATTGCTGGCCTGTCTTTTAACTTAATGAGTTTACATGGCAGCAACCAAAAATATAAATACCACAGCTTAAAATTATTGTGCACAGTTGTTGTGGGGGGGAGGCACAGGAATTATTAGATGTTACATATATTTTAAACATATTACTCAAGCAGGGAGACCAGTTAAGGGGAACACTTTCAACCCAATGCTATGCATACTTACTCAGGAAGTGGCTCTGTGCAAACAAGAATGTGCACAAATAGTTGTTCTGTCTCCTGAGGTGACATAGCAATTCCACATCTGTATTGCTCTGAATTGGAGTGACTTAAAAGCCCTTGGATTTTTAATGCAGACTGTTTGTAGTCTACAAATATTCAGACATTGTTTGAATGTGCATCCTCTACCCATTCTGCCCCATCCCAGGTTAAATAATTTTAACAGACATGTTGGTGTTTGCTTTTACAGCTTTCCCTCAAAGAAGTTAATTTCTCTTTGTCCTCTGGAGCTTAATATGTCTTTCCCCCTTGATTCAGTAATACATTTATTAAAATGTCTCTGTTTGTAACAATAAACTACTAAAGTGATGTGCAGTGTCATTTCTGGTGTGAAAGTAGTGTTTTTCAAACTGTGTTTTCTTAAAAGCTTATCAGCCTCCACTTATTTGCCTCCACTGTGCCCTACTCTAACTGCAAACAGAAAGGTGACTAACATACTAAGCTCCAGAAATGCAAACAAAAAGAAACCATTGATCAAATTGAAGATTAGTAATTGTGAACAAGCTGCCCTGTGAAACGGTTTGCTTGACTACACTCTATCTTCTCCTGTTAGGTTTAGCCAGAGGTGCCCGGTGTGTTCAAAATATACCCTTGATTCATTCAGGGCAGAAATTGGTCCCAACAAGCCTGGCCAACATGCAATCTAGACTAGCTAGGCACGCTAGATTATACCCCAGAATCCTGTGCAACATATATGGGTTCCTTGGCATTTAAATTAATGTGGGAACAGTTCTGATTTATAACTTTAATTACTGTGAATATTATATAAACGGAGTAAATAAAATACTGTATGCTATGAGTGTCATTGATGTTTGTGTATGATGTCCGTTGTATTTTGCTGAATGTCAGATACGTTTGTTATGTTTGGAACAGTTCGATGTATTCTTGTATCTGGGCGGTGGGGATGCACTTTGTACAGAGAAGACTATAAATTGCAGTCTTTAAAAAGTGTCATCATGGCTTTGAAATATAAATTAAGAAATTGCCTTCAAACAAACTGCCTAATATATATAACTTGTAATGACAGTGCCACTCAATTAGAATGGACAAATCTGTCATCCATTTTCTTTAGTCGTATTTTGTTCAAGCACAAGTTTGTTCTGTCCTATTTCTGCATGAGTTTGTGAATGTATTTTTTAAAATGCACACAAAATGCATTTTCCTTAGTATGCAGTTCTGTATGCATTTTTTTACTGAAGAACTGCATCATAAAGTTTAGGGGACTACAGAAATTGTAGGATAATCGTACACCAATTTAAGTATTAGTTCATAAAGTATGAATTAGATTGGTTCATATTAAAATGCAAATCAAATTCATTTCTTCCCCCTCCCTAGAGCTAATACAATCTTTGTAATTTTTATTGCAGGTCGCTTTCTAAGATTTTTCCTTTAAAGCACTTCCCAGCATTACAAAGTTAAAGTGCAGTGCTGAGAATCATTTTTGTACCAATTGCAATGTCTGAGAAAATGCTGGTAGCTGTTTCTGTAGAAATTTGTAAACTTCCTGTTATGTTGTTTCCTTTTCTGTTCTTGCTTCTTGTGTGGATGAATGAATGTATTTGCATTTTGAGCAAGATAGCTTATAGCTTTTTAGGTCACAAAGGGAAGTAGTCTATGGTGTATGTGCCTGCATTTCCCAGAACTGTTGCTGAGCAAGAACACCTAGGCTCTCAGGCTTGTTCCTAGGTTCTTACACACTTCAGTACTTCTTGCGAGATTCAGGACTAGTAGCTTATGGTAGAGGTGTGTGAGAAATTTGTTTCTGATCTGGGTTTACCCAGTTTGCACCTGGACTGAACACATACTCGAATGCAATCTGCGGTCAAAGTCTGTGTGCTTCCAAGCTTATAATGTGGTTTTTTGAGCCAAAAATGCATTTGACAGCATGTGTGCATTTGAAAAATGTGTATAAAAATGCATACTTCTGAAAAATGCACACAAAAGCACTTCAGTTAATGAGAGAAGAATATGTACATTTCAAAGATGTTCTTAATTCATGTGTACGTTTGGGAGAATGCACAAAAATGCAGACAAATTTTCATGAGCAAAGGAAAAAAACAAAGCTCGCAAAGCTTATACAAAGCTTATAACAAAGCTTATACAGACACGAATTGGAACAGGATTCGAGGTGAAATTTGAAAAACTTTGATGAGCTTGCGTTTTGCTTGTGTGAACATTCCTACCTGATGTTACCTTGCTTCATTTCTATAGGATCTGTAAAGTCGTGAAGAGGTCTGCAGCTCACTAGTAGATAGCAACTACTTCACCCAAAGGTGTTTTCATGTGACCTTTTCCCTCCCCCAAGAAGTGACTTTTTTGCAGTGATCGGCCCACTCTTATAAATGATACAATGTGCAGTCCCATGTTTGAGTCTCATTTTCAGACAGTGTAGAAGCATTCACAAGCTCACAGTCTACTTACCTCTTCACTGCAAGGTAACTGAAAAACATCATATTATGATTTGTGCTCGTAAGGAAGAGTCAGTCTTGTTAATATTAGTATCTATAATTTTGGGAAGCAAATCTTCAAGTAATTCAAGTTGCTTTCTGTGGGCTTCAAAGTATAGTGTCTGAAATACTTGCATGAGCAATTTCTTAAGGGCTTTGTTTAGAGATTTTCTTTGTTTAAGGATCACACATTTGTTTATTTGGAGGGCATACAGTGCCCTTCCCTTCTAAGTCATGCTGCTTTTGCTGGGTATCTACACCCACACGATAGGGGCTGTTAGTAAAATGCAGTTCTTCTACTAGCACCACCATTGCTAGTAGTTATGTGTATGTGGTTATGGTAGTGCTTCTGACATCACAAGAGGCACAGCTCTGACCCATGCTGGTATAATTTCTGACTTCATCGTAAACCATTAACTTTTTTAGTACTTTGTAGGATAAGCATTTGTCATTAGGCTTCCAAAAAGAGCCTTACTCTTGTTTTAAACTTCTGAATTAAGGTTAGCCCTTGAAGTGCAAGTAATAACTTGTCATTACTTTATTTCTAGGCCATCAGCTACCTATGTGTTTGGGGCACTGAAAACGTTCATATTATAGTTTGGTCAAAAGGGTGAATGTGTTTCTAAGCTATTCCTAGCTCCCTCCATGGAAAATATGATTATGTAGTTGGCTGTTCTCCATGTTCAGTACTGTATTTTGTTCCAGGTTCTTGGCTCCTGTGCAATAACTTACGTCTACAAATACAGGCATAAGTCACTTTAACAGGAGCTTGAATACTTGAAGTAGTGGGATTCAGCTGTGATAGGATACAAATAACTTTCTTACAGAAGCTTAATGATGTGCTCTTGTGAGTCCTCAGTACCTTTCAGTTTCCTCTTAACTTGCCTTCAGCTAGGTATGTATTGTCCTGACGGACAGTGCCTCTCAATTTGCATGTATATTTGGTGTATGAAATGTGGTTATAAGTGTAATATAATTCCATTTGAATACATAAAATACTCGTTTTTCTTATATTTAGGTAAAGCAATTGGTGGCTGTTCCTGCTAGCTTGAGCTTACTTGCTGTCCAGGTATATGCTGCTGCTCCCGAGAAAGAAGCTTCCAAAAAAACCTTACTGAAAGTTGATGAGGTAAGAATCTTTCCTCTCTGTACTTAATTGTCTTGGGTTAGCCATCACCCAGTTTCAATGTGCAGACCGTTAAATAAAAAGGTTTCTCTTCCTCCTTCCTGTTATGCAATTATTCTGTTTACGCAGATGTGTCTCACAATGGTGCAGTACTGCGTAGTGCCTGTTTGTTGTAGAAGAACTTGAGAGTTGTCCAGATACTTACAGTTTTATTCTAAAACAACTAATAAGTAACTTCATGTTTGCCACTGTTCACAGCTTTCGCTTTATACCAGTCCAGCCCCAAAATCAAAATATGTGGAAGATCCACGAACGCAGTTGGAGGAAGGTATCTGTTACCTGCGGCGCGCTCTGGAGCCATATACATCCTGGTTTCAGGTATAGCAGCTTGTAATATCAAGATGAATCCCAACAACCGAGGAACTCTGTTGTAGACTCAATTGTGTGTAGATCTCATTCCAGAAATCCCTGTGAGTGGAACCAGTTCCTTTTGTATACAAAACTGGAAATGCAATCATCTCATTGTTATCATTTTATCAACATACTGTCTTCAACTAATTATGTTATTTTCTGAAAGCAGATCTGGCTGTCTTAACAAATAACCAACACAGTTTTTGTTTCATTTCAAACAAAAACTGGATGTTGACGTATTGCTTAGTTCTTACTAAGACAATCACAAACCAGTTTTGTGATTGAAAATGCTCAATTTGTTCTTTGTGGGAGGTAGTGCTGTTAGTGGAGTTTTCTGGTTCTAAGCTGAGAAGGAACTTTTCAGATAGATACTTGTAGGCTAAGGAATGTAGGTCCACTTAGAACGCTACTCAACCCCCCCCCTCCCCAGTTGGGAGAGCACGCAGTGCACTAAGGGGAATCCCCATTACCTCAGGCATAACGGGAATTCCCACCCCTTTCCCAAGCTCCTGGTAGAGTCCTTGGGGTGGGACTTGGATGGGTCAGGGCCCACTGAGGAAGCCAAAAGCTCCATGGGCTGGATGTGGAATATCTGGGGGCTGAATTAGGTTTTCACACTGGAGGATTTCCTCCCCTGGGTTTGATAATCTCAAGAAATTCGTTAAATTGCTTTACTTAACCTCTGTGATGTGGGGTGGAAAATTTCCAAGTGCTTAATTTTTCCACGGAAAAAAATCTGTTTCATAAATTCGTTAGTAACAATGAATGGATCCCAATTGGAAATACAATGTTAGGCAAATTTGGCTGTTTCAAAGTTGAAATGATTTTCAGCTGATTCCCTGTGAGAGAATGCATACATGTCTCAGTGCAAAATATAACCAATAAAAAGTGACAGTGAAACTGAAGATGCCCCAACCACCTTGGTGAAAGAGAATAACTCTGTTGAAACTGATGAATTGTCAGCATTTTATGCACACTTCTTTCGGTTGCTAACATTTATTAGCATTTATCAGGATCTTTGGTTTTATCTTTAAATTTAAACTATATAAGGGAAGTACATGCTGTTGTCTTTAAAATTTTACTAGTATTCCACCACCACCCCAAACCCTAGTCAGTGTAATATTACATTTAAATCGCATTGTGTGCTTTAATTTTTCCTCTTCAAATATTTCAGTTCAAATACTTGTGGTTTATTGGGACAAGAAAATAACATGGGATTCTTTTTTAAGCTTTGTTTACTAATTAGAAGTAAAATAATCATGTTAAATGAGATCACTTTCTAGGCACTAATATTTGTTTGAAATTTCTCTATGCAAATTAACATAATTTGCATAGAATTTTTTTCTGGAAAAAAATCCAATTCAAAACTTCCTGTAAAATCCGCATCACTACTTAACCTTACAACCTGTGGTGGTTTTGGTTTTTTTAAATCTTTAATATTTGTCACCCGCTTGTGGGTGGGTTTCCAATTACTTTGCAGTAATGAAAAATATTTGACTAGAAAAAAATTATTTTCTGGAGTATTAAAATTCTCTCTAAATTAATAACTTATACAGATACCAAGCTAGGAACAAAATTTGACAGTCAGTTGACCTATGTCATTGACTTTACAGTCTGCCCTTTCCTAAAGTTCATTTCCTATGGTTCTTACTTTTCAGTTTTGCAATCTTATGCTTATTTAGGGTGCAATCTTATGCTTATTTAGACAGAAAAAGGTCTTACAACTTCCAGCATGCCTCATTCAGTCATGCTGGGGCATGCTGAAAGTTGTAGGACTTTTTTCTGTCTAAACATGATTGTGCCCTTAGTCTTTGGTCCACTTAAAAAAACTAAGAAGGAAGAGAGAGGAAAAGTAACATTCTATCCATGCTGTGCAACGATAGGTGCTACTTGGGGAGGGAACAGCTACCTTATGAAGACTCCCAGTTGTACAGTATATCATTCCTTCTTCCACAACCACAGCAGTAAAGCCAAGACACTTTGCCCCTCTGTTTAAATTGGTTTGGAATGCATTTAGTGCCATCAGGTGCTTACAACACAGCAATAGTTGTTTCACTGTTTACCTCCTGTCTTTAGAACATTTCTGGCAAAGCCTCACCAAAGGTAGAAAAATCAGCTGAATATGCTAGAGGTAAGATTCCTGTAACTAAATGAGGTGGTTATGTGGCAAGATTATAATGCAATGCTATGTGTTCTGTTAGATTGAAACTACATTGAATGCTGTCCTACTTACTTATCTATGTTTGTGATCGCTGTTTGTGTTATACGTTCCCTAAATAATAGTGAAAGAATATGTAAAAGGATCATGCGGAAGGCATTTAATTGGACTCTTCATACAACCAGATTCTGTTTAGTTGTTGGCATTCAGACAGGAAGTAGGCATAATGCATTGTGTCATCGGCATATGGATAGTTTCCTAAAGCTTAATCTTAAATGGTAACATTTAATAGTCCTAATGAGATGGAGTCAGGGGATTTTTTAAATCCTCAAGATTCAAGGTATATTTTATTTCTTTTTTGTATGACAAAGATGTTTTCTTTGGTAGCACATGTGTGTGGGTGTATTTGAAGCATTTTTAAAAAAGCAAATATGCTTTTTTTAAATGCTCCAGCTGCATTTATTCTTAGAACAGCTTTCCATAACCTAGTGCCCTACAGATGTGTTCGTTTATTTTCCCATCACCCCTTCGCAGCATCAACAGCAATGACGACAATGGTTTGGTTTACACAATCACCACAGCTTGAACAAGCCAAGGTGATTTGCTGGGTACTATTTGCCAGGTGTGGCTTGTCATGTCGTCTGAAACCAGGTGACATGGCTTGTTTGAGGGGGAAATAACCATGAGTTATTTGAGGGTTGTTTCCCTGTCAAACAAGCCATGCTGCCTGGGTTCAGATGACACAACAAGCTGTGCCTGGGTAATTAGGGAAATGGTGCCCACCAAACGTTGCTTAAGCCGCGGGATCATGCAAACTCAGTCAATATCTAGAGCAAGGGTTGGCAACCTTTTCTCTGTCAAGGGCCACCTTCCCTTATGGATAATCTTTTGAGGCTACACGTTGGCGATGAACAGGGCCAAAGCCAACGGTGGGTAGAAGAGCCAAAAGTGAGTGGCTCTCCCCTTTTTCTCCCATTTTCTTTTCTCTCTCTTCCTATCACCTTCTTTTATTTTTCTCCCATACCATCCAGCAAGCCACTAGAAAAGGGACAGATCCCTTTTGCCTGATATCTGAACTGATCTCATCCAGAGGGATGTACTTTCTCAGCATACTCTAGTTTGATTTTTGTAGCTTGAATTTTTTTCTTTTCAGAAATTGTTTATTGTTTATATAGTTGTTATTAGAGATCTGTTTCTGTGTATGTTACTTATTTTTGTGGTTTTAAATTTTATATATTGTTTTTAACCATTTTATTCTGATGTAAACTGCCCAGGGAGCTTTGGCTATGAGGCAGTATAGAAATGTAATAAATAATATAATAATAACCCAAAACATTGTGGCAAAGTTGGACAGCACCCTATAAGGAAAGGGAGACACTGTTGGTGGGCAGCAGTGTGGGGAGGGCGCTATAAGCAAGGCTGTTTGGGCAGCTTAAAAACATTTCTAGGCCTCCCACAGACACTGGTCACACGGTTTGAGGGCTTCCTCAAAAACAATATACTCTGAGCTAAGCTGATGTTGAAATACTCTGTGTCAGTGCTACTATACATATATCAAGGCACAGCCTACAAGCAGCCCTGCCTTATCAACCTGTTGAAATGAGGAAATGTTTCTATCTTTTCCTGTCACTACTTCTTGTTACTCCTTGTATTTCTGTGCCTTCGCTGCATAGATCAACGAGGCACCAATTAGTTGCTGCATAGTCATTTGATGCAATGCATTTGGTTTAATGGAACACATCAGGCGCCAAACAATGTAATACAAGGAACATAGGAAAACTATTACAAGCAAAATATCTGCATGCCAGTTTTGATCATGGTAAGACAACAAACAATTCAGTGAAATTGCAAAACGAAACAAAAATCTTCAAATGCATCCCTTTCTAGGACACAGGTGGACAACATGGGGGCTGCATGTAGTTTCCATGTCTGTTTTTTTACCCCCTGCCCCCATCCACCTCCACCAAATTTGCTGCCCTAAAAGATTCCTGAAGAGTGCAAACAAAGCTCACACTCCTTGCACTCCTTATTTCTTTGCAGAATTGATGCTTTTTTGCGGCTGCCATGGCAGCAAATTTTGTGGTAATGCTGGTAATAGCTGGGGTGGGGCAGTGTGGCTCACTGCACCAGAAGTTGCTCATCCCTTTTCTAGAACATTGTCCATTATATCCAGTGGTGTTTTTTCCTTAGCGGGAAGCCCTTCCAGTTGCTTGAGTTGGCACACATAATTGTTGCTGATGTCTCTCCCTCCTACCCACCACTGCAGCCCTCCATGCCATATCCAGTTCTGTTCCAGGGGTTCCCCCAACCCTCAGGAGCCATTGTGGGGGATGACAAGAGTGTATACGTAGGCATGGCAGAGGCGAAATTTGGTGCTCTGATGTGCAGGAGCACTTTCTGGAACTCCTACCATACTCTGATAGAGGACAAGTAGTTAATACGATGTGGGAAACAGAAGGATACTTATTTAGAATAATTTGACTGGCAGTCAAACCAGACTTGATATAAGAGAGTTCTGAAATTGTCTTTTAATCCTTTTCTCTAGACTATTTTCTTGTTGAAAATTGCTCCTTCCCCAGGTGCTATTTGCCCCCTATAGTAAATCTTCTGGACATGGGCTGGGGACTATTTTCATTGAAAGCATTAAAGTCTGAAACTGTCATGTCACATCTGACTAACCATGAATGATGCAAAGGCAGGCAGAGCAGAATTTATTTTTAAAGGAGTTAGCTGCAAATAGAGGAGTCAGGAAAGCTGCTCTCCAAGCAAGGGATTATTTACAGCCCTGCTTTATCGCTGTAGCATTTGAGACTGGCCAGGATCAAAAAAGATTAAATAGCAAATACTTGCAAGTTTCTGAAACAGACGCCTTGTTTTATTATTATTATTTTAAAATCTTCTAAAATGTTAGGAAAAAAATAAAATCAAATATGAACAAATTCCAGTGTTCATATTTCTGCAATTTCTGTTACAGTAAAAAGCAGTAACCGGTCTTGTAGGAACTTAGACTTTTTGTTTTTTCAGTGGGTTTTGTTTACTTCATAGTAATAGTTCACAGCTATCTCTTACATTGCTGGGCCTTCTGGCTGTAATAACACAGACACACGCCCTTCCGAGACAGCAAATTTGGTGGTGGTGGGCAGAAAAACAGCTATGGGGCGGGGTGTGTTTGTGCATGCAGGCCAACATATTGCTCAACCCACCTAGAAAGAGATGCATTTTTTGCTTTGCAGTTTCATTCAATTGTTCCTCGTTTTACCATTATTGGAAATAGTATAAAGGAATTTTGCTTATAATAGGTTCCTTGTTTTCCTTGTATTACATTGTTCTGAGCCTGTTGTGCTCCTGTGTCCTTTGTCTTCCAACTGAAAATAACACTTCATGCATCGGAAGTGAGCTATGACACATGAAAGCATATGCCGAAGTACGTTTGTTACTTTTTAAGTTGCCACCAGATTAGTACTTGTTTGTAGTTGGAACAAGAAACCCATGTGAAATAATAATTCTCTATTTAAGAATTTTGTAAATGGCTTAGTGGCACATTCAGAATGTCTTGGCTATCTCCACAGTTTTTGAAAGGGATATTTCACTATGTGAATTCACATTGGCAGAACTGAAGGCTAATCTGTAAATTTGACAAAATTATTATGGCATCTTCCCCATGCACAGAACCACTTCAGAATACAAGTGAGGAGTTACGTTTTAATGCTCATTCATGGGCTCCCCTTATTGTAGGAAACTAGCACATCAAAAAGAGACCTTTCAGCTTAGCCTTGTCCCAGTTTTTTCTTTGTGCAAAAAAGTTTTCTTTTTTGTTGTTAGTTTTTGTTTTTTTAACAAGAGAGGGCATTACAAAATAGGCATTTCTTTCAACTGCTGTCTGAAGTGGTACAATCCATGAATAATTTCATGGCATGATTTTTGCAAACTTGTAGTTCCACCGACAGTTTGTCATCAGAAGTTAAACACCACTACATTTCCCTCCCCTCCTCTGTGTACTATTTTAAAAGATGTAATCTAATTAGTGTTGATACTCATATTACCGTATTTCATCGAATCTAAGACGCCATCGATTGTAAGACGCACCTTAATTTCAGGGCCATCAACAAGAAAAAAGCTTTGCGTCAATTCTAAGATGCACTTTAATTTCAGCACCTCTTCCCCACTCACCTCCATCGCCGTCGCCCGTCCTCGCAATCGCCACTGTTGCCGCTCCATGCCGCTGCCAGCAGTCGCCTCAGCCTAGCAAGGCATCGTTACTGGGAACTAGGCCACAATCCAGCCTAGTTCCCAGTAACGATGCCTTGCCAGGCCAAGGCGAGTGTTGCCAGCGGCGTGGAGCAGCAGCGGTGGCAGTGAGGATGGGCGACAGTGATCGGGGAGAGGGTTAGGGCCCTGCAACTCCCCACTCCCCTCTTACCTTGATCGTTGCTGCCTCGACCTCTTTCTCAGTACTGAAGCCTTCCCAGGCCGAGGCAGCAGCGATCAAGGTAATTGGGGAGTGGGGAGGGTTAGGGCCCTGCAATTCCCCCTTCCCCACTTACCTTGATCGCTGCTGCCTCGGCCTGGGAAGGCTTCAGTACTGGGAAGGAGGCCGCGATCTCGCAAGATCTCCTGAGATCGTGGCCTCCTTCCCAGTACTGAAGCCTTCCCAGGCTGAGGCAGTAGCGATCAAGGTAAGTGGGGAGGGGGGACTTCTGGCCGGCCTTGTGGGGTCCCTTGGGACCTGCTAGGGCAAGTAAAGCGGGGGGGGGGGCATGTAGAGCCCTAGTGCCTTCTGCAAAACGTGGGAGAAATCCCGTGATTCTAAGTCGCCATCGATTCTAAGACGCACCCCATTTTTACAGATGTAAACATGGGAGAAAAAGTGTGTCTTAGAATCAATGAAATACAGTACAACTTCTATGAGTGATAATTTGTTTCACTTAATTCCTTAAAAACCTCCTACAGCAGTGGGGAAAGAAATATATATGCTTTATTGTGGAGGATGGGGAGGTCCCAAGAATAGAGCCAATGTGGTGTAGTGGTTAAAGTGTTAGACAAGGGAGGTGCAGATTCAAACCCCCACTCAGCTGTGAAGCTCACTGTGTGAACTTGGGCCAATTACTATCCCAGCCTAGCATACCTCATAGGGTTATTGTGAGTATGGGAACCAGGTACGCTGCCTTGAGGTCTTTGGAGTAAAGGTGGGATTTAAATAAAGTCAGACATTTGTACCAGTTATTTGTACTAGTTATTTGTACTAGGAGATATAAATATAATTAATGCTTCTAAATTTAATTGATACTTTGAAAAATGTATCCTGCATATATGTATGATATGATGTGGTCTGCTTTTTCTTTTAGAAGGCTTTGAGCTTCTCAAAAACCCACCTCCAGGATTTTATCCAAGGCTTGGTGTCATAGGTTTTGCTGGTCTTGTTGGATTGTTCCTGGCTAGAGGTATGTGATAGTTTTCAATGTCTATTTTCAAATTTTGGTGTAAACCTACTTCTTTAGGGACATGAATCTTGAACTAGAATAGTGTAGATTTTAATGTTCCTCTAATGCAGGGGTGAGCAACTTTTGGCCCATCAGATGTTTTGGCCTAAAATTTCCATCCGTCCTACCCAGCATAGCCAAATAGGGGCTGTAGGCCAAAACATCTACAGGGTCACAGGTTGCCCACCTTGCTCTAATGCCTTTTCAAAGTCTTCTACATAGATATAGATTTTTAAAATAGTTACTATTATTATCCATATTGGGCCTGATCAGACACTAAGCCATGGTTAGGCCACTAACCATTTTGCAGCAAATAGTTAGTGAGCATGTTTAAACTGTGGTTATGTAACCATCATGGTTAAGAATGGTTCACACAACATGCTAAGCAGTTTGGGGTAGTGGCTAGAGTGTTGGACTGGGAGTTTGGAGATCCGTGTTCTAGTCCCTACTCTGCCATGAAAGTTCACTGGGTGACTTTGGGCCAGTCACAGACTCTCAGCCCAATCTGCCTCACAGAATTGTTGTGAGGATAAAAATGGAGAGGAGGAGAGGATTATGGACACCTTGGAGGAAAAAGGTGGGATCAAAATGAAATAAACAAATAAATAAATAAAGTTTAGCTCAAAGTGCTTAACCAGTGTGGCTTAGCGTGTCATCTGAACAGGGTCATAGTCGCTGTGTTGGGAAAAGGCCATAGCTCACAGCCGAGCACAGGTTTTGCATGCAAAAGTTCAGTCCCTGGCATCTCCAAGGTAGTGGGGGGAAAGACCTCTGTCTAAAACCCTGGGGATTCTCTATCAGTCAGTATAGACTGTACTGAGCTAGATGGGCCAATGGTTTGATATGGGAGAAGGCATTTTCATGTTCCTTTAAGACTTTAGGGTCCATGGTAAAGTGCACCAAACATTGGCCTCTTCAGTGAACCCTTTAGGAACATAAACTCAGTTATTAGGAGTAGAAGAATTACTAATTTGCTCCGATTCTGTACAAGCAATATTTTAACTGTAGAACTAGTCTTCATGATCATCATGACTTGGGTAGATGCAGAGACAGATCAGAAATTAATTGGTGAGGACCTAGTCCTGAAGAACCCTCTCATCTTTCCTCCATGCCTATCATATTACATAAGGGGAAAAAGCTATCAGGCTACACTTAAGATGAACATGTTTTAATACAGCAACAAACATAGTAGCTCACAGTCCATGGAAACTACTGAATAAAATACCTCTTGAATCCAGATTATGCCACATTTAGAAAACTAACAGGCAGTAACTGTTAGGATCCATGTTATCACTTCTATCATGCAGAAGTTGGTGGCTTTCTTTGCTACCTGGGACACTTTATTTTTCACTTAAAATGTAAAAAATGGGTCTACTCCTGATGATTACACATAAGAACTTAGAATCTTGTGGTCAGTTTCTGCCAAAGGCTCAGAAACCAGGGGTAGTGTGCTCTTGGCATTTAGCATTGCTTTGTTCTTCACTATCTTGATCTTTAAATCCTCTGTATCATTATACCTAATTGAATGCTGTTGTTTAAACACTTTCATCCACAACCTACTCCCTGTCAAAATAACTCTTGTAACAAAGCACATTGTGTAAGTTTGCATAACTTAGTCTGGCTGAAGAACTTGTTTGTTAATGTTTGGATCACCTTAAGTTTGTGCTTTAATGTGTAGATCACATTCAGAACATCAGTTGCCATTGTTGAAAAACATAAAAAGTGCTGTATCTTTCTTCCCCAACAGGTTCCAAAATAAAGAGGTTTGTGTATCCAGTAAGCTTCATAGGGATAGGTGCTTCTCTCTACTATCCACAGCAAGCCATTGTGATTGCCAAGGTTAGTAACTGAGAAATCACACTTTCTTTCTATTCATATATTGACCCTAGCCATCAATGGGGTGACAGATGTCGCAGCCAGATCACCTCACATATATCTTTAAATGCGGCTTTCAGTATGGTAAATGCTCTCATCTGTTCTTGTGCTTGGCTTTGGAATGACATACCTACAGTTTATTTTTATTGCAAATAGCTTGCATTAATAGTCCATTCAGTCTCAGTATCAGTTAGGCAAGTTTTAGAGTTTCCAGGTCTGATACAGTGTTCATCTTTGAACTCTCTATGAAACATACATGCTCAAAAGCCCACATGGGCTTCTTTCTTATATTTGTATTCCACCTAGATCCTTCTTAGATCCCATATATGGGAGATGTGTCCTAACACAGTTGTGTAATTATTTTTCTGAAAATCCTCTCAGGGTAGAGCTGCAGAAAGATATTCACATATATTAATGCCGTAAAGCTATTTGTGGCAGTGAGTGCGGCAAAAAAAAAACTTTTCCACTTCCATTGCACCCTTAGGTCCCCCAGCAATGCTTTTCTGGGTGGTGAAGGGATGGTTGCAATCTAGCCCAGAGAGAGAGAGAGTTTGTTGCACCCTCAGTCGCACCCTGTAACAAATTTGTGTGACACTTTGAAAGTAAAGTCACTCACATCCATCACAACTTGGACTCCTTCTAGTCCAGCAGAACTCCTTCTAGTCCAGTTGTTTTAGATGAGTTTCAGTTGTTGAGGCCTAAGAATGTGAGCAAGGTGCTTGGTCGTGTTCCGCGAATTCCTTGTATACTTCCCCTTTGCCCTTCTTGGTTTATTACATTTCGTCAGGAGGCGATGACCAGCTGGATGCAGGAGGTTGTAAATTCCTCTTTGAGAGAAGGGAGTGTTGCCAGCCACTTTAAAAGAGGTAGTAATCAGGCCACTCCTTAAGAAACCTAACCTGGATCGAGAAGAAGACAACAATTATAGGCTGGTTGCTAACATTCCCTTCCGGGGCAATGTGGTTGAGTCAGTGGTTGCTGATTAACTCCGTGCTCTCATGGATAAAACGGATTTTCCAGATTCATTTCAGTCTGTTTTCAGGTGTGGATTTGGAAAATATGCAGTCTTAGTCGCCCTGTGGGATGATCTGTGCTGGAAGAGGTTCTCTTGGACCTCTCAGTAGCTTTGGATACCATCAACCATGGTATCCTTCTAAATAGGCTGTCTGAGGTGGGATGTGGGCGCACTGTTTTGCAGTGGTTCCGCTCCTACTTGAATGGTCAATTCCAGAAAGGAGTGCTGGGGGATTATTGCTCTGTTCCATGGCAATTGAGCTATGGGGGCCAGGATCTTCAGGGCTCTCTTCTATCCTCCATGTTTTTCAGCATTCCTAAACTGCTGGGAGATATTATCCAGGGATGTGGGCTGAAGTGCAGATGACATGCAGATGACACTCAGCTCTACCTGTCCTTTTCATCTAATAGAGGCGAGGCCAGTGATGACCTGAGCCAGTGCTTGGGGCAGGGTAACAGACTAGATGAGTGCCAGTAAACTAGGACTCTGTCTAGACAAGGCAGTGATAGTTGTTGAGGGTGGTTTGTCTGTCCAGTTAAGTGGCATTCAACCTTTTCTGGAGGGGTTGCACTCCCCCTAAAGGAGTAAGTTTGTTGTTTGGGGGTGCTCTTAGATTCATCATTGTCCCTAGAGGCACAGGTGGCCTTGGTGGCTTGTAGTGCATTTTATCAGCTTAGGCTGGCCTACTAGCTATAATCCTGCCTGGACAAAGATAGTCTTGTGGCAGTTATACTTTCATTTTGATGATTGCAACACATTATATGTGAAAGTTGTCCAGAAACCTCAGTTAGTTCAAAATAGGCTGGCTAGACATGATCATATTATGCTGGTATTTCTCCATCTGCACTGGCTGCCAGTCCAATTCAGCATGCTGGGTTTAACCTTTAAAGCCCTAAATGGCTTGGGGAGCAGGTTACATGAAGAAACATTTCACATGTTTACCTTCTCTGACATTGAGATTGTCATCTGAGACCTTCTTTGAGATGTCCCCACCAAATGAGGCAAGACACATGGTTACAAGAGAGAGGGACTTTTCAGTTGTGGTAACCTGTTTGTGGAGTGCTGTCCTCTGAGAGGCTTGCCTGGGCCCACGTTATGGACTTTTCAGCACCTGGTGAAGATCTTTTATCCTAGGCATTTTAATAACTGCTTTTAGTACTCTGGTTTTAATATGCCTTTATGATTTCTCAGTAGTTTTATTCTTTGTTGCTGGTTGTATGTTCTCTTTATTCTGTGCTGTTTTGATTTTTTGTGCTTTGAAATACAAAGACATTGAGTACAGATGCAGAACAATGTGTTTACAAGCTGGCTTAGAGTCTTAAGTTAATAATTAATCAGTTTCTGCGTATCAGTTCTTGCAGTTGAAATTTTGAGCTGCTTGTTTAGAATTAACCTTATCTTTGAACTTCCCTTATGGAGAGCTGTCTTTCCTGCAGCCGTCCAAGACCCTTGAAAATCCTATCTGGACTGTCTGGGGGCTCTCCTGGACAAGGTAGAGGTGCAGGAAGCTACTGGGGGCAGAGAGGAAGAGAAACGTTCTTTCCACAAACTTCCTTAAGTTTACTTATCGTAGGATCCAAGTCAATATCTTTAACACTGACAAGACATTTAAAAATAGAACAAAACAGCTATTTTTAAAGTGTGGAAAAACACCTAGGAACACCTGCAATATTGATTCACCAGTCTTGTTAAGTTCATAGACATGATGTAGGCCTGCATTACAGGGACAAAGACAAATGGGAAAAGATCAAGATTTCACAAATGGGCAATAGGGGTGATTGTCTTTAAAAGTATGGAGGAGAACAGATTCAGAAGGGTGACATGATGGCAAAGATATGCTTTGCAGAAGCATTATAAATGAAGGCAATAAAATACATTGCAAGGAAGGCCAGCAAGAAAGGAGTTACAGTAATCTATAGGATGCATGTTAGGATTAGGGATGTTGCAGACGCTTGACTGCATTCAGGAGTCCATTGGACTACCCCACCCCACCCCACCCGAACCTAGCTTGGACTTTCCGGACCCATCCGCTTGTGCCCAGCAGCCGTCCATCCCCCATGCAAGCTGCTGTTTTAATACAAGATGGGGCCTCCAGATTTCAGATTTTTGTACATCTAATATTGTGCACAACAACAGCCATAAAAGGTCATTTCCTCAACATTAAAGGCCTTTCCGGTCGCCATTGTGCACAACATCAGTTTTACAAATGTCATTACTGTTGACATTTTTAAATATTTGATAAAGCCTCCCAGATAGCGGCACTGTCCATGTTGAATATATTGTGTATTATATGTGCTATAGTGCCTGTGTGAAGAGACGAGATAATTTTTTGTCCCATCTTTTATCCTTGAGTTTGTGTGTGTGCAAATTTAGCCTGTGGTTAAATACAATAAAAGTGACTTGACTAGCAGTCCTGACAAAATGTCTTGATGCTGGTAAAACCTAAAATAAAATGAAAAATATTACTGTTAAATTGACGGATCTTATCAAAACTCTGGTTTATCACAGGTAACTGGTGCTCAGCTATATGACTGGAGTCTGCAAGCGTACATAAATATAGAATCTCTCTGGAAAGATAGTCCAAAAAAGAAAAAATCTGCAAAAGCAAGTGACAAGGTATGACATCTGAGAGGTTTGTGGTCCTAAAGGTATGTGTCCACAAGACATCCAGTGTTAATGCTTGCTGTAGAGACAGGCTGTAATAGCTAACATTCCTATTATCATCTTAATTGGAATTGTGTCTAGTTTTCATTCCACTTAGGACAAAGGTACAGAGAAGTCAGTATTTCTACCATTTTTCAAGTTCTTGTATCTGCTGCTCATAGTAACAGTTTATGCTTGAATTAACCTAGTTCTCATTTTTCTTACGTTTCTCAGCTACGCTACTCAATTTTAAGACCATTGTATATTAAAGTAGTGTTCCCATGTAACAAGTAAGAGAGCTTATTCAGGCTTTTTTAAAAAAAGAATCAGATATTTAAAGGTTTTTTAACTATCCAGTTCATAGCTTCACATTAGTGTTGTTGATTCCTTTATCTGTAAACATAGGATACACAGTGCCTTTGTGAGGGACGATTACAATACACATATGCTTCAAAAGTTGACATTGCAATGTCTATCAAGAGAAAGAAAAATGTGTTTATGCAGAGGTTGTGTGTGGTGGAAACCAGACATCACATCAGCACAATAACTTCTGTGTGTACATAAATTCTGAGTGGTCCCAGCTGTTCAGAAGGGGAGATTACCATAATTTATGATAAAGTTACCACAGCAAACAAGGATTTCCTGCCCTAAATACCTGCTCTGGCTGAAAATGCACCCACCAAAATTAACATAAATTTTCCTAAAAATATACAGAATCTTTTCCTTTTGCAGCGTATCTTCTCCTAGATAAGAGGGATTGATGCCACCACCAGAAAGTTCTGGAAAGTTGGGAGTTTCCAGAACTTCTATAGGCCTAGGGGCGGGTTTAGTTTGGTTACATACTCTCTCTGGCTTGTGATAACTTCAGACAATCACCTAAATCATGGCTTAGTGATTTGGAAGGAATCACAATGAGCCTTAGGCTTGTGCACTCCTTCTCCTCTCGTGTCATCCTTGCTCTTGGTGCAAGAGGAAGTGTGAAAGCTTCTTTCACTTTAACATAGGAGTGGGGGAGCTGTGACCCTTTCACTGTTTCTGGACTTCAACTCCCTGCATCCCTTAGCATTGGCCATACTGGCTGGGACTGAATGGAGTTGCAATCCAACAACATTTAAGAGTGTCACAGATGCCCCCCCTCACTTTAGAACAAACATTGCAACTCAGAACTGATGGTTGTACTAGCTAAACCTAGTTTAAGCCAGTTCTCCTTAACCTGATGCCCTCCAGATATTTTTCCTACATGTTCTATTTGGCCCAGCCAGCATGGCTAGTGGTCAGGCATGATGGGGTTTTAGTCCAAAACACCTGAAGAGCACCTGATTGGAGCAGGCCGGTTTCAGCAAAATAGGATCAAACCGTGGTATCAGATCTTAACTTAAACAAAACAACTTTGTTTAGAACAAAACCAGTTCTAGCATAATTCAGAATTGTGGTTTGTTCTATGGTGGAGGTAATTCTCCTCTTCTGTGCAAAAGAAAGTTGAGAGGCAAGGGAGAGCATGCAAGCCCAAAGGTTGGTGTTGCTCATTCCCAGTCACCTAAACATGGCATATATATGTGTCCATGCAGGCCCTGCCCCCTTAAATAGTATAAAATGGAGCCCTTTGGGCCAGAGATGTCATGTACTCCTGGTTTAAATGATAGTCTCTATAAGAATAGCATTATTAGCAGATCAGATCGATTAGGCAACCTCTCAAATCTGGAATCACATGAACTGTTCAGTACCTTAAATTAGAAAAAAACTGAAGGAAAATGAATAGGAATCAATTAATTTCCCCTTAAAATCCTTGTAGACTTGTAATGGTTTAAGTTGTCCTAACACTGAGCAAGCCTATCTTGTTTTTTACTCCGGTTGTCTGATACATTCAAATGTATCTCACTAGATCACTCAAGAAAAGAGCCTTTCTGTCCATAGGCTGGGCTAGGAAATCACAATCAGTCTGCAATACATGGCAGTGCTTTACTAAAATCCAAAAATAGTCACAGGCTTTACTCAGACCTCAAAATAATACACAGAGGAAAAATTAGGTAATGTTTTAGAATTGGTCTAAACTTGAGGATTATGGAATCAGATATAGCAAATATTTTGTACAGGCAAATCGTTTTGTAGGAATTTCTTTGCTGGTTAAGGTATCTGCCAGTGACTTTTGCTTCTGTGTAACTTCAATCTGTGTCTTTTTTTTTTAAGGGTGATATGGAGAGTGATAAAACAGTGAAAGTACAAGCAGAAAAAGCAATAAAATAGAATTCTCCACTGCTTCTTATTTAAACAGGTACAGTATCACGACTCTTACAACAAAAACTACAATTGTTTTTCAATAAAAGAATATTTTATTCAAATTATCCTTTTGTAAGGAATACAGGTTGCAGAGAAGAAAGGAGATGCATTGTTCTTATAATTGTTCTTCAGTTTAAATAAGTACTGCTGAATTTTGCTCCAAGTAGTAGTAGCCATAGTTTAGGCAAATAAATTTAATATGTATATAAAGTTAAACAAATGAACTTGAATTTCCAAGGAGAGGGACCATAGCTTAGTCATAAAGCACCAACTTTGCACGAAGAAGATTCCATATTCAGTCCTCAGAATCTCCAGTTAATAGGATTAGGCAATGATGTGAAAGATCTCTGCCTGAGACCCTGAAGAGCTCTTACCTGCCAGAGTAGGCAATACTGAGCTAAATATCCAAATAGGTGAGATTTGGATTTAATGCTAAGCCACAACTTAGCATTACAAGTTTCCCCCAAGCTCTCGCAGTCTTCTTCTTCCGTCTATTCCAACATGGCTGTGAGGAGATTGGAAGCTTCCATGTCCCATTTTCACTAACCATGGTTAATATTAACCACAGTTTAAGATTTGGACAACACAATCGTGGTCAATTGAAATTCCTATTTAGCTAAAAAAAACCTTCCCTGTCATTTCTCTGGCAAATGTGCTCATTTAACAAGTGCATAGATGTTTAGTACTAAATAAAACTAGATTTTTTTCTCATGTTTCTTACTTTTTCTCACTCCAAATGCAAGCATTAAATACTCAAATAGATCAGAATATGGTGTAGTGCCACTTTAAAAACCATTTGCTGTGTTTTTATTACACTTGTTATCTCTCTTGACCATTCCAAAGGTGGGATGGTGCGCATAATGTTTTAACTACAGCAATAAAATACTTTGAAAAGCCTAGAACTCGGTAAAAGCTTAACTTCTTAAAAAAGAGCGCAAGATATAACTTGTGCATGTGGTTTATCTCTAGAGCACTATTTGGCACAATCTGCATAGGTGCATAGTTCAGTGGCAGAAATCATGCTCTGCCATGCCTGGCATTTCCAATCAAAAAGTTTTTGGTCAGGACTGAGAGATCTTGGAGAGCTGGTGCCAATCAGAAGACTATAGGGCAAGCTGGACAGGGGATCTGATTCAGTATAAGTAAGCTTTACATGTGCCCTTCTTCCTCTTAAAAGCTTTTGCTGTGGCAGGGATTGGGAAAGAGCCACAACTACCTGTTTGAATCTTGGATAATGTGATGTCATTCTCCAGACTATTGAAAATTCCAATTTCTGTTTTTCTTGAATTTCAAATAAAACGGATTGGGATTGTATTGCTAGTACTACTCTGTCTATAGCAGGAGTCCCCAACCTTTCGGGACAGTGGGCACACTTGAAATTTTGATAAAGTGTTGAGGGTGTTATCACAAAATGGCTGCCATGGTGAGGGCAAGAAATGCAAGAAATGTATTCTAGAAGCTGAAAACAAGGCAGAGGTGGAGTTAGAACCTCAGAACACAAAACCACTCATTTGAACCCACTGTTCGTCTGTTCTCTTGCTCTTTTTTTCCATAATTGCCCCCCCCCAAAAAAAACCCACTTCCCAGTTGCTCCTTCTTTCTCTCTCAGGTTCTCCTCCACCTCTCCCTCGGGTCACCCTGCAGGCTTCCCGAATCCATCTCGTTACTTTGCACAGCCATCCCAGCCCCAGTCCCACTGTTTCCTCTCCCCCCCCCCCCCCAACTGAGTTGCCCCACCTTAGGCTGCTATTTTATAAGTGATTTACAGAAACCTTAACACAGCCCTTCCTAACCAGGTGTCCTCAATGCATGTGCAGTTTTTGTTTGTGGATCCAAGGTTTGCCATGACATGCAAATATCAGATGGCCTCAAATGATGCTTCAGAGTCATCTTTCAGGTCCAGGAGACTGTTTGAGAGTCAGAAGATCTTTCTAGATTTAACAGTAGTGGACAAGAGTCATACTGTAGTAGCCAGTTGAGCAGTTAGAGTTTGTAATTAAGGAAGCTACAATATTTTTAGGTGCTTCCATTAGTATTTATGGAGATAGTACCTAATAATCTTGAACCATATGGACCTCCTAGATTTAGCTGTAGCATGGACATTTCAAGTCGCTGACACATGAATATTTGTCCTGTTCACTCTCGTAATAGTTTCGTATTATAGATGAAAGTATTAATAGATGATACTGCTAATAATTTCATATTAAGGTTGCAATATCAAGCAACTTCAACTCCTGGGGTTAGTCAGATGAGGTAGGTGGGCGAAAGTATGCACAGGATGGTTAGAGTTCACTTGGATCTATGCATTTGATTAGTGTCTTTCAAACTGACCATGGACCTATACTGAGTCAGTGCTAAAAAGTTGTCAGGCTAGTTTAAAACGTGGCCAGGTCTGCCTTATACAGCCTTAGTGGTGGTCTTTGATTGTACTCTGTTGCAGATTAGTAATAAAAACCTTAGATTCTCTTATTGTGTACAGATGGAAAGAAAGCCTCCAGAAGATCAATGCTTTTCTAGAAAATCACAGAATCTGTGGTGACTATGAATATCGTCCACCTGTGTCTTGGCTCAGGAACAGACTAGCCTTACGATCTGTCTGAAAGCACTATGCCTGAATGTGGAGGGACACAGACTCGTCTTCTGCCAGCCTTGGATTTTAGGTCAGAGTTCTACAAGATTACTTGCTCATAGGCTGGTTCAGAACCTGGGCCTACATTTGCAATACTGAACCCTACTTACAAGGAAGTATATTCCACTGAATTTAACGGGACTTAATTCTAAGTTAATGCTTGGGGTCGGGTTGCAAACTGAATTGTAAAACTCCTCAATGTCTTGTTATTTATAGGCTTAATTAAAATGGAGATTAAAAACATTGCCTCTTTTTTTCCCTCATAGTGTTTCTTATGTTGAAGCATTTATCCAGGATCTTTATATTGTGATGTCAAAAGGGAATTAATTAACATTCTAAGAACTAACAAAGATTATTTGTCTGTGTTGGGGTGGGGAGAGTTTAACCGAACATATCAGCTGTAAAGTTGGGTCTAGCAGCAGGCCAGCATGCTTGACAAAAGGATCACATGTACAATGGCCTTGTCTCTTGTCAGTGCTTTCCCCCTCCCCTGCAAATCAAACTCTTCTGGATGACGAAGGTCAGTGGGAAGTGCATAATGGAGCATCTGTGAGCTTCCCTCTATAGATTGATGGGAACAAAACTCTTTGTTTTTTCTTTAGGGATTTTTCCTTGCCTGAATGCACAGCTCAGTCAGGGTCGGAATGTTGAACTGGTGGGAACCAAGTATAGCATAGCTAATGATTTATTCTCATTTCTGGCTTGCCAAGAACTATAGGACAAGAGACTTCAAACATTTCACGTAGGGTTGGACATAACAGATAAACCTTTTATTGCTTACAGTTATTTCAATTTATCATTTCCAAAGTGAAAACAGCCTGGCAGAATGATAAAAAATTGCCACAGTGCCTGTTCTGGTCTCAATAAAAGTTTGCAAGAGTGTAGGCAAAATGGCAAGCATTTCTGTGCATTCTAGGGATATTTGACAATTGAAATGGGAATACTTTCAGTTCTGTGTTTTAGGGTCTTCCTGTTCAAATATTGTGTAGTATTTTATGACTATAATGTAGCACTTCCTCTGCCATTCAGGAAGAGGTTATGTAGCCAGGGCAATCCTGCATTAATGTAATTGTGTGTCCTGTTAATAAGAGTGACTGCATGCTGGCTCTGTGGATGCCTTCATAATTCATCTTTGTGTATATACACAAAGAGAGAGAAACTACACAATAGATCTCAGTCTTATCAGACTACTCGGACTACCAAACCCTAAATCATTAGAATACTGGGTCTTCTATTTTCATGCATGCCACTTCACTGATAAAAAATTGCCTCATAAATTCAGCTGGTTTCAATTAAATAAGAACATAAGGCCATGCTGGATCAGACCAAGGGTCCATCTAGTCCTGCACTCTTTTCACACAGTGGCCAAGCAGCTGTTGACCAGGAAACCACAAGCAGGATATGGTACGACAGCATCCTCCCAGCCACGTTTCTCAGGAACTGGTGTATACAGGCTTAATGCCTCTGATCCTGGAGGTAACACATAGCCATCAGGACTAGTAGCCATTGACAGCCTTCTCCAGGAATTTACCCAACCCCCTTTTAAAGCCATCCAAATTGGTGGCCATCACCATATCTTGTGGTAGTGAATTCCATAGTTTAACTATGCATTGTGTGAAGTATTTTCTTTTTTCTGTCCTGAATCTCCCACCAATCAGCTTCATGGGATGACCCTGGGTTCTAGTATTTTGAGAGGAGAAAAATGTCTCCCTATCCACATTCCAAGCTAAACAACCTCAGCTGTTGTAACCTTTCCTCATACAAAAGATGCTCCAGTCACTTGATCATTTTAATTGCCCTTTTCTGCCCTTTTTTCAGCTCTACAATATCTTCTTTTAGGTGTGGTGACCAAAACTGTACACAGTATTCTACGTGTGGTCACACTATAGATTTGTATAGATCTCTTGATTCCTTTTCTAATAATGCCTAACATGTAGTTTGCCTTCTTTGCAGCAGCCACACACTGGGTTGGCATTTTCATCGAGCTGTCCACCACAACTGCAAGATCTCTTTTTTGGTTGGTAACCACCAGCTCAGATCCCACCAGGTTACATTTATTTACATTTAACCACATTTGTCATTTGGATGCCCACTCTCCCAGCTTGGAGAAATACTTTTGGAGCTCTTCACAATCCCTTTTTTGGTCAGTAACCGCCAGCTTAGATCCCATCAGGTTATATTTAACATTGTTTTTTTGTCCCAAATTGCATCACGTTGCACTTGATTACATTAAACCGTATCTTCCTTTTGGATGCCCACTCTCCTAGCTTGGAGAGATGCTTTTGGAGCTCCTCACAATCTCTATTTGTTTTAACGACCTTAAATAATTTGGTGCCATCAGAAAATTTGGCCACTTCACTGCTCACTCCTAATTCCAGATCATTTATGAACAAGCTGAAAAGATTTGGTCCTAGTACAGATCCCTGTGGGACCCCACTATTTACTTTCCTTCATTGGGAGAATTTACCATTTATTCCTATTCTGCTTTCTGTTCTTTAACCAGTTACTGATCCATAAGATGACTTTCATGATTGCTAAATTTGCTCAGGAGTCTTTGGTGAGTGACTTGATGAAAAGGCTTTTGGAAGTCCAAGTCAACAATGTCCACCACATCGCCCCTGCCTACATGTCTATCGACATTCTCAAAGAACTCTTAAAAGATTAGTCAGACAGGACTTACCTTTGCGGAAGCCACGTTGATTCCTTTTCAGAAGGACATGTCCTTCTATATACTTACTAATTTTGTCTTTAATGATGCTTTCAACCAATTTACCTGGAACAGACATTAAACTAACCAGCCTGTAATTTTCCAGATCCCCCATGGATCCCTTTTTTAAAAATTGGCGATACATTGGTCATCCTTCAATCCTCTGGTACACTCCTCCTGTACAGAGGCTGAGCTTAGGGACATGTTGCATATTTTGATTAGAAGATCAGCAATTTCATATTTGAGCTCTTTGAGAACTCTAGGATGGATACCATCCAGGCCTGGTAATTTACTTGCTTTTATTTTGTCAATAAGGTTGAGAGCATCATCTTTTATCGCTACTATTTTCCTCAGTTCCTCAGGCTCCCTTCCTGAAAACATCAATGCAGGCACAGGTTTCTGTCCTATATCTTCTGCAGCGAACACCAATGCAAAGAATTCATTTAGCTTCTCTGCAATCTCCCTATCCATCTTTAGTCTTAACTCCATTGTCATCCAGTGGTCCAACTGCTTCCCTAGCTGGTTTCCTGCTTCTGATATATTTAAAGAATTCTATATAGTTGGCCTTGATATTGTTAGCAAAATGCTCTTCAAAATGGTCTTTTGCATCTCTTATTGTCTGCTTGCATTGCCTTTGTGCAAGCTTGTGCTCCCTTTTATTTCCCTCACTTGGGCAAGACTTCCATTTTCTGAAGGAAGCCCTTTGTTCTATAATAGCTTCCTTGACAATACTAGTTAACCATGCTGGTGACCAATTGGACTTGGTGCTACCTTTTCTTACTCGTGCTAGGTCCTGGGTGATGCCACTTTGGATTAAGTCTAGGGTTGCCTCCCCTCTGGTTGGTTCCATGACCAACTGTTCTAGGGCACTCATTTAAGGCATCGAGAAATTTATCTTCTTTGTCATGACTGGAATATACATTTATCCAGTCAATGTGGGGGTAATTGAAGTCACCCATTATTACATCACTTCCTTGTTTGGAGGCCTCCCTGATTTTATTTTCCATTTCAAGATCACCCTGAGCATTTTGGTCTGGGGGACAATAGCACGTTCCTAGCACTAAATTAGTTCTTGTGCCCTGTATTATCACCCACAGCACTTCTGTGGAGGAGTCTGATCTATTTAAGTGTTCTAGTCTACTGGACACTATGCCCTCTTTGACAGAGCAACACTGCCCCCAGTATACCCTTCCCTGTCCTTCCTGTAGAGTTTAAGACCAAGCACTCCAATTCTCCCATTTATGTAGTTTCATTATCTTTAATTTTAGGCCTTTACCACACTTCTAAGGGTTAAATTAAAGAAAAGATAACTTGCAACTCCACTTGACTAAAGACCAAGTGTCTCGGGAATCTAGGGGCATTTTCTGGTCTAGGAAGTCATATCTGAAGAGTCCTGCTGCATCAAATGAAGAGCCTGTCAAGTCCAGCATCCTGTTTCCAGTAAGTGCCAACCAGATGCCTCCAGGATGGGATGGCAAGCAGGGCATGAAGACAATATCTTATTTGTCCCTAGAATATGGTATAATGACTTTGAACATGGATGTTCCATTTAGCTATTACAGGGTTGTATTCAATGTTAGTCTGACTTAAGCCCCATTCATTTCAGTGTGTCTAAGTAGGACTAACATGGGATATGACCCATAGCTAATAGTTAGGTTGCATCATCTTCCATGATGCCAATTGGTGCATGGGAGTATATTAGACAGTGTTGTAAAATTGCACTTAAATATCCCTTTAAAAATCATTGTTTTCTGAGTGGGGTGAGTAATATATTTAAGAAAATTCATATTAAAATACCTAACTGATACTCTGACATTTAAGGAAGTTATTGGTGTTTGGGGTGGGTGGGGGAAGTATGTTTGGAGCTGACATTGCCACAACATTGCTAGATAAGCTCTCTCTTCAAGCACTACTCATGGCTGCTGCTAAAGGAACAAGCTCCAGTAACATGCAGTTCTACCCCGTGTGTGGATATTATTACTTTAGATCTCTGCCTATGTAAAATCAGATTAAAAATAATCAAAGCACAGTTAACTCAGGGTGCTTAAAAGCAGTCAACACAAACATTACACAGCTATTCTATAAAGGAGTCTGGCATTGACACTGAAGTGTTGAGTAGAAGGGAATTCTACTGTTCTGAGGCAGGCAATGACAGTGCCTGTGTATCCTTACTGTTTTGAGTGGTTGTGTGGATAGTACAGTCAAGGGCATATATGCCAGTAGAGTATGAGGATGATCCACGCTGGACAACAGGTAAATATGGAAGGCACATGCCTTGAAAGGTTGACTTGAACTGTCAGGATGTGGCTTTCCATGGCCTGTGGAGGGGCACATAGCAAACCATGGACACTACACACAGCAAACCAGGTTCAAGGATTTAGCCCAATCTTTTCCCTGGCATGTTGTTTTTGTATGTGCAAAGAGGTGAATTCAATCATGCAACAGTCCACTTAAAGCAGTGCAATCTTGAAAAAGCTATGCCACTTAATTCTACTGAATTACCCTTTTAAAAACTGGGCATGTTGAGCTACCAACAAGTCAAGTCAAACTGCATAAGCGGAATTTCCTGTACATTGAAGATTGTGGCAAAAATAAATACTTGGCTACTACCATACTGATCTTTTGTTGCATATCTCCACTTAGCTCAAGCTATTCGTTTTTCTTCTTACTAAACAGATTGCTGAGGCTAATATGGCTATCTCTACACTCATATCCTGCTGGAAAAATCTGATTAATATCAAGGTCTTGGAGCCAAAAATATTATTAAGGTAGGGTGACCAGATAAAATCCAGGTCAGGGCTCATAATAATAATAATAATAATATATTTATTTATCACCCGCCTCTCCCAACGGATCGAGGCGGGGAACAACACCAAACACAAAATACAAAAACTGATTAAAAGCAGATAAAACCAGTACATCATTAAAACACCAATAAAACACCAATAAAACACCAAGTTGCAGGGGCCTTGCCTTCTTTTGTATATGGTCACTCTAGTATAGTGCCTGCACCTTTAACTGTTGTGATGAAGAGGGAATTTCACCAGGAACTAATTGCATACAAATGACACTGGCTGAAATTCCCTTTTCTCTACAACTGTTAAAGTTACAGGAGCCCTGACCTGGATTTTATCTGGTCACCCTAAATTGATATTAAAGAGACAGTATCTTGTGTTTAATAAAAAAATTCTAGGGAAGCAGTTACAGGTACAGGTTACAGGTACATGCTTAATGTTAACAAGATTTCATATTACAGTTAAAAATGCCTGCCCCTTGTTTTGTGTTTTTTAGCTATGTCTCTTCCATTTAAATTTGTAATTTAAATCTAATAGGACTTTACAGTCACCACAGAGGACATTCTGTCAATATAGAGACAATTTGTTTTTAAGCAAAAATCATAAAAAAATAGAATTCATTTATTTGAAAACAGTAGATAGTGGGATGGGGGGATCCACCTCAGGAAATGTTTACAATTTCCAAATCCTTATTATGTTGCAACACCAAAAATGATAACAAAAACAACACAAAGACTCTTGTGGTACTTTAGAAACTAATGTATTTATTATGACATAAGCTTTTGTGGCCTGGAGTCAAGCTCACATCTTTCATGCAAGTCCATGACAAGTCTGATGCTTCTAAACATGAAGTTCACTATTTGATCAAAATTAATGGCTTAACCTCTCTGCTATTTGCTCTTAGTAATGAGAGAGTGGTGATATTTAAAGAATATTAATGGGAAAGAGAAGTGTGTGGGGGTGGGGGGCATTGTAACAAATTAGTTGGTTCCTCTTTTGATATATTTAGCAACCGTTAAAAACAGGCACATACTGCTTTGCTTTGTGTTCTCCTGCATTTGCTATTTGGAGGACAGTAGGTTGCAGAAGTCATTCTATGAAACCTCCAGTGATTCTAGACCTTCTTCAAACAATGTTCAGACATTATGAAAAGGGGGAAAGGATCTGTTTGTCTTACAAAGCTAGACTTACAAGATATAAAGGTTGTGTCTCATTACTCAGAACTGGGGTTAATCATTAAACTAAGTATTGAATAGGACAAAGCTTTACCCAGACCGGGTTTCTTTCCAACATTTATTATACAGATTTTCTGATGCCTATCCATTCATAGGAGTGGTTCATGAAGCTTTTAATGAGGGAAAAGGGTTGGTTTTGTGTTCACAGTATTGGGAAATGTAAAATAGAGTGAACCAAGCTGTATTTTCTAGTGACTGGAAAGCCAATGTTAAGTTTCTAAAAATCACCCAGGCTACAGAATACTAAGAGTTTCTATACTAGCCTTTGGTATTGTTCGTCAAGTCTCAGTATTCTGCCTCTTCAACATTTGGTGCTTTACCAGTCCTAGGTTGTGTGGCTGAGACTTTGCACTCAGTAATATATTACATAATAGCAGTGCGCTGTCTTATGATGGGGCATTTTCACTAAGTGTTCCTTGGGCATGTTTTGAAACTCTCGGACAAGATGGGTTTCTCACATCCATTTGTTATTTCAGATGATTTTACAACGTGCAATTTATTAGTCTGCTCTCCCCATCACAAACAAACAGACATACTATTTCCATCTGTTAATTTTTGTAAGACTTATGCATCTCTTTTTACCCTCTTTTTATCTTGTTTGATCTTATGCAGAAACATCTGACTACACACAGATGTATATGAAATGTTCTATAACTGTATATTTTCCTATAATTTGTTATCTTTTCTCCTTATCCATTTAAAATCAATGTTTCCTTCTACAGCTATAAGTAAAAAAAAATCAACTAAATTGTCCACAGATGTATTAAGATAAAACTAGACCCATCTAAATGGAATGCTTAATCCAGAACTACTTTTGCACCACTTTCATTTCTTCTGTGATGGCCATTGCCAGTTACTTACTATGTATGTATGTATGTATGTTTGTATGTATGTATGCATGTATTCATTACATTTCTGTACTGGCCAACAGCCAAAGCTCTCTGGGCATTTCACAACAATTAAAACCATAAAATGCTATGTAAACTAGATTACAAAAATTTAAACCTATTGTATAAAATAGAAGTAAAAACCAAAAGTAAAACCTAGCAAAATAGTAACAGATTTAAAACAACAGAGCTAAATGCCTGGGAATATAAAAAGGTCTTCAACTGGCAGTGGAAAGAGCACCATGTAGGCGCCATGCAAGCTTCTCTGGTAAACTCGTTCCATAACTGGGGTGCCACAACAGAAAAAGGTCCTCTTCTTAGTACTACCCACCTCACTTCCTTTGGCAGGGGTTCCTGGAAGACCACTGCGGATGGTTTTATGGTATGGGTAGGAACATATGGGAGGAGATGATTTCAGATAACCTGGCCCGAAGCCATTTGGGGCTTTGAATGTTGAATCAGTCCCAGAAGTGGACTGGGAGCCAGTGCAGATGGAAAAGTACTGGCATAATATGAACACATTGGCCAGTCCCGGTTAACGATCTCACTGTCCTATTTTGGACTAGCTGAAGTTTCTGGAACATTTTCAAAGGAACCCTATATATAATGCATTGCAGTGCATGCATAACTGTAGCTAGGCAACCTCTGTCCAGATAAGGGTGTAGTTGGTATATGAGCTGATAAAAGGTATTCTATGCCACTGATCCATCTGTGCCTTGAATAACAAGAGCATCCCCAAACTACAAACCTGATCCTTGAGTGGGAGAGCAACTCCCTCCAGAACAGGTTGAACATCTCTTAGCTGGGCAGATAAACTACCCACTAACAGTACCTCCATCTTGTCTAAGTCTCAGTTCATTGGCCCTTATCCAGTCCATTAGAATACCCACACACTGATTCAGAACAGCCACTTCCTCACCTAGATTGGATGAAAAGGAGAGGTAGAGCTTGGTGTCATCCATATATTAACGACTCCTCATCCCACACCTCTGGATAGCCTAACCAAGCAGTTTCATGTCAATGTTAAACAGCATGGGGGATAGAGCCCTATGGAATCCCATACATGGCTGCCAAGGCACAGAGCAATAATCCCCAACACCACCTTCTGGAATCGGCCATCTAAATAGAGCCAGAACCACTGCAGCACAATGCCTCCAGCTCCTAGCCCAGGCAACTTATTAAGAAGGATACCATAGCGGAAGGTATTGAAAGCTGCTGAGAGGTCCAAGAGAATCCAAAGGGTTGCACTCCCACTGTCCCTCTACTGGCAAAGGTAATCCTGCAGGGTGACCAAGGCAGTTTTTGTTCTGAAACCAAGCCTGTACTTTCATGTAAATCGGTGATGGGGAACTTGTGGCCAGGTGATGTTGGGCTACAACTCCCATTATCTCTCACCATAACCCTAACCCTTTACCGTCATCTCTTCATTCAGCTGCCAGGCTTGAAAATCCTTGAAGATGAGTGTCAGTAGTCTAAGGAGGCCAATTTGATCCCTCTGGGGCTGCATGATCTTGATCTATGTGAAGCTGCTCTAGACACACTAAACTCTAGGTGCCCAGCAGCACCTTGAAAACTGTTCAAGTTAACAATGGACAAAGGGCAATGGCAAGTGATACTAAACGGGCTAGTAAGGGGGACAGTGGGCTGTAACAGGCAGGAGAAATGTCATGGATATATTATTACACTATAAACAACAGAAAGACAGTGGCTCAGTTCAGACAACACATTTCTCAATGGTGGTTTTAGAACTCCACAGTGGAGTTGTTACACCACCATTGAGAAATGTTGTCTGGAGGGAAAACTCCACCCTGAATATCCACTGTGCAGAGGAGAATAATCACTGTGTTGCGTGTTATGTAGAGGGCACCGTGGAGTTTCCTGCTGCATTTAATGGAGTTTCCTCACTGGCTATAGAGTTCCCTGGCAAGAGGGACAAAAAGACAAGAGTGCCGCTCTAGGAGGGCTGCCTGCATAGAGTTTTTTTAAAAACAGCAATGGCTGATGGGATAGCATCGGGAGGAAAGAGGGGGGAGGAACTGTCAATCAAATGCTGCATTGACTTTTATTCAACTCCACAGTAGCCCACAGTCACACAGTGGTGGACTTAGAACATGTTGTGTGATGAGTACCCCTTACAAACTCCACCGCTGAGTGGAGTTTTCACACTGCGTAGAGAAATGTGTTGTGTGAACTCAGCCAGTGACTATAAGACAGTGAATAAAAGAGGATTACAGGAACCTGCGGTCCCTAACATGAAAAACAGTTTAATTTCTTATGAGCACAAATAATTGAAAACAAAACCCCTATCAGTGTGTACACTGTACACATTTGAATGACACTTACAAGAATGAAGTTTTATACAATATACATTTTAGGATCGCAAGTGTACTGACGGGAGGCAGGAGAAAGGAGAATGTATTGACTCCATAACTGTTTCTACTTGTAGGACTAGTCTCAAAACTCCAGAACATGGTTGCATGGGTAATAAAGCATTTGAATTAGGGGCCAAATTAATCTATTTCAAAGCGAACTGGATAAAAAGCAAGGCAGGGAGAATAGCAAAAATGGAAATTATTGGATGAAATTTGGTATTGGCTTGACAGAACTCTTCACTTTTCAGTTGCCATCTTCATCAAATACTCCTTGTCTATTTTGAAGAGCCTCCATCCTTCCTCAGATGACAGGTCAGAAGCTCCCCGTCTCTTGTAGAACCTGATGGAAGGTTCATTCCATTCTGCCACTAAGAAGTGCATACTGCTGCAACGACATCTGACAGCCATCTAAGGAAAGTACACAGGACATGAATAACGGAAGTTATATTTCTGCGCCTTGGGATATGGTATTGCTTATTATTTTGTAAGTGACTTAGCTCCCCAATTGCATTCCTCTAGGAATCTCAAGTATTAAGGGTCCCAATACAGTTTCAAGTATGCTTCTTGACCTCTTTGTAGCCTCAACAGTGAAGGCTGTTTATAGGAGAAAACCAGTAGGCAACTGGGGGGGGGGGGGGGATTACCATAGCAGAACTCAAACTATCTGAAAGGCCTGGTGGACATCACAATATATGAAGTCACAAATTCCAGTGAACTGGCGTGTTATAGCTACAAAAATATTGCAATGGAATAAGTTGCATGGGGCTCAGGACTGAGTCACATTAATTTGGGGCATGTGACCTATTGCTTATATAGCATTTGAGGGATGTTTCTTTGGCAAACTGGTAATCTCAACACTCCATCAGTACTATGATTTATTGTGCTACCATAATGAACTCTGATGTGGGCTGGTTTGTGAGAATGTTGCTTATGTCACACAGTCAAAAGCAGAACGCACAAAGAGAGAGATATTGCAAGTACAGCATAATGAGAAATATGCCAGTAGATACAGGAAATGGGCTGGTCTGCACAATCAAACAGCCTACCCTGACTTAATTCAGCCACAGTGAACTGTGGTATGTGCAGACCACCATTTTGAATATTCAAGCGATGGCTGCAGCTTGTTGTGTGAACCCAGGGACCGTGGGTTATGTGAGGGTTAAACAACCCTTGTGTGACCCAACAACAAACCATGGGCTATGCAAGAGTTGTTTAACTCTCCGTTCCTGGGTTCAGCCGATATGACATGACGGCTGCTTGATTTTTCAGAATCTACCCGGTACATGTTGCGGCTCACCATGGCTTACACAAGCCATGGTGGGCAGTGGGGATTGTGTGAATTGGGTAATTGTGTTTAATTACACAACACTCAATTGAAAATATTCTTTCCAAAAAAGTTGGGACTTGTGTCATTTTTAATTATTTCTTTATAATTACGCTATTTTCTGTAGCAATTGCAATATCTCCTTTTCATATTGTATTTATAAGAGATCCATCAGATTACTACTTGCCCATGGGCACTGCTGAATCTGGACTGAATTATTTATGAGGTATAGTCCCAGCTCTGTTAAGTGTGACTTTGGTTAGTTGGCCATTTAGAAAACAGAACTCTGTCATCTGACGGGAAACCAGGATCAGCTACTTACCTTACTCAGATTCTTTAGAATTTCTGAACCAATGCCCAAGCCTAAAAAAAAGAAAAGAATTGCAATGTTATTAGTGATTTTTTTAGAAGCCTTGCATATGACATAGTTCTAAGATATTCTTTAAATGGTACCTCTGAACTCATTCATCACAAAGAAGTCTTCAAGATACAGCAGTTTTCCAATCCATGGGTCATAAGTAAAGTAATACATGGCAAAGCCCACAATACCATATCCTGTCACAAAAAAAAAATGTATTTAGTTTACATGCACACAGAGTACCTTTTAAAAGAAACAAGTTAGTATAATTCACGTCTTACATGCATATGTCAAAACAGACATTCTGAACATGCAAAATTAATCAGTTATGTTGCAACAGGAAAAGTCGAGTTATTACTCAATATATGCCATAAGAAATAGCACTCCAAGTAAAGAAGGGATTCCTATCAAGTAAAGACTGTCTGGCAATGATCGAAACCAGCATAACATTTACTGCGCAGTTAACTGAATGCTGCTCCTGCATATACCCAGGTGTGAACAACTGTGATATATGGCAAGTTGTGTCTACTGTCATTACACAACAATTACAGCTTTCTGCTAGAGACGCTCTGCGCACACCTTATTGATACTACTTTGGAATACAGTTCAGACTTCTACAATTTTACACGGCAGATCAGAACAGTGTGGCAATTTTCTCAACATCAAACTCCCAAAGCTTCCAGGTTTGTGTCCATTTTCTCACAATACAATCACTCTTTAAAAGAGACTAGAGCACCGTGTCAGCTGTGAGAGTTAAGTTTAAAACAGCAACTATTCCTTTTTGATCTGGACACAAGTTATTAGCAATTGCATCCAAGTGTTTTGTTTTATTGTTAATACTGTTCTGTACTTGCAGTTGTAAAAGGAACAACTGCTCATTGCAGTTTGGTAATCCTTTTCCAACTACTTCCCAGTCGATATTAAAACAATATTTAGAACTCCAATCTGATTTTATGTTCATACAATGCTTTAAATGTGTTCTTAGGAACAGAGTTACATGTAAGATTTCTGATCTACCGAGTGTTTTGCATATACTTTTTTCTCTTTCTTTCTGAGGTAAATGTTTGGCAATAGTATTTGTCCCTGGAGACCTTACCTCATATATCATGATCATCTACTTTATTGTGTAACGGATCTTTTAGTTACCTCCCCGCCCATCCATGTACACGGAAGGGCCATGTACATGGCGAAGCTAGAGACTGTAACCTGAAGATTGGGGACAAATTAAAGAAAACGTGATTCAATAGGATTACATCGTGATAAATTAGGGTCAAACAAGAATAACCATGTAACGAAGTGGAATTACAGTATTATTATTATATACCTGGTTCTCCATGGTCTTCAGGATAACTGAACAATTCAGAAAAAAAGAAATCAGGATGGATCCAGAGTTTGCTTCCACCAGCAGAAGCACTGCCTGAGCAGAGTGCTTAGTACAGTCCAGCCAGCAGGAAAGGAGGGGGAGGTGATTTTTTTTTTGCAGATTTCGCCTTCCCCACTGCAGCCCTACACTGTTCCACATCAGGCTTTGATGTGCATAGGAGGTGGCAGGCATAGGGGAAAACTGGAAAAAAAGCCTCCTTCCCAATCCACCAGTGGAAATGCTCTGCTGCATCAAAACCCTTCCGCAGACAGAAGGATCCCTTCCATTCATGGAAGACAATGTCTGGATCCAAGCCACTATTTTCATATTTCAATAAGCTTAAACATTTACCCATGGCAAGAGGTATAGCTAGAGCCTTATGTATAATCCGAGCATTATTGCTGTTAGTTATATCCTTTTTTTCCTTTCGAAAAAAGAAAAGAAATTAAAAACAATTCAAGTTTCACCTTCAGGTGTCCAATGTTCTTTTGGTACTTCGGCAACAAGGCAGTGGTAGAAAGGGTGGTCTCCGAAGCCGTCCTCAAGTAGATCTACAGAATAACAGTAAATGGATTATCTAGACACCATTTTCCTATTCCCTGGTTGACTTTTTAACAAAATTGCCCTGATAGGCTAGCATATAATATTACCTTTTTCAGTCAGTACCACTTGATCCTCCATATCTTCATATTTAGCAAGCTCCTGCCCAAAACAAAGCACATTATGTTTGATAGCTTTTATTGGACCAATGTCTGTTGGTGTATTTTTATTTCTTGTTCCATGAATATACAGAAAAATGCAAATTAATTTTTTTATCTTAAAAGGTATGCCTCTCCCCTCCCTGAAAAAAACATGTTTGCTGCTAGTCTTAGAAAACTGAAAATTTGGAAAGGTACTATACAGTGAAGGAACAGAGGGAACTGCCTAAAGACTGCAATCCTATACACCAGGACTGGGGAAACTATGGCTCTCCAGATGTTCTTAGACTTCAGTCCCCATCAGCCAGCCAGACCTGTGATCAGGGATAATGGTAACTGTAATTCAACAACTTCTGGAGGGCACAAGTTCCCAGTCCTTGCTATAACTATTCACTAGAATAAGCTTCACTGAAAACGCTAGGACTTCTTCCAAGTAAAGATTCATGGAATTGAGCTGCACATGACAGTTTGACATTCGTCAAGATATTCAAAATGCCAGAAAAAGAATAATAATCAATCCAATTAATTTAAATTAAACAAAATTAAGTTCTGGCTATACATTAGGAAACGCTTTCTAACTGAAAAAGCTATTCCTCAGTATTTGCATCTAATTTGGGTTGGTCACGGGCTTAGTAATACTTAAGAGTAGTTCCACTGATTTCAGTGGACCTATTCTAAGTATGACGAAGTCTAAATCCAACGCCTTAAAGATAGGGCATCCGGTCTTACAACACAGTTAGACCAGATGGAACTGTTAAATCATTTCCCATTTCATTCCACTTGTTTATTTTTATTTTGCACATCAGTCAGCTCATGCCGAGGGTGGAGACTGTTGCACAAGAACAAGGAGGAGTTATTTTACTAACTCAGGAGGGCAAAGGTATTGTAAGAGGCTGTTTCAGTGTGGAACACACAATCCCCACTCCAAATGGTTCTAACCTTTGCCCCTTTAAACTGTATGTGCTAAAACAAGCATTTTTATTACAAGCAGATTGGACTGGGGGAATTATCTGAAAATAAGCACAGAGATCTCTTAAGCTTCCAGAATATGTGACATGCCGTGGAATCCTACACATTTACTCAGACGTCCCACTCCATTTAAGGGGGCTTAATCCCAAATTTTGGGAGGATTGCATAGTTTTGAATAGGGCTGCAATTTAAGTTTATGTATTAATAGTGTGTGTGTGCTATATATCTGTGTGGTAAGGATTGCCCACTCTAGCTACATATGGACAGACATCAGCAATGCTCCTTTACTAAAAGCAGGTGCGGGTTTATAAAGGCAAAGCAAGAGACTAGCGTTGTCCAGTCTCTTGTTTTTAATATGTCTTTGCTATTTCCCCCCCTTCTCGTTTAAGTCAGACGATATCTGGAGGCAGTTATCAAATACACCAATTTCGCTGCCTCACTAAGGGAGGCCCCCTGGTTGTAGAGATAAGCTTGAAATCCTCCCTACGCCCACAGGTTCCATAGGACAGCTCTGCTCACATAACACTATATATCTGGTGCGTGAAATATATATTACACACACACCATATGTCTTGATATCTAACTATATAGCATAAAATTAGTAGTATTATTTTAAAAAACTTTCCCGGGGGGTCAAAATAAAAGGAGGCAAACTGGAGTGTCTTGTTTTTAAACTTTATTAAGTCATTTCCCTTCTTTCTTTCCAGGACTTGGGGGGCCGTGTGCAATGGCTGGGCAAGGCCGCCCGGCTGGCCCAGAGCAAGATACCTTTATGAGGCGCAGCAGGTCGGCGCAGTCCTCGGGCCGCGCAGCACGGATATGGAACGAGGCCATTTTCGGCGGCGTTTTCCTTTGCGTCCTCCGCCTCGCGTGAATCCCCGATAGTTGAAGAGCAGGAGAAGGAGTTTCTTCATTCGCGTCCCGGGCGCGGCGTAGGCGACGGCACAGGCAGAGTCAGGCTGGCAGCATCCCCCGGCGGCACGGAGAGCAAGCAAAACAGAACAGCACGGATCCAGCTGTTTCTGCACGGCGCGCTCCGCTGGTGGCCCCTATTTGTAGGCCAGCGGGACCGCGCCGTTCCATCCGGCCAGCCAATCACAAGGTGCCCATCCGTCCCTCTCCCCCCCCCCGCTGCGCTCCTCCTCTTTCACCTCTTACCTCATCTTTTCTAGGAAATGATGCGCCGCGGAAACAGATGAGTCATCAAGGCCCGAGCCAAAAGGCAGGACTTAGGCTGTGCTGAGACCGCCACCCGATGGCGCAAACAGGCGGACACACTCTGAAGCCAGGAGTAGGCACGCTTCCCTTGCGACGTCTACTTTGGTTTGCTTGGCTATTCTGAGCTCCGCCAACCGGAGCCGGGTGCAAAATAGTGGCTCGGCAAGGCGGGCCCATGCTAAGAATGAAAGTACAGGGAACCTCTGAGCACATGCTGAGCCCAAGAATCTGTGATCAGTAAGCTCACAAGTCCTTTCACACAAAAAGTCATTGCTTGTCGTCCCCCCCTCTCCCGCCAGCGCTCTTTTTCAGCAACTTTAGGGAAAGAGAGGGGTAGAGCTTTTAAATTTTGTTCCATTGGGGTTGGTGGGGGCAGAGGAGGACAGTAGAAGAGCATCACTGGAGGCCGGTGGCTCCAATTTCGGAGGCTGAGTTTCCATTCTGGGATTTAGTCAGAACCAGCCAGAATTCAAAAGGAGCTGTCCAAGGTGCCGAACCCTACCCCCCAAATGGGATCAGCACCTTGGATAGCTCCTTTAGAGTTCGGACTGGTTTTGACTAAATCACAGAATGGAATCACAGACCTACTGAAATTGGAGCCACCAGCCTCAACTGAAGCTCATGTGTGGCACTTCGTCAGCTTCACATTGGAGCAAATGTACCTGTTTGTTGGGGAATCTCATTGCCACAAGTAGGTGGGAGATAGGCGGGAGGGAGTTTACTGCCCCATTTGCCCCAAATATAGACCAGCCCCTGCAACTGAGAGCAGAAACTCTTGTAGATTTACTGGATATCCCCCAGAGATCTACCAATAGATCCCGATTTTCCTTCCACCCAGCCTTGCTCTAAATAAACTATACATTACTGACTGTGTTGTACCCATCCAATCCTCCATAAAGGCAACATCACTCCCTATCCTATTTAGCATCATCATCATCATCATCATCATCATTTCTTACCCGCCTCTCCCTCCGGATCAAGGTGGGGAACAACATCAATACCAACAATATAAAATGTAATATATAATACATAAACTGATTAAAAGCATATAAAATTAATACATTATTAAAATCAACAAAGTCTTAAAATTCGACTGGGTAGGCTGGCCAGATCAATCTTTATAGCTCTCTTAAATTCTTGAAGACTGGTAAGTTGGCAGATCTCTCCCAGCAGGTTGTTCCACAGTCTGGGAGCAGCAGAAGAGAAGGTCCTCTGGGTACTGGGGGACAAAACTACACATGTCATCTTCCAGTGTCTTTTCCTTTTCTTCATAGAAACGTAAGAGTTAGAAGGGAGTCTGGATATCATCTAGTCCAGCCCTTGATGGATACAGGATCTGCAATGCCAGAAGTTTCAAAGGGGGAGCTGTTCATTTGATGGGGAAGTGCTGCCGAGGAAGTGGGGATTTAGCTGTTCATTCCACCAGTTCTCCAATCAGAACTGCTCTGCAGAGGCTGCTACTAGCCCTGCTCGTTGAAACACAATACAGTAGCTTTGGGTGGCAATTTAATAGGAACATAAGAAGCTGAGTATTTGTCCATCTAGCTCAGTACAGTCTATACTGAATGGCAGCATTTCTCCAGGGTTTCAGACGGATCTTTCCCAAGTCTACTTGGAGATGCCAGCGATTGAATATGAGACTTTCTGAATGCAAAGCATATGCTCTACCTCTGAGCTATTATCCTTCACAACAAATAAAAATATTATGGGGGAAACAGATAAATACCCCATCCCCCAGTACCCTAATATAGGCTGACAACCGTTACCCAGAGGACCTTTTCTTCTGCCGCTCCCAGACTGTGGAATGGCCTGCCAGAAGAGATTCGCCAGCTTAACAGTCTCCCGGAATTTAAGAAAGCCTTAAAGACTGATCTCTTCCGGCAGGCCTACCCAGTTGAATTTTAAGATGTCTTTTAATAATGTATTCATTTTATATGCTTTTAATTAGTTATATATGTATTTTATGGTGTTTTGTATTTGTTGTTGTACCCCGCCTCGATCCAGAGGGAGGGGTGGGTAAGAAATATTATTATTATTATTATTATTATTATTATTATTATTATTGTTTTTAAAAACATCAGGATATTCAGTTACAGAACATCACATTAAGTTTGGCCCTTTAGCACCAAGACTGACAACCATCATGCATGATTCTGCAATGCTATCCTTTATTCCCATTTTAAATGTTTACACTTTTGTAAGTCCCATTAACTAATCCAAAATAACAGTGTAATATAACTTTTTATGTATTCAAGATGATTTTCAAATCACCAATACCAAGGTACTTGAACTTGAATCTGTTTCTTCTAAGTTTGTCAGTTAATCACAGCAGCACTGTGAAAGGAAAAGTCATTCTTGGCAAGAAAGAAATCACTTATATGAAACCGTTGAACACCGGTTGGTCCAGAGACATGCAAATTTCTTTGTTTAAGCCTTTGTTTGAAGGAATGGATAGAGAGGAATGAATTTCTTCATTCACTTCTTCATAAATTTACAAGTGGCTTGACTGTTTAGTTTCAAAAGACATACTAAGTATGGCGGAGCCTCTAGTACTTTTTATAAATGTATAAACAAATACATCAGATGGAAATTATGACTAGTGACTCATCTACCATCTGGATCACATTAGGCTTCTGTCTGATGATAGTGGTGGTTAGTCTTTTCCATGAAAAATCTGCAGCGTCTGAATGAATTATTGTTGTTTTTCCATTCAGATAAAGCAACAAAGTTTATTACAGACTGGGCCACATTTCTCCTAACTCTGAAAATAATTCAGACAGAAATATGAACAAGCATGGTACAGCTTCCAGAACTGGACACACATTCTAATTATTCAAATACACCAAGGGTAAAATTCAGCATAAACTCTACTTAGAGTAGACCTATTGAAATGAATGGGAATGTTAGTCATGACTAACTTAAGTCCTATTCATTTCAGTGGGTCTACTCTAAGTAGGACTTATATTGAATTTTACCGCAGGAGTGAGCAATTGTGGTCCTCCAGTTGTTTTAGCTTACAACTCCCATCAGCCCTAGCCATCATAGCCAATGGTGAGCACTATGGAAGCTGAAGGTCAAAACATTTGGAGGGCCAGATGTTACCTAGCCTCAAATACATCAATGCAGCTTCACTGGAAACTACCATTCCCTAGTGTTAAATTGGCCAATATTGAAATTTGAGCTACAAAAATGCTTAATCTTCCTTCCCTAGCTAAGCTGCAGACACAGATGACTTTACATGCTGCCCAACCCATATCTTCCAAACTAGATTCCATAGCAAATGAATGAATCACCACATTATATAACATGTTAACAGTGGTAAAACTATTACTTGCTTTGCGATATTTATCCCTAAATCGAAGGGGGAAATCAGATTCTGTCTACTTTAATTCATATCTTTCATCTGGTTTCATACCCTCAAACAAACAAACAAACAAACACAACAAAAAACCATTAAACACGGATACCTGGCTTGACCCTGAGAACTGGGACTATTCTCAGAACTGGGAGCAGCCAGTAATGTCTCTGCCCCTCAAGCCAACCAAATTTTTTGGCACCTAAAGCAGAAAATCCCACAAGCACCTTTTCTCTCACTGGCAGTAAAAATGTAATAACAACATTAAATAACATTTTGCTGCCCTTTCATGACACTCAAAGCCACCTTCCTGAGGTAGCAGCTTCACTCTACCTAATGGCAGGGTGAGCCCTGGGGCATTGGTCTAATTTGGGATTCAATGCGCAGAATTCAGAATCCTTGGAACTAATCTGGATTTTAGAGTTATTTATTCTGGACAATTAAATGGGACATAACATAATCCAGAACAGATAGAGGAGTGGGCCAGGGCCTGAATGAAAAGGGATCCTTCATATTATATTAAAATAATGGGGATAAAAGAGGAAACATAAAGCCAGGGATCCCCAATGTGCTGCCCATGGGCTCCTGGCGCCCACAAGCATCTTTGATAGCGCTTGGGAAGAGGTCCTCAAAGTGGTGCCTGCAGACCCTCCCCCCCCCCATGAAGTAGGTAAATAATTTAAAAGAGTGTTTTTCAGTGAATATTAAAGATCGTTCCAATACAAAATTTGTCTGTTTAATAACTTCCTCCCCAAAAGAACCAACTTCTGGACATTGCCAAAACATATATTTTAAAGAAGCATTAGCTTTATTGCAGCAGCAGCAATTAGTTGAATTAGACAATCCCTTATTAAAGAGATGTTGCGTTGTCGAATAGACAACAGAAGATTTTTGCTGAATAAGACACAACCTAAGATCCATAGATGCAAGAAGTAGATGCCAAAGTGGTGATCCACTGCTTAAGCATTTTGTGTTAATGCCCACAACAGTTTCTCAAATTTCCAAATGGATTCCAAAAGGTTGGGGACCCCTGCATAAAGCTGATTCAAAAGTGTAGCCAAGCATACTGCATAGTTCTCTCATGGGTCTGCACTTCCTCAGTATGCACTTAGTGGATTTCTCGGTTCACATTCCAGTAATTCTGCTTGAAAGTGCTCCCATAGAAAACAAATAGATTACAAGCCGGTTTGGACAAACACTATGGGTGAAACAAGCCACAATGGCTTATTTTAAGTCACAGCACAAGCGAGACGCCATTTGCCTAATCACCCTCCTGGACATGGCTTGTTGGAGGGGAAAACAACCCCAAACAAACCCATGGTCTGTTATTGAGCTGTCTGAGACAAAGCTCGCCTAGAAGCCTTTTTCTCTTGATGTACACCCAGATCTCAGTTTTGAGGGGGTCTTGGGCAAGGTGCCCTCTGGCCCCCCAGGCCACCTCCGTGGCAGTCTTGCTGCCCCCTCCCCAGCCACCTCCATTGTGGTCCATCTCCTCCAACAAGAATACTGGGTGGTAGCAAGCAGTGGCAGGGAGAGGCCGCTGCGAAGTCACCAGGCCAAGTGCTTCTTTCAGCAATGGGAGTTTCTTCAAAAGAAAACATCATGGCAGCTTTCTTTTCAAGGACCTGGTGCTAATGGAGAAGCCCTAGCTCAGTTTGCTCTGCAGCAGCTATCATGTCCCCCCACCCCACTCACATCCATCCCAAATGCCTCTGGCCCCCACTTGAGAGAGACACACATAAAAGCACATTTGAGAAAGTAGGAGAAAGCACACATCTCCTGTGCTAAAGGGCTTTCTGAAGAAAATAATTGTTCAAAATACAATGACAATAAATCATTTGCACAGCTCCATGAGATTTTAGCCCTATTCTTTGAATTCTAGCTTGCTGCAGCCACTTCGCTTAAAAAATAAATTAAGGGCTTTGTGAGAATAGCAATGAGTTGCAACTTAAGGTGAAGCCTTGATGGTACTTAGGAGATATTATCAATCTTCAGCTCCATTTGGGTCAACCAATGTTTGAGAAAAAATATTATGGGCCACAGTAAGAGCAAGATGTTAGCTTGATCCAGTAGGAACAAAACAGTCTTTATAAAGTTCTCAAAGCAGGATATGGAATTAAAAAGTGGCTTACAAACATGGTTCAATAAAGCTGTGCAGTGCACAGTCTCAACAGAAGCGGGCTTTCAAGGGATGGAACAGACTCACATCTTGAAGGGCAGCATTTCTCCCTCCACTGAACAAAATTCAGAACTGACTTTAGGTTTGTTTATTTATTTATTATTTGTTTATTTGTTACATTTTTATCCTGCCTTTCTTTCCTCCAAGGAATCCAAGGCAGCATACATAAATCTTCCTCTCCATTTTATCCTCACAACAACAATCCTGTGAGGTAGGCTGGGTTGAGAGTCTGGCTGGCCAAAGTTACCCAGTGAGCTTCAATGGCCAAGTGGAGATTGGAACCCAGATCTCCCAACTCTCAGTCTGACACTTTAGCCACTATACCACACTGGCTCTCTGTTGTTGTTTGTTTTACATTTCTAAGCTTTAATATGCCCTTTGTGAGGTAATGGCTTTCAGAGTTAGTATTCAATTAACTAGATCTAGAGTACGATGAAACTATCTACACATGTGGTAAATTTCAGGCTATTTAGGAGCAATACCCTGTGGTTAAACTATTTAGGGTGCATGTTTAGTCAGAAAAAGGCCTACAACTCCAGTATGCCCCAGCTATGCTACAATTTGTAGACCTTTTTTCTGTCTAAACATGGATAAAATTGTGCCTTTAGAAAATTTGATCATTAGCTTTGATCTAACTTGTTCTACCATTCTTGCAAGACGAGGAATTTCTGCCAACTACTCCTCCACTTGTACCCCACACAAATTGTATCCCACACAATTCCTAAGGAACTCTCAACCCCAGGAACAGATTTTCAGGGATGCAAGAAAGATTTGTTCTGTGAACTTTGTTCTATCCTGTTCACAGTAGGAAAGTTAAGACTCAAGCCATTGTTTAGTAAGAGGAAGACCATTGTTATGGAGGAAGTGAATAATCATGTGCAAATAGCAAATTGAAAAGAATGGTTGACAAGGAAGAGGTTACTGTTGGAGGCTGCATACTTCCCTGGGAGGATGCCCCATTTCACTTAATGAGATTTATTTCTGAGTAGGCATATATAGGATTGAGCTGTAAATGTTTTAACAGGTGGTACAGAATACTTTTAATTATTTACTGCACCTGTTATTTTTGTTAAATACAAATAGCACAATTCTGAAGACTTTGGTCCCCTCCACAAGGATGCGCTTTTGCGCCCGGTTCGGCGATTATGCGCATTATCGCAGACGCGCATTTACTCCTAATCCCTCTGCACGGGAGGCGGCGAGAGGCGGCGAAGCACATTAATTGATGTCCAAAAAGCGCTTTACAAGAAGTTAATGCGCATAATCGCTTGTTCACACGGGGAAAATGCGCTTTAACGGCCGAAGCAAAATAAAACTCGCTATTTAACGCGCATTCGATAATGCGCATAATCCGGGAGATAACGCACCTCTACGCCCGTTTTGCGCTCTGCTGGTGTGGAGGTAAAATTTATAATGAGCCTTCAAAGAGCATTAAACCTCTCTTGTGGAGGTACCCTTTATAAAATACATGCATACTCTTACTTTTAGGTTTTAGCACTAAAATTAGAACTTCATAAGAGAAGTCCATAAAACAAGTTGCAGGGGGAAATAGCAATAATGAATTAGGAAACCCAAATTAAATGGTTGTAAGGGAAATATGTTAATTGCACCATATCTTCAACATGGTCTAGTAGATAGAATAAAATTTGAACTGGGTTGAAATTTAGACTGCTGGGCCCTTGGCAAGGCACTATGGGTCTGCTGCTACTTTCCAATCTGTAAGATGGACATGGACAAGTCTTAGGTTGATGATGTGCCGTGACCAAACAACAGAAAGCTTTCAGGGCATTTTGTACATATGAAGCCCCACATAAAGTATTCATTCATGATAGCCATTGTATTATATTTTTGTTCATTCATTGTGCTTTCCTGGGTACATCTCCTTGGGAGTAAACCCTTTTGAACTCAGTGAAACTGATGAGTAAACATTTATTGGATTACACTCTTGGAGATATATTCAGTGGAGGGAGATATACTTAATGTAAGGGCAGGGAACCTGTGGTCCTCAAGATGCTGCTTGACTTACATCAGCCCCAGTCAGTATGGCAAATGGTCACATTATGGGAATTGTAGTCCAACATCTGGAGGGCCACCTCTGACCTAGTGTATGTCATGCACTGCAGTGTCCTACTGTCACTTATCTTGGAGTCACTTACCTTTCACTTACTTTCAAATACCAAAATTCATTTACTTGGGGGTAGGCCTCATTAAACTAAATGGGAATTACTTCTGAGTAGATATGAATCTGATTTCACTGCAAATTTCTTACTCAACTGTCCAAAGAGATGCTTTTAGTGTGCATTGTAAATTCATTGCTACACCCTACTCTTTCTATCAAGGTGCAATCCTATGCATGCTTAGTAGGTCTTTTGTTCTATCTAAACATGCATAGGATTGCGTCCTCAGTTTTTTTTCTCTTTTTATTCTCATTCTCAAGGATCATACTTCTCAGTATGTACGTCCTCTGTGATTATGGCAAAGACGATGTTTATATTAAACACATCCTGTACTCTAGTGCTTTGTGGAAAGCTCCTTCCTTTCAAAACTAGCAAAACAAAACAAAAACCCAAAGATGTTTTTATGGATTAAATGTTTTCTCAACATTACCAGGTGCAAAATTTGGATTAATATGCTACCAAGTACCTAATTAAAAAGATAAGTGATTTAATTATAAAGCTGCTAATCCTTCCTAAGTGGTCAACACCGGAAAGGAATTTTGGAAAGAGACAATGACAATTGATCCAGAGAAAGCAAAGTGTGTTTCTCTTTGGGTAATGAACGAAATGTATTCTGTGGTAATCCAGACCATTCTCACAATCAGACCATTCTCACAATCATTAATAAGGACAAGAATCATGCGTTCAATCGGTGGGAAAACGCCACTCTTTCTATCAGTGTGGTTAAAAGTGCAATCCTATGCATATTTAGACAGAAAAATAATAATCCTACAACTCCCACAATTCCCCAGTCAGCTATTCTGGCTGGGGAATGCTGGGAGTTGTAGGGCTTTTTTTGTCTGTCTAAATATGCATTTCATTTCACGGTAAGGGTTTATATCGATGTTAAGTAATCTTGAGCGTGACTGCAATCCTAAACACTCTTACCTGTGAGTAAGCCCCATTGTGGGTCTTATTTGAGAGCAAACATGCATAGCACTACGCTGTAAACAGCCAAACCTACACTGACGGGAGAGAGGCTATTTTCTCTTCCTCTCTCGCACCCCCGCAGGAATTTGTACGACCACGAAAGAGCCAAGGCTGGTTCTATGCGGGGATAAAGGCAACGAGAGAGGCTCCTTTGTATTAAATGGAGGAGCCCGAGCTGCAGGCGCGGACATAAGCATTGGGAGCAACTACTCTGTGAAAGAGGGGTGCGTCACATCCTAGTACACGAGCAAACACAGTAAGCCCTTCTGAAGAGTTTTTGACAGTCTGGGCCAGTCAAGCCGGCAGGACCGAGTTCCTGTTCCAGGCGTGGCTCCTGGCAGGCAGCCTCCACCGCCCGTTACAAGCAGCACGGTTGCAACGGCAGCAGAGGAGAGTTCCCGGCGGCTGCAAGAGCAATTTCCCAGGTGCCGGAGGAAGGCGTTTTGCAGCCTCTGCAAGCCACAGAATGTTGTCCCGCAGGTAAGGCGATTCCCGGGCGGCGCTTCTCCCCAGGCTGCCTTTGCAACACGCCAACTGGGCGCTGGGAAGAGAGGTACCCGCAGGGAGGGGCACAGGCTTCCTGGGCCAAGCGCCGACGCAGAGCCGCCGAGTTGGGTTACACGAGCAGAAACGATCGAAAGCCAAGCAGAGCAGATCTGTGATCGAAAGCCAAGCAGAGCAGATCGTTTTCTGAGGGCAAGGCCCGCCCCTCGCCTCTCCTCGCTTCGGGTTGCGGCCTGCGTGCTGTGTGGGGAAAACCTTGGCAACATGAGAGGCTTTCATTGGAACCAAGCATTTGCAGCCTTGTCTTTGTTTGGCCTCCCTTTCTCTGATGCATTAGGCATGACGTCGTCTCTGGAATCCCACAGGGCCAGGCTTGCTACAGCAGAAATAACAAAAATGCCCCGTGGCACCGTGTAGTGTGCGGCAGTAAGGCCCTCTGATTTCAGTGGACTGACGTAATCCTGTGTCCGTGTGGACAGGATTGCAGGTGTGAAAGATTGACCAATAGTAATCTCTGGAGAAGAATTTGGTAGGTTTAGGATTGTGCTGGACTGGATCGTCTTAAAGTGTCGCCCCTGTTCCTAATAAGTTGTGCCTGTAGATGTTAATGCAGTGTTTTGTGAGCACTTATACTGCGTTACTCTAAGTAGGGGTGCAGTCCTCCTAAGCATGATTTAGGAGTATACATAATTAAGAGTGGGTAGCTGACTGCTTACTGTTGGGTCATCATCACATAGTAATATCACTGCATTTTAAAAGTCTCTTGGGCAGTTGATTCTCTGATCTGTGCTCTTGATACAGTATCAGGAGATGGGCAGAGCAATCCTATACACCAAGGATAGGTATCATATACTCCAAATGTTTTGGACTACAACTTCCATAAATCCCAGCCAGTATGGCCAATGATCAGGGATTATGGCAATTATAGTCCAAAACAACTGGAGAGAATTATGTTGCCTACTATACTCTAATTATGCTGTGGTGGGTTGGAATGGCTACTCATATCTTTTGTGTATTCACCATAGGAAAGATGGGGAAAATATGCAGTTAAATTGGCAGACATGTCTTCAGTGGAAACTCTGCCCATGCTCAGTCAGAGACTGCTGGCGACAACCCCCACATGCTGCTTGCAAATAGAAGGAGCTAATAAACCCCAGCACATACACACCAGTATCACCACGCACATACACAATGATATTCCAGTCAGCATCTGGGCATCCCTACAGATAGGGGTTTCAGCCTCCGTGTACTAGTTGAAAGCAACGTTTTATGAGCCCAACACACACAAAGCGAAGGAAGGAGAGGTCCCACAACACAGCAGCCACATAGCTCCCTGGGTAGGATACCTGCAGGGAGAACATACAGCCCTTCTGGAACAAGGTTCAAGACCCATCCAGAGTGGGAAAGTTTCTGCAAGGCACTGCTCCCACTGCTGTTGGGGTGGAAGAGTGTTAGTGTGATACCAGTTCAGACAAGACACAGTGATCACATACTGTGGGGTGGGAGGGAGACATGGGAGGCAAACACAGGAGTTACACATTGTCCCAGGTATGTGGGGCACTCCTTGGGAAACTGAGGTGTTAGAGTGGAGCTTGGCATTAATGTCCGAAGTCCCAAGGTGAGATACCTTGATGGTTCTAGGGAGAGAAGTGATAGCAATGTGCTTAGATTCCTAGAGTATTTTGGAAATATACTGTGAGTACAAAGTGCGCCCTGTGTGTCCAAAGCGCCCTTTCCTCATGGTTCCCATCATCGCAGTTTCCCCATGGGAACTCCAAGTGTGCATGCCATGAGGCCAGAGAGATGAGGCCCCAATTCACACAATCATAGGGGTGGGAGGGAGAGAAGGTAAACTATCCACAGAGGGGAGGGGGGTAGGAAAGCCACAAAGCATGTGCCCATCACATGACTCTTACCCTGCAGAACACCATGATATATTTATCCCTCCCTGCTCCGTGGATAATTTTATTGCTGCCTAGGGTGTTTTGTAAATAGATGGGGTATAAATTGAATAAATAATAACAAATAATGATTTTGCGGCTTCTCGCCACCACCCATGTATCCCAGTGGATTCTGCAGCACACCTCAGGCCGCGACAACCTCCCCAGCTATCCAAAGGGCATGCAACCACAGAAAATGTCCTTAGTGGTAACAGCATTGCTGGAAGTGGCAGCCACTCTTGTTGGTGGACTCTATGGTCACCACTATGTTTTGTTTATTTTGGCTTGAACGAACAGAAATACCCACAGAGTTCCTGTCAGATGACACGGGAACCACTGTGAATGCCTGTTAACCCTCCTGCAGCAGGTGGGTAGCGGGCGTGGATACTTGACCATTGTGTGGGTGGAGGAAAACACCTGTCACATGACATGCTAATCCACCATGTATCACGCTTTTCAGCAATTCATGGTGGGTTAGCATGTCGTCTGAACAGGCCCGAGGTCTATGTGGTGTGTCATAACCTCTTCAGTTATCTCCCTTTATGGGGTTGATATACTGATGTTGCTATGCTGTGGGGTTGCTAGGCTGAGTTACACCACAGCTTATCATGGTAGTATTGGCAGGGCAGTCACTGAAGCAGAGGTGGCTGTAAAACAATTCCCTCTGCCCATTGAACTCAACAGGATGGACATTCACAGGTTACATTGTTGATAGGATGTGGTTATGGATTGATGGAGTGGCCAATTTGAGGCCCTCTAGATCTTTTGGCCTACAAGTCCTGTCATCTTTCACCATTGGTTATCTGTTAGGAATTGTAGGCCAAAACATCTGCAGGGCAACAAGATGTCCATCCCTGCAGTGTAGGATACAGCATTAATGAACTCCTCTTCTATGCTGTCCAAGTCCCACCCCAGCAATAATAATAATAATAATAATAATAATAATAATAATAATAATAATTTATTTCTTACCCGCCTCTCCCTTTTAAGTGTTCCATTTGTATATCTGTCACGATGGCACTGTATCTCATGTTCTGCCAACCTAGCAGGGCTTCCTCCACATATTATGGCCCCTCAATTGCCCATAATTGAGTACAGGACTATGCCTTTAATGTAGCTTTTGATATCATATTGTTGACAGTGTTCAATTTTCTTTTTGTTGCAGATGGTTTTCATTAAGCAAGGCCTATCCTATCCTGACTAGGATGCTGACTTCATCCACCAGTGGCTCCCAGGCTATTCAGCATTTGAAAGAAGGTAATGTACTTGAGCTGGCGATGGTATGATCATATGATCAGGAAGTATTATCTTTACCAGAGTAAAATGTACTCTGTAAAGGAGTAACATAGGAGTAAAAGCTATATAGAAGACTTCATCAACCTCGTGCCCTGCAGATATGTGAGACAGCAACTCCCATCATTCCCAGCCAGTCTCTGGAGGGCACCAAATTGGGGAAGGCTGCTGTATTGGCTTAGTGGTAGTTGGTTGTATCCAATATTAAGCCCATCTAGAGTAGACCCATTGAAATGAGTAAGACTTTAGACTAACATTGGATACAGCTCTATATCTCAGACTATAGCAGAGGAAGAGGAAAGCATTTTTTGTTCTTTTTTCATAATATTGTACTGATAGCTGTTGAGAAGTAATATATAGCTATATAGCTATAATATATAGCTATTTCTTACTGGGCATGCTACAAGGACTTTCCTTCCAGTAGGGAAAGAGAGATATGTGGAGTTGTGTGTGAAGGTAAAGAAAGTCAACACAGCTATTCTATTCCAGGCTACGTATGCCTGGAAAATAAATGGAAGGATGTATTGACTCTGGCATGGAAATAAATTATCTGTACAGCGGAATATGTTAATGTAGGCTTGTGCAGACTCTTCTGTGTTATGTGATTGAGTGCAGAATAAACGGGAAAACAATACAAATAGGTTTTTCTTTGTACTATTACGCCGATAATCTAAATGGTTTTTTCTACTTCACAGGGCATTTACCCATTCATGTGAATAATGGTCTGTTGTGGTAACCTGTATGCATTTTAATATGACTATATATCTCCTGCTGTCTTGCTTCTATCCATCTTTGTTGGAGGGTTAATGAACAATTCACGTTAATATTTTCTGGTGGCTAGCCCTAGTCATCATTGTTGATGGCACAAAATGGGTTCACACTGCTAAGCAAATCAAGCATGCCTTATTAATCAAAATAGCAGCTCCGTATGCTTGCAGCTTGTTCTGTTTTTTTAGATTTACAAGAAGTTAGAAGACTAGTACACAGAGTTTTATGTATACATTAATGTTGAATGTAGAAGCCTGTAGCCAAAGTATTGGCTACTTAAGCTGCAATTCAGTGTCCTCTGGGCTGCCTGGCCCATAGCTGCCTGCCCTCCCTTGCACCACATCCTTGTGAATGGTTCACAGCCCCTCCTTTACAGAGCAACATGAGCAAAAGATAGGTCCTGCCTGGTAGGTATGACAGGTTGCAATACTTTGAAATGACTATTGGCTTGACTGTCATCAACAATCTTACCAATCCCTCCTATTTCGAGGCCCCATGTGAGGTTTTGCCTCAGTCCTTTATAGGCGGGTTGCAAATTCAATTCCTCTTAACTGTTTCTTATCTCATTTCTGTTCTTTTCCTCAAAACTCCATCTGTTCCACCCACTTTAAGTCAGGAAACCTGGTGTCTTCCACATCTTTTGGATTACAGTTCCCATAATCCTTGACCACTGGCCATGCTGACTCGGGCTAATGGGAATTGTAGATTTAAAAAATCTGGAGGGCGCCAGGTTGGAGAAGGCTATATTAGACCTCAACGAACTGTTTCAAGTGTACCTTTGATGTTTCCTTTTTCTTTTTTTCCTCACACCATTGTGTGCCACTACATAAAAAATCAAGCCCACACTGCTCTAGTCTGCTGATATGCAGAGCTGTGTAGGCTTACTTATTTGATAAATGAATCAAGGATGCTGCTGGCTCTGTGAGTTGAACAAGACTGACCTCAACAGATCAAAACCCATTTTAGAAATGGCACACTTGGCACACATCAAGTTGAACATGTGGTCCTGGCTCGCCCTGACCTCAGCAGCAGGTGTGGTGTTGCTTGACATGCAGGCAGCATGCTGTATTTTGGCCAGGTCACCCCCAGGGACCATGGTAGGGGGCTCTAGCTGATACCAGCCTTGATACCAGTGGGGCATCTGTCCACAAATTGAATGATATACTTGGTCTTGATGGTGGCTATAGCAGCATTGACATCTTTGGGAACAATGTCACCGTGGTTGTCCACTGGTACATTGGGGAAGGGATGGAGGAAGGTGGGTTCTCTGAGGCTTGGGAGGACATGGCTGCCCTAGATAAGGATTATGAAGAAGTAGCTGTGGATTCTGTTGAAGGAGAAGGTGAGGAGAAGCGAGGGGTATATTAAATCTGCTCCTCTGCATCTATCTGCTGCATGGCTCATCTCCAGTTTTTTCCATCTTAACACACTTAGCTTACTTGTTAGCTGGGGTAGTGTTGCCATGAAGGAGCTCAGGAATCTTCATTAAGAACTCTTGCCATTCCGCTATATGATCATGTCAATTTTCCATGTCTTTGTCAACATATCATCACGTCTGTGAAATAAAAGGTCAAAAGAAGAAGAAAGAAATGACCCAACTTGTTTAATTCTTCTAAAGTCATGCAGATTACATGTACCATTTTTATTGAGTTGACATGCCCTTTGAATGTGTGTGTGTGTGAAATATATTTGCTCTGAGCTTTAGTAATTTTTAACTACATTAGCTCTGGGCTGGGATGCATACCCCAACCTGTGTCAGAAGACTTTGTTCACAATGGCAGTGCACATCCTTTTTGACTCTGCATATGGAAGCCTGCTTCCGTGCATGGATTTCTCTTGCAGTATCAGGGGAAGTGAATACAGACACACATATTAGTGTAAATGGAGTGACTTGACTTGAACATTCATTTTGGAACAAGCAGGCTGTCTTGCTTGGCCAAATTTGTCTTTCAAGAAACGATCCACAAGCTCCAGCTTATTTTTGTCATTAGAACATTTTTAATTAACTAAAAAGTATATGCTTGGCATTAAAAAAGAAGAAGAAGCCATGTTATAAAAATAGAAGGCATGTCTTTTATTGCATTTTTTGTACTCTTCCTCACTTATAATGGCATTTCCACTAGAGCCAACTGTTGCTTTTCAGACACTCCTCTTTGCATGACTTTGCTTGAACTCTGCTTCTTGAGCTTGCGCTAATACCCTTTGGTCACATTTACCCCAGTCAAATATTTCTGACTGATCTCTGATTTATTTCAGTGCGAAGCAGATTACGAGAGATAGTGGGAGCAAGTACCAATTGGAGGTATAGTGCATACAATTTTTTTAAAAATTAATTCATTAATTAATTTGCAGCATTTATACCCCTCCCCCCCTTTAGTCAAAAAGGCTCCCAGAGCAGCTTGCAAAGATAAGTAGTATGACAGCCCCTGACTTCAGGCTCACAATCTACATTTAAGACATGACACATAAGGAATAAAGAAGGGAGGATCTATAGATGTATGTAAAATTTAAAATTGTTTTAAAGAGATAGTGGTGATGATGACTGTTAATTCCTCTTCCTTTCCTGCTCACAGGACAAGTTGGAATGACCTCTTTGAAGGGAGGAGAGGCCCAGATAAACTTTTGCATGAAGCATTTGTGTGCATTCAGGGCCGGCCCTATCATGTTACAGACTAACGTGCCCACATCAGGCAGTGGAGGAGGAGTGGCAAAGTCCTACAGCATACTGGGAGTTGTAGGAATTTTTCTGTCTAAACATGCATAGGATTGCGCCTTTAAGTGCTTATAGCTTTCATGCATGATCTTAATAGTCTTTTTAAACAAAGCCCAATCCTTTAAGAAAGTCTTATATCCCCAAATTGCAAAGATGGCTAGAAACTGAGTGGCTTGTCTAAGGGCCCCCATTGTGTTCATGGTTGAACTAAGATTTGAACTGGTGACTTCCGGCTCAAAGCTCATGATTTTAATTATTATGCTGCACCAGCTCTCTGCTAGTCAATGTGCGCTGCATTTCACAACCTCTGCCCTAGTTATTCCCCCTCCCCCATTTTGGAATAATTTGGTATGGTTTGTTTTTCCCCCCAGAGACCATGTGCAAGCAATGGATGAAAGAAAAAGCTTACATACACTCCTTGCTAAAAACCAAGCTGACTTGCCCCATAGGAAAATGAGTGACAGCTATATAGAAGTTATCCTGCCTTTAGGAAGTCAGCCTGAAATAAGAGAAAAATATCTGAATGTGCACAACTCTGTCAGGTAAAAAACGGACCCCCTCTTTTTTTAACAAAGACAAAGTGACCCCTGTCTCTTATGGTCCTTAAAATTCATGAGGTTTTACTTATTGTGTCATGTTTTAACTTCAATAGGTTTGGCCGAATTCTTGAAGATCTTGACAGCTTAGGAGGTATGTAATTGCCTTACACTTTCATTTATGTAATGATCCGATAATTTGGGTAATTAGAGATCTTTAGTACTTGGAACATGGATTTTTATTGAACATATATACTTATTGATTTTTATTGTATCCCCTTTTATGGTTTTCATCTTGTATGCTGCCTTGAGAAGGCTCTACCCTCAAAGGTGGCCTAAAAATAATTTTAAATAAATGTAAACAGATCGATAAATAAAAGTCCTTCACCATCTTTGGCCCCCTCCACAAGGATGCGCTTTTGCGCCCGGTTCGGGATTATGCGCATTATCGCAGAGGCGCATTTACTCCTAATCCCTCTGCACGGGAGGCGGCGAGAGGCGGCGAAGCGCATTAATTGATGTCCAAAAAGCGCTTTACAAGAAGTTAACGCGCATAATCGCTTGTTCACACCGCGAAAATGCGCTTTAACGGCCGGAACAAAATAAAAGTCGCGATTTAACGCGCATTCGAAAATGCGCATTATCGGGGAGATAACGCGCCTGTACGCCCGTTTTGCGCTCCGCTGGTGTGGAGGTAAAATTTATAATGAGCCTTCAAGGCTCATTAAACGTCTCGTGTGGAGGAGGCCTTTAACGCACAACATTTTGAAAGGAGGCATGGGAGGTTGAGATACGTGTCTTGTCTGAAGGTTGCACAGGGAGATTATGGATGAGCGGGGATTTGAACTTTTCCAACAGGCTTATATCTAACATTTTTCCCACTGGACCACTGAGATGGAGCTATAACCAGCACTGTTCATTTCTAATGACAGCTGTTTATATCCAGACAAAACGTGGTCATGATCTGACTTTAATCAGCAGAATGTTAGTGGAGGAGACATAGATATCATACTGGTCCATAGTTTCATCCTGCTACAGTTTTCCCTTTCTCCCACTTCTGTATGAGGACAGTGGCCTGTTTCGGACGACACACTAATCAACGGAGGGGTGGGGGGAAACAATCGTCCGTTGTGTTGCTCATCGGCAGCATTCGGACGACATTTTAGGCAACAAAGGCAGCATTCGGACGACATGATAATCAACACAATGGACGATTGTCCCCCCCCCCCCCATTGATTAGCGTGTCATCCAAAATAGGCCAGTATGTCACTTGGCTTGGATGAGTGGGGCAGTGGTGAAAACTGCTCTGTTAATCATTCAGGAGTCCTTTTTATCTGTTGGTAATATTGTTGTAATTTCCTGCTGAATACATTTTGCTTGTAGAAATGAGAAGCCTGTGTTATGTGTGCTTGCTACTGCCCCTGTAGTGGTTTAACCTGTATCAGTGGTAGGAGGAAATGTTACAGGATCTCAAGTATTTTTTGGAGCACAGGACTGATTGTGATCTTGAAAATACCTGAACTTTATTTCAGGTTGGTTGTCAACATCACAAGGTAAATGTGACATGTGAAAATACCTAAGGATGCCCTAAGCCATTACACAGAGTTGGGCTGTGGGAGAACTTCCTCCTTAATGCCCAAATAGGGTACTTGATAATTTCCCCCCAACGGAGAGATGTGTGAGTTCCCATACGGATTCTGCTTGTGAATCACACCAACACAAGAAGGCTGGGGCTCTTCTTGCCATGGCAAGGGTGGTAGATGGAAATGTGGATTCATAATCTTGAGTCATGACTTAAGACCCATCCAGTTCCTTAGATAAACCAAACAAGCTATGTTCTAAGCAGGGGCATTGCTAGTCCTGGGCCAGTGATGCTAATGGAAGGTTATTTTCATAGTTTAATTGCTGTACAGGGGCCGGTTTTCAAGGTGGATTGCAGCTGGGGAGGGAAGGGTTGACTCTCCCCTCCCCATATGTTTACGGTGACCATATGGAAAGGAGGACAGGGCTCCTGTATCTTTAACACTGGTGTAGAAAAGAGTATTTCAGCAGGTGTCATGTGTATGCATGCAGCACCTGGTGAAATTCCCCTCTTCATCACAACAGTTAAAACTGCAGGAGCTATACAAGAATGACCAGATGCAAAAGAGGGCAGGGCTCCTTTCCATATGATTACCCCTACATATGCTGCAACATTGCCCCCCCCCCCCATCTCTCCCTGCATGCCAATTAACCTTACAAAAGAACCTTTTCCATTGGTATGGGATGATCTAGGCCAGGTTGCAAATTAATGGATTATTTTTAGATGATTTGGATGAGAAATTAATTGGCTGACTTTGTCTCCTGTGAAATTTAAATACATTCTAACAATTATTTCTACATTGACTTATATAAATATAAATCACCATATACAAATCATATACAGATTTATGTCTTCTAAGGCTGGACCCCAAATCTTTTAAGTGCCTAGCAACACTCCTGATACTAAGCACATCTATTTAGAAGACTTGTTTCCAGGCAAGTATTTTTAACCTCTGCAGTGCATCTGCTTGAGCTCTTTATTTGAATTAGTGAATTCTCTTGTGAATGGGATATTTCACAAACTTCCCTTGTTGGTTTGAGGTCGTAAGAAACCTTCTTTGGATGGCACAGAGACAACATTGTGAAATTATACTCTACCCCTTGGGATGGGAAAAGCATTATAAATGCAGCGAATAATTAATGCAGTGTCTCTTTACCATTTTTCTACAGTTCTCATCTGTTATACTCACACAAAACAAGAAGCCACTCAGAGATCTCCTTTATCAATCGTTACAGCACTTGTGGATAAAATTGGTACAGTGTGGTTTTATTGATTAATAATGTAATACCTACATTGGGACTGTACACTCTGTTGGGTAACAGGAGAAGAACTGGACTTAATTTTGATCCAGATGTTAGGTGAAAGGGCAGGAAAAACCTCTCTCCCTTCCTTTGGGTACACTTTCTTAGGGCTAAATAGATGTTAGGGTAAATCTGCATTTGCTGCCACATCTGTATATCTATCTCCCCTTCCTCTCACTGTAATACCTACTTAGGGAAACAAGTTACATGATATTATTGTCTTCCCTACCCCCAACAAGCAGTCAAGTAATGTGAGCAGGACCCGAATACGGGGTGAAATATTGGGCTTCTTTAAACGAGCGATTTATAACACACTCGTGACTAGCCACTCACAGAAGTTTGCGGGTCATTTTGATGACGTCGTGAGCCTTCTGCATGTCTTCCTCTCATGTCTTCCCAGTTATTCCATTTAAAAAAACAACCTTAGATATTCCAATTCTTCTGAAATATCCTGGGATTTCCTACCATGTGCTGCAGAAGTTGTGTTACAAAACATCCCCTAGAGGGCACTGTTCCATTCAATACTATGAGGATGGGAAGTTTTCAATTGCAGACCATGTGGTCGCCCTTCTCCTCCCGTGTAAATCATCTCATTACAATTGCAGAAGAGAAGCAGGAAGGAAAGCGCTGATAAGCAAACATGATTTCCCTTTAATCTAAAGGAGTCAATTATGTCATACATTTCCCTAGCTAGACCAGAGGAAAGGCAACAAGATACACTGCTAACATGCAGGGGCAGGTCAGCAGTGACCAGAACTGCTTGCATGTTTTATACATTCTTCATTTTTTAGTTGTTTACCTTTTACTAGCTAATCAGTGGAAAGTAGTCCTCACAGAAGTAGGCAACACAGCGCCCTCCAGATGTTTTGGACTATACCTCCCATCAGCCCCAGCATACATGGCCAGTGATAAGTGATTATGGGAGCTATAGTCTAAAACATCTGGAGGGTACCAGGTTGCTTACCCCTGGGCTAAAGAATCTTGTCTTAGCTTCTGTGTCTGTGTTCTGTATGCTTTCAGGATTATGGAGGCAACACATTCATCCAGATTGTGATATCAAGTTCACTGGAAATGTTTCATGGGTAGGAAGGACCTCAATGGAAGTGAAGATGCACATGCTTCAGGTTAGTGACAGCAAATGAATCTCATTTCCCCGTTAGGAGTCCTGGATGCTGTAATGGAAGCAGTATAGTAGCTACAGGATATTGATAGCTACTATTTGTACCCTGTGCTATTACTGCATTAATTGGTTGTACCTAGTTCTTCTCTTGGCTTTTGCTGGCCTTCTTTAACGAGGTGTCCAAATAATTTCATAAGTTGACTGCTGGAGTGTGTGTGTGTGTCTGAGAGCCAAACTGAGGAGGGCTTACAGGGGCAAAGGGGGGAACTGTGTGTGGAGGAGGCTTAATTATTCCTCCCCTCCTGATGCATGGTGGTCCTGATTACTTAGCTAGAGTAAATAAAAAACTATTCCCCAGCTACACAACTAGCATAACTTGTAGAGTGGCTCCGAGTGTGCATTTTTTGCTAAAATATGGGTGGTTGTTTTATTATCCCCTTGTTCTATATATTTATAAATTTTGTATTGTTCATCAACTGAATTGGTGTTTTCTTTTATTCCCCAAATCTGCAAAATATCAAAGTCATACAAATCTGATATACATAGCATTGGATCCAGATTTAGGCATGGGCAACTGGACTGGTAAAAGTGGACTTCCCCACCTCCTCTTTCCCATGGCAGCCCCCTGGACATGCTACATTGAGGGTTGGGGGACCTTGCTGAAAGGAGTGGGTTGTGATTCTGGGGAGGGGGAATCTCCCCAAATTGGGCAGAGGCATCTTCCATGAGTAGAGCCCTTCCGTTCACGGAAGGCAAGTCCTGGATCCAACCCATTGGTCCTAAAAATCTTTACACTATGAGTTAATCATCTGAAAACCACAATTATTCAGAAAAAATTATTGTAGCATTTTTATTGTCAGATAATGCTTCATATTGGCTCAGTTCAGACAACACATTTCTCAACGGTGGTTTTAGAATTCTACCATGGAGGTTTTACAGCATTGTTGAGAAACGTGTTGTCTGGAGGGAAAACTCCACCCCATGGTGGAATTCCCCCCCCCCCCGAAAACACTCCACGCTGAATATTCACACTGTTCAGAGGAAAGTTCCTGCACAACGGTTGTGTTCCGTGTTGTGTGGAGGAGGGCTCTGTGGAGTTTTCTGTTGTGTTGAGTTGACTTTTCCCACTGGCTACAGAATTCCCTGGGAAGAGCAGCGAAAGGAGGGAGTTCCATTCTAGGAGAGCTGCTGGGATTGTTTTTATCACAGCAATGGCTGATGGGATACCATAGGGAGGACTGGGGGAGGAGAGAGTGCAGAAGAACTGGCAATCAAACATCGCTTTGACTTTTACTCAACTCCACGGTAGCCCACAGTCACACAACAGTGGAGTTAGAACATGTTGTGTGGGGAGTACCTCCTAAAAACTCAACTGTTGAATAGAGTTTTCATACTGCACTGACTCTGTTGTCTGAACTGAGCCAACCTTTGTCCTTTGCTGTTGTCTTTGCCTTTGTATAATGTTAGCCCCTTTTGACTTCCTTTTGGAGGTAAAAGCAGGGTGCAGATATTGATGATGCAAAGGAAGTTCTCTTTCACTAATTCACAGTGTAACTGCCCAGTGTGCTCCATTTAAGCAGTTGCTATTTTCAGATATGGATGGATTGATAATTAAGGCATCAGGACTCCTGTCTAGCAGGAACTTCTATTGAATTAAATGGGACTTGCAGTGGTGTAGATCTTTCTAATGGCACTGGCCTGCACTCACCAGCGGTTTGTGTCCTAAGCCTACAGCTGTTACAGGACATTTTTGATCCAGGATTTCAGAAATGGTGACTCTGGTCATCTCATTTAAATTCATTAGGCAACGACAGTGGGTGGAGTGGTGGGCAGGGCGGGCATCTCCAGATGTTGTTGGGCTGCAATTCCCATCAGCCTCAGCCAGCATAGCCAATGGTCAGTGATAATTGGAGTTGTTGTCCAAACATCTGGAACACCCTAAATTTCATGTCAACATTATAAGAAGTAGCATTTCAGCAGGAATTTGTTAATACAATTATTTGTAATTTATCTCTATAAAAAGTAATATACACTATATGTGAAAATTAAAGCAGTGGTTTTAATGAAACTGGTACCTTCCTTTTTCCATTCTGTTTGTGCCAGCAGTACTTGGAGTTTTAAAACAAGATGATGACAAAACACCATGGTCTGCTTTGTATTATCAGTGGAAACTGAATAGCTTGCTAAACAAGATTTCCCTCACATTATTTCTCTTTTAGTTACATGATGGCGTCTATTGCCCAGTGTTGGATGCAACTTTTGTCATGGTGGCGCGTGATCCAGAAAACAAAAGGTAGTACTTCTAGTAGGCCATTGGAAATAATTGACAAGTGATAGAATCTTTTGGTGGTAGAGGAAGGAGGGGAAGAAAACATGGAGGTAGAATATTTATTTATACATAAGTAGGGAGGGTGCAGAGAGGCTTTGTTCAAATATATGAATCCTAGAAATTGGTAGGATTTTAAAAGTACTTTTTTGAAATGTCCAGTGACCTCTAGTTGATCAAAACATATACAAGGTCCTTGGCCTCCTTCAGGTGGAAAAATCCCGTAATCTAGAGGAAGGCAATGTGGTTTCCCCCACACCTTTTTCTTGGTGCCCACTAAGACACTCAACTACTTCCAATTTTATTAAACGATTAAAATAATATTTTATTAATGGCACCTGGGATTGAATCAGAGCTTAATTTCCCACAAATGTGTCTGGGCAGGTTACTTGTCCTTTGTGACTAGCCATGGCCACCTGAAGCAGCCATTTTGTGGTTGTGTCCAGGACAGTTTCTAAAATTTCCAAATGGGCCCACAGGCCCCAAAGGTTGTCTACCTGTGCTGAAACCCATTTTCTGTGGATGTGATTCCATCATGGTTCAGAGCAGTAAACATTATTAACGCATCGCATGCAAAAAGGACTGGAACATGATCGCAAATTTACTGTGGTAATTAGATTAGTCTCTGTAACAAGCCAAGGGCAAGATTAAATCTCGAGTCATAAGTATTTACTTCCTTAAAAGAGAAGTGCTATTGTTGAAACGCCAAACAGTTTGTAGGGGGCGAAGCAAAATGCTTGCCTTTTTTTAAAGGCCCTTTTGGATTTACTCTATAGAAAACCCTAGTAATCTTTGGGGGGTTTGGGCAGGGGAGCAGTGGGAAGGGTTGGGGAGGCTTGCAGCATGACCCAAGAGGAAGAGGAAGCAAGCAGATTGTGCGTGTGTGTGCATATTTGGAGGGGGTGATTGGGTGGAATGAGTGACGGGTGAATGGATCTTGTGTGCTTGCAGTGTGGGGTGATCCTGGAAGAGAGAGGTTCAAAGAGAGAGGCTTTGTGTTTTAAGGCTCACACCTCACTTCTGCCTTGTATTCAATGGTTCTTGGGCAAGTTACTTGTCTTTTAGCCTCATCAGTTTGCCTTTCTGTGAAATTGTTTATGTTGGAGCAGAAAACCATGGGTTCAAATGAGTGGGCTTGACCATACTTCAGATTATACCTTTGCCTTGTACTCGGGTTCTGTTATCTGTCTTTTGGCACCATCAGTTTGACTTTTTGTGAAATAGGTTTCTGTTGTAGCAAAAACAGAAACCCATTTTGTGGGATCAGAGGATTGGGTTTATAGTCCAACTCAGGCTCATCCTCTGCCTTCAAGTTCTTCCTACTTGCCACCAGTTTGCCTGTTTGTCAAATGGGTGTTTTGTGACTGGCCACACCCAGCACAGGAGCCATTTTATGATGGCATCATTGGCATTTTCTCCAAATTCCAAATGTGATCCACGGGGGACCCATATTTTAAGCCATTATATGAGCATGCGGTAGTTTCTTCAGATCGCTGTCTTTTCTGTGTCAATAAAGTATGTATTTCTGGGTGACGATAAGCAAATGCTGCTTCTTTAAAATACTTAAGTGGGCATGCACATACTTATTTATTTCAGCAGAAGTCAACATGTGCAGGACTGGAGCCAAAGTGAAAGCCTGTTCACTCATGTTTACTCCTGCAAAGCATATTGTTTTCAATATTTCTTTTGCGTGTATCCATAGGCCAGCATTTGTGAATCCATTGATTCTTGAAACCCCAGAGGAAAAAAAGATCTTCGAGGAAGGAGAAAGTATGTAATGCAAACCTTTTGATAGAGGGGAAATGTCTAGTTGTGGCCATGCTTGAAAATAGGGAACCGATGGAGTTTTATAATAGAAAATGTTCAGAAAGTCACACGACTTATGCATTCCTACAGTTTTTGCTCATAAAATTCAGGGTTGGAAAGATGTACTTTGCGGGTTCCTATCAATCTCTGGATTTATATGTATTTTAATATGATGTGGAAGTTCAAAATGATTTAATAGCTAATTTCAGGAGAAGAGATTTAATTTTCCTTGTTGGCATGTTACAAATCTGCCATCTGTTTATACCTTTTAAACTATCCATGTTTCAGTATGTTGATAACTCAAGGAGGTATCAGGGATGCAGAACCAAAATAGCTGTATGACACCCTTCCAACAATTCATTCAAACCCCCCCCCCCCCCCCATGTATGACATTAGTGAGTGTGGCCCATCCAATGTAATTTGCTTCCTGGATGAAGTGCTGGGTGGATCCACCTAAGCAACTACTTCAGAAATTAAATACTTGGAAAAGGTATTCATTTTCTTTTTGGGTAACCATACTTGGCAAGACAGATTGCCAGTATCGCCCACTGTGTACTTACAAATTCATAGGAACATAATAATCTACCTTATATACATTAATTGCTGGGAACATGGGTGGGAGGGGGCTGTTGCACTCGTGTCCTGCTTGTGGGCTCCTGGCCGACAGCTGCTTGACCACTGTGTGAACAGAGTGCTGCACTAGATGGAGCCTGGGTCTGAGCCAGCATGGCTCTTCTCATGTTCTTATACTGAGTCAGACCCTTGGTCCATCTAGCCCAGTATTGTCAACAGTGGCTGACAACAGCTCTCCAGGATTTTATGTGGGATTCTTTTCCTTGCCTTACCTGCAGAAGCCAGGGATCAAACCTGGGGCCTTCTGCATGCAAAGCATGTATGCTATCACAGTGAGCTGGGGCTCCTTCCTATAACATCTCCTAACCAGTTTTGAAATAAAAGCTGTTTGGCCATTGCTGATGGTGGTGGTTTAAACCCATTAACCTTTTACTTGTTTTATGATATCTATTTTTCATTTATTGATTAGTGAACAAGATCAGAAGAGTTGATTCCAGTCGGGCCTCCTTGCTAAAAATGGCTCCTACTGCAGACGAAAGAAACATTGTCCACGATATATTTCTTAATACGCTGGACTCAAGGTAGATGCTAGGACAATTATTGCTTAGAACCATGTTTTCTGATTTTGACTTTTTTTAAAGGTGACAACTGATTATTTTTATCTTACAAGGGGTCAGGAGAGATTTATCAAGTTTATTTTTATGACACTTGTACCTCTCCTCTTCTCCAAGCGGTACTGCACAGCAAACCTGGGGTTATCCCATTTTATTCTCATGATATTCCCCTGAGAGAAGAGCAACTAGGCCAAGTTTACTCAGGGAGCTTCCACGCTATAACTGGTTAGCAGTGCTGAGGCCTGGTTAGCAGTGCTGAGGCCTTTCCTTTTTGCCGTTAGCTGGAAGTGGAATTGAAGTGGAGTTTCCCTGCAACATTTCAGATTGTGCTATATTGTTTATGTTTATTTATTTATTACATTTATATCCCATCTTTTTTTCAAGGTGCTCACAGAGACATACATAGTCCCTTTTATCCTCACAGCAACCATGTGAGGTAGTTTAGGCTGAGAGATAGTAGCTGGCCAAGGTACCCCAGTGAGTTTCATTTCTGAGGGGGAACTTCGCTCTCCCTAGTCCTGTTCTGACATTCTAGCCACTACACTTCACTGGCTCTTAATAGCTATCAAACCCACCCACTGGGGCAGTTCACAGGGGAAATTACTGACTGATCCTTCAACGGGGAAACCATAAAACCAGCAAGTCTTTCATTGAAAAGCAGAAGGGTTTTGTAAAGCCTTAATAGCACTTTGTCTACACTGGACAAGCTGGTGCTACGTTGCATTTTATTTGTAAACGAATAGCCAAATTTTGGGAAAACATAGGAGGGGAATAGACTATAGAAAGTAAAGGAAGTCCAACGATTCATAGATGATGTCATTTGGATGAGTGAACGACAAATGGTATTTCCACTGAAAACAGCTAGTACGGAAGCATCCTCAGGGAACTTCTTGGTTGAATGGAGACCTCACCCCAGGCTTCTCCAATCCAAGTGCAATTTTACATCTCCTTGTTTGGGCTTTGTGAGGAGGAGGAGCAAAGAGGAAGCATGTGAGCATAAGGCTCACTCCCAGCCTCACCATGTGGACAGGTGGAGGGAGTGCCGTCGGTCCCATGTTTGGATTAGTTCAGGGATGGGCAATACGGAGCCTACCTGGTCTTCTTTGAGGCCCCTGCTGTCCCCGTACATGCTGCTGCCACTGAATTTGCTGTGGCAAAAAAGTGGAGATTTTGCTTGAAAACAAGGTCTGCTGGAGAGCTCACCATGTTTGGAAGGAGAATCCTCCTGAGAGTGCGCCTTGTTTTTAAACGCAATTGCCACTCCCCCCACCTTCCATGGCAATTTCCGCAACAAGTGCAGCAGTGGGGCATGGGTGTGGGCCCCTAAACCCGGAAGTTGCCCACCCCTGGGTTAGACAAAAGTTTGCCTGGCAATACTAGGATGATGCTGTGTCCTTTGCCATCTAAGCTCTCTTCTCTTTTCATAGAACAATGAGTTTTCATAGTCGCGTGTTGCCACCCAACTCCATGTGGATGCAAGATACAGCACTGAAGGGTTTGGAAATCTGTCATCCTCAGGTATTCGCAGAGCTGCAGCATAATACCTGTATTATTCTAAAGTATTTCCAGCTCTAGACGGACTCTAGCAAGGGTCCCAAGTTGCATGGTATATTATGCCCTTTGCCTCCTCCTTCCACTGTTGGTAGCAACCAAAAAGCAAAGTGTGGTCATTATTGGAATCTAAAATACCTGTTGCATACTGGAATGTAAATCATAGAATAGTGGAGTTGGAAGGGGCCTATAAGGCCATTGAGTCCAACCCCCTGCTCAATGCAGGAATCCACCTTAAAGCATACCTGACAGATGGCTGTCCAGCTGCTTCTTGAATGCCTCTGGTATGGGAGAGCCCATGACCTCCCTAGGTAATTGGTTCCATTGTCGTATTGCTTTAACAGTCAGGAAGTTTTTCCTGATGTCCATCCGGAATCTAGGTTCCTGTAACTTGAGCCCATTATTCCGTGTCCTGCATTCTGGGTTGATCGAGAGGAGATCCTGGCCCTCCTCTGTGTGACAACAGACTTTTGCTTTGAAGCGAGGTCACCACGATCCTTCTACCATGTGACCTTGCTTCGGTCTTGAGCTGGGGGCATTCTGGGGCGGTTGGCGACTGCTGATAGGTTGCCAGAAGCCAGACAGGGGGCAAGACCACTGAACCAAATGGCCGCCGGAAAGCCTGCTCTCCCTCCTGGAATGGGATTTCCTGCCCCCACCCCACAGCAGCTATACTGTGGGATTTTACTGAGAAGGAGCGGCAAAGCGGAAATGAAGATACCTTTTAAGGCAACCATTCTATGTAAGTGTACAACATTCTCTGTTTGTATTTCTGAATATAGGAACGTAACATTTTCAACAGAATCTTTGGGGGATTTCTCATGAGAAAGGCCTATGAACTTGGATGGGCTTGCGCCTACAGCTATGGGTAAGTTGTAAGCTGGCAATATGTATAAATCTCTTGCCCAACACGATTCATGGGCAGGAGAGGGGGACTCCCTGGCTCTCTTCCCCAGTTTCCTCTTTCCTTAGTAGTGGGTGGGAAAAACTCTCCCTTTCCCTGCCTGCTCATGCTGCACAAAGTGAGTAAGGAGCAGACTGCACAGGGACCCAGGAAAGTTATTTTTTTTACAGATCCCTTACAGTGATTGCATGCAAAGGTATTTGAGCTAATTTGGCATATCGAGTATACCCTTGGTGGTGAGTGAAAGCTCAAAATGTGTAGGAGAATAAATGAATATCAATATGTTGGACAATAAATAAAGATCTTAGTATCTGTCACCTCTTTCTACTCCTCCCTTTCCACAAAACATCTAATTTTAACCCTTTAGTCAATACAACTGTGATGTGTTGCCTGGTATGGTCATTTCACATGCCAAAATCGGCTCTGGATTGACACAACACAGTATCAAGGCTAATTTAGCACTATGTGTCAAATGGTAATGGATGTGGATAATAGCTTCAGATTTGCAAATTGCACACACAATTTCAGATGGTGTGATTCTGCAGTAATTGAGATTTTATTCTAATTCTCAACTCTTAAGTGCTCTAGGAGATAAACCACTGCTGTTGGCCATCTTAATGCATTTCTTTCCAACTCATTCTGAGCAGGATATCAGCCTTCCTATGGAGTCTACCTTTCACAGTGCACCAGGCGATGCCACATTTAAGACTGTGGCTGCCAGGGATCATAAGCAGTATCACTTTGACCAATAAGCTGTGGTCAACAGCCTTTAAGAGTGTTCCCCTGGTGCATATGTAAGCGCTAGATACTCTAATGAAAGGTAAGTAGGGAAATGGGAGATGAACATTGCTAGCTTTAGAGAGTTGTGAGGGAGAGAAGATGGTGAGTTGCAAGAACCAGACTGTGTCCGGATTCTGATGATTACGGGGGTAAAAAAAGCCATCATGGCTTGTCCCTCCACCCCTGTGCCTGTCGTTTGCATAATTACCCGTGCTGCAGCGCGGGTTGGTGTGTCGTCCAGTGCAGGGTGTCACACAGTGCAGCAGGGATGGTTTCGTACCCACTCTACAACCCACGACTCACAGTAGGGTGGATATGAAGGTATTGCCACTGTGCCGGGTTCGGATGATGCACAAACCTGCGCTGCAGCATGGGTAATTATGCAAGCGACAGGTGCATGTGTGACACGTATGGGGCTGGTGGGAGAAGCCATCATAGCTTCCTTTCCTCCGTGATCATCCAAACACCCCCTGTGAGTTCATTACACAGGTGGAAATTGCCATTCGAGTCTACACTCCTTCATAAAAGCTCTAAAGACCCAGTGCTGTTTGAAAGTACACCTCTTTAGTTGTGGCCATCAACACTTGTCCAAGCATCCTTCCCAACATCTATATGTGGAGACATTGCAAGGCTTTTAAGACAGTAGCCGCTTTTGCTGTAGAGGGATTCAGTGACTCTGATCCAGCTTTAGTTGTAAACAGCCAGTGTTGGACAATGTATAGTGGCTTTGAATGGGACTGTTTATTCTTACAGTATCAAAAGATGCATCTAAACATTTCAATGGGACCCAAATGAGCATTGCATTATGGATGCAAAGCACATTCAGATGTGCATGTGTATTGCCAATTTGTGAGTAAGCCTGCTTCCACCTGCAGATTTCCCTTGCTGGATCAGAGTGACTGGTTTAGTATAAAAGAACCATGAAAACTACTGGAATTAGTAGTTCATGTTCCTTCTCAGCCATAGTCCTAGGATAAAAAAGTAGTCCATTCATATTTCATATTACCAGGTATTCAGGTGTGTGTGCATGGTGTGTGTGCATGTGTATGTGTCATACTCTTAGTAGGCATTAGTGTGGAAAGTAAGTACAGCCCAAAACAGGTAATATTTTGAGGAATGTATGTGAAGATGTTTCAAGTTGAGATGGATGTAGAATTCCATACAGTATTTCACACTGTTCTATAATTACACCCATCTGCAGCCTGATGGCAATCTTAATATGTTATGTACTTATTTGCTAGTCACATGGTTTATGTGCTATGAAATCAGCTCCTCATAAGGAGTGCTTCGAGGTTGATTTTGGCTTTGTGAAATAATAATTAAAGCCTTCATATGCTGTTGTGTGCATCTCATCCTACAATACAAATGTATGAATCTGAGACTGGGTTGGAGCTTAAGTTAAGCCTCAACAGGATCCATTCATCTTTTTGTTATACAAGATTGTGTGATTTTAATGCTTTTGGTATGGTTTCTATCATCAGTTTGTGAAATATTACTCACATTATTAATTTCTACTTGGAATCCCAGGAGATACCTATGAACAAATTCCAATTTTGCTATAGTTTCTACTTTAGCTAAGCACCCAAAAGTGGATTCACTAACAGCACAATAAAGCACTCCAGCCTGTAATGTCAAATATGTAGTGCTCAATTCTGGAATACACTTAGAGACTCATATAGAAGGGTCTATGTGGTTTTAATAACAGTTCCTACCAGCTTTAAGCATATTGGTATAACCCCTCAATCCACTGTTGTATTTACAAATGTATGAACTACTGAACAATGCAACCACATATAGAAGTTAACAATTTACAATGTAACTGGATGTGGAAAACGAATCTTAATTGCTATAAATATATAAACAGTAGAGTAATACATACACAAATAGATGTACAAGATACAATTTAACAAGATGTGGAAACTGTGAATGAATATTATGTAGAGCACAATATATACAAATATTTTACAAGATAAGAGTGTAACTAGATATAGAAAACATAAAGAAATCTACTATTTTTTTTAATGTGTGTTTTTCCTTCCATGCCAGAAACATCAGGCCTTATGTGGTAGCGGTAGATGATATTATGTTTCAAAAACCAGTTGAGATTGGATCATTATTACTACTTTCTTCCCAGGTAATAGGTTTGTTTTTTCAAGCAGTTTTTATAGACTGTATCGATATAGTTTACTGACCTCTGTTTTCAAATGTAAAATGTCACATCTGTCTTGTTCACTTCTGAATTTACAAACCCAATAATATTTTTGTTGTTATGTTTTTAAAGGTATGTTATACTGAAAAAAATTACATCCAGGTTCGGGTGCACAGTGAGGTTTATGATCCAGATGCCAGAGTACATCACACAACAAATGTCTTCCATTTCACATTTATGTTAGAAAAGGCAATACCAGATATTGTCCCCAAGACATATGGTGGTGAGTAGCTATTTGGATGCTTCGCTGCAACTCTGGGTGTAATGTTGTGTGATGAGTTTTCATGTGTTGTAAAAGTACTGGCTTTCTAGGATCATATGCCCAAAAGGCATTCACTTAGGTTGTTTATTTCTCCCCACATCCCTCTGTCTTTCCGTCTCCCTCTCCAACTGAGTTTATTTATCTAGCATAGGGAAGTATAGTTATAGTATAGTAATGTGTGTAGTTTTCAATGCTCTTGTAGTTGAAATTCTATTTGAATCTAGGTCAGCAGTTCATATCCATTTTTTGCATTTTAAAATATTGATTGGTCAACTTCTTCACTTCCTATCTCTTTCATATGAACTATCCTAAATGAAAGAAGGAACTACTCAGACATCCCCAATGATAATGAACACTGAGTAGCAGTTGCTTTTATCCCAACTCTGGGAACATGCAGGTTAGAAAAGAAAGAGGAACTTACAGTGTGCAAGCAAAATGTGTGAAAAATGAAGAGGTGTGAAAAATGAAGAGGCCTGAGCATTTCCAACTAGCTGACCATGTAATCTTAGAGAGTGTGGGAAGTATTAGGCTGCCTCTACAAGAGAGGTTTAAAGCTCTTTCAAGGCGCTTAAAATTTTTTACCTCTACAAGAATGGAGCGCAAATCGGGCGTAGAGGCACATTATCTCTCCGATTATGCGCATTATGGAATGCGCGTTAAACAGCGAGTTTTATTTTGCTCCATCCGTTAAAGCGCATTTTGACTATGTGAACAAGCGCTTATGCGCATTAACTACTTGTAAAGCGCATTTTGGTCATCCGTTAATGCGCTTCGCCGCCTCTCGCCGCCTCTCGCGCAGAGGCATTAGGCGTAAATGCGCTTCAGCGATTATGCGCATAATCGCCTAACCAGGCGCAAAAGCGAATCCTTGTAGAGGGGACCTTAGTCTAATGCCTTTAGTTTGAGAAAGCATTGTTATTGATGCCTTGACTGCTCCATTTTTCCTTCCTTTCAGAATCCATGTTGTATTTGGACGGAAAGCGTCATTTTGATTCAGCTATGAAAGAAAATAGTGCATAATATCAGTACAGCACAGTACCAAATGCTACCTTTGGAAAGGGGCTTGCCTTGGAAGTTTCAGGCAACTGCTTATCAGAGGGAAGTAGGAGAGCATTTCTACTTCAACATTGGTATCGGGGATGTAGAAGACAGTGTCATGAATGCATAAATACTCCAAAGCGCAGATTTCTATTCAAATATTGTTTATTGCTATTTATACAAATACTTTTAGGTTATTTGGGTAGTTCCTATATTTTGTGTTTTCCTTTTTTATGCAAAAGAATTTATATAGTATAATGACCACCAAAAGTCATTGGTAAAATGAACAAAGCTATTTCTGTAAAGTTGAGAGTGAAGAAACACAAATATGATTCATTATGGAATCCAGACCTGAATTTTTCTTGTTTCTTCATGATTCAGAGGTGGTGCTCCGTATACCATTTGAACTCATGTACGTTTACTCTTGAACATTTACTACCATTGACTGGGATGCTTAAACCAAGTTCATGTCCCCATAAGAAAAGGATTCAACATTTGCATGATGTGGAGGTCACATCAGGCCCATTAAGGCCTTTACCCTGTCCACAGAGACCTATATAGCATCTCACCCATATGGGGTGGTCATTCTGAGAGAGAGAGAAAAATAAAAGCTCTTCTGCGGGTAAAGGCCTTGGTGATCCTGATAGCACATATTTGTATCCTGTCTTGTGGTGGGACTGTTCCTCTGTTCATCATGTAGTAGAGCCTATTATAAGTTGAACCATAGCTTTAAAAAATAAAAGACATATAAGTTGTTGGCTGCTCTCCAGGCCAAATCCGAAATCATTCAAGTCAGAAAGTGTGGCAGTTTTCACAAGAAACTACTGCCAGGTATGACTGCCACAGGTTGCTTCTTGCAACTTTCTCAAATTAAACAAGAACGTCTCATGAATTTTGTCTTTGATACACTCTCAGCAGATATTGAAATGTTTTACAAAATAATGTGTGTTTTAATAATAAAAAAGTGTTACTGAAATGTGCCGCCTCTTGTAAGTTAAACCCAGCTGCATGAATAGCTTGTAAATTGGTTCCTGTCCGTTTGTTAGTACTGTGTTCGCATAGATAATTATTTGATTTACATGGTGATTTTAACATTGATTTTCAATGAGAGCTTCTCAGGGTTTACAATGAGAAAATTAGTAATGGCACACAAACTTCCATGAAAAACAGCTTTTTCTCAGCCACTCCTGATCTTTTCTGCAATGTGAAGTCGTAGGTGAATATTGATTGGCTCTAAGCCCAGGTCATGTTTGTGAAAGAGAAACAGCCTGACCAACCAACCATATATATAGTTGCTAAACAATGTCCCAACTTTTCTAACATTTAATCTGCTTTGACTGTATCCTGTATTCCTATCAACTGAAATGAAGTAGAGAACTGTTAGCTGTTAACAGCTTAAACAAAGGTTTAAGTTGTGACAATTTAGGCGTGTGGGTCAAATATGGGCGGGTCACCCTTCAGCTTTTGAGCTAAATTGCATCAACATTGATCTGAGAGTTCCTAGGAAGCATCATAGTGTGCTGCATCCTTCCACTTTCTGCCCCTTCTCTCCCAAACCACTTTGCACTGTGCTGTCATTTGGGGAGGCATGCGGCTATGAATGTTTTGAGATGTATGCTCTATGTAGTGCAGCATTAGGAGAGGTTTTTAGTGCTTTTCTTGCAGAAGGGCCCTATGAGGCGGCATCTGCAAAGTGCCATTCAATTAGATCTAACTGAAATCCAAGCTAAATCCAAGCACGACTGAGGTCATGTTATTTTATTCTACTTTTTTGGTTTTATTACAAGTTTCCCTGAGTAACTGTAAAAAGACCCATATATTCATATCTAAACAATAAGCTTGTCAGGCCTTGTGGCCTGGTAAGTAGGCTGCAGTCAGCTTTGCCTGAATGAAAGCTACTACTACTACTACATTTATTTATTACCCACCTCTCCCAACGGATCGAGGCGGGGAACAGCATCAAACATAAAATGCAAAACTGATTAAAAGCACATAAAACCAATACATCATTAAAATACCAATAAAACACGAATAAAACACTTAGTGATCACTTAGTGCCTTTATAACCTCAAAGTAATTTACTGCAGTATAATTGACATTGGACATCCTTGATGGTTGTTTGGATCCATCTCTTGACTGGGGTGGATCATACAGAGCATATTTAAACTAATGTCTTTGCTTTGGCAAGGCTCACTATTGTCTGATGGATGCAATTAAAAATGCTAGTTTTGCTCTTTAAAGTTGTAAATGCTTCAGACCTTTGTTATTTAGTGATCATATTGTTCCTATTACTGCAATTTGCTTGTTAAGATCAGTGGAAAATACCCTTAATGCACTACCTGTTCACTGTATATCTCTGCCACAAGGAAGCCTGCCCACCACACCTGGAACTCTTCCATGTATCAGTTCTTTTATTGTAAGCCATTGTCAGAACTTTTATTAGTGGGCATTATATAAATGTCATAAAATCAGTAAAGTTATTAGACCTGGGTTGGGTAGAGTTATCTACTTTGCTTTTTGCTAGATGGCTGAAGCTCACAAACTGGAGCCAGGTGCAGAATGTTTCAGGAAGGTGAACATAAAATTAAGGAACAAGTAATCTTTGAGCACGTGCTCAGCCAAGAAATTTGTTTTCAGTACCAGAATTAGAGTTCACACAAATACTTTAACACAAAAATTGACTGTTTTCCTCCAAGCTTTCTTGATTTTAGTATCTTAATTTAGGAGGGGGAAAGGGCTTTGTTTTCGCTACTCTTAAACCACGGTGAGTCAGAAATCCTGCTGAACTGTAAAACCAGTAGATCCCAATCTATCCTTTGGCTGCTCCCACACTAGGACAGTGAATATTACTGTTTTCCATTTGGGATGGCTTTTTTAAAATAGCTGGAATCAGAACACTGGACTTACCATGAAGTTTCACAGATGGAACAAGACATAGGTAAAAAGGTTTCGGGTTCTACTATATTTGTGGGTTTATCACAAGAGGTTCAGGTATTCTGGTCCAATCTGTGGTATCATTCTCTACCAATGCCCCATGGTTGGATATTTGTTGGGCTTATACATGGACACTATCTTCTACTTTTAGTAGGCATTACCAAATCAACTCTTTGGCTAAAGGCTCCTTTGAGATACAACTATAGTGGGGAAACTGCAAACCAGTGTGTTAAGATTGAGTCATTTTCTGTCTAGAACATGAAGGAAAATTTGGTTTACTGTGAAAGGTCCTCTTTTGTAATGGAACACTTCCAGACCTACCCTGGCTGAAACCAGTGTTTCTCCTTATGAGTCTCTTGGGTCCGACTAATTAGGAATAATCATGGGAATAAGCCCCTTTCCTTTGTTCTTCTGTTTTTCTTTTCATGAAAGTTTCTGTTTGCATCTTGAAGTTTCATTAGTTGGGGTACTACCTCAGCTGTGGCACTTCCAAACTTGAGAAGGTAACTCCCCCTGGTGGAGGTTTGAAGCATAGTCATGCCTCCACTGTGTATAGGACTTGCATAGCTGGATGTCCTCAAAGAATAAGCTGTGGAAATGATATAAATCTGACATTGTAATTTAATGTTTGGTATCAGATTTATTGACTTTTGGTTAGTAGCCAACCTGAATAATTGAACAGGCTCCTAATTTCACCTAACTTAATAAAAAATTGTCCCGCTCTGAAGTAAATGTGTAGGATCAGTGGGACGTTCATTCTGTATCGTTCCTTTCAAAAGTACATTCTATGCACTATCCAGTTACCAAATTTGAAGTCATACTTCACACCCTATATTCTTTGCAAGAATCCAGGGAACCAGCAGGCACTGAGTGGTCCACTAGAAACTGGCCAGTAATTTACTAATGCACCCTGATCTACTTTCTGCGTAAACCTTTCTTAAAATCCTTATTTCTATTTACTATGTCTCATGGCTTTCAAAACTGTGATCACAGAATACTGAAATACCAAATTGTTAAATCTGATCACACAATACAGGCTGAATAATTTCCTGTATCTTGAAATTGACTATTAAGATTGAAAAGTAAAAATGACAAGCTTTGGGGAATTAATAGTATACTCTGTTGTCAGTACTTCTAGAAAGTATAGAAATGTAAAAAACAATGTAAGACACAGAGGGGAATGCATGTTGTGCAACCAGCAAATGTGCCACTGACTAAGCGCCTTGGAGAATAGCAATTTGGAGTAGATTATTTTCTTAAAGTTTTGGTCCTTGATACTAAAATGAACTTAGGAACACATTGAAGACTACTGAAATTATGACAAAGGCTACAGTGATTTGCAATTTACTTAAACCCATTGAACTCAGTGGCACTTAATTCAGAATAAAGATGCATACGGTAAGGCTATCTGTCTCGTTGGATTCAACTTCTTGAGGGGTTAAGATGTCAGAGATCTCATGAGGCTTCTAAGTCAGTAAAAAATAACTTTACCTGATAATATTTTGATTGTGTTTCACCACCTCAGTGCCATCATTTTACTTAAGGAGAAAATGCACCACACACACCAAATGTCAGCAGGCTTCTACCACAAATCAACACACATGCAATTATCAAAACGAAAACTTTATTGACAATTTCTTAGTTGTGACTTCTGTGTTTAAAAGAAAGCAGTCAGTTCACTTTACCAAAATACTTCAATTTTCCTGCAGGATCTGGAATTATCTGTGTAAGGAAAAAAGTGTCACCGTCAAAACCCAAACAGATCCAATGTTTATATATGCTAAAGTGAAATAAGGCTTGCACTGATAAATGAATATGTATTAGCCACACCCACCCTGTACTGATTTCTCTAAATTAACATCTATATTCAAGTTCCCAAGCATACTTACAGCTCTTCTTTTGACCACCACATTCTCATAGCATCTTCAGGTTTGATCTAAACACATGTAGAAGGTATGGCTACATATGTTAACGTACTTTCAGAGTGTGTGTATGAGTGTGTATATGAACACACACACATACTTGAGTGCACTGCTGACTTTGCATGAATTTATTTATTCCTAAGAGTTTTATCTCACCTTTCTTTCAAAATGGGAAAACCCTAGACAGCTAACAAACTGGCCACTGATGTACTCAGTTAAGATGATCAAACAGTGCATTAAAAAACCTGTGAATGCACATCACATCTGTTCCCATTAAAGACTGCTCTTGTAAATATAACATGGTCATTTTGTTGAAGGATTGGCTAAAGCAAACTGCAACCATTTAATTGTCCTAGTCACAGCTGCCTAAAAGAATACTACAAAGTACAATTTCACCAGAAAAAGTGGTAGGGATCCGAAGAGGCTTATACACATGCCCAGAGCACGTTTATAATACATGGAGGGCAACTGTTTCTTCCTTCTGGCTGTAGACACTTTCACACCACATCAAATACCTTTCTCAGATAGGACATAGCGCTATGTAGGAAGAACGGATTGTGTAAAAGCGATGGGTATGTGCATGATATGACACATAGCCCTTTGGGTTCTTGCCAAAACGAAATGTTCAATTTTAGGCTGTACTGCATGTGCTGTAACCCTAAAACAGCACACACCTGAAGGAAAAGAGGTTGAACTTTGAAAGCACAGAAAATCAATTACTTTAAGAATAGTATACAGACAAATTAAGAAACATATATTAACTTGCGATTAAGAAAACAGCTACTGAAATCAGAGCAAGGAAGTCCTGTACTAATGTAATAGTTTTGATTCAAATGTCAACATAACTGGAAGCACCCTGTGACTTTTGGTTTTGCACCTCCATCTACTGCCCAACACACAACTTCCTGTTTAACAATATGGTTACACCAATTCACACACTGTGGTAAACCATAGTACTGCTAACCAAGAAAGGGGAAGTGATCCTAATGGGAGATGCAGAGCACTTGTGTCAATGAAGTACTCCTAGTAACCAAGCAACAATTTGGGGTTAAGCACTATAAGTTCTCTTTCTCCCTATATGACTTTTTTTTCTGGGCATACAAAAGGTGAATGCAGCCATGTTATGTCCTTCACCCAGGTGAGGCTCGAAATCCTGTCTCCTGTTTATTCATCCTATGCCCTATGTAGTGAACTACTGGAGAAGGAGGCTGCTGTCAGTGTATGTCTGCAGCGGTCTTTGCTGCATGTCTTGGCCCTTGGCCGCTTGTCAAGTCTTTCTTACCTGGGTGGATCTTGTCTCAGGAAGGCTGTGTGTGCTTTCTGCAGGCTTCGTGCCCAGGGAGCTATGTGGGTGGTATGTTGTGTGGGCTCTCTTTCCTCTCCTTTTGCTACAAAACGGTAGTTATGAAGAGTGTAAGGGGATTCAAAATCGTGCCTTTAGGGATGCCTGTGGACTGGCAGTAGTGGGAAGATCACGTTTGTGTGATCACGTAGCGGGCATGTTTTGAGGAGCATATCCTTGTCATTGTGAATTCATTGGCTGCCTTTGTTTGTGGGAACTACATGGGCATCATTGCCAGCATAGTTCTGACTGGTGGTCATTGCCAGTGTTTCCAGAGACTCTGTGAATCTATCTCTTGTTTTTACACCTTTTTTATTTTCTATGTTGAATTCCCCCGATCCTGGGTTGAGCATACATTGCATACGGTGGCTGTTCTACCATCGTAACAACAGCCTCCCCAGTACCTAGATGCACCTAACATTTTAATCAGGGGAAGACTGGAATCATCTATGTCTTTCAGTAACATGGAACTATGCTATATTAGCAGGCTCATTCATTATATTCTTGCACTGATCAAGTTAGTGGCAAAAAGCTGATTGATATCCTCTACTTTCATGTTCCTTTACTCTGGAATTCTCTACGCTGTAGACATAAATGGCAAATAATACTACAGAATGTTTATAAACTACTCGCTTAATGATAATCTGCATGAATGCGCTCAAAGATTGGGAATCCCAATGATAAACTAAGATGTGATGTTAATATATTTACTGATGTGAGTTATCAGAATCATAAAAATGCTGGTACATGGGGGTTGGGGGGTTGTCCCTCCTACTGAAATGTTGTACAGTTCTAGGGTAGAATATTAATAGTGGTTTTATATGACCACCTATTATACTGCCAGCTTTTCATGGAACAGCTATCTAATTTGCAAGCTTTTTAAAAAAATAATAAGTCTTGATTTTTTTCCCCTCCAAAGTGAAAATTTGATTTGATAAGAAAAGGGATTTTTTCTAAGTGAAATCTTAGAAACTAACACATGCTAGAAAAGCAGGGAGAAATAAAGACAAGGAGAAGAAGTGAAAGGGAAGGTCTATTGATGAATTTCTGTCCTGAATAACTGAACTAATTACTTGTTAGTGCAAATGTACACACTGTCTTCCTAACATTAAAGTTAAAGCACTTGCATGTGGTAGAGGAATTAGTGCTGCATCTTTCAAGAGTACTTGAGAAATGAGTATATGTTGGCAATTAGCAGTTCAGGGCTGACTCAGGCCCTAAATGTCACTACTTCAAACAGGGTGGAGAGTGATGAGAAAAACATGAAGCATGTGAAATGTCACAGAGGTCTTATGGCAAACATTCATTTTTATGCAGGGCAGCCATCTAGTTTGTAAACCACATTCAAATTGCTTTCATTTTGCTTTTGGCCTGCAGGTGACATTCCCCACAAAACGTAAGAGAACATGTTTCAATTAGACAGGACAATAATAGCCATTTTTCAAATTGTAATATAAACCCCAACTTACTGTTTCACTGCCTGGTTTCCAACCAGCAGGGCAAACTGAGAAGGCAATAAAAAGATATGTTAACCCTGGTAGTAAAAAAACAAGAAAAAACCTACCTTCCTATTCTTGTTTTGTAGATTAGCCCTACCGCAGCCAAATATCTATTGCCAAGACAAGAAAAGCTTCAGTTTTCTGCATGTGTAAATGCATTTATAATGGGGCGATTGAAAAGTTCTCACCCTAAATCAGGGGTGGGCATCCTTTTTGGCCCCAAAAGCTGCATGCAGAGCCCAGTGGTGAGATAGGGACCACACATACATACATATACGTACATGCACACACACTTTCCTCCTCCACCCATCCACATCTCAACGTACAAATCTCCCCTCCCTGCCTGCTGAAACCAGGGGATGAGTTCGGCGGGGGCGGGGAGTTTAAGCCATTCTCCCTCAAGTAATCCTGATCCAGATAGTTGTTTCCTCACTGTTATTAACATGCAGCCCGTGAGTTGTCTGCAATAGTTGGGCTTAGATATAGGCTGAGAACATTTCAGCTACCTTCTAGTTTTATAACTAGTGTCACAACCCAGGTATTACTGCAGCATTGAAGGCTGCTTTAACTTAATGTTCTCATCAAACTTGTTTAAGATCCAACAGTCACTTGACTAAATATGAAACAGTCCCATTTGTACTTGCTACCTAGAAAAATTCTTGTTTCCTAAGCAGACAATTAAATATTTAACGAAACTCTAATCTGCAGGTTCACATTCAAAGTCTACTTATGCACACTTGATCATACAACTCAAGGGTTCCAGTATAACTGTTTTCCATAGCCATGCTGAAAAAACACAGTATGTGTTGCAGTGAAAGTAAAATTCATGCAAGCAGAAAGTGTACCTCAAAATTCTGCCCAATATAATACATTTAAAAGTGTCCTCTTAAATTAAGCTAATCAAATCCATTTTTTGCAATAGAGATTCAGAGTATTTCCTGAATTGAAAACAGCAAGCAGTAACAAAATACATAGATTTAAGAGTAGTCAATGAAAAAATTGCATCCATATGACTTAAAAACTACAATGAAATAGGTTCCAGGCCTACCACATCTACATGTCTAATAATTCTCAGTGGCAAAATATTTAAGAGTGGAAATACCTTCTCCATGTTTGTCAGTATATTGGAATGCTTGTACTAGACGAAGAGTTTCATCCACAGATCTGCCGACTGGAAGATCATTCATTGTTATTTGTCGAAGAATTTTCTTGTCATCAATAATGAACAGGCCTCTGAGCAAACATGAAGAAATATATTTATTTCATTTCTATGCTACCCAATAACTGAAACTCTCTGGGCGGTTCACAACAATTAAAATCATAAAATACAACATGATCAAATACAATATAAAAGTTTAAAACTACAATATAAGCTAATAATGAAAATCAAAAATAAAACCTGGCAGCAATGCAAAAATTTTAAATACAATTAAATCAACAGAAACTTCCAAATTATCTGGGTACTTCATGATCAAATATAACCATGCATGATCAATCAAAGCATTCAGCCCTGTACATCCAAATATGCCCAGGGGTAGGGTGGGTCAGCCGTAGGGCGCGGCTGAGGACCTAAACCCAGGTTAAGGAATGGATACGATGCTCGGAGAGCCGCTTTTCCTGGGGCCGCGCTCGCCCCGCCTGGCTTGCAGCAGTGAAGGCCAGTGGGAGCAGTGATGGGGGAAAGTGGAGCCATCCAAAGATATTAGGGTGTGCCTATGCACACTCGGCACACCCCATGCGCACACCAATATGCATACCTAACCCAACATCGAAGGACTGTGCTCTTATCACAGCAAGCTTCTATCCAATGAACTGCTGTTGCAAAATTAGTGATTTTGATATTGCAACTCCCCCCCCCCCAAATAAGATCTTGTGTGCTGAATATAACAGAAGTTTGATACAACATTATGCAGGAGAAACATGACAATCATGCTTAACTACATGACACTTGCATCAAGAGGAGAAAACAGAGCAGTTAACATTATACCTAAGAGCATGCCCTTGGTCCTCTAGATAAACTCCATAATCCTTTGAAATCTGGTGAGTCAAATCTGAAAGAAGTGGTATCTTCACTGGTCCAAGTCCTCCTTGTTTTCGTTGTGTATTAATCCTATTGCAATAAAGATCACCAAATACCGGTAGTTCAGTGAGAATTATTTCATACGTAAATATTTAAGTTTGTATCAATAATTTAAGTATCATCAACATAATTGTTTTTACTACCACTCTGGATTCAATTCTATCAGATTAAGAAAAAAAAACTTAAGGAAAGATCAAGCTGACATGTAGGAGTCTCACATTGGCCCAAATGGTTTGGCAAGTAATAAACATTCTTTAAGTGACCAATATAGCATATAACCAAGACCCTCAGATTCATTATGAATTTATTAAAGAGGTCACAAATGCAATACTATACAGCATTAATTTTATTCTACAGCTTTTGTTCTGATTAGTTCTGTTTGTTTGGTAGTGCATTTCACAGGTGTGATCCAGTAGCCCTTGGGATCTTCCCCACCCTCTCCTGTGCACACTGCTCCACAAGCAGGAATTTCCTGCTACCAAGCCCCTTGACCCACTTACAGACCTCCCGTGAGCTGTGCTCATGCAATAGCTGTGGGTACCTATAGGCACACATAAATGGCCAACTAAACAGAGTCCAAAGTTTCCTAAAAAGATTTCTACTTTGTACACAAAATAAAAAACCAGCCACCAATAATTTGCATAAACAAAAGGAGGGCGAAAGAGGACATACCATGCTAAATGAGTGAACTGCGAGTCTACCGAGCAAGCTACCACTTCAGCATCTACTGATCTGAATTCTTCAATTCTGTCACTAAAGGCAATGATCTCCGTTGGACAAACAAATGTGCTTAATTAAGAGAGAGAGAGAGAAATTATATTCTAAATTTCTCAGGGCTAAAATAGCTTATTACGACACCACTAATACAGATAACTGTTTTCTGCACATCTTTTCTTCACCTAAGTTTCCTGCAAAGTATAAAAACAGGTTTTATTTCACTGCATTTTGTTCTCCTTTATATTCTGTTAGAGAAAATAGCATCATACTCTAAACATTTCTGGAAGCTGCAATGTTTGTGTAATATCCTTGCAGTGCCAGCCTGACAACATATTTGTGACCTTGTTGGCATAGATGTTGATAAAAGACATCCTAAATACATATTTGGAGGCATAGCAAGTATTTGGGAGTATTCCATTAGATACAAAGTGTGATTTACATTCTGCAAGCAGTAGTCAGGGTCTACCTCAACGTATTTGTCTTTCATTTCAGGAATCAGTGAATTATATTCTCCCTATGTTGCAGTGTGATAACTGAAAGAATAACGTAACTAATTCAAGTTGGGATTCACTAGCAAATGTTAGGGACTGGGGACACAAAACAGTAATGCTCCTGTTTAGGAGTCTAGTTAATTTGGATCTTTGTGATGGTGTTCACAGTCTGCAAGAGGATGTGTCAGGAGGGAGCTGCTTATAGATGATGTAGTGGTTTTTGCAAATTCTGGACGCAGTAGTGATTTCTGTATACTCAAGTAAACTCCCCAGGCGTGTGTTTTTGTAAGTTCAAAAGAAGAAAACTGAAAACAGTCTGATGAAGACTGACAATGCCCAGTGGTCTCTAGGAGCTACAGAAGAGCAAGATGTCAGTTGGGAAAAAATGGAAAAGGAGGGAGAGAATTTGCTTGATTGAGTCTGGGAGAAAAGGCTGCCTCAGAGCTTTTTGCAACATCTGGGTGGTACTTGGAGGGGGTGGGGGTCATTCACACTTGGATCTCTCCTCTGAGTTCGTAGCGCTGTCTATGGCCTCGGAAGGTGACATCCTCAGCATCCTGTGTCTCCTCAGACACTATCTAGGAGCCATAGGATTGTTTTCTAAGGGCACAATTGATTGGAAGGAGTGGTGGAGGTGATCTTCACTTCTCCATCCTCCCACCCTGCATATTTCACTAGATGGGCTTTGTAGCTCTTCTAGCAGTGGCATTTCATAGAGGGAGGGAAGGAGGCTAGCAGAGGCTCAGGATAACTCATTTCCTGGCCACTCTGATCTACTCTCCTCCTTGCCCACTGGAACACCCCCTCTCCGAGGTTAATTTTCTTGATGTTGGAGGGCAGCTGGTATGGTTCTTTCTGCTCTGGCTACAAGGTGTCTACAGAGGGTGGTGGTGGATTTCAGACTCTCTCTTTAGAGGTCGACCTTGTAGCGGGAATCCTCAGTAACCAATGCCCCCCCAACAATAAAGGAGCTGAAAGTGTTTTCAATTGTATTAGAATATTGGATTTCAATCTCACTTTCCCAGGTTCAGGGACTTATATATACACATATGTATTTGCGCTATAAAAGATTTGCCACCTGCTACAATCCCTTTGATCAACTTGCATGATATGTGAAAATATTCATGTATTGCTAGAATTTTGCTTACAAGTCAAGAGGATAAAAGAAGAAAACAAGGTATTTCCCTTCATAGTCTGATAATTTCAGCTCTTTAAATTCTCCATTTATGACTGCTGTTCCTTCCCAATCAGGTGCTGGTTTAGAAACTAAAATAAAAATAAAAAGGATAGTTTGAACTTTTAAGTGCAAGCACAAAATCTAAGTACACACAAGGTTTTACTTTTTTCAAGCAAAATAAATTAGAGAATATTTCCATTCAAGTAAATAAAAAATGTATAATTTTCATTCTAAAGAAGCAATCCTGGAAGAACTCAAGTGGTGGAAAATGTATTTCAACTGTGGCCCTTATGATTTGCTGCAACAATATACAAGATCTTGGGAATTGGTGAACCAACAAAGATATACCAGTGTACTACTGCACATATAACATAACCTTATAGTGATGTGGGCAGTTATATAAGCTCAAACAGTTAGGATCTGAATATGAAGCTTATATTGTTAGGAAATTCACAGAATAAGCATTCTTCTATAAAACCTACTTTAAATGGTATAAAATATTTGGATGTGGAGCAATATACACATATTGTAAATAAATAAAATATACAGTATTCAACTGATTTTACTTGATTGCCAAGCCTGTTATATTTGGTTTACAAAAAAAAAAGCACCGCAGAAGTCTAGCTTTGCAATCATATCTGCCATAAGCTTATTTAGCACACTACAGACAACAGGTACCAAGATGAGACACTGATTAGAAATGAATGGAATATGTTGGCATGAAGTGCGCTAAGAAATGGTAGCTGAAGGTACATCAGTGCTGAAGGTTGTGGATGCGAGGTTCTGCAAAAAAAAAAATTCCCTCATGCTCCATAAGAGGAGCATATCTTCAATAACACCTCTGCAAAATAGTAATCTAGACTAGTTATCTGTGCTTAATGTCACTGAAATTAAATCAGTTGTGAGTGTACGATTATGAATTGAACGCAGACCAAGTTTGAAATAATATATACATCTCTCCTATACATGTCTACTTAGAAGTATGTCCCATTGAGTTCAATGGAGCTTCCATGTAAGTTTAGGATTGCTACTTTAAAAGATCAATAACTGAAACATGATTTTACTGAAACATACTCTAACTGAACCAACCTATGTAGATTGTTTACAGTGGCAGATATATGAATATTTTTAAACATATGATAATCTTTTTAATTATTTTCTAAAGATTTTGTAATGGCCAATGGAATCTGGAAACTGGTTAACAGTGACATTCTAAAGCCTTTGGCTATGATCTGGTGATATATGCTCCGAAGTGCATGAAGCTAGAACTTTGCTTGCTAATTCTGACAGCTAAGCAACTGAATAACAACCCATCTTCTTTGTATCATGGCTCCTGCAAGTTGTTTGTAATCTAAAAATCTGCCAGTATGATTCAATCCTGCAGTTTCCCAAATAAGAGAAACAAAAAACTTCTAGAAAAAAATATATTGGTTCATTGTACTAAAACATTAGTACAGAATGCTTTTCTAAGTTTTCACAATGCTTTAGATTGACATTTTGGGCTTCAAAAATAAGTGTCTTCCTTTTAGTCTTCTGGACAGAGTAAGTCTGATTCTCCTCTCTCTGTACTTCAAGCCAATAGGCTTTGTCTGACGTGTCCTTTGTCAAAAGTTCTTATCAACTGTGTACTGGCAAAGGAAAGTAAATATTTGGAACAAAGGGGAGGTGCTACTGCTGTTCATTTTAACCCATTTCTATTCCGCTATGGGGTGGGATGTGCAGAATCTTTTTAACCGATTTTTTTTTAAGGAAGTAGCACTTTATTGGTTACACACTGCAGTTCTTTTTCTGAAGGGGCAGCTGAAAAAGAGGTGTGTGCCAACTTAAACAGATTTATTGTGGTGTAAGCTAGTTATGCACAATAAATCTATTTACCTTTCAAAGCTCAACAGGCCTCTTTCTTTTTCTGTAGTGGCATCAAGGCAAGTTGTCGCGAAATGCTGTCCTTCCCCCCCTTCCTCATCAGCATTGTCTCCAAGCAGGGCCCTCTCTGCGCAGAGCAATGTCTACATTCCTCCATTCCAACCCTTCCCACCCTCGTGAATTTTCTTGCCCAAGAAGGAGTGGGTGGGTGGATATAAGCGGGAGAAGAGTCTGGGTTATGTGAGGGGGTTGGCGGTGGTTATGATGACGACTACTATTCTTCTTATTGGTACAATGGCAGCTGCCGGAGGAAAAGCCGACCCTCAAACAGCCAGAGGGTGGGAGAAGTCAGGTCTGAGGTTCCCTCGCTGCTACCCGGGCTTTTCCTCCCCCCCCCCCCGCCAAGGATGAGACGAGGCAGGAAGGTCGCTACGGCAGCCCCTTCTCCCACCCCACCCCACATCTCTCTCACACACACACCCCGCCTTCTCCACACACACCCCGCCTTCTCCGCGCAGTCCTGCCCTCCCTCACGGCTCGGCGGGCCTGTCAGGCACCTACTCTTGGCCTTGCTGAGGTGCAGCGAGTGGTCTTTGACGGGCACCCGCGATGCCTCGCCTGGGTACACCTCGCCCCCGGCGTAGTAATGGCATTTCTCGTCGCCCGAGCCCTGGGCTGCCTCGGCGGTTCCCGCCTCTTCGGTCATCGTCGCCGCCAGCACTAGCAGCACCAGTGAGCCAACGGCCAACGGCCCAGACACCGGCGCCAACCGCCACCGGCGCCTCCCGTTCCTCGCCGCCGCCTGGCACTCGCTCGGTGGCCCGCGCGGCAACCTTTCTCCCGCCATGGCCAGCTGAGCAGCCGCACGTCTCCCTGGCCCCAGCTCGGGAAGGAAGGGAACTGCAGCGAGGAAGCCTGCAGGAAGAGGAGGAGGAGGAGGAAGCCACCCGAGCCGGGGCTGCTGCTGGGGGCGGGACCCGGCGACCATCCCACGAAGACACGCACGCACAACAGCGTCCGCCCCGCTCGGCCGCCCGCCCTTTTCCTTTCAGCGCGCCACGCTTTGCTGGTGGCTGATGCTGGGGCGCCGCGGCGAGTGTCTCAATGGGGACTGTACCCTCCCTCAGCAATGTTTGGCACAGTATTGCTGTGTGGAGGGACACAACGAAGATGATAAAGTATTTCTCTCCCCCCCCCCCCCCGCACCCTTACCATAACAGTTCTATAAAGGAGAAGAGAAGAAGCGGCCTTTGTAGGAGGCTTAGGCGTGGTGCAAAATTGAATGACACAAACGCCACGCCAGAAGAGTGCAGCCAGGGCTGGAGTAGGACCTTGGGGGTCAAAGGACCAACCAGAGAGTGGCAGGTGATCTGTATTCACGGTGGTGCTAAGATTTAAGGGAGCTTAAAATGCAAAACTGCACATGGATGATTCATTATTATTATTATCACCATCGTCACATATTCTATCATATCAGGAATGCAGAAGCAGTTGTAAAGCATGGAATGGCCTATGGAGCTTGGAAGAAGAGATGTTAACCCTGTACTTCACAATTGAAGTAATACAAATGGCCATGAAGACAAGAATCTGAAATTACTTACCTGCACCACTGTACAAACTCTGTCTGTCTGTCTGTCTGTCTCTCTCTCTCTCTGTCTCTCTCTCTCTCTCACACACACACACACACACACTGAGCGAGATCAGTCATATTTGCTGTATTCCTTTGGAAGGAAGTTTAAAAACCTCACCCGCAATCTTTCAGTGGGAAGAGTCACAGATGTCAAGTCTTAAGTTGATCTGATTACCATTTGCTTGCAGCTTTTTAAAACGCAGTGGCCCACCAGGGAAGTTCAGGAATATGCTATCATAACAAAATCAGTCTTAGTTGTATTTTAATAAATAATGAGCAATAAAAGATCTCATCTCTTATTAGCTGGGTATCTAATTTCTTTCAATGACACCTCAATCAGGTATCGCATTGAATTTATTTTATTTAAGAAAGGAAAGTGATTTATGTAATTGTTTATTCTTTATTAATAATAAAAAAGCAAAACTGGATGAGGACATGGGAGCTGTATGCTAAACTATTAATTAGGCCATGTTTCTCATCTTGCCACTTTATTGGAATTACTGGGCAGAGTTGAATGCAGTCAAACAAATACCAGCTCCTATGTCTGCTGTCACCACCACCAGCCATTCCAACAGACTGTACTGAAGGAGATGAGTGGGGGAAACAGGACCTCCTTTTCCTTTCCTATGCATTTTTCCTTCTGTGTTTTATCTTTTAGATTGTAAGCCTGTGGGCAGGAAATGGCTTTTATTATTTGCAAGCCATTCTGGAAACCTTTTTGGTTGAGAAGTAGGATAAAAATACTGTAAATACATAAACACTTCCATGCTGTTTAGCCATGGAGAGAGCAATCCTATGGTCCCTGGGAGCAACCCAGGGACTATAGGATTGCTCAGGAAACCCCATTGAGGATGAAGACAACACTCTGACCTCCGAAGAGGGAGTTAGAAATTCGACCCCAGACCATGATCCTTCACAACCAGCATGGAGAGAACTGTGGTGGCTGCCTCTCCAAGGTTGGAAAAGCGACCTCGGAGGAGGAGAAAAGGGGGCATTCCAGTGGACGGAGAGGAAGAGACCAGAGAAGCCAGGAAACAAAGCTTAAGTTTGGTGTGCACATCCTCAGTTCCTTATTGTATTATACACATTCTGTCTATTATTGGAATGGGCAAATGCTCTAGTCTAAACAGTGTCTTGTCCAAACAAAGCTTTGGGCCAGATACAGTTGTATGCCATATCACAGAGGAAACTCGTAGAGATTTGGGTGTATGACTTGTGGTGACCCAAAGCTTAAGTTGGAATGCAACATTTCCAGATCTTTATTCATTTCTACATTATTTTGGCTATTATTGGCATAGGTACATGCCCTTGACAGTATCTTGCAACCAAAACAAAGTGTTGGGCCAGATGCTGCAATTCAATGCCATTTCATAGATGCCACTCTCCTGAAGATGTGGAAGTATGATCTGGAGTGTTCTAAAGCCTATTGTGGGACTCATACCCCCAGGTTATTATTTTTTAAACACATTGGTTATTATTGGTATGGGGATGTCATGATTGACAGAGTGATGGACTTGATGGACCCGTGGTCTGATCCAGCATGGCTCTTCCTATGTTCTTACATACAAAATAACACAGCACAGCGCCAGACATAATTCTATGCCATATTGTAGAGGACAGTGACCTAGACATTTGGGTGTTTGATTTGACGTTGCCAAAAGCTTGTTTTGTAATTATCATGTAGAATAATCACACATTAACGAGTGTTGAGCAAAACTAACAGTTTTGTTTGGAGACAATTATTGTGGATTTCGAAGGAGACTGTTCCAGTCACTGAGATATATGATATGGGGTAGGCCAGAGGTCTCCAGCATAGTTCCTGCAGCTGCCAGTGCATCCAGGAACACCTCGGTGTTCACCAAAGCCCCTTGCCCCTCCCATTTTGGTTTTTATTTTTAAAACATGTTCTTTCCCCCACTTTTTTAAAACTTTGGGCATGCAGCCGCCCACCATCTTCATTTCCTTTCCCCAAATGCCTCTGGGCCCACACGCGTTGGTGTGCACATGTGTGAAAGAGAAAAAACAGTATTAAGTGTGCTTAGACTCAATTTATAAATAGATTCATGTGCAGGTAGGAAAGTGGAAATTACAAGTTCTTTACAAGTTTCTTGCATTTTTATATCTCTACCCACCTCTACCCACCATTTCCCCCCACAGAGCTGTATGTAAGTTGGAAATGGCTCCCCCCCACACACACATTTTAAAACTCTTTTCCATTCTTTATATATATGGAAGTGAGAGGAATCCTAGTCGGTTTTACAGAGTTCCTTCATCATCAGCCTTCTTTGCTCTCTGGTGAAACTGACAAGCCTTATGTTTAGTGGAAGCTGAGAAAACTAGTGCTGGTGCAAACTACTCCACTACCCGGGAAGACTGTGAAGGCAGTGGCAGTAGGACAAGCTAGAAAATACCTGTAGGATGACATCTGAGTCTATGACATGTAATTTTGGCCTTATAATCCTGATGAAATAGAAAACAACTTACAGGTTGATCCTAACCATGTTGACTTAGAAGCAAGTCATTCGCTTCAGTTCAAGTAAGTATTGTATTGGTATTTCCTGATGGACAGCTCTTAGTGTTACCAATAAAAAACATTGTGCAGTTACTCCTTCTTCCCTTCCTTAATGGATTTCCTGTGGTAAGAAAAATTATTCAAGCAGTCATGGGAAAAAATGGAAGGATTACAAAGGGAAGACAATGTCATCTGTACCCTGTAAAATATAAATGAGGCAAAGTAATTGCTCAATAATAATAAAAAATCTCATCTGCACATACCCAAAGTTGCAGCCTTAAAATAGCTAGAATGAGTATGGTTATAGAGATTTTGCTTCCTATTTTCCAGAACAAAGAGATATCTGCTGTATGAAGTGTGGAAAATATTATGGAGAACTTAATATTTGTGCTGTATTACTACACCTGCTGCTATTCCTCAGAGGCATTCACGGATATTTAATAATATTCTGTTGAAATTGGGAGCTACTTTTTTTGCTTTCAAATTGAAAAAGGACATTTCAACAAATATATGGCAGTGTTTATCATGTATGAGAGAAAATCTATAATGTAAAAAAAAAAAAATCCTGCCAGGGAATAAAAACATCTGGTTCCAAAGTGTTGTTATGCTCAGTAGAATGAACATGATTAAAATTACCAATTGGAAGAGTAAATGTTTTGGCTCTCAGTAAGGCAGACTGGTGGGTAGAGTCATGTGCAGGGACTGCAAAGTGCCTCTAAAAAGGAATTCCACACACATAACGATTCAGGTTGCTGAGCAGCTTACGCTTTTACAGTAAATTTATACTGTCTGCAAGCAATACTGGCAATATCAGGTAGTTAAATCAAAACAAACATGAGTTGATTGAACAAAGGACAGAACATTCTAAAAATTGTATGTTGTGAGAGATTTTGAAATAGGTTCAAACACTAGACTATTCCTGTTCTAGTACGTGTATTTGAACTAGTAGGTGATGAAAGAAAAGGCACTTTCATACTTCACAAATCTGACAATTGTTCAACAAAACACAGGCATTTAAACGATCTGAATTTTATATTGTATTGTATGTAATTTATGTAATTTATTTCAAACTGCAGTTCCTTCCACACTAGATCCCTTTAGCACTGCTGAGGCATTGGTTATTGCAATCAGCTGGAGGTGGAATTAAAGTAGTGAGTCCACATAGCACTTAATATAGTGATGTATTATCCACAATGCCCTGTCCCAAGGCTGCTACTTTATTTTATTCAATAGATGTATAGCCTTCGAGGAAATTCCTCAAAGCAGATTACTCCAATTAAAATACAAAATACATAATCAAACCCTAAAAACATTCATAAATAATATAGGGTGACCAGATAACATCCAGGTCAGGGCTCATGTAACTTTAACAGTTGTAGAGAAAAGGGAATTTCAGCCAGTGTCATTTGTATGCAATTAGTTCCTGGTGAAATTCCCTCTTCATCACAACAGTTAAAGTTGCAGGGGCCCTGCCTTCTTTTGTATCTGGTCACTCTAGTATAGTGCCTGCACCTTTAACTGTTGTGATGAAGAGGGAATTCCACCAGGAACTAATTGCATACAAATGACACTGGCTGAAATTCCCTTTTCTCTACAACTGTTAAAATTACATGAGCCCTGACCTGGATTTTATCTGGTCAGCCTAAAATAATACATTAATAATTAAAATAACAAATAGGATACAACAAAATAGCAGCAACAGCAGATAAAACATTAGTTAAAAGTGTAGTAAACTAAAATTAATCAAATGCAGGGTAGATGAAATAAATCTTTAAAAAGATCTTTTAAGATCCTTCTGTTAAGTTTATTTGGTCAGCTTTGTTTGGCAAAGGTCCTTTCCAATGCTAATTAAAAGCTTCCTGCCCCTTTTATTAGTTCCTGTTGACTGTGCTGATGAATGATTGATGAATAGGGCATTCTTTGAATAATTGCCCTTTATTGTTAGTTACTGTTCCCCCGGTGGAGAGGGGCTTTAATACTGCTTTCCTGTCATTCCTCCCCCAATCATTTTTATATAGCAAAATAGCACTATTTCAATATATAAATTGAAAAGAAAAAATAATGAGAACAAATCAGTAATTAAAGCTCTACTCTATCCATCAAAAACAAGAATTAACATTAAAGGGCAATTAATAGGCTATTTATTAGTAATCTGGCTGCTGAGATCAACAGGAAGCAATAAAAAGGGCAGAACCTGTGAGTGAAGCACTTCAAATTGAAAGCATAGAAACACTGCAAACCCTCAATAGTCAGTCTACCCAAAACAAGGTGCCACTATAACTGTGTTATATATATATATATATATATATATATATATATATATATATAATATAATCTATCACAAATTGGGGGTGGGGGTGGGGGTGGGAGGGGGAGGAAAATTTAGAAAATATTGGAATGCAATGATCTCATGCAGATTCCCCATAAAATGTGAGCAATTCCAGACTAAGCTGCTTTTGTGGAAGCAATCTATATTGTTTTTGCAAGGTGGATATAACAACCCTCCCACCACTTGACTGCCATTTTCACAATGCTTGTTGAATTCAGGTGTCAAAATTGGCTCTCAGTACTGTAATTTTGAGCCAAGTGGGTGGCATAAGCAAGAATCCTAAAACTGATCTTCTTTAATTTAGGACATGTCCTCCTGAGGGTTTTTTGGGGTCTTGAGTGTCCATAGGATGTGTACCTGATCTCACAAGCTACATGGCAATTGTGTGCCTCTCTCATGGACATCCCAATTATTCATAAGGAAGATATGGGTAAACACAGGCACTGTATAGTTAATATGGCGGAAGGACTTGGAGCAACCCAGGTATGCAAAATACCGTGCATACTATAAATTACACAAGTAGGATCTGCAATAAAATGTTATAGGATGGAGTGTAACACAAAGTTATCTTTTGTCTGGTACCTATTGCATAGGCATGGGATTGACACCATCACTAGAGATAAGAGCATAAAATGATCTGAATTAAGTTATTATTAAGGGAATTATTTACACATGGGAATAAAGTGTTACTTTTAAAATAATCAGATGGGATTACTTAAAGATATTTAAATATCCTTGGTTACCATTCTTATAATGTAAGAGAATCTTCCCCAGCTAAATAAGCTCTCTATAGCTTTTCCTTCAGACCAGATTTCTCTGAATTCCACCCATCCAATCCCTCACACCCAAAGCTTGATCTACACCTTCTGTCAGATCATTATGCTTTTGAATGAATGTTTGAGCTAATTTCCCTGTTCTAGAAGGAGCTATTCCCATATTAGTAATGCTTTTTTACTTGTGAGAATCATGGGAAAGTAGCAAAGTTTATAGTGCCATTTGTTTTATCCCTTAAAAGTTATCTAGCGCCAGTTATTACCTGAGCTCTAGTAGTGGGCAAGAGTATCCCTTTCTCAAACTTTGACGAATAAAAAGGACGAATGCCAAGTGAATATCTGGTTATGCTGACACTTAAAGCTAGAAATCATTACTGTTACAACATCATACACCCAGCTTGATCTTATTCATTACTTTGAATAAGGGCAAGGAAAGAAGTGTTCAATATATTAGTTCTGCTTTGAGAACAGCTTGTCATTAGCTGGGGGCAAAGCTAGATTACTATGACTGGTACAACAACATCCCATAAATTAATGTTTTGTTTCTGTCTGCACTACAGTCCGTGGGGCATAGCAATGGGGAAAACATATCACCATGGAGTTTCAGTATTTCAGAAATGGACTCCAAGCAAGAGAAGCAAAATAGCAAACACAACGGCCATAAGTGGCAACGAGACAAATAAGTGTATGTAAGGTACCACTAGGCTTGAAAAAGAAGGTCTGTGGGTCAGACACTGGCTCTCTGCGCCCTGTCACCCTTGTTCCTAAGGGACTACAAGTAGTTCCAGCTGGAACTTTTACATCATAGCCCATCATCTGCCATCTGGTGAAACCAGAGGACCAATCTGGGGCCACTGACTTGTAGAAAGCTCCCAGAGATTCTGTTTTCCCTCATTGTGGGCAACTTGTCAGTGAGGAAGTCCACTAGGTCTGCTGGATGCTCCACTAGACTACTGGCCTTCAGCTTTTCTCCTGTCCAAGGTATTTATTTACCTGCCCTTGGTCCTGAAGCAGCAGACAATATAGTAGGACTGAGTAGAGGGGAGTTGGATTAAAGGTTGATGACAAGACGGTACTTTATTGTTGCTCTTATTTTTTGTTACACTGATGGCATTGCTGTTGTTGTTGTGGTTGTTTAGTCTATACTGTGTTGTTGTTGTTTATACACTAATATCAGTGTATCTGGTGTTTTACAGGGTTTCATAAGCAAAAAAAATAAGGATCCTGTTTGTAAGGATCTTAGAATTTAAAATAGGCAATGGAGGAAAAGAAAGAGGTAGGGATGGATGAATATGAGCAAGAATTGTTACATGAACATAAACTGTAACCTGGTTACAGTTAGGAGTAAGGGTTAAAAGGCCTAGAAAAAAATGGATTTGAGGAAATATTTGAAGGAAGAGAGGCACTGATGATAACTCAAATAATAGCATTTGCATAGCTTTTTTGAGTTTCCAAAAGGGCACTCTGCATACATTATCATGACACAAAAGTTAAGAGTACATAGAGGAATAAAGAAAAGAGATACTTTTAGGATGGACTAGCAAAAATACGTAGACTATATGAAAAAAGAATCAATCAGAATAACTTTGGCAGAAGTTTAGAGAAATTTGTGGGAAAAGAAAATTATAAAGAAATGAAATAGAAAAAAATAAACATACCACCCTGGTATAGAAAAAGAAAGATGGAAGAAGATTATTTTTTTACATTGATCAAGTTTGGGGAGGGATTCTGAATTAGTATTAATGTGTTTTGTTTTTGTTTTCACTTTATTTTTTTTAAAAAATCAACAATTGTTTTTTTTAAAAAAAAAACGTGTTTGTAATCCTTACAACTCTGTAAGGTACTGAAGCTCAGTATTATTATCCCCATATTGTATAGACTTAGAGAGTATGCCTTTCTTAAGGCCAGCCACTTAGGGTGCTTCCAGATGAGGCTTTTATTGTGCCATTGCCCTGCTTCTTTTATGGAATTTTATGGGGTTCGTGGTGGTCCAGACAATGCTGCTTTCCATTTGTATCCCTCTTGTGTTTTCCCATTGCTTCTGTCTTTTTTCTTACCCCAAATCTATTAAGGAGGGAAAGACACATGATGTTTTTTGATTGGTAGGGCTAGGAGACATCTCTTTGGAAGCTCCCCTAGTGACTTTGTGGCGAAGGCAGAAGTCAAACTAGGGATTTCCTGATTTCTTAGCCCTTGCTCTACATACCTAGTGGGAACATGCAGTTAACTAAGGCAGATCAGAAGACTGAATAACAGAAGTTGCATAATCTAAAATCAGTTAACCATAGGAATGTCTCAGGGGCTTTAGAGTGGGGTTGGAGTTGTTTTCAGAAAGATGTAGGCATGTCATTATGCAGACCACTATTAATTTTTTCAATAGGTGGCAGTGTTCTCTTACATTTATACTAGGATGGCAGATCTTAATGGCCTGACCCAAACAACCAAGTTGGACTATTGCAATGCATTCTGTATAGAGCTGCTTTTGAAAATATGGAAACTCTGGGAGGTTCAGAATACTGCTTCTGTTGATGGGGGCTCGTTATTTGGAGCACGTGATTCCATTGTTATTAAATCTGGATTGGCTCCTGATGTGTTTTTGAGCACAATTCAAAGTGCTGGTTGTTATCTTTTAAGCCCTATATGGTTTGGGGCTGGGGTATCTGAGGATTACCTATTAAGATCTTCTGGGGAGGCTCTGCTCCACATCTTGCCACTGTCTGATGAGTGTATGGGACAGGCTTTCTCAGTGGTGGTATCTAAGCTCTGAACTCCCTTCCTCAGGAAGCTTCTTTAACCCCTTCTCGCAAGACGGCCCTATTTAGTCTTGCTTGTTATACCATAATTTTGCTTTATTTTAATGAGGTTTTTTTTAGTAAAAAACCCACATCAGAAATGAGATGGCCATTTTTTTTAATGATCCACGGAGAGCACACAAACGCTCCTCCACAAAAGTAAATATTTTTAAAAAGAAACTGCTGTGCGCAATCATGCCCCCTCCACCTGCCATCCTGGGGATGGCAATTTCACTTCCCCCCAATCCTGATGGCCGTGGCCATCAGTGGAGCCACGCTTACACGTGAGTAAGCGCAGCTGCACTGGGGCAGGCGGGCACATTTTTCCGCGGTCCCAGGAAGTTCCTGGGACCGTGGAGGAATTGGGATTTTTCTGGTTCCTGAGAACCAGGAAACACCCCCCCCCCCCGCTACTCCCTGTGTGTCATGCGGACGCACAGGGAGCAGCCGGGGTCTATCCCAGGTGTTTTGCCTGGTGTGGAAAGGGTCTGAGTCAGAGCATTGGTCTATCTAGACCAGTGTTAGCAACACTGACTCTCCAAGGTTTCAAGCAGGAATTTTACTTGGCCTACCTGGAGGTGCTGAGGATGGAACCTGGAACCTGCAAATTATACGTTCTCCAACTGAGCTACAGTCCTCCCTGACCTCAGAGGTCTTCCACAGGACTTGCACCTCCTTCTGTTGCATACGTAAGCTCAGACTAAGGGGACTTTCAAAAACAATTTGGCATGGGGTGTGGGAGGGTTTCAACTAAAGTATCTGCTAAACTTCTTTAGCACAGCAAAAGTAGCACCTTGGATACTGCTGTATGTGCTATCTATCTATCTATCTATCTATCTATCTATCTATCTATCTATCTATCATCTAATCTTCAGGTGATAGTGCCTGCATTTATGTAGCCAAAAAGACAGCACTCATCCCCCATCCACAAGAGGGTCACATTGGCAGATGCAGGTGTGATGTTCTACTATTCATTGCAATATGTGCTTGTGATGTTTTACTGTTTATTGCTATACATCTGTGATGTCAGTGCTGTTTGGACTTTGTATGGTAAGGATGGTAAGTGGTTAATGCTGTTGGGAAGGGGAGTGATTGAATAGAATGTTTGAAGAGCAGTTAGCAGGGAGAAGCAGTTAGGAGTTGTGTGTGGAGAGTTGACAGAGTGAGAGGAGAGTTTGGGTTTGTCTGCTGAGGGGTTTTAGATAAGAGTAGGATCAACGTGTTTTATTGTTTTGGGAAAAGAGGGAATAAATAGGAGGAGATAGATTAGACTAATGTGTAGAGTAGGCAAGGAAACATAGGATACTGTATTGTAACAAAACAAGTATTGTAACAAACGAAACCGCAAGATTCTTAAACTGCATAAACTTACTTATTGTTAAATAAAAGTGATTTTGTTTCCTAAACTTGATTGGATTCTTAAAGTACCTGAGGTAAGGTACAGTGTTATATGGTGGCAGCGGTGAAGTAAAAGGGTGAATAGAGTGGAGCTGGGCTGGTTGCTGTGAGGCCAAAAAGGGTCAGTGAATCACAGAATCAGTGAGCAGCAGAATGCCGACTTGGTCCACGGTTGGGATCTTTTAATAAGAGAAAGATTAAAAAGGAGACCCAAAGGGAGGTTGTGGCAGCAGGGAAGCCCGAAGGTTTGCAGATAGACAGAAAATCATTAGGAACCACTTGGGGTTGCTCATGCTGAGTTGTCACAGAATGCTTACTGACAGGTGGAGAAACCCAGGTAGGAAGGAAAATGGATTGGAGTGGCTGGAAAAGGAGGAAGAGGCCTATAGATATAAAAAGGGTAGAGAGAACCATCTCATTGTCTGGATAAGACATTCACTGGGTCACATTATGTTTAAATGTTGCCAGAGACAGAAGTGAGAGCTGCTCATAGAAATCAATACAGAAATCCAACGTAACTCAGTTTGGGCACCAATGTGCCTCTCCCAACACCTTTCCAAGGTAGCAGCAAAGAGTAAAGTTCTTCCTTTTTCTAATAGAATTTGTATTTTCTGTGAAATACATACAGAATGTAACCCATCTAAATGCAAATTCCAAAGCAAATGCAGTTCACTGTTCAAAGGGGCTGTGGCTGGCAGAAAGTGAGATATGAAAGCCCAATGTAGTTCACACTGAAGCCTGCAAGTCAGTTTCTGAGTGGTTTACAATAATCCTGCAGTGTTGTCCAAAAGTATTAGACACCTATTGCAGGTTGGGGAGTGAGCTGAAATTGAGAGAGTAGTTTACAACTATTCTGTGGCATTATCCATTGTTGTTATTCCCACTTTGCAGGTTGGGCTGAAAAAATAATATACAATTTCTCTGAAATGTAGCTTACTGTTAGTCCCCTATTGTATGTTGGAGGGGCTGCAGCCTACAGCAGCCTTTCAATGTAGTCCACTGTTAATATTACAGGTGAGAGGTGGGGCTGAGGCTGGTTTGAATTCCCAGTAAAAAAAATTCCATACCTCTCCAGTTTTACTGAAGGTTAATATACTTAAATTCCCCTCCCAGATCTCTCCCAGGCCAAATCAAGCATGCAATTGCATTTAAAAGCTGCATGTTTCATTGTCTTGCATGTAGAGTGGTTGCACTTTTCAATGTTCAAAACCTAAAAAAAAGTGCATTCAAATTAGAGCTGGGACTTCTGACTTTGATGCTAACCTTTGGTTTTTTAGCTCCCACAGCCACAGGCTCAGGGAACATAGCCATACCAGGTATGCATGGCAACATTTATTTGCAGGCCTCTGCTTCTGTATACAGAATTCAGCTCTTTTCTGACCAATGATGGTTTCAGAAGGATGGGCTATATTAGGTGTAAGGTGGCATTGGAAGGAAAGGGAAGAGCTATTATTGCAGATGTTCTTTCAAAGACAGAAATGAGGGAAGAGAAATAAATGAATACAAACGAGCAGATATTATTTGGGAGAGAGTGGAAGGGAGACATTTTAAATGTAAGTACTTGAAGTAGATGTTGGTGATGGTGGGGAAGCAACTGGAATACTGTGAGAGCATGTGAAGACTGCAAAGTAGCTGTATTGTAATTTTTCACACATTATTCTGGTTGCTGGGGATTTTGAAGGGGTTACAGCTAAATGAACAGGGGTGGCTACTGGTAACTTTCCCCTTCAGCACTTACCAGTGTGTAACATATGAAAATACTGGGAAGTGTCAACAGTGGTGAGTGAACGTGATTATTCATGCATCTTCCAGTCATGTAGATTATGTAGCCATGCAGGCAGTCTCTTTGCAGACTTCAAAGTGTGCATAATGTATCCTAAACCATGACAAATGAACAAAGCCTTGAAATCAAGCTGAAATATTTATGATTGTAGCATGTATTTCACATAAAATAGAGTGGTGGACCATCTTCTGTTACCTTTGCCAAGAGTTTAGTCAATTGTATTTAGTAGGTAAGCCCCCAGTGTTTCAAACTAAATTAATTTGCCTGAAAAAGCACAAACTCCTGTTTGTATTTCTGGAGGGGAAATGAAATGTAGGTTTTACCCAAAGTCTTGCAAGATAAAGAGAGCTACCCCTTACTTACCCTTATCTTTCCTCAGCAGACAGTCAGTAACAGACAGACTTTGCCTTGCTACAGAAATTAGCCTGGACTTTTAGAACGGAATTACTTTAGAAAGCCTGAAGGAAACCAAATCTACACATACAGTGGGGGACACTGATCTTAAGCAAAACTTCCACTTTCTGGCAACATCAGTAAAAATGAGAAAATCTGCTCATCAGTTATGCTGCTTTTCCATGGTGAACCATGCTCAAAGTGAATAATAATACCAGAAGATTTTACATAGTAAAATATAGTATTTTAAGATGTGTCACTAACAATGTGTCATTTGTATGCAATTAGTCCCTGGTGAAATTCCCTCTTCATCACAACAGTTAAAGGTGCATGCACTATACTAGAGTGACCATATACACAAGAAGGCAGGGCCCCTGCAACTTTAACTGTTGTGATGAAGAGGGAATTTCACTAGGAACTAATTGCATACAAATACACACTGGCTGAAATTCCCTTTTCTCTACAACTGTTAAAGTTACATGAGCCCTGACCTGGATTTTATCTGGTCAGCCTATGGGGCTGTTTAGCTTAGAAAAAGGGTGAGCAAGGGGAATCATGACAGAGGTGTACAGACAGGGCTGGCTCTAGGATAAACACAGTGCCCTGGGTGATGACGAGTGCCTTTAGTTCCCTGCCCCCCCCCCCCCCCCCCGTAGTCAGTTTTGTAGGGGCACTCAGAGGCTTTATGGGGCCTGGTGCAAGTGTGATGTCCACTGAGAACAACATTGCTCAAAACCTGGATCTTTCAGCCATTGTGCTACAGTTTGTACAAGCCAAAGTTTGAAAAGCCACATTCTGAGCAGTGACAGTGCACTATGCAACACAGCAGAGCTATCACAGGGTTTACTTATAATATTTTTTGTTTTGTAGCAGTTCCTATCTTTTGGTAAGCATTCTTTATTTTAGAATATCCATTATTTTTATCTTTGAAAATAATAAAGGGAAGTTATAAATAAAAAAGGTATCCAGCTGATCTCTTACAGTTTACAACTTTATTTTATTTTTATTTATATAGTGCTTATAATTTTTACAATATTTGAATGTAATATTTACCGAATGTAAATGATATCGAAGTGGAAATGGAAAACGAAACATACTTTAAAGCTAATTGAAGGAAGATTATTTTTGTAGTTAATACCCAAACAATTTGTAGAACCTTGAATGAAAGGTTACAGACACTTGCTTTTTGCCACCCTGGCTCACTGAAGCCAGTTCATTAAACAAATACAGCCACTGAGTTCAGTTTGGTGCCCCCTTCAGCTCGCCTTGTCACCCCCTCATCTTAGCTTGGTGCCCCCCCAGGTCAGTACCCCAGACAACTGCCCAGCTTGTCCACCCCTAACGCCAGCCTTGTGTACAAAATTAAATATGGTCTGGAGAAAGTGGATAGGGTGAACTCCCTCTTTCATAATACTAGACCCTCGGATTATCCAATGAAGTTGAATGGCGGGAGATTAAGGACAGACAAAATGAAGTGCTTCACACTAAGTAAACCGAAATGACGGAATTCACTACTATAAGATGTAGTGATGGTCATCAGTGTGGGACAGCTTCAAAAGGGGAGTAGATAATTTGACTGGATAAAGCAATCAATGGGTTCCAATAATGTTGGCTATTATTACTTTCAATATCAGAGGTAATTTGCTTCTGAATGCTAGTTGCTGGGGAACACAAACGGGGAGGGGTTGCACTACTGCCTTTATGTCCTACTTATGGCATTTCCATAAGCATATGGTTGGCTACTGTGGAAACGGAATGCTGAACTAGACAGTCTTTTCCTCTGATCCAGGAGGGTTCTTCTTAGGTCTTGCAGAATTCACTCAGTAGTTAAGGATGAACCCAGACCCAGTCCTAACTACTTACAGAGATAGAACATACTGTAAAAGCAGAATTCGGAGCTTTTTTATTCAGATGTATATCACATAGGTTTTAATAGGACTTATGCCCCAGCAAGTGTGCATATTGCAGCTTAGACTCTTTGAGTGGGCCAGTTTGCACAATCATTGGCCAGGTTCACACAATGGCGCAATTCGGACAACACGTTAAGCAACGGTTGTTAAATTAAACAATCGTCAGTTGGCTAGTTTAACGTGTAGTCCGAATTCAGCCACACAATGGATAAACAAACCACATTTGGTTAAGCGGGAGATTTAAACAACCGAGTTAAACAACTCACTTGCGAGTTGTTTAAATGTTAGTCAATTGACTAACGTGTCGTCTGAATTCAGCCGCTTGAGGTGCGTGGGTTAAACAACTGAGGTGAGTACGTTAACACAAAAGACCATAGAGGAGAGCGGCAAGAGCGGCAGAAAGCGGGCGGCCCCTCAGGCACGCTCGCAACAGACCGCTGGTATTGCCGCCATAGCAACCAGGTAGCCGGCACGGAGCTCAACAAGGGGTCAGCTCCTGCAAACACTCACACAGGGTGCCCAGGCAGCTACCCAAACGGAAAGGGAAGTGCACCAGAAGGGAACTACGGCAAAGGGGGGGAGGAGGGGGAGACAGAATAACCAAAAGTCCCAGGCGCCCTGGAGCAAGAGGCAGCCCCCACCACCACCAAGAGGGGGAACAACAACCCATCCAAAGTAGACCCCCACTGCACCGCCACCTCCACCCTTGCATCACCCAGAAGGATGAGGGCAGGGGAAGTGGCGACCAGAGAGCCCCCCCTCATCCGCCCAACATGGCTGGACAACGAGCGAAGGCCACGCACATCCCCAAGATGCATGAAATGCCTAGGCAATGGTTGCCCATGGGCGACAGCCAGCCACCTGCGGATGTTGTGGAAAACCAGCGAAAGCATGCACAACATTCCCAAGGACACGAAGCGGCCCCGGCCACCAAAGACAACAACGCACAGGGCACATTCACAGCAAGCACAACAGCCCACCAGCACCCATCAACACACAACCACACGGGACGGGGAAAGGCAGCCCACGACAAAGACCACCGTCACCACCAAAACACACACCCATTGCCAACATGGAGCCAGAGGGAGAGGGGGCTAGGGAAGACCCGGCCGAGGACTCTGGCTCACAATCTCCTGAAGAGAGGAGCAGCCAGGACCCCCAGGAAAGACGCAGAGCGCAACGCTAGTCCGAGGAAGAGATCGGGCACTTCACTGAGCTCTGGGGAAGCCCGGAAGCCAGGAGGATCATGGCCACAGCCAGGCACGATCACCTCTACCCTTGGCTCACCAAGAAAATGCAGGAACGAGGACATGACTGCAACGGCAAGCAATGCAAGGACAAGTTCCACAGACTCAAAAGGAAGTTCAAGGAGATCATCACCCACAACAAAAGAACCAGCGCCCAGCCACACACCATGCCCTTCTACGACGAACTGTCATACCTGCTGTTGGAGCGCCACGATGTCGTCCCAGGACACACGGCGGGCAGCGGGGTCGCCACCAACGAGCCGCCGCGCACACAGAAACAGGAGCCGCCGGCAAGGACGGACACCCCCCCGGCCAACCCCCCCCGGCAGGACAGCCGAGAAGGGAGCAGCTGCACCCCCTGCCAAGACAGCCGAGAAAGCTGCACCCAAGCCCCCTGCCAAGACAGCTGAGAAAGCTGCGCGCAAACCCCCTGCCAAGACAGCCCCACAGTCATCAGCTGCGCCCCCCCAAGAAAGGCCCGAAAGCAGCAGCCGCACCCCCCCCAAGAAAGGCCCGAAAGCAGCAGCCACCCCCCCCCCCAAGAAAGTTCTGAAGGCATCAGCCGAAGCATGGCCGGCCAAGGCAAGGCCAATGAGCCGCCCCGCAGCATCCGAAAGCCCATCAGTGCTTGCGAGGCTGCCACCCGTGCTGCCCAGGACGGCCACCACCTCAAGGAGCATCTCCCCCACATTGGCCTCCTCCAGCAGCAGCAGCCCCATGGCCTTCCTACGACTCATCTGTGCGGACATGCAAGTAGAGGACCCTGCACCCGACCCCCTGGCGCCAGAGACCCAGCAGGAGGAGCAAGAACCAGGACCGTCGTGTCCGAGGGCGACTCTCGTGAAGGGGAGCGTGGCTGCCACTGCAGGGTGAGCGTCACGGCCAGTGCCAGCACCATGTATGCGGCTGGGGTCCTCGAAACATGCAACTACGGTGCAGGGATTCCCTAGCCGGATCCTGGATGTCGTGACGGAGATGGGGCCAGTGTCACAGGAGGACCAGGACGAAATGGAGCAGCTCGTGGAGCAACAGGTGGGCGAAGTGCTGGAGCCAGAACTGTCACCGTCCCAGGAAGAGCTGCTGGACATCGACACACAGGCCACCGATGAAACCTACGTGGAGATGGAGGCGATGGAATCAGAGGCGCCGTTGGATGCGGAGCTCGAGGCCGGGGAGGCCGTGCTCAAGCAGGAGATTGAGGGGCCTCCACAGCCGGAGGATGAGCTGATGGAGGGAGCGGCTCCCCTGGAGGAGGAGCCGCCGCCACTGCACGTAGGCAAGCACAGTGTGGCTGCGGCCGAAGAAGCCCGTCCCCTGACCAACGCACAGAGGTGTGTCCGTATGCACAACAGGCACAGGGCAGACCGGCTGCAGGAGGCAAGGGAGTTGGTTTCTGTCACGGAGACAACTGGGGAGCGCATCCACGACCTGTTCACATGCATGGCGCCCGAGGAGGAGGCTAGGCGCACCAAGGAGTGTGGCCTTACCGTGTGGGCCACGCGCACGGCCACTCAAGCCGTGGAAGAGTGCGTCCAAGCCACATAGGAGGTGGGGAGGGACGTGCATATAGGTCTAGAGCGCCATGTCACCGGGATGACCGAGGCCATGGCGGCCACCGATGCCATCATCGATCGAGGCATGCGGAAGCGCACAGCAGCCATCGACTGCCAAACCGAGGTGCTCAGGGAGCTCGCCCAATCATTCCGGGGCACCTACCATGAGTCCCCGCAGCCTGCTCCCTACATGGGGCCGTACGGATACATGGCGCCGCTGCAGCAACAGCAATACTTGCCCCCACCAATGGCCGCACCATATTGGGCCCCATGTTCGGCGTCGGCAGCAGCAGGTGCCTCAGGGAAGGCTGGAGGGGTGGCCGGAGGGAAGGAGCAGCGGAGCATAGGTGGCTGCCCGAAGAGGGGCCGCGACATCCCACCTGACACCGACGAAGAGGGAGAGGAGGAGGGGGAGGAGACAGAGGAGGAGGAGGAGGGACTTGACAGACCCTCCCAGGATGACATGGCCTAAGGCACGGTCGTCCTACAGGTCCCTAGACCCATCCGCCAAGGGACCATAAGGATATGCAGTTGTAGGTTTGCCCCCACCCCTGTACGTGGTAAGGCCCCTTGAGATCCCCGTCCCTCTGGCCGGTGCCTCCCTCGGCCCGGTCTAGACGCTCAAGGCTATGTCCATCAGCATCCCTATGCTACAATGTTGCACACCCTGGATGCCTCTTGTTCCTGGCCCTATCTCCCCCCCATTGCAGCCACAACCAGTCGAGATGGCAGCACCCCACAGGTCTGACAGGCACCGAGCAGGGTGCATTGTCTGATGCTGAAGGGCCCTTCGGCGTGGAGGTTGGTTACGGGGCTGTTGGGCAGGATGCATTGGTGTTGCTGTGGCCTCCGTGTCACTGATGGCTATCCCCCCTCCTCTCCCCCCTTCTGTTCTCACCTCCCAGGGAAACTGCGCTCTCTCTGCCGTGCCATCCACAGAAGGCGGAGGGCCCAAAAAGCATGGCATCTCCACGCTCTGGAGGTGGCCCTGGGAGAAGTCATACATCGCATTCAACGTTTGGAACGAAGCGTCCAGCGTCGTCGCCGTCCGATCCATGGCCAACCGTAGGCCTTTTCGCCAGCATGGAGGCTCACGCCCATCCCCCCTAGTCGTAGCGTAGACTCAGCCTGCTTTGCCGATTCCCCATCACGCACCCCACTCTGGCCGTTTCCTATCACTCCCCTCTATCTAGCAGGTGCGCTTCAGCCTAAACAAATCCTCCTGCCCTCCCATTCCCACGCTACCGTAGTTGGCAGTCCCATGCTCCCAGCCTTGCCCCACCTCCCTCCACCCTCCTGCTCCATCACGCCCACCGCTCTTCCCATTCTGCCCGCCCTCCCCCCCTGGCCCGGCCGGCGGTGGCGATTATGTCCCGGAGGGAGCTCGCAACGGCCTGCTTGCAGGGGGTGATCCAGGCGGCCACGCAGAACCACGGCGATGCCGACGAGGAGGACTTATTCCATGCCTGGCTGAGGCAGCTAGGTGGAGCCATGCCCCCGATGCCTATGTTTGGGACGGAGTCCTTCCGCTGGCCCCTCGGAGCAACGGAGGCCGTGCCTTGTCTCCGGGCCACCATCCTGCCATTGGTTCGACCCCGTGAGGCACCCACGATGATCGCAGAGAAGTTGGCTGAAGGCATAGCCGAAGGAGCCCTACACTGCGCCCCCCCTCTTGACGTCGGCCGAGCTTCTTGCTGAGCACGAGACCATCCGCCGCTGGGTGCTTCCCCGCACGGAAGCCATGTGGACGGAGATGCAGGACCTGGAGAACTGGGCTGATGAGCGCTTCCGTGGGAGCTTCCGCATGTCCTGTGCGACTTTCGAGGTGTTGGTGGCTGAGGTGACACCTGTCCTGCAACGGGAGTGTACAAACATTCGCCGAAGTATTCCGGTGTCCTGTCGCCTTGCCCTCACGCTGTACAAGTTGGCGTTCAATGTGGGCTACTTGCCGCTGTCAACCATCTTCAGGATGGGTGTGTCCACCGCGTGTGAGATCTTCCGTGAGACGGTGAGCGTGCTGAACGAGCTGTACCTGGCCGACGTCATTCGGGTGGGGAACGAGAAGGAGAACATGTATGGTGCCTGTGTCCTGGGCTTCCCGCGGGTGGTGGGGGTGATGGACTCGACCCACGTGCGCATCCTGGCCCCATCCACCTGTGGCGAGGAGTACTACAACTGCAAGCATTTCTACAGCATGGTTCTCCAGGCGGTGGTGGATGCCAAGGGCCGCTTCCTGGACGTGTATGCGGGCGTGTCCGGGCGGAGCCACGACACAGCTGTCTTCTGGAACTCCCCCCTAGCTGCCAAGCTGACATCGGGGCGCTTCCTGAAGTCTGGCCCCGCTTCCGTGTGCGGCCGTGCGGTGGGTCCACTCCTCCTGGCCCTGCAACCGTGGCTGATGGCCCCGTACCGCTACCCGCGCACCAACATGCAGCGTAAATACAACTACTACCATTGCCGAGCCTGCCTGCCCGTGGAGCGTGCCTTTGGGCGTCTGAAGGAGCGCTGGCGCTCCCTGTTCAGCTTGTTGGACTTGTAGTCCGACATCATTCCGGACGTGATGGTGTGCTGCTGCATCCTGCACAACATCTGCGAGTCCCGTGGGGACGTGTTACTGGCCGAGCACCCCGACCTCCCTCGGGCAGGCGAGGATGCCGACGCCATCCCTATGGACGGGTGAGACATTGAGCCTTTGCCGGGCCCCGAGAATCCCTTTGGGGAGCGTTGCGCCCGTGCAGAGGCGTCCCGGGTGCGTGAAAGCATCAGTGCCTGGATCTGGCTGCGCTACCTCGACCCCTTGTGAGCGTTGGCTGTGGAGTTTCACGTGTGGACTGGCATCTCTCCCTGGCAAGCTGCCCCTCTCCACCACGTCCACTTGGCACGTTCCGTGCTTGGCTCCCTGGGGGTGTGGCCTCGGCTGTCCCCTCTCCACCGCTGTGCCTTCAAGCCGCCTCCACTTTTCAGTTGGGGGCAACTATCCTTTCCGTGGGCTCTGCCCTGGCTTAGTGGTGCCCATGTGCCTTATTGCCCATGTCTAAGCTCCCTGCTGAATAAAGTTTTCTACGCCATCCCACTCTTGCCTTCTTTCCTGTGTGTGCGGGAGATGCTCTAGGAGGGAGGTGGGGGGAGTTGGGTGCTGGGGCTGGGAGCCGTGGGTCTTCCTCGCGACTGCCCCGACTCCCGTGGAGGGTGGGTGGAGGGTGGCTCCCTGGGGCGTGGGTGCCAATGTCGGAATTGCAGTGCTGGGCATGGGGTGCAACTGCTGTATTGGTGCTGCCGTTCTGCCTAGCAGCCTCTTTTCCCAAAGCTGCTGAGTTCCGCCCACAGACTGAGGCGGCCAATGGGGTTTGGGAGGCGTGTCCTGCATCGGCTGCAATGGTGGCGCCCATGGATTTTCGGCCGCAGTGTGTGCTGGGATACCTCCTGGAGGACTAACGGAGTTCGGTAAGCAGGGAAAATGGCGGCTGAGCTGTCAGTCAGAGCCGAGTACGTGATTAACAACCGGGGTGGTTAAAAATTCTTTGCAGCGCCTGCTGCAGTGTGTCATCTGTAGATCACCACCTCTTTAACACACCATCAGTGGGTTATTTCCCCTCAGTTGCTTAACGTGTTGTCCGAATTGAGCCATTCAGTGGGGAAAACTATGCAGCCTAAGTTGTTTTCCCCTCTCTTGCATATGGATGCCATTTGCTTACTTACCCATGCTGGAGGCTGCTGTGTTGTCCAAACCTGGCATGCGGCACGGCGGAAGTGGCTTCTTAACCCATCCCACAACCCATGGTGTGTAGTAGACATTGTGGGGTGGGTTAGAAGCCACCTCCACTGTGCCACGCACGGGGTTTGGGTGACACGGCCCAAGAAATGGAGGAAATTTAGTCATGCAAGCGGCATGTGCGGGAGTGGGGGAAACAACCCATACTACATAGTTTCTTCTGCTGACCATGTGAACTGGGCCACTGTGGATTAAACAAGTCATGATGGCTTGTTTAAGCTGTAGTGCATGTTGGAGCCCATTTGTCTAATCATCTGCCCTGCCGTGGCTTGTCATGTCATCCAAACCCAGGCAGCCTGGCTTTTTGGACAGGGAAACAACCTTCAATTGAACAACAGTCCATGGGTTATTTGAGGGTTGATTTCCCCTCAGACAAGTCATACTGTCCTGGTTCAGATAACACAACAAGCCATGCCCAAGCAGGTGATTCGGTAAATGGTGCCCGGCATGTACTGGGGCTTAAACAAGTGGCTTGTTTAATCCATGGTGATTGTGCAAATCAAGTCACTAACTGGGTTCACATGATCAGGGAAGAAAAATAAGCTACCACAACATATTTCCCCACCCTTGCATGCCGGTTGCGTTCTATGTAATTACCTTCACCGGGGTGGTTTGTTGTGTCATCTGAACCTGGCAAGGGTGCATGGTGGGTGGGTTTGCAAACTGCCCCAGAATCCATGTATTCTTCTAGGTTTCTGGGGTGTTATATAAAACCCAAGAAGACACCCCAATATTTGAATCAGGGGATTAAAGTGTCAGAAGAAGAAGAAGAAGATTTCATATCTTCCTTAATAAGTCGGTTTTCAAGTATCCTCACAATGCTAAAAATAGGACATGGGAGATATTGAAAGGGCCCACAGGGCAAATGTACCAGAACAGCAAGTGGGAAACAAGCCCAGAAACCTCATAATTCAATTTATTAACAGTACAGTAAAAGAAGATATTCCCCTGCAATGCAAGACACCTGGGAAATGTTGATTATGCAGGAGATTTTTTTTCTTCAAAATCTGAGTCCAGAAACTCTACAGGAGGAGAGCATTTACATACTGTACAGAACAACTGAGAAACTGGTGTACAATACAGATGAAGCGTTTCATTTAATTTGTTTTTGTCAAACAAGATGATATCCCCTACAGAGAGCCTATCTACACTACTGCTTTAAAATGGTTTATAACAGTTTTAAACCGGTTATTAACCGGTTTAAAGTTGTTATAAACTAGGCTGACCATATGAAAAGGAGGACAGGGCTCATATAACTTTAACTGTAGTAGAGAAAAGGGAATTTCAGCCAGAGTCATTTGTATGCAATTAGTTCCTGGTGAAATTCCCTCTTCATCACACCTGTTAAAGTTGCAGGCACTATAGTAGAGTGAACATATACAAAAGAAGGCAGGGCCCCTGCAACTTTAACTGTTGTGATGAAGAGGGAATTTCACCAGGAACTAATTGCATACAAATGACACTGGCTGAAATTCCCTTTTCTCTACAACTGTTAAAGTTACATGAGCCCTGTCCTCCTTTTCAGATGGTCAGCCTAGATACATTTTAAAGCAGTAGTGTAGATAGGCTCAGAGAAGGTCAAGAGCCGTTGGCACTCTTCAGCTTGGACCCAGGAGAAGAATACCCCAGTTCAGACAAGGATGGAATCTAGGAACTTTGAAGCATTTTTTCTGGTCACTCTGGATGGATGACGAAAGCTGCAAAAAACAAAAAAACAAAACCACCTTTTAAAAAAATCCCAAAAACAACCTTCTCAGAGGCTTTTACAACATTCCTAGAGAAAATAGAAAACAAAATTACCCAAGATACTGACTGATGGACTAAGGAGGTTTAAATGTCATCGGTAAAAACGAATTTGGTATATTTAGTATAATATAAGATTCTAAAAAGATTTCTAAGTTCTGTGATCAGGGCTGGCATCCAAGGCCGGGCTCCTGTTGAGGGCCCATATTCCAGCAGGGGCCCACTGACAACAGCCCTCTGGAGTTACTCCTCTTCTTCACCACTGAAAGATTTACAGTACTCTCAGCCCATTGTGTGTGGGGTTGCAGGAAGATGAAAGAGTTCTGGCAAAATATTTGTATTTGATGTAGTCTGATAACTGGACTATACATTTTTTTCTAGTGAAATGATGCCTCTCCTTAGATCCTCACTAACTTGAAGAAAATAATAAACATTGATAAAAGACATGGGAACTGGGAAGAGGAGGCAAGGAGCAAAGCAAGTTCAGTATTGGGCATTCCTGGTATGGGATCCCTCAAAAGCCCAGCACAAGGGTCTCGGTTCTTAGCTTGTCTACAGCAAAGATACACCACCAAGCTTAAAGCCAATAGGGGCACAAAATTATGCATTTTTAGACAGGAAAAAAGTCATAGAAATCCCTGCATTTCCAATCAGCCATGCTAGCTGGGGCATGCTGAAAGTTGTAGGACGTTTCCCTGTCTTAACATGCATTGAATTGTGCCCTATGCTGCAGAACTGAATTTGATTTCTACTTCTTCTGGCAGGTGGAATGGTCTAAAGTTCTTTTCTAGGCTTGCTTTACAAGGGCTGAGACATTCTCAATTGTAAAATTTATTGGCTGTCTGTTTTGCTGTTCCATTTTGCTGAATTTTTAAGTTGACATTTAAAAGGCAATTTCAAACTGTGGAAGGTCCTGAAATACTAAATATGTTGCTCAGCACTCAAATGAACTTCTTTAATTGAACTGGTGCACTTTCTGTGGGCTTGATCCCCCAGGAATAACTTCTGTTCAGGGTTTATTAAAACAAACGGAATTTGGTAAGAGCAGAGAGCATTCAGTGCAGCTTTTCCAAGAGGGATTGATGGAGAATTTGCCCTCTCCATGTTAAACATTTAAGACATTTAGCCTCATTGACCACTCTGGGATTTGCTTGTGAGTAAATAGACTTAGAGTTTGTACTGTAAGTTTCATGTGTATAGATTCTGCAGTCTGCTATATATTTCATTATATGAATCTACTAGCAAACAGACCTTATCACAGGTGGGAATAGCTTTTAGCTTAATCAGTGATGCCTTCAAGCAAAGTTATGCAGCTGTCAGTATCTCTTTAGTATGCACGCCAAATTTCAGGTATCTAGGTTTCATGGTCTTAGCTCTATGGCATTAACAGACAGACAGACAGACAGATCCTCTTTAATTATTATAGATGATACAGCAGCCAGTATACTATTCTGGTCATCCCATCTCAAAGTATATTGTAGAGCTGGAAAAAGGGCATAAAGGGGCAACCATAACAATGAAGGGAGTGGAGTACCTTTCTTACAAGAACAGGCATCTGGGCTTTTTTGGTTTTAGTTAACCATGACAAAGGGGGAACATGACTGAGGTTTATAGAACTATGAATGATGTGGAGAACGTGAAAAGAAACATTATTTTTCTCCCTGTCTCATAACATAAGAATTAAAGGCCATTCATAATGAAATTGGTAGTACATTCACAAGATGCAATAGCCACTGGCTGTATACATGTATACATGTTTACTCAGAAGTACGCTACGTTGAGCTCAATCATACTTACTGCCATGTAAGAGTGTAGAGGACTGCAGGACTTCAGCTACTAGCAATGCCATAATTGATAAATGGAACATCCATGCTCAGTTGTTGGAGGGCAAGGAGCAAGGGAAGGGTTGTTGCCTTTATGGCCTGCTTGTGGGTTCCAGAACCATTTAACTGTTCACTGTTGGAAACAGGATATTAGACTAGCTCAAGGGTCCAAAACCTTTTCAGATCTGTGGACACACTTGGATTTTTGAGAGAGTGTCATAAGTGCTCCCATAAGTGGCTGCCAAAATGGCTACTGTGGTGGTCCCAGCCAGTCACAAGACATGCATTTCCCAGAAAGCAAACTGGTGAGACTAAAAGAAAAATGACTTGCTCAAGACTCTAAGTACAAGGCAGAAGTGAGGTCTGAGCTCCAAAACACACAACTACTTTTCCCCACCCAAATAAAGTTAGTGCTGTGGGGCGGGGGACAGTCCTTTGGTTTACAGAATGCCAGTGTCCTAGTTTTTATGAAGTTAATAAAAAAACAACCTTAAGAAATAAAATAAAAATCAGAGGGGCAGGGAGATTGGTGAGTACCAAGAAAAGTGTCTGTGGCCACCTTGATACCAATGGGCATCACACTGGAGACCCCAGGACTAGATGGTTCCTTCATCTGATCTAGCAGAGCTCTTTTAAGGTTCAATGCATGGCAGAATCAGGTATAAGTTGTGGCACTGCATTAACACAGCAAAGCATCAATTATATAACTGTTCCATTTAAGGCCTTTTACAAGCAGATACAGAAAGAGATACTTGGTAGATGGGTATAGGGAAATGACAACATTGAGCAAAATCCTGTCTCTATCAAGAGGACTAATGTCCTTGTTGCACTGGTGCGGTCCTGCAACCCCCAAACACGAGTTACCTTTAAAGAAATGGCTGTAATTGCGAATGTCCATAGTCAAAAGAGGGCAAAGGATTCCTGAGGATTTTATATTTAAGTTATTACAGCAATATGTTACTCAAATTTGATAGAAAAAATAATTCACAACTCCCTTTTCTGCACAAAGTTGATGTGATTTTCCATTAATATTAAAAAATATTTTTTGTCCAACTAATTTGCACTCTTTCTATTATCAAATTACCAGTATATGTTTTGGCTTTGAAAAATGATTATATATATATATATATATATATATATATAGTGCTAACATGTCTGCACTTGTATGACTGCATTATAAAAGTTTATAATTTGATCTAGTTATGTGTGCCTTTAATAGTCACATTTGAGCAGCATTCTAAAATGCAGAATGGTATTCGTTCATCTGGAATGATGTATTTGGGGAAGTGAAGTCCTAGGTAATAATATTTCCTGATTCAATCTGTTTAAAGGCACAGACTGACTTGAATTTCTAATGGGAAAGCTGTTCAACTGAATAAGTATATTAAACTTTGCTTATGCAAGCGTTGCTATGTGTTCATTGTAGAACTGAATAGGGATTATATATTTGGAAATGTCTTTGATTAGCGCCACATATCCAGTTAAAAGAATGGAGGAAAATGGATGCACTGCTCCATAACAAAATGGTGGGTTGGTTAAATCATAGAATTGTCTACTAAGCCAGAAACCAGTTCCACAGTATATTTTAGGCCACAATACTTTTATTTTAGTCCCACATTGTATTTATCATAGTTGCATGCCATTCTTCTTCCTAGAAGCTCAATACCATGTACATGAGGTTAGACAAAGTAGACAATACAATGCTAGATGGACCAGTGGCCTTAGTGGAAAACAGGTTCATATTGTTGTGTGGATCCCAGAGCAGTGAAAAGTTCCAGGGATGCAGTGCTGACCAGGGTTTGGTAACCTTTTGAAGGAGGTCATGGGAGGCTTATGGCGTTTTGTAATATTTTTGCCTGTTTACACATACACAGCTTGAGGGAGCATAGGGGGAAGTTCAGCTTAAACACTCCAACAGATAGTCCCAAATACACTGCTCTCATATCTGTTCTCCGGAGAGACAGGTGTTACCTTTTCAGTGACCCAAACTCCATTCTCAGTCTGCCTCTGTCACAGTGGAAGCTGGTGGCTCCAATTTCAGTGGGCCTGTGAATCCATTTTGGGTTTTGGTTAGAATCAACCAGACTTCTAAAGGAGTTATGCAAGATGCTGACCACTATCCTCCAAATAGTTTCAGCACCTTGGATAGCTGCTTTAGAGTTCTGGCTGGTTCTGACTGAAACCCAGAATGGATTCACAGCCCCACCAAAATTGGAGTCACCAGCCTCTACTGCTCTGTCAGGGTGAGAAACTGCAGTTTTGCCCTTTTGTTTTCTACAAATAGTGAAGGAGTTGTGGGAGAGGGAATGGCATGACCTTATTCACAGATTTCCTAGCCTTGATAAGGTTAGCCATTGGCAGCCATCAACAGCCTATAATTTCTCTAATAAAGGAGATACTTGCCAGGGCCACTGTGGTAATGTTCCTCGAGGGACCCCCTAAAATAAATACCATGGGGCTGAAGTAAACCTTCTGTGATTTGAATATTTCCTGAACAAACAAGTGGAAACTATATGAAAACAAAGCACCTTGAATTGAAGAGAAACTATTGCGGAAAACACTGAGGCACTTATCTATAATAATAAAAGACGGTGTATATGTCAGTCTATCCATCTGTCAGCACCATAGCGCAAGAGTGTGAAATCTAGACTCCTCAAATTTGGTGTGCAGACTAAGGGGACCCTACAGGTGCGCCCATCAAGGTTGTTTTGTTTTTAAAACACATCAATTAATTTAAATGTATCCATATGATTGAAGCCTGCATTAGCATCTTCAGCCACTAAAAGCAGATTTCCCTATCCAGCACATAACTTTGTAGTCGTTACAGTTTGAAGCCAGGGGAGATTAGTAAATTATGGGATGGAGTTATATGGCTGCCTCTATGCCTTGTTGCCGGGCAGCCTCCCCCTCAGAGAAATGGGGTGTACAGACCCCTCTCTCAGAGAGTTATAGGGCTGCATCATAGCAGGTGCTGTGCCTAGGGGTGCCAGGAAACATGGTTTCACTCAGGCAAGGTGGGCACAATGTGTTCAACTCTAATTGCTGTGTAATTTTGCTTGAAGGCTTTGTTGTATTAAGGAAGGCACAGCAGTGCCTTCCTTGTTAAGGGCGGTCAGTAAAAAACACATTCCACCATGTTAAAGTGATAATTGGGGAGGGGTCATTCTAACAGCCATAAAATCGAAAATGTTTCACCAATCTCTCTGAAATTTACATGTGCCAGAAAGAAATGTTTGTTTTACATTACCTGAAAATTTCAAGAAGATTGGTGAAAGACTGAGGGAAGGAGAGCAGTTTAAAGTAAAAAGATTAAAGAATCCCATGAATCCAAAACTGAAAATTGAACTCAGGGCTTGCGACCATTTTTGCGCAGCTGTCCTTTCCTTCAGGGAGCCTTTTTCATTAATCCAATGGCACGGTCTACTTCCTCCCATTGTAGTGTAGGTGGAACTGCTTTTCTTTTTTAAAAATTCGCTTAAGTGGATTTTATTAAATTAAAGCTGTGCCTCTTTAAGAAATCCGGCGGCCATTTTGATTATGGCACACGCTCAGTAGAGTCTCCCCCCCTCTCTCCTGCGTCAGCTACAATGGCTGCTTCCTCTAGCAAAGACAGTGCTGTAGTCTCTTCTCAGAAGTAAGTTCCATTGACTGAATGCAATGGTCTTACTCCCAGGTAAGTGTGTAGAAGATTGTAGCCTTTATTTTAAAAAAACAGTCTGGAACCTTAGAAGGCGGAGAGGGAGAGATGTGAGTGAGAATTGCCTCTCCTTTACAGCACTATAACTCTACAATTAACAACTTGCTTGCATGCTTTGCATGTGTGTATGTTCATTTGATTATGGCTGCTGATCATTAATTTTCATATCAATTCAATCCAAGGCATGTCTACTCAGAAGTTAGTTCCACTGAGTGCAATGAGTCTCATTCCCATTCCACTATCTTGAAGAGGTGTTTGGATTTGGCTATACTTCTCTTTGAGAGCTCTTTGTATTTAGGGACCAAGGCTTTTTGTAAGATAAGAGGTTAAGCTCCCCCCTCTTTTTCTTTTTAAAAAATCCATGTATTTGATTTTTAAAGAATTTTTATTCCTTCATTGTTATTATAATTAATAATAATAATAATAAGTAGAAGTAGTAATACGCTTATTAATGTTACATTTATATCCTGCCTTTTTTTCCTCTTGCAAGGAACCTAAGGTGGCTTACATAATCCTCCTCCATTTTATCAGCACAACAACCCTGTAGGGTAGAAGAGTCAGTGACATTCTGAATTCTCTTAGCTTTTCTAATATTTTTTGATCAGGTTGAACAAAACTATTGTGTATTGTTATCTCCAGTACCAACATCTTTGACAGGCTTAATATAGGATTCATTGACCACAGGCTATTTTAGAGCAAAAAAATAAAAATAAAAATCCAAACTTGGATAGATTAAAATTAAATTGAGCAATATTTCTAAACACCCACATGGCTATTCTTGGTACTGGGTCAGATGTAGTGATATAAGAGGATGTTCAGACTCCATTTAGTTGATCAGTTGCAAAGAAGCTTCTCTAGTAAGGAGGAAGGGGAAAGCCCTAGACTGATCATTCTTTCAAGTGCCATATCTCCCCCCACAAAAACCCATGAGGTAGGTTAGGCTAAGAGTCTATGACTGGCTCAAAACCATCTAGTGAGTTTCTTCTGCTGCTCACTTTCACAGAAATGTAAAACAAATGTTTGGTAATGTTTGGGTGTATGGCATGTGCTACTTTTACCCTCACAACAACCCTGTAAGATAGATTAGGCTGGAAATTTAGGCCTGGCCCACTATCTATGTCTGTGTGCCTGCCTCTTTCATATACACACACAGAAAGGCATCCTTAGGTTTGTTCTTTACTTACTACATACCATAAACTATGTATGAATAGAGCTGTCACAAATGATGCAATACACTCACTTTTTGCACTTCCTAATACATTCGTTTCCCAACTAACTTACTGCTAATACAGTCATGAATCTAAAACTAAAATATGTTATTTTTACTCTAGTAAGATTAAAGAATCCACATACATCAAGTGCAAATCAGAGAACCTACTATTTTTCATATTAGTCTTCAAGAATTAGGATTCTTTTCCTAATTACGCCTTACACGGAGGTTGCCTTTTTCACAGCGGCCGGATCAACATTTTCATCAAGCTGTCCACCTCCCCTGCTCCAAACTCTTTCTTGGTTAGTCACCGCTAATTAGCTCAGATCCTGTTAGTGTATATGTGAAATTGTGATCCCCCAATGTGCATCACTTTACACTTGCTTACATTGAACAGCATTTGCCCTTTTCATGGCCATTCTCTCATTATGCAGAGATTTTTATGGAGCTCCTCACAATCCTCCATTGTTTTAGCAAGACTAAATAATTTGGTATCATCACCAAACATGGCTACGTCACTGCTCACTTCCACCCTCATTCTAATATTATGAGAAAGGGAGAAACTGCCTCCCTATCCACTTTCTTCACAACATGCAAATAGGAGTGAGCAGTGAGATGGCCAAATTTGCTGCTGACCTCAAAATATTTAGGGTTTTTTAAATGAAGTGAGATTACCAAGAGCTCCAAAAGAATCTCTCCATAGTGTGAAAATGGGCATCAAAATGGCAACAACAGTTCTACGTAAGCATTTGTAAAGTGATGCACACTGGATCAAAGCATCCCAACATAACATATACACTGATGGGATCTGAGCCTGCAGTGACTAAACAAGAAAAAAAAACTTGGGAATGTGGTTGACAGCTCAGTGAAAACGTCAACCCAGTGTGTGGCAGCTGTAAAGACAGCAAACTCCATGTTAGGCATTATAAGAAAAGTAATTGAGAATAAAACTGCCAGTCTCATACTGCCTTTATACAAATCTATGGTGTGACCACACTTAGAATACTGTGTACAGTTCTGGTTCACTATAGAATTTAGTATCACAAGATGTTGTGCTGGCCACCATTTTGGATGGCTTGTCCTCCTTTCCATGTGGTCACCCTATAACATGACACTATTCCCCCTTCTGAAGAGGTCTGGACCTCAGACTACTAAAGACAAAGTGGCAGACCATAATAACTGTGTTCATATGCCCATTGCTTTATGAGGCTTCTGCAGGCTACCGAACAGAGAACTATCAGGCCATAAAGTTGCTTAAATGGGTCTGCCAGAAACCTGACCTCACCGTTCCTGTTAGGTCCATGTCCTACAGGAAATGCTCTCAGCTGAACTTGATGGAATCCCATCCTTCATCCCTTGGTTTAATTTACTGACCTCCCCTGGCTGGGCCTTGCAGGGAACAATAGGGTAGACAGAGCAGGCATACATAGCACGCGCAGAGTGCTGAGAGTGGCAAATCTAAAAGCAAATACATTGCTTTTAAAGAACCAAGGAAATTCAATGGGTCTTTTAAGTAAATATCTATGGATGGAAATGCAGCCCATGCAGGCTTGAAACTTGACCACAAACATGATCACAATCTGCTACTTTAAGATGCAAACAGGAAGAACAAGCATGTAGCATAAAATGAGCTAAAATAATTAATATAGTAAACTGTAACTTATTCTAATTTAGGATATTTTCCTGTATCATCTTGTGTGCTTCCAGAATAAATTGGGGAGTTTTTAGTCCAGTAGAATTTTTTTTCAAGTTCTCTCCAAATACAGACATAAAACATGAAATGCTTCTTTTCATGAGTCAGTCATAGAAAGCTTTTATTTCTGGACATTGGCTATTGAAAAATTCAAATGAGACCCCTCAGATATCAAGTGAGAGAGCATAACTTCTGGGGTTCATTTATTATTTTGAAAAGTGGGTGCAACACATATCACTAGCTTTGATTTTATATTGGATGTCAGAATGGTGTAACATCCTAGCTGATGCTGGCTGCTTGTCAACTGTATAATATCCAGTCATCCGTTACACAAAGCCATGGAATTCATTAAACAAAAAACCTACAGTTTACAAAAACAACGTTAAGGCTCCACAGTTTCCAACCAAGCACCAAAAAGCAGGGAAATTGGGAGTTAAGGCTCCCAAGCCTTAACGCCACATCCTCCCTAAGGAGGCAGAAAGTGCAAGTGAAATTCTCATTCTCCCAAAGCAGATAAACCATGAAGACAGGATGGAGAATATGATATGCAGAGGTGACTGTGGGGTTGTGGAAAACTGATCACGAACAACTTAGGGCCACCTACTCTTTTTTTGTTTAGAGCAGCCCTTCCCCAACCTGGTGTTCTCCAAAGGTGTTGGACTACAACTCCCATCATTGCAAGTCAGTATGTCCCATGGTCAGGAATGCTGGGGCTTGTCATCTCAAAAATCTAGATATGCAATTTGATCTGCAGAGGTGACTGTGGGGTTGTGGGAAATGATGATGAACAACTTAGGACCAGCTACTTCTCATTTCTTAGAGCATCTCCTTATGTTGAGAGTTGCAACCCAACACATCTGACAGGCACCAGGTTGGCAAATGTTGTTCAAGAAGAAGGGAAGGCAGAATGTAGATCTCCAGATGTTTTAGAATTCAACTTGTAAAAGCCCCTATCAGCATGGGCAGTTGTCAGGAATGCCGTGAGTTGATGTCCAAAACATCAGGATAGATCTATTTTCTGCCCACATCTGTACTAAAGTATGATGTTTTCCAGCATTGTAATCAATCAAGGAACTACAAAAGAGCTGCATCATTTTAAATAATAAACTGTATAAACCAAATGAAACAACAATGAATGGATCTTGAATACAAACGGTAATCCGGATAGCCCTTCAGACGTCAACATTAGTTTTCAACACGTGGCATAGGATGTCTGTTTCTTGAATATCAGATAAAGGATTTCTCTTACTTGTTCAGCAGTGTGAGATCAAAGGCAGAGCTACCACCTAATACTTTCATGTATCAGTATTATTTTAAAATTAAGTATGAAATGATTTTTGTCTTCCCCATAACACATAACATGAGGGTTAAAGTGCAACACATCTGGAGAGCACCAGGCTGGAGAAGGTTGACTCCTATACTTGTCTTCTCAGAAGCCAGTGCCACTGAATTCACTAGGGCTTACTCCCAAGAGGTATAGGATTGCAAACTAATCTCATCTGAAAGGTGTTCAAGACAGCCAAACTAAACCTCTTCTGCTCCTCTATCGCTTTGATGAGATGATGTATTGTGGAGGGATTGTGGGGAATGAACAGTATATTTTGTTTAAATACATTTTAAAGAAAAAAAACATTGGTTCTTTGAAGGGCAGGATATTGATCAAAAGTTGGAAGTGCCTGGAACATGCTCTGGTTCTAGATCTGTAATGAATAGTTCCCCTTTTGTTACCAAGCGTGCTGCTATATGCGAGATGTGTTTGAGAGATGTGTTTGAGACCCTGTATTTGGTAAGGGTACGGAACAGCATTCCCCATCTTGTTGCCCTCCAGGTGTTTGAGATGACAAGTCCCAGCATTCCTGACCATGGGACATACTGACTTGCAATGATGGGAATTGTAGTCCAACACCTTTGGAGGGCACCAGGTTGGGGAAGGGCTGCTCTAAACAAAAAAAGAGAAGTAAGTGGCCCTAAGTTGTTCGTGATCAGTTTTCCAGAACCCCACAGTCACCTCTGCATATCATATTCTCCATCCTGTCCTCATGGTTTATCTGCTTTGGGAGAATGAGAATTTCACTTGCACTTTCTGCTTCCTTAGGAAGGATGTGGCGTTAAGGCTTGGGAGCCTTAACTCCCAATTTCCCTGCTTTTTGGTGCTTGGTTGGAAACTGTGGAGCCTTAACATTGTTTTTGTAAACCGTAGGTTTTTTGTTTAATGAATTGAACTAAGGGCTATTCCAACCCATGCAAAGCCAGGTCCACTTGCTAGTCCCAAATAACATAAGACAGAAATACATAATACAGTTCACTTTTGTTCATCTGACTGTGGAAGGTATGTATTTTCATTTTTAACTTGCCCTGTCCCTTGGTATTCAACATGCGTGCAGAACGGAAGGTTATAGCCATCCCATAGATGCCACCCAAAATGCACGTGATTGACTGTTCTGCTCTTTTCCTGAGGTACGCATTTGAGCTATAGACTGGATGTCCTTCCAGAAAGAGTATGTGGAGAGCAGTCTGACTTCTAAGTATAAATATATAAAAAATAAAAGCTTGTCTCTCTCTCTTGTCACACTGAGACACACAAGCCATTTTTAGTGAATTGACCCTCCAAGTAATCAATCTTGATCCATAGTTTGTTAAGCTTTTGCTGCTTTTAAAAGAAATCATTTCTGTCTATTCATTCATATCTCATGCCAGATAATAATGGAACTTAACCTTAAGAACCGCTTTCAAAGGTACTTGTAATACAGTAGTATGATTTTTCCCCTGAGCCTGTTACATTATCAAGGATGAAAACAATAATTTATACTCACGTCGATGCATTTAGAGCTTTTCTATATGAGGCTGTTCATCCACTTTATCTGTTTTGGTTTCATTGCAGAATTGAGATCCGAGCTCTACACATAGAGCTTTTCCTTTCCTGCTTTTCTGCTACATGACCTCTAGGCGGCTTTAGTGAAATAATGCAATTACACAAGTAGAAAAATACATTTTCTTTTGCTTTTACAAATAATACTCCATTTCCCCTGCTCTAAAAGTATCCAAGAAAGTTCTCTTAAAAACAGATGTGGAACTGAAGGGTCAGAAAATCGTCTAAAGAACCCATAAACAATTATGAGTAAGGAATGGCGAGTGCACAATAAATGCCCCATGTGGAAAAGCTCTCTTGTTGTTTAAGAAAGATCTGTGGGATAAACTGTTACTGACAATCATAGTGTTCAGGAGGGGGAAATAGCTATGCAGTTGATAACCCCCTCCCCCAAAACTTCCCAGCATACAAAATGAATGGTACCTCTCTTTGTAGATGACATCACTGACTATAGTTCCATCCACACCCCTAGGGAGTTATTTAAACCATATAAGCTTTTTTTGTTTGCTGTTCATCTTTTAAAATGCTTTATTGCAAGGACAATTACAATGATTTTGCCACATTATACAGTATCTGCTCAAAAAGTAAAGATGATCAGAGCCCTTGAACAATAGAGAATGAGTCATGATTGTGGTGGGGGTAGAATTTTTTAATGTACCTAGCATAAGGGGAAAGTCAGCAGAGTGGAGGATTTATTGAACTACATAACATCAGCTTGAGTTACTATTATCAAAGTAGCACAGATGGCCAGACAAAGGAGTATATAATGAAATAAATAAAATAGAAATACTCAATGACGTTAGAACAGATGTTACAAGGCTCCTTAAATATTTCTAGAATAAATCTGTTGAATAGCCTGCTGTCATAATCAAAAGCAATGTCATGGAGAATTGCAGACCTGCATTATTCAAAGAACGGTGAAGTTACATTTAAGGTTTAGAGTATTTACTATCACGTGGGCTATACAGGGGGAATTTCTAACTCTCTGACGTACTCACAGGCTGCTTTTTAGGGCCAGCTACCCCCATTTTTCTTTGTAGGAGAAGTAACTAGTATCCAGCATTCTACCTTCTGCCACATTCAGAGTAGGACAAAGAAAAGGAAGGAAAGTGAAAGGCAATTCTGAGAAAGGTTAGGCAAGCAATATATCAAAGATGCAATGCTAGCTCACCAAACTCAGGGTGGTGTCTAATTAACCTCTCCTGCTATTTTAAAGTAAAAACAAGATGCATTAAATGCATTTATCGTCTAGTTTGCTCCCCAAGAATTAGCTTTGAGGGGGATGGAAGACTGCTGAAGCCCCTGCACTTGTAATTTCTAGTTTGGATTTACATTCTAGTTGTACACAAGAGTGGCATATTGTGAAGAATTCTGAAAATCTGACTTGAAAGTAAGGATGGGAGAACCAGTGATTTTTAAGCTCACCTAAATTCTTTGAAAACCAGTTTGATGCTCATTTCTGCTTGCTTCTGTTTTTTTGCTTTTGACCTGTTTTATGGCTTGTTCAAACGGGAAAAGTGTGCAGGTTTGGGTTTTTTTTGGCATATTTTTAAAGTGTGGGCACTTTCCCCCTATTGACCAAAGCTTGAAAATGCATTAAAACAACAACACATGACGCATTTCAAAGTGCACATTTTAAAAAAATGTGTATTTTTTTAAAAGCAATTGCAAATTGGGAATTTGCAAACATTCCACCCTCCCAAAAGCACTCCTGCTCATTTTTAGGATAGCAAACAAGACATGTTCTCATGATTTGTGAACATCACAAAATTCTCATACATTCCTACTTGAAAAGGTGAAAGGAAAACATAATTAAGCTAGACATGCTATTTCTCTTAAGTGTCCCGCCACATGTGCAACTAGAAAGCTGAAGCTGATGAGTGCTCTATACTGATGCATTCTTCAATCGGATGCCTATATGTGGGGAAAGCCCTGCCATAGCTGCAGTTCTCCGCTGCATCAGTTATATGATGCAGGCACAGCTTCGCAGCCACCGTGGGACTTTCCCATGAAACTATGGATTGAAAATGTTTAGGACTTAACCCAACTTTTTCAGTTGGAGTGATATCAGTATGGTTTTTTCACCATCTGACAGTGCTCCAGGGCCAATCTGGGGGATGGTCCCTGGTGGAAGATGACCAGTGACTGGTTGCCTTCCACAAGGAAGAGGGTGGGCAGCCCACTCTGGTATGCCAGAAATCCCTTGCTTCCTCCTCGGCATGCCACCGCATGAGAAAAAATGTGGGGTTTCAGAGGGAGGTGGCACCAATCTGGCACCAACCTGGAGAGAGTAAAAATCTGTATGTATATGTGTATATATGCATGTGTGTGTGTGTGTGTGTGTGTGTAAATCTAATATTACATCTAAAATTAGAGCTAAAACATATTTCACAAAATATAAATAAACTATAATGAAT